>CM063111.1:64608882-65261119 GCA_031841125.1 Acanthococcus lagerstroemiae | reverse complement strand
TGATATAATTACGCGCTTACCATTTCATAATGGTTCCAATAGGACGCAAGTAGAAGTCGTTACCCTGCCATAAAATTAAAAATGACCCAATCATGTAGCCGAATGAGAACAAAGTAACACTGTACGTTCCTGCCAAGAATATGACAGCACATGAGATCCACAGGAAAGAACACAGAACACCGTGTTTAATGATATCAAGGTACGATCTGGAATTTATAACAATTTTCATTAGGTACTAGAAAGAATAAATTGACTGAATATAATGTGTTAGTCGGAATTACCTTTTATCGGATATAAAATCGGGCACCGGATTTACGTAGTTCGGACTTTCCATTTCATGTATAATAGATCTATTCGAACCGCCGGGGTAGTCGTTGTCTCTGTGTTGCCATTCGATTCTAAATACTTTGGTTTGGCGAGTGATAAACAGTAGTACCATGAAATCCCCTAACGAAAACAAATGTAGCTGTAGCAACTAGTGAAATTCTATGTTTTTTCAGCTCCTGACTCATTATGTCTTTATCGAATCGTAAAAAGAATCATTTGGCTTCGTGTTATCGTAATACTTGCTAATGTAAAAACCCATTTCCAAAAAGCAGTAAGTCCATTCAGTTCTTTAAATCAAGTCAACTTTGCCAATTTCGAGGGTGAAATTAGGATTTTGGATGATATTTGAAATTAGAGACTCAAAAACCCTATTTCAATAGTTTGCATCGTACTTTTTTCTGCACCCACAGATTCCAAATCCCCTACTCCAGCCACTATTGTCTGTTTTACAGTATTTTAAAAATAAGTCGGGGGCGGGGCGCTCTCCTCAACCCTAATATGGCGCCATACTTTCTTGTTTGAAATTCAAAGCTGATACTACGTTTCAAACCCTCTATGAAGGGGGGGTGGGAGGTGTTGCCTCCAAAGTAACTATAAGCTGCTATTCCGAGTTCAAAAAATGAGCGGGATGCGTCTTGAACAAGACAATTTTTATAAGAAATTCTATTTTTTTTTAAAAGTACTTGGTAATTTAAAATACGCGGTCAGTCCATTCCCTATATACTCCAATTCAGAAACGCAGTAAGTCTCGCTTATATTTTCACGAACATTTTAGTTTCAAGAATGAAATATTTAGGTTGTATCCGTTAAGGCTTAGGTAAACATTGATTAAAAATCGGGGGAAAGAAAATCAAAATTGAGATAAATGTAGACCATTTTTTATACTTCTTGAACAATATTCAGAAATATGGACTAATTGCGATTAGGATAAGAATCTCCGGCTTATAGTTAGAAAAGTGAGACTTTTTCAACATACAGAATAATTTATTCGCCACCGGTTTCTGGTCGTAGACTGGCAAATACAACCATCGCATTGTTCGAATTAAAACGTCGTGACTCGGGTCCGGTGTAAAGGGATCTGAAAACGCAAAATTCCAGGTTTACAGTAAAAAATAATTGACAGGAAGTTACAAACGTAATGACAAGAGGTAGGCTTACAGAAACAAAACGAAGGCGGTAACCCAACGATGATGGCGTACTGCAGAGGAATGGTAATGGCAACGAACCAGTTCAAAAAGTACCAGATTCTCGACAACGCTGATCTAGAACACGTGATCAAGAATAACAACCACGAGGCGTAGACCAGAGCAACTACGTCAAGCCGGAATCCGATTAGCATAACTATGAAGATGAATGTTATCTAAGAAGACACAAAAAGAATTTCGTTATTTTAACAAGATAAAATAACCTAACACAGAATAGCTGAGATATTCGTAAGGTAGTATGATATTTTTAAGTTTCAACCATAAGTTGAACATAAAAACTTCAGAATGTACGAAAATAACTTCAGCTGAACATTATGGTGAAGCACACAGCGATATTAAATTTCATTCGACATTGCGAGATATAGAAAAATCGTCAAAGGTCGTAAAGTGGTCCGTGCGACTTCGAAAGTACAAGTGTAACCAGAAATGCTAGGATTAAACTGCTTGAGTTTCTAAGATCAGGACTATTGTGCAGCACTTCGTTTCATTGATGGACTCGTTAAACGACTTCTCATATCTCAACTCTGATAGTACAATATGAAAGTCAATTCAGTTTAAGTCTATTTTCCCAAATCAGGTTCACTGAACATCAGTTTCATATACTGCAACTCCTATACGGTTCGAAACACGTGGAGAAGCTAATTCAGTTTACTCATACATCGATTAGCATTCCCATCATAAAACAGCGAATAAGAATGATGAAGTATTAACAGATTAAACGACGTACTTCAACTCCAAAACGGAAGAAACCATAGTTGAAGAAATATTTGACACACGCCAGCACATCCTGGTTCACGTCTTTATACGAAATTCGAGGAAATAGAACTCGTGATCTGGATAACGGTCGACCTTTCAAATGTCTCACGTACTTCTGCCGAGTTATAACCACGACGTAAAATGTTACCGCTACGATAATCCCTGGAAATGAAATTATAACGATTAACTTCGGTAATTGGTTGTTTCCGAAACAAAAATCATAAATTATCGAAAACATTTCGCGTATAGTAACAAAATATTGTAGCTATCAGTTTCTTGTAGAATCAAATTAAGACTCTAGGAAATACGATCAAGAAATTCATTCACTGAAGTTTGCATCACAAGCCACCTTCATGCAATATCAAATTCTACGGTTAAAGCATCCGAATTCAGAGAAATAAAACACACCAAATCTTTCTCTATTAAAATATCACACAAACAGTTTCCTGGAGGAAAGAAAAATATGTATTTCCAAACTTTACAAAATGAAAACTACTTTCCGATATCTCACTCAGTTTCATTTACACAACTCGCTACATAATACGTAGGTAAATACTCACAAATGTAACCGGATAACAGTTCAATCATCGATTTTCGCTTGTAGAATCCCAACCAGTCAGTACCATTCCGTTGTACTGTGACATTCCCAGAATGATTACCCACCGGTTTCTACAAATAATAATCGCATTGGTATTTCAAATGCTGATTAAGAAGTCAAGAAGCTGAAGTAATACGAACTTACGAAGCAATCGGCTGCCCATTTTCCCACTTCAAAATAGTTTATCTGGAAAATCATTTCAGCCAGTAGCACGACAGCAGCGCTCACTGACATCAGTCTTATAACTATATCTTGAAATTTCGAATTCAACATCATGGCCAACACAGCACCCAAAATGAATCCAAAATGAATCACGTTTACCTAAGAAATTTTACAATATGAAAGTAACGACGTCAATACGTATGAAACGTAATATGTAATTTATTTCCAGTGAAAAATTCTAAATATTCGTCGTGATTCAAGTTTTAATAAGAAGTAGCGGTAGAACGTAATTTCTGAAGGAGGTTTAGAAACAGCATTTCCGCAAATAATTTTGAATTATGCCCAGGAAAGGGGGAGGAGGTATTAATAATAGTATATTATTATACAAGGTGCTAAAGTGAGCGATTAAGTTCGAGTGCGAGTTTACGAAACGAGCCATTAGGCGCGTGAAGTAAACGCATGAGAGAATCGCCCACTTTGGCACCCTTGTATGATATGACGTTTTATTATACAGATGAGAGGAAAGCACGAACAAGAGTAAAAAATCTGGAACATCAAAAATATACATAAAATGAGTTATCAGATCAGGTTATCATGTATCGCTGAGCCATCAGTGTAGAAACGCGCATGCGCGGAAACATATTATCACAGAACAGTTATTTTGTCGAACTCATTAATTCCCTAGACATTTAAAAATTCATTAAATCCCACTTGTGCCGTGTCCAGGAAAAGGGCCTTAGTAGTAAATGAACATTCAGACCCTTTTCTCGTGTCACGTCACGCTTCTATTCTTTAAAATCATGACGCACTTAAACAGTCACTTTAGCTCCTAAAAGCTGCGATTAAAATCGTACTTTACTATCATCTGTAGAATAAAATTCTTTAAAGCGCCCCGAGAGGTCCTACGAGACTAAACTCTTCCCATAGTCCCCTTTATCATCATAATTGGTTTCCCCTTAATTTCATTGAACTATCGATACATACCTCTGAAATGCTGACCATCATGACTAGAATAAGAATGAACTTTTTAATATGCAGCTCCATGAACAGCCACATCAGCTCAATACTTTGTTTCAGGAACAATTTGAATTTATCCAGAGTTTGTAGGGTTTTTACATTTGGTGCATCTGAAACAGTAGATGATTTAGTTAATAAACGATCAGTTTGCTGAATATACGCCCCAGGGAATGAAGTTTGGAAAACATTTTACACTGATGGTAGCACTGTCATCACTGGTAGAGAAATCATCAACATGACGTGGAGTCTTACATGCAAGAGAGGAAAATGAGGACGTATATGTTTCTTCGGGACAACTGATAACCTGAGACTTTACTATAACTTTGTAATAATCATATATATACGCAATAGGAGGCTAGGAGGAAGCTGCACAATCCAAAAATTCGACTTTAGTTTTCCTAATAACAGATTTATAATTTCAACATTTTCCGCGGGGGGGGGGGGGTACACCTATATTCCTCTACAAAATCTACTCGCGGTGATAATTTACAAACAACGATAAGCAAGAACCGGTCAATTTGATACACCGTCTAGTGAATTTTACTTTTCACCAACAGCTACTCACTCAATAATAACCTGTAATGGGAGTACTTCGGAATTTGGCCTCCTCAATTACAGTCAAGTGCCAACGTTTTTTCATTAATATCAACAAACGGGAAGAATTCTAGCAATACAGTATTGATTTCATTCATAATAATATAACTTGGAAATTGTAACTTACGACCAAAAACGTGAAAAGACGGTCTCGAAGGCTGTAATTCGTTATTTTCCGTTTCGACCAACGTTTTACTAGACTCCGGACTCTGGAGGTCGTCAGGAGAAGTTCCTTCAGTTCTAGATGACACTTCTTCGGTTTGAGTCCCGTATTCATCGTCCGACATTATCGATGGTCTTGATTTTGGTCGCGTCGTACTGGTACCTCTGCTGAAGTTCGCACTATTTAGTTTGCAAAACTTGAAAACTCACAACTAGAAAATTTTTAATAATCAACGGAACACGAAACTGATATGCTCACAAACATACCTGCTTTTGATGTCAGATATCAGCAAGAAGTCTTTGTGAAAGTATTTCAGTTGAATGACCGTAATGATAACGAAGAACGTGGGAATGATGAGGAAGAAAAACAGCTCGCCGGTGTTCTTTTGTTTCAAACCAATGTACCCTTGCCTGAAATGAAGTCAGAAAGTTTTACAATCAATTACAACTGCCTACTTTTACGGATCTATAAATAATGACCAAGCACGCACCACTCATCATTAATGTGCAAATAGTTTTTCCATATATCCGGAATCCCATCGAATTGGAATGTGTATATCATAACCAAGATAATCATCGAAATGATGATCACTGTCAGCCAAAATCCATACATCATTTTTCTCCATAAAACCCATGACAGCTGAGAACATCAAAAAATGATTGAGTCAACAATTTACACTAATTAGAATACCAATGTGTCCAATAGCACGTCATTTACATACTGAAATTTGTTAATAGTTTACAAACTATTGTTAGCAGAGAGAGGATAAAATCCAAGTAACACCATTCAGTAGAAGTCTTTTGTTTTCCTTTACTGAACATTCTTCATAAATTATTTATATTTACACTAAAAATCTAACACTTTCCAGATCTTGATTCGGCTTGACTACCATTTCGTATACTTCAAAGCTATACGTTACGGCAGGAAGGGGAGGGGGTAGACAGTACACAAATGAAGAGGTTGGAATCAAGACCGCCACTTGCCAAAAAAATGTAAAACAAGAGACAGTACCAGCTGTTACAGCAAAAAAAGTACTACAAGATGATCATGATGAGAAAATCCGAGAAATAAGGTATCCGTTGTAAAATCATCCATGACACATACACTGACAACCAAAACTAACACCTGGTCTTTGCAAGTGTCAACTTCGTTTCTCAGTGTATAGACTCGTACATCACAGATGTAGCATCCTAACCTTGTTTTCCATTTTTTCCCCTTTTGCAAATATCGGTTTAGATTCTACCATCTTCATTCGTGGTGTAGTATGATATTTTTTCGTTCTAAAGCGAATTCCATCACTACACTTTTCTTCACATTTTATGTCGACTTTAAAACAATTTTCATGATACAACGGCCAAGTGAGAATCAAAAGTGACACTTGCCAAATGTCCCCTTTAATTTACGCGAATGCAACCATTCTCGCTCGGCAGATTTTACAGCAGTCAGAGTTCCTACAAACACTAGATGCATATCACACGTCCACGGCATAGCAAAAGGAATATTTCTGCATCCGCGTGCAGTGTTTTGCCTATTTGCGCACTTGGTGTAAAATGGCAAGTGTCGGTTTTGATTCTAACCTCTTCAAATATCGGGTAAATGAGTACTTTCTCTCTTCGAAATATATCTTGGCTTTACTTGAAGGTTACTCGATCAATACTAGATTAAAAAGGTCTCACGAAAATCATCGGCAGATGTGCGTGTGTGTGACTAGAAATATCGCATTTTTGCTACGATCAACAACACTATTAGTTTGTATTTTAGAAACGAAATAATTTATAGATAATGAAATGAGTTAACGATAAATTTGATTTTTGATAGGTTCAACGTACACAATGAATAATTAAATATCGCCCATTTTAAACGCCTGTGAAGTACGTAGAACTTCTGAATTTCAATGAGCCTTTGGGCAATATTCCTAAAAATGAGTTTTGGCGACTGATACCCAAAAAATTGGGTAAATAAAAATACTTCCAAGTTAAACCAAAAGAGGTTTTGGTGTTTCTAGTCAAAAATCGTCTTATTCAAGCCGAATTCAGCTTTCTGATACCTTAGTATAAACCTTCATAGTAAAATACACGTAGTATTTATTTCAAAATAAGAAGAAAATCACCTGAAATGTAATAATGAAAATCAATGCTAAAGCCGTGTAGATGATCCTAAAAAGAGTCATTTCATCTCCAGCAATTCCGATAGCGAACAGCGTTATTGTCACAACCCAAATCCAGAATTTCGTCATTAGTTTGCGAACCCGCTCTCCAAATTTCTGCATTATCTGACCGCCTTTCGAGGCGGGGTCGCCTCCCATGGCTGTGAACAAAGAAAAATATATTTACCTAATTCATGTTAAGTGATTTCCATAGACTACACATTCGCTCTAATTACCATTCGTCGACAATAACGGCTCGTAGTACATGGATACATTGATTGCATAATATTAGAGATATTCTTCGACTGCCCAACGCAAAATGCAGCGTGGCGGTATCCGGCAACATAGAACCACTGACCGGGTCGCCGAATTCGCGAGTAGACTGGTTTCCAGCTACAAAGCTGAGCACGTTTCGATAAAATCGAGCGCGATCACCACCACTTAGTATTCAGAACTGGTTTAATTACGGCGAGCACGATACTTTCCCTCCCCACATTCGGACGTAGTGTGCAAAATCAGTGTAGGCGATTTCGTATGACAATGGACAGCCGCGACCCACGAACGTTGACAGGCAACCATCGTCACTTGAACTGGATAAAAATAGTCTGAATTTGAGTTCAATCAGACATCCAACCAATTCAAAATATTTTGTATTTCAACATTAGCAGTCAGGAAGACGTGATTGTTTCAATAGTATGTCTGTCGACTGCGAAACAAGATGAAAATTACTTAGAGAGACACTCGAGTCCGGAGACGAGGATGGTTTGGGCCTTTTCGTTTTGAGACAGAATTTATTAAGAATAAAATATTGTAAAAATCACCGTAGGCAGCAAGGTTGCAGCTTGTTATACATAATGATTCAGAAATACTTGCATGCATTTCATTTTAAACAGGTAAGTCCAAGTCCGAACATCGTTTCGAATCGATTTCTTATGAATATTTAAGCACTTTTGCCCCTCCACGACAACTAATTAAAAAGCCAACTCTCGCTTTAAAAGAAAATTGTAAAACTTTCTCGGTATGTGGGGAACCAATTGTCAAGAAATTCGGGAAAAATTTTACAAATAACCTTGGCACATTAATTTGATAAAAAAAATAGCCATGAAAACGACCAACGAAAATATCTGAAATGATGTGTAGATAGATAATAGTGAAAACATACGTGATTCCAATTTACGATATTTGAACATAGTTAACAGAACGATTCCTGCTACGTAAATTTCCACCGAATTATAGTTCTTTTTTCATTATCAAGCATCTACAAGCTTAAATCAATGAACAACTGGAGAAAGAACGTAGTTAACAATGCCGAGCTGTCAACATACATTTTTATCCGCTGCGACTGAAATCCATCCGGATGTTTTCATAATAATTTTTTCATGCCTTCATTACATTGTAAGACCAGAGCTACTATCTACAATTACGAAAACGGGCGACGAGGCTTAGTTAAGATTCCAACGAATAAAACGTTTTTCTCATGATGAAGCGTTGTATCGTTGTATACAAATAGAAATGAGCGTAGGCGAATGAGATTTTCGGATATGAAATTCAACTTCAACTCCGCGGAGTCACTAATAGTCACGTCGTTCTCACTTATATACAGCGGAATTATCGTAGTAAGGATAGTTTAATATTGTAAAAAATTGGAGAATTCGAGGAAGATTCAGAGAAGCACAGAAACACACATAACTCTTTTTCTGCTCCGGCTGGGTAATGTGATAATAAAATCATGATATCCGCTGAAGAAAACTGAATAACTGGTCCTGTTACTCACTCGGGATTATATAGAGCGAGATCTACTGCTTTTGAAATGGTGAGATTATTTCTTCAGCTATATTATACAGCAATCATTGACATAAAATATGCAGTCTGCGGGATATTCCAGCATAATTGCGGGGAAAAAATTCACCGATAGCTCGCGATGAATACGTAACAACTTGCATGGTTGTATTAGGCAACTCCCGTCCTCAGCAAAATGACGTATATCATACGTTTTCAACAGTTCTTAAAACTTTCAAACGAACCGGAAGGACTACATGAATTAAAATTTAAGCCCACGTTTCTTTTCGCAAAGGCAGGAAAGGACATGATCGTTAGAAAAATTGTCTGGAATGATCATAAAATATCAGTACTTAAACGTACAAACGATTCATCATACACGTCAAAAATGAACATCTTTCGCGCTGAAATACCAATACTATAAAAATTACCATCTAAAACTTATTCAGTTATGAACCTTCTTGCAGAGAATTGTACGTATACTACTCTTCGGGTCAAGAGTACCAAAATTCCTTCGATTTAACCCCTCCGCCTCTTACAATTGATGTCTATGTCAGAAGCAACATCCGCAACCAACCTTTTTGGACCACTATTTCTGTCATTTCCAAGGATACGATGGTAATCATTTCGAACGAGCATCCCTTCTGGTTCGCAACCGATTCCATTAAATGAAAATTTGATCTCGTCCAGCATTTCAGCATTAGCAGCGCACCTGCATAGCAGGTGCGAAAGATAAGTCCGCCAAATCACATTGCGCCATCAGATTCCGAACCAACTCACAAGGCACGAAACATCACGAGTAAGTAAAAGCCAGTCACTGATCGTAAGTAATCGCATCGGAACCGAACAAATGACTACCAACTTATCAATAGGAACGTCGCTAACAATACTGATGCATGAAAACTGATGAGGTTATCACCTGTCAGTAAGGCAGTTACGCTAACATTTTTGTGGCTAGTAAAATGTGATAATTAACTTGTTACATAATGGACGGACAACATCTTTCGTGAAACAAACGCTGCAACAAGTGATTCGAAATAGTTCGAACAGTACTAAATGCCAATTTGGCCGCAGACGAAAGTCAAAACTTAACACGAGTAGACAATTTTTTCATCACAGAAACAGCAAACACAGTGCATTTCTTACGGAAGAAAAGGATAATCAATTGAGTTATCGAATTTTCCAAGTCTTACGTTAGGAAATCAGCTCCATTCAAGATGACAACGCGACTAATAGCTGAATTACGTAAATTAAGGCGATAGGTATTCATTCTTAAACCAGCGTACATTCGTTCAATCATAAATAACTAAATAATTTCATTTCACGTCAAGCCCAATTTTTGAACTAATAAAGAGGGAAAACAACATTACAAACCTAAACATTATTAAATAGTGCAACAGAGCAGACCAGTTGACTGCAACTGATGAACTGGTAACGCTTAGAGAGTGAATGAGATGCAGGAGTCAGAACTGCAATCATTTTGTAAATCAAAAAAGTACTAAAATTACGAAAACTATTTCGGCACCAAAGAAATATATTCTAATTCTCCTGTATCTATTTCACTGGGTGAAATGTGTCACGTAAACTGATAATTTGGGCTGCTCAAAGCGGTGGTGCGCTGTTGTCGTTTATCTAACCCTGATCGAAGGGGATATTTCATTCACAGGCATATGAAAAAATCTCATATCATTATGAAAACGAAAGCGTTTATCGAAAAAATGAAGAGAACAAAATTTATAGCACATAAAATTTCCTTTCCATTGAGACCATTTTTATTTCAATCCGATTAATTTTTCTAAAATGTGTAGGGTTTCAGTAGTTTCTTTTTTTCATGTGCCTAAAATTGTAGAGGGCGACTCTTTCACGCTGGCAGCCCGAATAGAGGGTACAACAAAGAACTAAAAAGTTTTACTCACCGGTTGCTGTGCCGACCGTTACATGCACTGGAGCCATCATATGAGCCACCGTTGACGTGCTTCTGGACTCCTGCCTTTCCCTCATGTACTGTCGCATGGTAATCCAAAACATTGTAGTAAACAGTGTCTGCGAAGCATCATTCAACACAATTAATAACAGTCGAACTTCTTTCAACACTTAGTCTGAATAATCGGATGCGTACCGAATACAATCGCAAGAATGCTGTTTTGGGCAAGGATTAAAACGGTTTATTTAACCGAAGGCTTAGATGTATATTCGACTACTGAATAAAAACTACACCGAAGGTCGAGAGGACTGTCGACTCGCCGATCTAACGGTAAAAAATACTAAAGAATAAAAATGACCAAAATCTACTAGCTGGGGCAATGATAAAACATAAAAGAATAAATGACTAAAAAACTCAGAGAAATACTATAATATTTATGGAAACCAGACAAAACCGGAAAAAGTGTGAAAGAGAAAAAGAAAGAATGCAACTTTAGAGTGAAAGTGAAATGACAAAAGACAGAAGATTAAGACGAAAAAGCTTTGTAATGGAACTAAACAAAAAATTTACGAAATCGCGTGGAAGATTGCATACTTCTAAATTACGTTTTTGAGCGGTACGCTGATACCATTAACACAATTATTGTAACTGGAAACATCGGCAATAAAACGTTACGCTATTCGTCATTATAATTAGCTCGTAAAACTATACAATTTCCTATATCGAGAACTTATGGCATACGAGTACGTCGCATCGTGTACTTATTACGGATACTTTTAGTTTGGAAAATTAAATAAAGTTTATAAATTGATTTGAGCGAACTTCTCGGAAAGTAATCATTTCAAAATAAATTTTATGTTTTAGCAGTAAAATTCACAGAATGCACTGAATCTGCTATAACTGACTGCATCTACGAGCATTATCAAGGAGCATACTATCCCTTCCTTCCAGCTACTGCTGCAACACTACGAAAAGCTACATATTGTAACATTTTGGCTGAAGGCTTCTCATGGTCGGTTTTTCGGCAAGAAGAGAAGAGGGCTAAGACAGCCCCAACAGCCTCGACGACGTCTCTGAGGTAATGCTCGAAAGGGCGGATTTCAAGGCTCGGGTAGAGAGGGAAAAAACTAAACTATCTCTTCCTACCAATGTCTATGTGTTACTTTCTTTTCATTGAAGTATGTACTATAAAAATTTAACACGTTCCATTCGTATCCTTCCGAAGAGATTTTATTCACACACATACCAGCTAATCTATAACCGACTTCTAATATCGGTAGCTAATCACAATCAACCTTTTTCGAGGAATTTCAAAAAAATACACAGGTAGCTCTGTGTTTCTATCATGAACAATCTCGTAACTCAACTTACTTTAATTGACAATGGTTTGAACGCAAATGCATCTTTCACAAAGCCGATCTGCTGCAGTTCCTTTGAATTTATGTGGAAGCTAATAGTCGATATTTCTTCGTCATCTAAATTCATTCCCCAAATAAATTGGGTGATTAGCAAGAATTCGGCGTAAAAAATCAAAAATGGTGATAGTCTCAACATGGACTGCCTCTGATTTGGCACCATCCATAGCACAATTGCTCCCAGTAGAAGGAAAAATGTTAGCCAACTGTGGTACGTAATGCTCCAGGTCTACAACACAAATAATAGAAACAAAAATAGATCAACGTTATGAGATCTATGAAAGTTACAAAATCAGAAGGCCCGTTATAAGTTTTAGAAGAAAAATGATTCTGCTGCAATACTAGGCCCATAGCGGAACAAACCCTCCGAGAAAAGAGAGCGAGTAGCGAGATGAAAAAGTGAGTTTTTATTAGATTTGAATGAATTTTTCTTCACGAGAATTCCTTTGGAAGAGCTAGCACAATAGGTCCATTAGGAAATCGATCACGCCTCGGCTTACCCTGACTATAGACTGAGTGAATTATTTCAGTACCGGCGAGAAAATGATTCGCAAAACACTAATGTAGCCTATCATGATACCATAGCGCAGATTCAGTACCCCCGAAACAGTGGTCGTCCAAACATTAAAAGAATCGTGTACTTATTACGTCTTCTTTTTTCACCATATTTCTTCCTTTTCAGTAGCTTTGTAATCAATATCAAGTAAGTCGAAATACTAATGGAATTTCGATACTCACCATCATAATAATGTTCGTTCCTATGTACGACGTACGTGTGATGAAACTGATGACTGTGATGAACGCATCCACTAGATACTCCATTAGATCGATTTTCAATGATTCTTCTCCTGGGGGGAAAAAAAAATTAAAGCGGTTACATTTCACTTTACATGGGTATACGATGACCACACGAAAAAAACAGGCTGAATCTATTTCTATTTGTAAGGAAGGGAAAGAAGAACGCAGCTGGGCAATAGTAATAAAAATACAATAATCAAACCTTCGTTCATTTCCTCGATCGCTTTAGGAACTTTTTCGTCGGCAGTATTCGTCACAGTAATACTACCATGTGAATCCTGACTCATGGCAGAATTAGCAGAGCGGCGGTACACCGACTCACGACCCCGGATCAGCTGAAAATTAAATTGAAAAATTGTTTAAGCTATTCGTATGATATCGCGAAGTACGCAGGAGACTAAATTCAAACAAATTTCTCCAGTGTAGCAATTACGATGCAAAAGTAGAAAACAAAAAATTTCACAATTAACAGTGGCTATGGCTCACTATCAAAAATGTTTCCGGCTTAGTCTTGAAGAAATCTGGCAAATTTTAATTTCAACTGCCACTTTAAAATTAATTTTCGCTTTATTATTGTATAAAAGGAAAAAAAAGTTACACCCAGATGGAGTTTCACCTCTTGAAAAAATTAGTTCCCCGCGGATTACCACCACCGATTTTAATAAATAAACTTAATATAAAATGATGTAGGTATTCTCATAACGTAAGACAAAAACAGCACAGTTCCTTAACCCAGGAATTCAAAATATTAGTACGTAAGAACTGAGAAAGAAATCAGATCAGAAAATAATGAATACATCTAAACGTATAACATATCGCGTGATGCAATTAGCTAATTACATAGAAAGAAGAAAGGAGAAAATGCACGTAGAAACTACAATAAACGAATTCATATCAAATCCCACGGCAATTCCTAATGCACACACGAAAACAAATACAACACACATTAAGCAAAGCTCGCCAAATAATTACTTACCCCTTTATCATGCAGCCCAATTACCACGTGAGCGACTTAATAATCTCGTTTACTTCTAACGTACATATTTAAAAAATGAAATTCATTAATACGCGTACCGAGGTAAAATGGCAGTTTAAAAGAATTCATAATAGTTTAGTACCTTCAAAAGTTTCATATAAATTGAGAACTATCCCTACAAAAAATTAATAATGATACTTCTTTCACCCTACGCCACCACATAGGTCGCTGACATAGCAATATTCAGTTAGTCACAAATGGTAGTTGTTAGTTACACAATGTACAAATTAACAGGCTACAACCCAAATACGTGCAAATTTTTTCTTCAGGTTCATTTACATAATGCTGAGCACAACGGTGGGGAATAAATTTTTATTTAAAAAATCGTAAATTTTGAACACTGAAAATAGTTTATAAATTTTCACAACCCTAGAATGATCACAAGATGGAAACCAGAGAGAGGAAATTTGGGTATTTCATTTTATAAAATACGAGTACAATTCGGGTATAGGAAACTACATCAATAATTGTACACAAGGCAGACACCAACCAGAATGGAAACACGAACAAACCGTGTACATCATTAAATTATACAGTTTCTTCAAAATGTATCAATACATACGGGAGTCGTTTCGCTCGGAATTTCAGTCTTTTTTCTATCCTCAAGAAAAGCTCTTTTGACAGCCTAGAACAAAATAACACTTATTTTTGGAAAACTGGTGCAGAAAAGCGATCACCGTGTGTATTATAGGGTATTCATACAAAATTATTTAAAAACGATTAAGCTTAAAAATCTGTTCGGACTGTGTTAGTAGCACATAAGTACACTGAATGCTGCATGGTATATGTCTCATAATCATTTAGCAACAAGGGGTTATCAACCGAACATGTGCATTCGTTTCTCATTTTGTAAACCGAATTTCAGATAATGACCAGTAGCTGACTATAAAAGGAATCATCAGAAAAAAGATAATTCGGTGGGTCTGGTCGGCCGGGGGGATGGTGCGCTGGTCTCGGCGTCCGGAGGTCCCGGGTTCGAGCCCACGTATAGCAAGTCGCTTACATTTCGACCTAGGCCGGTTTTTCGGCGAGAAGAGAGGAGGGCTAAGACAGCCCTAACAGTCTTCTCGATGTCTCTGAGGTAATGCTCGAAAGGGCGGATTCCAGGGCTCAAGTTGAGACCAAAATTACAAAAAAAAAAAAAAAAGCCTCGCGTGAAATACTTAAGCAGAAAGCGTAATTTTAAAGGCTGTTATGTACAACCCCATTGACACTAAACATAAAATTCGAGTAGTCATAATATGGTAGTAATGTTGCCAGAACTTCTGTAAACTGAGGGTGTGACTTTTCAGACTGGAAAGTGGTAGCGTGCAGATTCTTCTAGATACTCAAGGGGAAAGGATCTCGATTTCCTGACAGTAATAACAACAACTTGATAAGGTATATATAAATTAGCAGACTATACGAAAGGCTGACAGTAAAATTAGTTTTAAAAACATTTCACTGCACCGATAAATGGTTTGTTACCTGACTAAGAAATTACCTGTCATCTGATTAAAAGAAATGGCGAGATTGAGGAACAAATTTCACGTAAATTTCTAGCGAGACACAGACCAGCATCAATTCCACTGGAGCTAAAGTACTTTTCAATGTAATCTCGGAACCGGAGTTAAATCGATTCAAGTCCCACTTTCTCCTCAAATTCCTTTGCTCTTTACCTTCTTTGTTCAAATGCAAAATAGTGTTTCATGGAATCGTGTTTCATATAATTTGGAAAGAATAAGAATTCCTGGTCTAGAAGCACGAGGGTACTCAAATTCATCGAACGCGACCACGGTGGCTCTAAACTACACACCTTTCATACATGTAATCACCTGATCCTTGTTAACCAATAAAAACATTGGCGCAATTATCATTTCAAAATACATAAATCATCCCATAATTACACCTTATCTTTGTACTAAATTATAACGAATGAAGTTACTGTTCTATTAGTAAGAAAGAATAACCGGCCCTTTTCATCACTCAGTATTATTTGAGTCATTAAAAAGTATTTACATTATGTGGTATCGGGCCCGCAGATAGGACCCGCCTTCGCAACATCAAGTTTCTAAGTAATAGTTTGTACAGCCCGACAATTTATGCACACATCCCTCCCTTCAATTTAAGCATGACGCCTGCATTCGGTTGACACAAATTTGTATGTACAGCGCAGGTAGCACGCTCAAACAAGTGATGTTCACAGCCAGGTGTGGGTAAAAATCGAAAACGAAAATAAACGTTCAACATCGTTCTGGCGCGTACTCTCACTTGACGAGTAGCAAGACGCCATCTGTTCGTCTTATTACGAAATAAGGAGCTTTTTTGACCTTTTTGTGACAAGCGTGTAGTCTTTATTTGTCGAGTCATTCCTTCTGGTTGCTTCTTTAGATATTCCTGCATGTAAGAACGACACCGACTATAATACACATATTATCAGCAAAAAATATACGCGAAAATCTATCGATCACTTCTTGATTAAATTGGTTACCGGATTGTAGTTATATCATACTTCGATTTAGCAGTAAGTTATCGAACAAGCAGCTAATATATTATCGTATACACAAACACGTAGGCCTGAACTCATTTTATCAATACAACAATCTCAAGTAACTAACGTTAAAACATTATTATTTTATCATTCAGAGGAAAAATTCTTCGTCTGAACAACCGTTTGCCTGAGGTGAAGTGATGCTTTGTAGGGAGTAAGAACGCTCAAAGGTCAGGAAGAAGGAAAAAACAGAAACATCTGAAGGCACTAAAAACTCAATACACGAATGCAACAATATTTTCGGAATATCACGAAAATTCTAAATTGTGTTTAACGAACTCATTTCATATTAACGGGTTATAGTTATGGAAGGCGCCATAATGAATAAATGTTTAATTTTCACTTTGTTCTACCTCAACAAAACTTAATTTTGCACATTAAAATCTCCCAATCTGCAACAAATCTAACGTCCACATTACAACTATTTTTCAAGAAGCTCCAACTAATCTATCATTTATTTCGGCGGATATCGGAAGGATGTTATGTATGCATGATAAATTACAACACCTATCTTCAATTGCCGCCAAAATACGATCGGCCACTCCGGTAAAAATATGCCATTTTCAAACTCCCAACTGCCACCATTGCACCTATGTAAAAGCTATACGGAACACTATGCGTTAACTTGATCGCCAACACTTTTGCATGCAAAACACGCTGATGAAATCACATTCAGAGAAATATCTTTTAAGATGGAATTACTGAACGTCAAGATGGGCTTCGTCCACGATCCGCATAGCAAGAAGCACATTACTACTTATAATTCATTTGGAAACAAATTAACCAGTAACCACGAAGGCAAGCGAATGAGAATACGGCATTCATCTACGTTAAAAATGCGCAAGTTACGATAACTTGTACGCAGGCGGTACAGAAATCAAATAGCCTATACTTCCCCTCGAAAGTACGCAAATCCCTGATATTTATTTTCAATCAAGAACTGAACAATCAATAAAGAATTTTTTTGTCATCTCGGATATTTTTCTAATTAAAATCGAGACACCCCGGTCACTACTTCTCTAGAAAGCAACGATACTAGGGCACGTGAAACGAAGCCATTAGAAGTTGATTGGTTCCTGATATTTAAACAGGAACAGTGATGTACTAGAGGATAATAAACGCACACGCAATTGTTCATGAAAAACTGGTTTACCAACTCGCAATTTATCATCAAGAGCTACCTACGAAAAGTATGTGGCATATAATAACTCGTCACAAACTTTCCTGATCTAACATTCGTCTTACGTATTTTGTTAGGTTTCACACTTCAATGCACACGCTACACACCCACAATAAGTACCTTAGTCTAGATGACACCGCCAACGCAAAAACAATGCAAGTTTAAAGACAACAAATAAACCGAAACATCAAATCTATAGGAAAGAGTTTCACCACATCCACTTGCCTGATAGGTCAATACCAGTGATTTCAACTTACCGACACGAATAATAATATCCTGGACTCGAAGATCAGAAGGTTGTACAAGGCTATAAGAGCGAATGGTAGAACGAAGGAAGGCCACATGAGCGTCTGGTTGATTACATACAGACGGGGGTCTGTCGTGCAATTCGTCAGGTGGAGAGCTTGCAGACCGAAATACCTGTAAAACATATCGATTACGCATAATAATTCATACTGTACTAGCATTCGATATTTATCGATTATAGTACAATAATTATAATACCTAAAGCGCTTTAACAACATAACCGTAAAACTGAAACCTTCAACAAGAGGTTTCACGAAACTGGTACTTGAAATGACCACCAAAAACAAGTGAAAATAATACTTGAGCTAACATTTTTTGAATGTTTGAAGCAATATTCATCAAAATAAGGTATTTTGGAGGCATGCTATCACGTAGTCCAAAATAGGGAGGGAATAAATATGACAAATAGCATTATATTATTGTCCGGTGTTCGTTTCTTAAATGTCAATGCAAGAGGAGAGATTGAACACAATCACGACTGATTTAGAAGAACAAAACAGTTGAATCACAAATGGTGGTGCTTCAGGCTAAACAATGCTACAGGGACATTGGTTTAAAATAATGGCGCACTAAAATGCAGCCTTGCTATGAGTCGAAACAATTATGGATAATTGATATTCTTAGTCTTCATTTCGTTATTCGGACGCTGTTAAGTGTAAGAGAACCAACCAGCAAAATCTGTTTTTTGAGAACAAGTGATTCGAAGTTTAAGAGCCAGGTAGAAACCATATGACATAGCGTTTACTGATAAGCTTTTTTTGACGTAAGTACACATTTTTGAATCGGGGGCCCAATTTTGAAAAATTCTACGAATACTGTTTACGCTCTTTCCAACGATACTAATAACTCATTTTGTTTGCAAATGTCGGTTGGTTCCCTTACGCTTAACAGCGTCCATTTAATAACCAGCTATAACTGACCTTGGAATCTTCCCATCAGGATGCAACATCTCTTGAGCCCATTCGGTTTGATAGCTAAATATAGCTATAACATAGAAGAATACTATAACGCAGATAAGCCGACACAGTAGGGCAAAACCTCGGCCGAGATCTTTGTAGCAGGCCCAGTAGGTTACACAACATAAGAAGATGGCAAACAGCAGACCGCTTGTGATGGAGGGCACCAAAATACTGGTGAAACACAGCATCACTAAGGATAGGTATTTGCCTGAAACATGTCAACAGTACGTAAAAACAAATGGGAAATGAAAAATTACATCTTCAATATCTTGCGCAAACACGAAGCATAAGAAATCGCGGCAAGTATGGCGTTCCAATCATCAGTTTTGTTTTTGGTACGAAAAAATCAATTCGAAATATCAAAACTGAATTAGAAGAAAAGAAAATATCGATTAGCAGAAGTTGAATAAGTTTCCATTATTCCAAGATGATCAATCTGTGCCCGATGACCGGATGAAACCCTACGTTTAATAACAGACGTTTTTCAATCCGATAAAACACATCTGATCGTGTAAGTTAAAAAAGCCCGCGATTTAATTCAGTCATCACACAACTATTCCCTCACCCCCCCCCCCACACGAAGTAATCTGCAATCTGCAGAATAATTGTATACGCCAAAATAATTAGTTTTTTTCTTCCTTCTTCTTCTTCTTTTTCTTCTGTTTACCAACGATAAAGCACAACCACCACTTTTTAGAGCAATAATTTCGTTCTCATCGCTTTATATGACATGACAAGTAAAATCTAAAAGCATTTCTTAAATTTTTTAACAAAAAACTCATCGCTGACTGCGTGCAACGCACAAAAGTATATCGCTAACCAACTTCTTGATTAAATACTATGTCACCTATCAGAAACATACTTTAATATCAGGAATAATTTATGCATCGTGCAGACACGAAATTTCTACTCTCGCTTTTCATGTAATGGAGGGAAAAAAACTGGCAGCCGGCCTGCGACATAGTTTGCAAACCATCGTTAATAATTCCGGAAACAGAGCGAATCTCTATTTTTTTATTCGTCTCTCAAGTAATACGTATCTACCGCGTATTTCGATCGTGACACTCACCAATAATGGTAAGCGCGAGCACAGCCTTTTTCTGCAACAGTGAATGACGAACATCTGCACCAGTGGCCGGAGGCTGCATCATCTTCAGAAGCAGTCCTTGCTCGGTGGTATTGCTGTCTAGACTTTTTGGGTTCAAACGATCACATATAACGTAAACGAAGAAAGATGCTAACATGGCTATTACTTCGGGTGCGACGTGTATACAGCTGTCCAGAACTGGTAACGAGTCGTACCTTATGAAGCCGATGTGTCTGAAAAGTTTCTCCACTTCACTGCCTGGAATCATACCCAGTCGAGATTACAGATACAATAATTCAGTTAAGAGTATAAGGTTGATATAAAATTAGAAAAGTTTTACGTAGAAATGATACGTATCAGTAATGGGTACGAAACTGCACAACAGAGATGCCATTTCAACAAGGCCGAGGAAGCGTTTTCAATTTTGGAAATTTCTTTCGAGCGCGTGGGCTTAATTTAGGTTTAAAATCAGCAATTACAGAGACCCTAGACGAGTATCAAAATTCAAGGTTTTCCAAAGGTATATACAGTGGGTCAAAAAAGTATTCGCACACCTCGAGAAAAGGGTGCAGGACTGCGCGGGAATTACTTGGGATCCGGAAACATTCATTAAACATAAGTATTCCGAAAGAAACAAATCACAGCCTCGAATTAGAGAAAAAAAGGAAAATGTAACCTCAAAAAAGTATTTGCACATCCACAGAACACAACGGGAAAACATAAAAATAAAATAGCATCACTTCAAAATAAAGGAGATTAATACTTGGTATGCATTCCTTTTGCATCTATAATCGCTAGCCGCTAGCAGACGTCGCGGCATTGACTCAACTAAATCTGCTGTTACCCGGGGACAAACGTCTGACCACGCCGCTTGGAGAGGGCCGTTTTCAGATCTCCTCTGTTGGATGTTCTCCTCTTACGTACTTTCACTTCTAGTAAACTCCATAAATTTTCGATTACATTCAAATCCGGCGACTGTGTGGTGGGGTAAATAGCCGATAGCCGACTAAGTGCGCTACAGAGCAGCCATTCGCGGGTTTTTAGTGCAGTATGCTTGGGATCATTGTCCTGTTGAAAAGTAAAGGACTCCTCCAAGCCTACTTTGCGGGCGCTGCTCTTCAAATTTTTGCGCAATATGCCTATGTACATATCGGCTGTCATGTTTCCTTCAATGAAAACTAGATTACCCACACCGCTGGCTGCCATACACCCCACACAAGCACCTTGCCTCCTCCATATTTGACGGTAGTCTTTAAATTCTCGGGACGCAGCTCTGAGTTCGCTTTTCGCCATACATATCCCCGTCCATCTGATCCAAATAAGTGGAATTTACTTTCGTCTGAGATTAAAACTGACTGCCAGAAGGTTGCGGGTTTGTTTACGTACGCTTTTGCAAATTCTAAACGTTTGACTCGATTAGCTTCGGAAATAAACGGTTTCTTACGAGGACATCTTCCATGAAGACCAGCCGAATAGAGCACGTTCCGTACAGTTTGAGGGTGAACTATTCCTGGTGTAAATGCGAGATCATTGGCAAGTACTGGGATGCTCCGAAATGGATTTCTTCGCGATTCTTGTACAAGAGATCTTTCATATCTCGGTTTTAGTTTTTTTGGTCGCCCTCAACGAGCGTCATTTGCGATTGCTTTTGTGGCTTGAAATCGTTTGATTACATACCGTACTGCAGAAAATGTAAACCCAACTTTCTTCGCAATTTCGCGACAACTATCACCTTTTTCATGTAAAGTAACAAACCGAGAACTCACAGGTGGTGATATTTCAGAAAGTCTTCGAGGGACGATAACTTGACGAGCTTTTTCAAGTTCAAACCTGCACGCGTATGAGTCATCCGTTCCTGCATGTGCAAATACGTTTTTTGGGATGTTTTTTCCTTTTTTGCCTCTTGCAATGATGCTTTTTTGTTTTTGGTAATAGCATGCTGCACTCAACAATTTTAGGTGATTCTCTACGTCAGACATTCTTTTCTTTTACCCGGAAATTTATCCCTTCCCATTTTGTCGTTTTTGGTGGAGTGCAAATACTTTTTTGACCCACGGTAGGTTACAGTAGTTTTACATGAAGAACTTCATTTGCACCCGCCTTATCTAGTTCAAGGGCACTTCGCTGCTGGTTCATAGAATTAACTAAACTTCCAAAAATACTCACAGTTGCCACGAATTAAACTTCCGTAACCGCCGTTCATCGATAATAAAACTACTTGGAATGCAACCTGTAATGTGAGCATGGCCGCGCTTATGGCGAAACTGAATTTCAAGAAAAATCCTGTGTGTCCTGCAACAGAAAACATGATGATAATTACCATCAAACACGAAAGAATAAATTCGTTATTTCATTTTCCATTTTCATTCTGCTTCTCAGAATTATTTCATCAGATTATTTTTGTTATTATTACACGAAAACAGAAAGTGTAGGCTGGCCAGTGGAAAAAAGTATTTCACTCGCCTGAAGTACCTACTTTTGTTGGCACGAATCATATTTTGCCTAAATGTTGAAAAAGTCGTTAGCTATAAATAACGAAATAAAATCGAAAGTGAGATTCGGTTAGTTTAGTAATAATTCGACGATTAACAGAGATCGCGTATCATTCAAATGCAGTATCAGAGCAGAGGGCAGACAAGAAAAGGATTCTAGGCATCCAATACTTCATCGCTTTGACCATCTATGAAAAAGATACGTCTAAATATGCCAATTCCAGGAAGCAAAAGGCCCATTAGGTTGTCATAACGTGGGCAACTAGAAAGGTTTTATTTTCTAAGTGCTCATGTGAATTTCGATTCGAAAAATGTTCGAAAAACTTAATTATTAATTTTCTGAGGTCTTAATGCTAATCGCATGATGTGTACATGGGGAAAGAGACATCTTCGCTTTCTGGCCGCTTTCCGCTTTGTAGCCCAGCCTCCTCGACGACATTCATTTCATTCAGCTTCGTTTTTTATCAGTCATCCTACCATGTTAAATGGATGTTTTCCGTCTGTCTGTTAGTCAGCCAGTCAGCTTTCTGGTCTCAAATTCTGTCTTTCGCTGATGTTGGTAGTGGAGATAACAAAAACACATCGGATGTGAGACACAAGAAGTGGCAGATATATTGGCTACCGGATTCTGAATCTTAGCCCATGGTTTCGTTTCATTTCTGATTTCTCGAAAGAATGACGGGATAGCATACGATTTTTTCCTCTTTTGCTATTCTGTCGACCAATCTGGCAGTCTCTCGTTCTGGCTGTATCCAAGGGTATTCGTTCAGCCCATCCCACTGCTCAAATTTTCCAGCAGGAACTCACTTAGAAATTATCTTGGAAAGTTGCTTACAACTGGAATTTCTCATGACTGCCGACATCTAGACATAACGAAATCATAAATATTCTTTTTTATTGCAATTTCGCCGGTAAAATTAGGGAACTGCGAGAAACTAACAGCTATATTAAACTTTCTTTTTTTAAAGTTGTTGGAGATAGTCTTCCAAGTATGCGTAGAGAAGTCACCATTCTCACCTGGTTCACTTTTTTGTCAGAGGGGGAAGGGAACTGAACCTTTTTTCCAAAGGTGGTTTTCTTGGAAATTTCGAAAACCATCAAATTTATGAAAAGAAGTGCGAGCAAAACTTGTTATGCACCGGGTTCCTTACATTTTTTCCCCTATCTACACAATTTTGGTACTCACCCTCTCCCAATTTGATACACCGATTTTCAAACGGGATCGCGAGTCAATCTGATAACAGGAATTAGCTCAGTGATCTTGAAAACCCCAGAAAGCATAACCCAGATAGTATTTTTCGAACTATTCTAATTTAGCTTCACCCCTCATTCCCAAGTGCCTTAATTCTCAAATGAATCAAATCGATAACGCAAATCGATTCAGTGACCATATAAACTAATATGTATCAGATAACCATGTGGTATTTCAATCCCTGACCACTCCTCTGGTACCACCATTTCCCACTTCACTTGGTGGAGTGTATGGCGATACACGCATTTCAAATTGGCTCCCAAGATCCCGTACCCTTAGCCTCGGAAACTAGTCTTTCGAGTATCGCATCGGTGACCAGAGGGACGTCTTGAGGCTGGCCCGGGCCTCCCATTTCGCCTCTCCTTTCTATGGATTCGCGCTATCCTGCTAGGGCCACTATGGGACACTCTGCTGACCGAGTCCACGCTTACCCAGCGTTCACCTCGAATTCGGGTGCACTACTGCCGGACTACGCTTCCTTCCTTCACTACTAACCTCCTCATCTTAGTATGTGTGACGACGCAGGAAGGTGGCACAATTTTCCACATAGGATGAAACTTATATTCAAAATCAGTTTCACGAGCCAATACCTGATATTCTGTTTTTAGGGTGTGCCAATTCACTTTTTTGCTTCTGCTGTCCATAGCACTTTCTGCTATTACGCCATCTTCAGTGGAGTTCGACCTCAAAAACCTATTATTCGCTATTCTTATTTTATTTTAACGCATTTTCATAGTCAATCCTTTCTCCGGATGCCATAATTTTCAACTGACTTTCAAACTGGTATCAAAATTAAGCTCAGTAACCTCGACCCCCCCCCCTCCGCGATATCTTGATTTTCTTATTAATAAAAGCTCTAAAAGTTCATTATCAAAGTACTTTCTGAAATCACAACACAAAAATGAACATTTTTACGTATTCAAGGAATGATCAAAGGAGGAAGAAAAGATTTTAAGGATAGATAGATGAGGATGTAAAGAAATAAGTCCGGGGGTAATCAGTTTCTCTGGTGCTCACACTCTCACACAACTCAGTACATTTGAAAAAATACCAAAAATTCTATTCTTCCTCCTATAAAGCCTGTTTCAATGTACGGCGAGGTGTAGGATAGCTTGACCCCACCCCATTTATGATGTAGGGGAGGAGAGCAGATTCGAAAAATATGTAAAGACCTAATTTTATATAGAACCCGGTGTAAGCAACTTTTGTTCGAAAATTTTTTCATAAATTTGAGAGTTTTCAGTATTTTCAAGAAATCATTTCAGGAGATCAGACCACACTAAAAATTTGCATTTTAGAAGGGAATAGTGACTTTTTTTTTTTACTCGGACAACCATTCCCAATAACTTCCATAGAAAAATCTTGTATAACAGAAATTCCTTTCTGTCTATCATTATCATAATTTGATTGGCTCAAATTTCACATAATAATTCACTCACACGGTGTCTACAAGAATGGAAAAATATAAATTCCTGACTTTTTCCAAACTTTTTTTTTTCTCTTCTTTAAACCTTTACAGTATAGACAGTATAATATATTCATGTTTAGGTATACTACTAGACGCTATGGTTAAAATGAACCGCAATTTGGAGTTGATTTTTGGGTGAAAGCATTAGGAAGGTGTTCACAGATATACATATAGAGTGCTGAAGTAAAATTAAACGACGATAAAAATTTTCCGTGAGTTCATTCTTTATTTTTTTTTCAAACTTCTTAAAAATATTGTTGAATTTCCTGACTATTTACAAACTTCCTGACCTACTTTTCAAATTCCTGACGTTTTCCAAACTTTCCAAATTTTTCAAACCTGTAGACACCTTGACTCAGCACCGACTGATAATATGCATTTCTGCACCAAGATATTGTTCACTAAACGTGGTTGGGGAAAATGCCATCCGACACGGCTAATCCTCGCCGGAAAGCCGAATACCGCGTGATTTGTTTTCTCTGGGTCAAGGGCGAGTAGTGAGTGCAACTCGATTGATGTTGCACGTAACTCCAAGAAGCAGAAAAACAAAGCAAAATAAAAAACACGTTCCCTAAACGGTCGCGATTGGTTTTTTTGTGTATGTTCGACGAGGTCGATGAAAGCGAAAGTTCGTGCGAAATAACAGTGTTTCGAAAAGATAAATGACGAATTAATTATTTCGCCACGCCCTTTACGGTCCCTTTTAATAAACAAAGGCGAGAGAGGAAGAAAGAGAGAAAGAAAGCTTTTCAAGATAATAAGGAAATTGATTTTAGATAACTTTGTAACGCCGAAACGAAAACAAATCGCTGTACACCAGAGGCAGCAGGAAGAGACGGAGGTTAAGTAACGTATTCCTCCTACAGGGTGGTTCTCAATAATATGGAAGTTGACTTTTATCCGAATCGATTTTCGGTATGACTCGGAGAGCAGGTACGGCAAACGTCGGCCGTAGAAGACATTTAAAGTCCACAAGTCCACAATCGCGGTTGCATACTTGAGGACTCGAAGCCCCACTTCCAACACGTGTTCTCGAACGACTCCTTAACAATTCGCTCAAATCACTGGCAACATTTTCGACGTTTTTTCGAAAGATATTTTCGGAGACGGTGCACTCGTAGTACATTTTTTAAAAGAATTATTATAATTTCACGCATGTACATACCGCACATCGAATGTGGCGTTGGCAGCGGAACAAACGGAACATACAGCAGGAACAGAAAAAGCACCGCCGTGATCAAATCTTGCCTGCAACTGACACCTGTGCCGAAAAGAAAACAATAAATTATTGCATTAACACAACGTATGTTTCGTGTTTGTTCGCATTTATAGTAAAGTATAATCGAATGTTTCAGTAGTTTTTGGAATTAACATTGAAACTTGGAGCCACGAACTTGAACAGTGGGTTTTGGTCAAAGGCAGAGTGGTCCAAGCCAATATCAAAATTTTCAAAACTAAAAAAATCAGATTTTGAATTTCGATGACACCTTGAATAAGGTTACATACTCTCAGCTGCACCCGCAGATAATCTCAATTCGAACACAACATTTTTATGGCAAAGTACGTAGATTTACAATATACAGTCGATTCCCCTTAACTGGGACACATCGGGCGAAGCCTTTTTGTCCTAAGCGGCTGCCCCCCCCCCAAAAAAAAAATACAAAATTGACTTTTCCCCCTTTTTTTCTTTTTCTAAATTGATATAATGTACATGCATTGCTGTAGAAAACTATCTGATCTGCTTCGTTAAGCTCTGGCACTGGATGAAATCAGCGCAAACGTCAAGTGCTGCTGCTGGGCTAGCCTCATTGGCCTCCTGCATAGAATGTAGTAATTGTTCGAAACATTTCTTCGCTTCTTAAGACGAAAGTAAAATTAATGGAACAACGCAGTGTTAACTGAACACATATTGTAAAAGTGAAATACGTCCATGCGTGTGAATCATCCTAAGATTATGCTTATCGCTTCTGGTTTTCCCTGTTTTGCCTTCTTCTTCTGCAGTAATATGTCTCTAATCGCGAATGTACGTTCCTCCAGAGACGCTGGAGTTGAGTACGAAAACATGATACGAGTACACTACACCATAAAAACGCATTGCACACAGTGATTTTTATGAAAAAAATGCAGAGAACAAAAGTTGTTAGCTCTCTTTATTTCCTATTAGATGAGCTTAATTTTGAATTTTCGGATAACTTTTCTATCATCATCAGTCCTAAGTCATGTTTTCGTCCAAATACACCAATCAGTGAGCAGAATTACATTTGAAACCTGGAATCATGAAATGTGCCTCTCGTGCAAAAACAGGTTTTTGAGATGAACGAGTGTAAAGATGGGATGGTGGTAGTGGTGCGCTGAGATGTACACAGCGTGCACATCTGTGGTGGTGCGTTTACAAGTTGCTATGACAACCGCGTTTCAAATTCTTGTTCTCTGTCATTCACATAGGCCCAATTCACACAACGCCATGTAAACGGATGTTTTTAAACTTACAATAATTCTTAAATGCAATTTGTAGAAAAACTAATGAAAATAGGAAGCTGCGATTTGTTTCATTTGAAAGAGCGAGGTTTTTTTTCTATAAGAATTATCAAGAAAGTGAAAAATGATTTTTTGATATCAGAGGCACATTTCATGATTCCAGGTAACATATTATGTTGTTTTCAATAGCAGTCACCTGTAGCGATTCTTCCGCGTACGTTCGCCATTGTTTAGGTACATTTGATTCTGTTCTTTGGTTTTTATCCCTCATAGACGGCTGTCCCAATTAAGCGAAATTGACTGCCAGTATAGACGAATTAGACGCTTAACAAGGAACAAATAGGCGGGCCTACGGAAATGACAGAGAACAAGAATTCGAAACGCGGTTGTCATAGCAACGCGTAAACGCACCACCACCACAGATGTACACGCTATATACATCTATGCGCACCACTACCATCATCCCATCTTTACACTCGTTTATCTCGAAAACTTGTTTTCGCACGAGAGGCACATTTCATGACTCCAGGTCACATATGTACTAGATGTCTCCAAAAATTCTCATGAGCTTCGCTTCTCCCAGCGGGTGACACCGTGTCTCAGAGTTGAATTTTTGATGATAAATCGATAAATGTCAATTTTATTGGAAAATGTATCAAGCAAAAAATGTTGCGGACTTGATTTTCAAATGGAACGATTCATTACAGTTTCCTTGTAACTGCCCCGAAAATACCCTGAACAGGGAATTAAAAATGAAAGTTTACTTTGCTACGCGTTAATACAGGAACGCAGTTTTTCCAACATTCCTTCGATCTCACGACTTTAGCGAACAAAACTGATGTAAATCACTCTGGGGTCAGTTTCTGTATATCACCATCTACTAAGTCCTGGAACTTTTTGTCTCCTCTCCTGCTATCCTTTAATATGCCACTTCAAAATTAGTGTTTGTCCGTGGAAATTTCTTAAATTTTATCAGATCTTTCATTCAACCTCGATTAGGGATTCAGAGCCCTTAGTTTACTCTCAAAGCGGGCAAAATAATTTACTTTTTTCGGAAAGTCACTAAAAATATCAAAAATAGCGATTTATTTGATCTCCGATTTCGAGAATTTCATAAGATTTCTTATATTATCCCCCCTTAGGATCATAAAACTCAAATTTCAGTCTCAACACGAGCAACATTTTTTGGGGCACTAATTTCAAACATTTTTGATTTTTCATGAAAATTCAATTTTTGTTTCTGAAACCTAATTTTATCTCACAAAACAGACGAAATTGACAATATTCGGAAAATCGAACTTGGTGAAAAAATAAGAGTGTTTTTGGTCTATGATTATAAAATTTCATGAGAATCTCATCGGATCCCAAAACCCGTATTTTCTTCTCAAATTAGGCAAAACTGACTCTACAGATATTGTACATACACACTCGATGCATAATACAAAGAATTCTCACGACAACGAAAAACTAGTTAGCATCATTACTTAATTTTGATTACTTTACTCACAGCGGACCGTAAAATAACTTCAAGGAAAAGTGAAACCGGTTTGTACTAGGTGCTCGAAGAATTTGAATTGCGCGATTTTTTGAATACTTGCACGAGTAAGAATTGCTAAGTTAAGAGAATAATAACTCAATACGGCACATAAATACAGATACCGAATTTTCTTGAACCGTACAGTTCCCAACGTTAAAATGTTTACTTATTTGATGCAGAATACCATATGCGCAAAAGCCATAAAAAGGCGAACTAAAACCCCCTTTTAGAAATGTAAATGCAGAACATTAACTGCGATAAAATAATAAAAGGTATCTTGTTTCATCATCTAAAATTATACTAGCAAACGGAGCGTCCCATGACCTTGCCAATGGCCACTGGTTGTTTGTCTCAAAACAGGTACATTTAGTTCATTCCTCATGTTCTTTTCTTGACTTCAAACGACAGGTTGGCTAATAAAATAGCCGACTCGAATTCGGAACCAATATTCGTAGGAACATCGACCGAAATATTCGGGTTAGGATGCAGCACAGGAACAAATTACGAAAACCCATCCTTTAATTCCCGCCGAAAATTCTGGCCATTTAATAATGTAAAACTAGCTCACCTAATTTTATCGTCTCTTCGTGAATACTCGCTGGCATACTACTTTACTTCAATCCAACTTAAAAGCCAGTATCCAATCGCGTGAATCATACATCTGAGTCACCGAAGCATAAGCATTTAAATTATTATTTTATTATTATTATTTTTTTACGTAATCCCAACAGGACCTCGAATACACGCACATCGGCCACATGGAATTGGCCGCAGTCACGTGATACCAAACCAAAGTACACAAACATAGGTCACCGGTTGCCAATTTAACGATTATCCCTTCAACCCGCGTCTCAAATGAGGCTCGGTCTTCGCCCTTTAAAACCGAGGAATTCGCAACCCGTCTACTAAATTCTATCCTACCTTTCATCATTTTTACGCTCTACTTCCTGTTTTCCATGTCTGTGTCGGTTTTCACCCTTTCTCACTGACGTGAAACTCTGCCAGACAATGTCGAAAAAAAGGAAATCAAAGAGAATGTTCCACTTTCGGACACCGTACAGCTTTCGAAGTTTTCTCGATGTGTTACGAAATCATTAATGGTTGTTTACACGATCGTAAAACGTTTTAAAATTATTTCCTTTCGCCAGCGAATCATTATACGCCATTAATGGTAGTCGATAAATGCTCGTGAAATTAGAAACATGAAATTTTAATGTGTCGTTCAACGAAATTAGATTGAAAAGATTTAAATTCTCATAATTAGTTCCTTCATTGCTTAGGTCACACATAAGATGTACTGGTTGATACCGATCAATAGCGGAGATGCAGGTACCTATAATATGAAGAAAAGAGCCAAGATATGGAAGACCTCTCCCCTTCCCTTTTTCTCCACAATCACATCAATTAGGAGGCTTTGTTCCTTGAACGCTTAAAAGCTGAACACCTCGCTAATACCAGCAAAAGAACTTTCATTCGTCTTTTCTCCAAATATAATGTGAGACGTATACTGTAACTGAACGAAAAGTCGCACCGTGGTCTGAACCTTTGAAAACGCGAGCATTACCGAATTAAGGTGCAACTGGAAGATGAAGTTGTTGACCTTCGATTCTCAGTTCTCTCAAAGGTAATTTTTTACAATTTTTCAATCTTTCTCAACATCAAATTTTCCCAAATTTCCAATATTTTCAAATTTCTGACTGTTCCACATTTTTTCAACTCTTACTATTCCACACTTTTTCAACACCGACTTTCCGAGACGAAACAGTCAGGATGAATAATTCCGGTTCTCGGATCTAGAATCCATTTTCTTTCGGAGGGGTGTCCCTGGGGGGAGGGGATAGCGGAATCTAGGTCTATATAGAAAATATGATTAAAAATACAAACAGAAACATGCCAAATACTATTAAGTCGAAGAAATCTTGGCCTTTGGATCCAGTCCTCAGCAACGTTATTTTTCTGGCGATAACTTAAGACACGTACTGAGGTTCAAAAAAGTTTTCTTCCCGAAAAGTTGCACTTTCAATGGCTAAATTTGTTCTAGTATACAAACGAACCGACCAAATTTTTCGAAATCGAAGAATATTTAAGGTAGCTCACTTAAAGGAAGTTTAACACAGGGTTTTCCATAAGAAAAACTACGATTTCACGATTAAAAATCTTAAAAATCAAATTATACTATAAAAATTATTCTCGGTATAGCAACAAGGAAGTGACTATACAGAAAAGAAAAATTTCAGAAGTCATGGCATTCGCTTTCACTTTTGGAAAAAAGGGAGCTTCAATTATCGCAAATCATCACGAGATAAGAAATACATACACATAGGAAAAGCGCGTATCCACCATTCTTAGGCACTCTGAATTCATTTTTGAGGATATTATGCACACACCCCTTACCAAAAAGGCTATATCAGGGGCCAAGGCACAAGAATTACTAGGTTTCTTGAGTTCCTGATTTCATTTTTGAGGTTGTTCTTATCGCTCGCTTCTCTCCAACATTGGTCCACAGGAGACTGAAGTATAAAATATTTAAATCTATAACTTTTAGTTTCATATATATTAGAACTAGGGTCTTTTCTTAGGTGATATTACATTTGAGGCTGATTTTATCCTACCTCCCATTCATATTGGGATCAAGAAAAATCCGAATCCGTTGTAAAAATAAAGGAATGAACTTAGTGACTTGTAAATCTATGTCTTCAATTATGCTTGACGCTAATCTTTAGAATTACAAATTCTTGCAATAACATTTAGATCCCCTACTGACCTGTAAAATGAAATAACCGACTCAAAAAACCTAGTTTTGATATTTCGACATCAACATATGTAAATTTAAATGTTCCTGCTCTAGCCTTTTGCGGATTACTGCGGAGGGGGAGGAGGTAGGACCTGGGTTTCGGTATATTTGAAGCACACATTTGTAAATTTAAATATGTTCCAGCCCCGGTAGACGACAACAGGTACGGGTAGGATTATAACAACCTTACAAATTAATGAGATCATCGACGTGAAAAACCTCATTGCAGGTATATTTGAAGTGACTCTTCGCAATCTTACAGTTTTGGCCCTCTAGTGGAAAGCCTTTAGGAAGAAAAAAGGGGGTAAACCATCCTCAAAAATAGATTCAGAAAGCCCAGAATCACGGAAACACATTTTTAAGCAATTGTACGTACTTTTATTTCGTTGTATAGTTTGTAATAAATGAAGTTTTTTTCCCAAAAATGAAAGAGGTTGCAGTGATATATTCTTTTTTAATTCTATATTTATAGGAACTTAAATGTTGTCAACAGGAAAGACTTCGCCGAGAGATATTCGGATAAATGCATCAAAATTTATTGAGGCAAAACGCAGAACGTTGACTATAAATAAGATGAGTAATTTCACTTTTTCTTTCGCTAAACTGTGCGTACAATGGCACAGGTGAACAATTTTAAGAATTTTGAAAATAAGATATATTAGGGGGAAGGGTTCCAAGATGACCCACGGTTTTTTCTTTGGCCTATAACTCGTTACCAAAACATTCAATTGTTTCAATACTTGAACCGTTTGGAAGGTAACTACTTTAACTTCAAAATGATATGCAACTTGAAACCATGTTGGCAAAATACTGAACGTCCGTGTACAAAGTATACAAATTGGATTTGTGTCAACTTGAAACCAGGGGTGTATAAGATATTTTTTTGGCAAGTGTCGGATTTGATTCCAACCGCTTCAATTTTGCAATAAGACTGCATAGTTTGGGCCTCGAGGAAAACGAATAAAACGCGTATCACAGCAGCGGAAATGGGCTTCATGAAGAAAACAGCTGAATATACATTACTCGATGGGAAGAAGAAAATTGATATTCTAAACGAACTGAAAATAACAACCATTCTGAATAAAATCAAGAGTTACTGGAAAATATGGAATGTATGAACAAAGAGCGTTTGTTTGAACAGATACTCAAATACACACTGTCTGGAAAAAGATCAAAAGGGAGGCCGATAAGGAAGCTGGTAGATGCATCGGACTCGTCTTACGGGCTAATACCCTTTATCACTTGAATGGTGGTGATGATCACTTTTGCCAAACGACGAAAACCTTTCGTATTTTTCAAACACCTTGCAGCATCATCATTTTCCAGTGTGACATACTACCTATCGCCTGAGCTGAAGGGGCTGAGTAAATACATTACTTCAACTAGGGTCAATCTTTGTGCATTGGGTTTCGCCAAGATATAAAAAATGGGGACAAATAAAATAAACAGTAAAATAAGTAATCCAAACAGTTGGTCTAAAAATGGCGAGTTTCAGCAGTAATGAAAGGATAATGCACAGTAAACTGCAGGGGGGTCGGGTCATTTTTGGTCATATGAACAGTAAAGAAATACGAGTACTTTCCTATTTTTAATTTGCTGAGCAGTACATACTAATGTTTACACAGTATTGTTACGATCTGAACTTTCGGAATTGAAGTGAGACAAGAATAAGCGAGCGAGCGACTCGTCTGCTATCTTCTTAACCTATTGTATCATGAACTAATGTGAGGAAACGTCATGAAACTGGGGAAATATATTTCATCACTTGTGATGTGATCTGACATACCCAGCCTAGTTGCGGAATGAAAAATGTACAACTGGTAAACAGACTACGACTACGGAAACGAACACAGCCATTGAAATGAGTACCACCACAAGCACTAGTAAACCTCCTGCTACGACCACCGAATATATTCCACCAGAGACGGAAGTCACCATTGAAGATGTATCCGAATCAACTTCAAGGACCACCCGTGACATGACTTCGGCTTCACTAAGTGATTTCGAATAACTTCGGTCATCATACATTTCATTTCAGTCGGAATGTAATACATTTCAAACTTTTTGTCTTGTTTCTATATGCTGTTATTAAGAGCGGTGGTGTGGGAATGAAACCCTAAGCAATCTCAAGAAATACAAAGTATCATTTGTACCCCTTTCCCAATTAAACAATTCTAACTTCTTCAAAAAGAAATAAGTTGGTACCCTAGTCATACTTGTAGTTTTCTCCAACCCTCTTCTTCTTCGTATGGGAAAATAGTCACAAACCCTAACTGACAGTCAAACATTGTGCATTTGACCGAAGACCCCTTGTGGAAAGCCTTCAGACATAGACTGACTGGAAAAGTAATCACAACATCCTCTCGAAAAAGCGTACACACGGCAACCCGGAAGCTAATTTGGAGAAAAGATTTGAAGATGATTTTTGCAATTGATTTCTTCTCTTATCTGAGGCAGTCGTGGTGGTATGAACGAATGAGTCCTTGCGAATAGAAAAAAGAAATCACTCTATCTTACAAAATAGAAAAACAGAACCAATCCCATTGGCTGCATCCGAATTTAGTCCCGAAATTGTAATGTCGCAGCCGAGTTTAGTCCCGTAACTTTATAGGCGCCTGCGCGTAGGTAGTAGGCTATTCTTTCATCTACATAGAGATGTAACGCTATTGTCAAGCGCGCGCCTGAAATATTCAAAACGTGTTTCCTTTAAACTGATGGTGGGATCGGATTCAGCGTGAAAAAATAAACCTGAAAACATAGCGTTTGTGCCCGGAAAATTTTCTAAAAAAAAAGATTAAAAAAAAAAGGTAGCGGAAATATTGCAGAAACTTTGAACTTGTTTTTCTCACAAGTTAGGCTTTTGAAGTGCTGTAACTCTACGAATTTTCATCGGATCTTAATGATTTTTTTTTAATGCTCAGTGGAATGTGGAGCATCCGATGAGCGCATGATCTCAAAATCGATTTTTCCGCAACAAGCATTGGTCAGATCGCATCACACTTATTCGGAGTTCAATGTTATAGTATAGACAAGTTACTGTAATTCGTGTTCATCATCTGTTGGTAATTTCAAAAATGGAATTTTGGTATCTGGGAGATCTGCATTCAGACCTCGTGCTCCTGTCCCGTCTTCCTCAAGAACTACACCTGTAAGCATGTAGTTGAGATGCTGATCCGACTTAATTCAGTGATGGTTCCCTCGGAGGCAAAACTGGTTGCATTTGGCTCGAAGAGGAAGAGGGGCTGCCCCTCTAATTCTACCCAAGCGTTGTTGGTGTAGCGACGGAAAACAATTATAATTAGCAGATGGGCATAATAATTTTTTTATACACTGAGTTTTACTTTTTTAATGTTCCAACACCCAAACTGGATACTGCTTTTGTACTTTTACTTCACTTACGTTAATTTAATTACTGTGATATTTCTTCTTTTTAGCCCAATACATTATTGCTGATTTCCTGTTTTTTACTGCCTTTCTTTTTCTTTACTGGTCATTTCCTACGAGTATGATACTGTTCAATCGCTGGCAATACTGTGAATCAACATATTTTTAAACTGCGCAAACAATCAATTTAAAAGTGCCGATAAATGGTAGCCATAAAAAATTACTACGAACTAGACAGTTTTTCCAAAAAGATATTGGATTTGAAAAAGGAAAGAAGTCGGGTGAAATTTTTATTTTGAAGTTTTTCAACAAGGTTTCAGAGTTTTTCAAAATTCTAGTATTCCATTACTCAATTGCAAAGCGAAAATTAACCTTTTTTCTCTTCAAAGGATGATCGGGAAATGCGTTCATAATAACTTCATCACGCTGAGGGGAAAAAACACGAATTTTCAATTCAATTCGAAAAAACTGATAATAGACAATAGAAACTACTAAATGGCGCTTTTGCTTTTCTATATCCGAATAGTTTTGGTGTTAAATTTACATAAATGTCACAAAGTGTTTCCATATTGAGAGGCAAACTTTTTAAGTTTCAGCTTCAAATTATTAATTAAATGAAAATTTCATAAATATGATTATTTTACAGAATATAAGATAGTACAACCGGTCAAAAAAAAAAACGTGTACGCAACTTTTGGTTAATGAGTAACTGAGGGAAGACCGTCCCGTCAGAATATTTATTCGTAGTTAGTTTTTATGTTCAATCTCATCTAATGTGACTTTCTGTATGAAATCAAAGGCCCTATCCTTTGCGCTTTCTTAGTTCGAGCTTTACTACTAGTTTAAAAGCAAAAACATACACGGATGAAACAGTCTGATATTGGTTTCGAGAAGAGAGACGATTGACGAAATAAAAATATCTGCAAGTTTACACGCATTTTGAGCTTAATTACTGTGAAGCATAACTGATTCGACTGCACGTAATCTGGGCAATTTAATACAGAGCCAACTGTTATAGTTTTATAGTTTCATCGTATCAGCAAAGATAATCGTTATCACCAACCATTTGGTCGTAATAACATTCTTTCATTTTTGGATCACCGACGAAGGACGAATAATGCAAAAGGAACACTTGCCCATTATGTCAAACTGACACTGAGACGAGTATCGAATTCCGAAACGACAAATGAGTATCAAATCGACAGGTTTCGGCTTTTCTTCTATCTTCTCTAGAACTTGTTCAACAGTTTACACTTATTCATTTTTCTCTTCCGACCTGATGGTATATTTTTTACCCGGTAACTTACGGTAATTTAAGCTTCATACGGAAAATCAGATTGGAATTTTTGCAGGAAGCATTATTTATGCCTAACCTTGGTGAATTACCAGGATATTCAACATGGTATTGTAATTTTACTAATTTAGCTCGAGATTTCATGAAAATCTTCCGATCCCTACTTTGAAGCTCAAATGAATTACACTGTCAATAATGAGGTTAACAGTTTTCCATTATGTACAAACCTGTAAGTTCTACTGGTGGTGAGAACGGGGAGGATATCTCCTCCATGCATCTCAAAAAATAAGGAAAATTATTGATTTTCCTCGCTCAAAATGGTTGAAAACCACCACATGCTGGTCGCCTATTTCGCTCGCAAACAAGAATAACACGACTCAACTGCGTAAATTTAACATATCTTCACCCTCGAACAACGCATTTACGCTAGTGAGATGTACCATCAAAGGTTTATTGGCAAACATCCACGATCAATTCCAGCAAAGCCTTTTAACCGAGTTCAATCAGATCTTAGGTGAGCAGTTATGGTATTTCCATGTTTCACCCACATCCAATCAAACTCAATCAGCGCGGATAATTTCAAATGAATGTTAGGTACCTACTTTTCACTACAAACTTTGAAATCGTTATGAATACTTACTTGCTGTCAGGCATAGTGGATATACTACTCGAAGTAAACACACTGATATGAACGTTTTACTCATGTTGATGAGCTGACCTGCACAAAAAATCCAGAGTTTAGATAAAGAAGAATAATAGACAACATATAAAATAATTTAACAGCTATAGATGTATACATATTATATCGTTTCCCGACTTCGGCCAAATACTTTCTCATATTGTCAGCTTAATCATCAGGCATTGAATGAGGAGTCACAAATTTGCTCAGAAACTAAAGGAACTCAATAAGTCGATAAAATGAGCGTACGTACTTTCATCGATTTCCTAATCAATTAGTTGGGTGCTGTAAAACACCGAATCGTCGATCACTACATACAGTAAAACACAACATACTGACTAAACTGTACAATTACAAGCGCCGATTTGTACTATCATTCATTTTAATGATGTCAGGAACGAAAAATCTTAAAATCGCAGATATTGATCAATTAAATAACAATTTATTGCGCACACATTCGCAATCCGTACTTTCCGAACATAAATTAATATGAGATTCGATCACATTTTTATTTTAACCCATCATAACCGCTCCTAACCGAACGAACAAACACAAACTTCAGTTCTTCCGTAACAACTGAAAAACTGAACCGAGCAGAAGGAGAACTAACGGAATTTGGAATCACTGATAAAGACGTCAGTGTGACCAACACAAGTTTTGAAATTTCTCTTTGTGATGCACTGATACTAATCGTGAATATTAGGAGGTTAGGAGCGCTAATATCGCATTAGAATTTAGAACTTGAAACAGGAATATTAATTTAAAATATTATTCGGAAGTGTTTTAAAAAAAAAATTCCCGTTTTGCATTTTCTGATATTTTGACCATAATATACAACAGGAATTCCATTCCCAAAATTCCAATGTTCTATTTGAAGACATTTTGCAAAACCAAGAAATGAAGTGACAGGCAGTACATTGTAGGCAGCCAAAAGCCGAAAGCTGATATATGTATTCAGCCAAATTTTCCATCAAAAAGCCAAAAGTCAGCTTTTTGTAATCCACAAAAAATGTATGGCAACAGCTAAAAGCAGAAGGCTAAAAGCTGTATCAGGCCGTATATTTTCTTATTTTCTCAAGGTCCCAAGTTTAAGCCAAAAGCCGAAGCAAAATTTTTCGGCTGCAATACACTACTGATAGGGTATGCTACGCAGGGCTGGCCAACAAAATATTTCTTTGGCTTTTTCGTTTAGTTTTTCGATTTTGATACTCCAATTTTTTTTTGCCCGTTTCGATTTTCGTTTACCGTTTCTTCATGTTTGCAAAAAAAATTTCCATTATTCCGTTTTCGTTACTATCACCGTTTGCCAGCCCCGATGCTAAGTAACGCAGTATCTCATCACTTAGCACACTCTGTCACTTGATATTCAATAACACTACATAACAATTTGAAATGTTTTAAAAAACAATGACATGAAAATATATTATGATTCTTATGTATATTTTCAATGAGGAATTTAACGCTGATGTTAATTTTTTTATTATAGATAGTTTCCCCTCTATATCCTATCTTAAAGGCGAATTTTAATATCATGACTTCATCACGATGATACCGCTGATCAAACAACAAATGCGCGTTCATTATTGTTATTAGTATCAGTATACAGTGCAGCTATTCATGATGGATGACAAAAAGGAATGAGAAGTGAAAAATTTGATAAAATTTTAATTTCGAATGTAAAAAACGAGAGGTTTTTGAAAAATATGGTTAATGCTATCACACTCAGCATTCAAAATAGGTATAGCTAAAATCATATAATCTCATCCCACTGTGTTTTATGCTGTTGCATAGCGTAATGGGAATTTCTATTTCTCAAAAAAATGTTTGAAAAAAGTAAATTTTCTCAATTTCCAAATAATATTAGGCGTTCCCAAAGCATTACAATTATTTGGGAGGGGAGGGGATTTTCATTTTTCGAATTCCTGATTGAAAATATGTTGAGAAACAGCTCTAACATTATTGAAAGAAGGGATGATTCCCAAAATAAATTGGGAATTCTTGTTGCAAAATGTATTAAGAAAACAGGAACTAGGAATCCTCGTAAAAAATTGTCAAATATTGGGAAACATCCCTTTAAAAAGTCAGCCGAAAAACCAAAAGTAAGTAGCCAATAGTCGGATAGCCACTAAGTTGGTTGACTTGATACTTAATCCATTCAGCTACACAATAGCTGAACATTTAAAAGCCGAAGCCAAAGCCATAGTAAATAAATTTACAAAGGTAAATGATCGAATTTTTGATGTACCTATACATTGCGGTAAATTACAAATTTAAAATTACTTGTTTGGTTTACAAGGCTTTCTTATTATTTGTGTGTTTAAAATGCTGTTTTATTTATTTATTTAATTTAAAAAAAGAACAAAAAAAACAGTTGTACAGAAAAATATTTTTTTAAAATTTAAACTAGAAAAACAGTCATAAATTTTTTGCGTTTAAATTCAGAACACAATTTTTATTCCAAATAAAACAAGTAGGTATTTCAGAAAAAAAAAAAAGAAAAAAAAAGTACAATATGTTCGTTTAGTACATACACTGACAGAATATGTTAAGCGACAGCTATGTTCATATCCTGATGCTTGGGCGTCGTTCGACAAAGGGAACGGAATGAAAAAAAAACTTTTTGGGAAGTAATGGAACAAGACCAAAGTTGAAATTCGGAGGAGCGAAACGAATCCTTCTTCAAGAAGGAACCACAGATCTACATAAATGCTGATACGCTTCATTCTCCAAATCTGACTACGAAATTGAACTATGACCGATTGCCGCTTACTTTTCTAACTTTTCCCAGCAACATAGGGTCGCCACCAAATTCCAACAACGAACTGGACTTACGTAGACAAAACTGAGTAGAAATAAGTGATTAAATGATTTTTTTCCCCGCCCGACACCTCGTGTCTTTTTTTGGGCAACAAATTTTTCGGGAAACTTCTGCACCGGGACATGATTTTCAGCGGACAAAACTAAGTAGAAATTAGTGGTTAATTTAATTGTTTTATTTATTTTTAATTCTGCAAAATTTACCGCTAAATGAAAATTCTCCCCTGGAAACCAGACGGTGAAAAAACGAAAAATGCCAGAATCCGTCGAACTTTTTCTAGATCAGTTTTTTGCATTAATTCCGAATTTGAAAATGAGTTTTTGTTGCCATCAGCGTAAAATAAATTAACTATCGACGCGTAATATAGGATTATACTAGACGCAAAACTGTCATCGAATTTCTCAAGTGGCTCCGATTTTGACCACGAACTCCAAAATTCACTTTTGTCTACCGATTTCTACATTTGTAATTATAAAAATGGGACGTGTTTCAACTCAGTGATTATCAAAATCTGATATTCAATATAGTTCACACTATTTTGAAAGAATAATTTATACTCACTTATGGTCAGCTTTCATTTTAAATTTTAGGATATAAAGGTAGGCCTTGGTTGAAAATTTAACGAAATTATTCGAAATGGGCGAAACGAAAATCCGTTTTTAACATCTAATTTGATTTATCGTAAATCAAGCAACTTTGTCCTATTTTTAGCGTAAAATTTGAATTATTATAGAGCCCGAATCAGGGCCACGTGGAAATGCAAAGATTGCTAGAATCAATGACCCAAGAACTCCTCATTTCTTTACTTAATTTAATTTTCCAATTAAAATCCCTTTTGCCCATTCTGATTGTAAAATTTTTCTCAATCGGAATTTAAAGAAAACTCTAATAAAATGTTCGAAATCAGCGGATCATATTATTAAATTCTCCGAATAAAAATTAATTTTACCTATTCCAAAAACGAAATTTGGAATTTGGAACCCGAATTGAGGTTTCATAGAAAATAAATTAGGTAGATAAAATTTTCAATTCAGCGATCGAAGACACCTCTAAAATTGAAATTTCGTAGTCCGAATTGGACTGGATGAAAAAGCTAATGAAATTTTCGGAATCAGCGATCCAAGTAAAGTTCGTACAACATATTATGTCGAATGCCCGCTTTCTTACAATTCAAATTCTTAACATCCGAAGTGATACTAGGTACTCGAGAAGTCAATACCAGCGTATGGTGCAGATGTAACGCAAAAATTTTGGGCGTGATATCCTTTCAACATTTTAGTTCAGTTGCCCTACTATTCTTCACCGTCATTATCTCGTATTTTTAGACTTCGGCCTCTTTGGAAATAAGCTCTTCTTTAGTAGCAAACCGCAACTGAATATGCAGATTCACGGCAGGCAGCCCACATAAAAAATATTACTGAAGCTTTTAAAAAATATTACCTACTCAATTAAATAGTAAGCCACTGAAATTTAAGTAGTACATGACCAGTAAACGACTGAATTTCAGTAGTAATTTACTATATGCAGTTTCCAGTACCTAACCTACAATTTCTGAAGATTTTGGAGTGACGAAGTCATCTTATCGCATCATCTATCTTCAAGCGTTATTTTTTATTCAATCTCAACTTCAGGTGATCGGGTGCTGAGGCCTGAGGGTGCACTTTTCGTTTTGACGTTGATATAATTCGATCTGAATAGTAACACCAGACTATGGGTACGTAGCCTACTATAAGTACAGTTTAAATAGCAAAATATAAATAATACGTACATCAGTTTATGTTACCGTTAATAAATTATTAGATGCTACGGTATTGCATTACTAATTCTAATGTAGTAGGCCTATAAGAGAACAACCAAAACCACATTTGTGGTTTCATAGCTATTAATTAAAACGGATAGGAATAAAAGAACCGCCGAATTGCAGCTATATATTGTCATCAACACAGGCCAAACAGAGAAAATATAAAAAAGAAAGAACAAAAAATGCCGCCACATATACTGATAATGATATAATGATAGAGGTTTTTATGCTTTCACTTCGCCAGTCCGTATCGTACGTGCCTTTTTCAAGTGCGAAAAGTAACCGAATCTGTAGAAAAATGAAAGCTAATTCAACATCACCAACGAAGTCAATTTTCCGAGCCAACGTAAATATGAGAATCGACTGGAGAAATGATTTCATATCGTATTGCACGACTTGAAAGTAAAAAGTTGTCATCTTTCATTTAGATAGAATACAAGAAGTAGCTTCTGTGCATATGTAGCCAAAAGTGGGTAATGTGTTTGTACACCGGTCTGATTATGTATTGATAGGTATTTAGTTCTCGCAATACATCGACTGTGCTTCGATGAATCCAACCGCCAAAATTACATTCTACTTCTCGAAGTAACGAGCCAGTAAACTTTATTATTAGGAAACATTGATGAAATGTCGCAATGCCAGTGACCAAAAATATGTCGAACTCAGCCGATAAGCAAATCAAAGAAATGTTCAGTACCAGAAGTTCTTATCGTCGACCTGCTGGAAAATGTGAACACTGCGTTCGTTTTTCCAGCGGTTTGCATCACGTGCGGATTATCAATGACCAGTGTGGGTAATCGTCGAATTCGTGAATTCTACCTGTGTATGTTATGTTATGTATCACCAACATCGCGTGTATTTCGGCCCAATAACTTACCTTTCCATTCGTTTCCAGAATGTAAATTACGTGTTTCTCTTACTCACTTTTAATTAGTTCGGGAAGTGCGCGATGAAATTAGTCTTAAACGATAAAATGAAGTTCAAAAATTTGTTAATAATTTTGTTCGCGTATTTAAGGTTGGTGTTTGTTGTCAGTAAGAGGAACTCAATTCATGCTGAGGAAGACGAATTATTTGAGAAATATCAACAGCTGGGAGAAAAGAAGATTCATTTTACAGGAAACAATGGTCAGGTAAGTTCATGCACTTGAAATTTGTACATATGTTTCGATGAAAAAGTAATTAACTCCCAACAGTGACGAGGAGAAATAAGGGTCGTAACTGGGGAGAATGGAGGGTAAATAAGGGCATTACTTACTTAGAAATTTGACTTGTCTCCATTATCTCCCCCTCCCCAATCCGTCTCCCTAAAAATGTGGTTTGCCTGTTCTAATATAAGACACAGGCCACGGTTTTGGATGAGACGCTAGAGTTCCAAACGAAGTTAATAACTATGACTTTTCTTGTTATCCGTTAAAAAGTTCTTCTTATAAGTAGGACCTTTTTTTGCATAATTTGTTTATACTTTAGATACATAAGATAGAGTCGCATGCTTTGCTACTCTTCTATACATTCAGCCAACATCTATGTAAATGTAGATATTTAGTGACTTCGTAAAGCGTATATCTTTTGTCCGCAAATCAACTCAAAGGCTTAAAAAAAGGAAAAAGATCTTAACGTCTTAAAATGTTTCTGCTCCAACCGCCTCATTTTTGTATAGTATTCATCGGTTTGTATTATTTTATGCAATATTTATCAAGATCCAGTTGCGTCAATTTTTGTAATAGCGTAAGTATTTCTATTTTCTGTTTTCCCTCTCAATATTTGTACAGTTACAAAATAAAAAAGCAGTCGAATCTTCAACAAGCCTCGCAAGTTGTACCGAACAAATACGCACAATGTCAGCATCGTACTCATATCATCTTCGTATTTATGTTCGCAGTACGTTAAGTTTAACGTCAAGATACCATATCTCCTGGATTTTGCGATGTGCATATGGTACAAGCCTGAAGTTATCTTAGAACATAACGTTCTGTTCGTGTACGGTAAGTTGGATAACATCGACGAAACTTCTGTTATTTATATCCCTATCAGCAACAGTGGCGTAGCCAGGATCTTCCCAGGGGGGGGGGGGGAGTAAGATTTTCAAGGGAGAAAAAGTCGAAAATTGAGGTATTTTTTAAAAATTGCTGATATTAGATGACTATTTTATGATAAGTGAAGGTAAAATTACTGCTCGAGCAAAAAGTTTTTGAAGAAACGTATTTTAAAGGCGAACATTTGCTCATTTTTGCACATTTTACATTCAATTTCAGGTGTCTTGGGGGAGGCATTCGCCCCCTTCGCCCCCCCCCCTTGGCTACGCAAGTTCAATTACTTGAACAGATGATTAAAAAATACCCACTAGGCTTCCATATGAAAGGATCATACATTTTATAACTTACCACATTCGTATCACGGATAAACTGAGCTCCCTTAAGTTCAAGTCTCAAGGAAGGATGCGTCTACACGGCAGTTTTCACATAGCTTGTAATGACGACATACTTCGTCGTCCTCAAAATTCTCGATTTGCAAACGAACTGTCCGAATGCCTCCGCAGGTAGAACGCGCGGCCTAATTAACATTCACCCTCGCGAACGTGTATCGACTTCATCCCTCCCGTTCTCCGCTTCCTTCCGAAACCGATTCTAAAACGTCCGGAGATGCGATGCTCGCACGACCGGCTACCTATTGTCCCTCGGCCATTAGCCCCGGTATTCATACTGTCTTTTCGGTCTCTCTCTCCCGATATCGGCGAATTCGGTCTTCGAGCCGCAGCCACATTCTTCAGCGTTCCGCTTTCTATCCAATCCCCCAGATCCTGCGACCCGAAAAGACGCCGTGCATCCCAATATAATCTCCGTTTCCACCCTCATTCGACACACTCGTCCGGGATTCGGTTGGCGACTCTCTCGCTGAACCGTCAATTCGCGTCTCGCTTTCGCAACGCTGGCTAAGTTCGTGCTTCTTCTCGCCGTTCCTGTGGATTTCTCTTGCCACCTCGTCCAGCCTAAAAAACCTACCGTCTAGCCTAAGACTTTTTTTTCTTCCCCAGCTTAAATTCTGTTACTCCGTAAGAAAACCTCTCGCTCCTGCCAGCCTACTAAGCGCCCCCCGGTCGTTGCGCCGCTGGGTCTTCTTTCCGCCTAAAAACTTCTAATCGAGGCCTACACTTCTGCTTAGCTCTATGCGTACCTGTTGGCATCCAGTAGGTTGCAAAGAGCCAAGTCGATAGTCGATCCGGCTTTACTTGCTACTGCATAAGTAGCAAGTACACCGTAGCCCCCTTCTGAAACCTCCCGACCTCCCTTTCCCTCGGTTAAGCTGCTCCGCTCCACACCTCCTTTTCCCGCACTAGGCACCCCTTAGTCGGAGCTACGAACCCGTGAACTAAGTTAGGCCGCACGGTCACCGAACCTGTACCGCCACCGCGAGCACCGCGTACCGCCGCACCGCCGTCCCGCCGCATTAACGCTTACTCCACGTCAATTTCTCGCACCTAAAAACGTTTTGCGTAATCTTAGGCACCGCCGCGCCGTACAGTGTAACTAACGTAGTAATCGAAATATTCTTGTACATACTTATTTACCCCCCTCTCATTTTTCTGTACATAGTGTGAACCGCGTCCGAAATTCCCCACCATTGGTTTTTGTTTCTTGCTAATTGCGTTCGTGTAAATTTGAATTCCTTAATACATTTAATCATCCCCGCAGTTTGTGTCTTTCTGTGCCGCGAATCAGTCTAATTGTGCCGTCCCCGAACTTCAAAACAACATGTCGACTCGCGACGAGGCACGGTCCTCGGCCAGTTACGAGGCGTTCCGGTCCCTCCGGAACCGCCGGGTCCCGTTATCCACCGGCCGAATTGCCTCCTCCGCGGGCCAACCGGGCCGGAGAGCTCAGTTTTCACGACAAGCTTACCACGATAACTATGAAAAACCTGAATATTTACAGTACATGTAAGCGTGTATTCAATTTACATTTAGCAATTCCGGTCACTTTTGAAAGTTTTGCCGCCTCGGGACCCGATGCGCAAAAGTTACCCTCTAGTTACCCAGTTACCCGCGCTAACGTTACTCATTTGTTACCCTCAGATTACCCTTATTCTCCTTTAGTTACCCGGGTAACTGGCGGAATACTACGCAATTAGTTACCCTTTAGTTACCCGTGGTGGAAAAGTTACCCATTTGTTACCCTCTGTTACACTGAGATTACCCTTGTTCCCCTTTAGTTACCCGGGTAACTTAGTGGGATTTTGCGCATCGGAGAACATCTCAGTATATTCCTTATGGCTGATCTGCCCCAACTGTTGATTCTTCTCCACTCTATTCACTAGAATTAAAGCTTAATAGAAGCTTACGAAGGATTCACAAATTTTAACAACAATGAGTCTCGATGAGCCTAAAAATAGTCTTAAAATATTAGGTATAAAGATTTAACATAGTTCTCATGAATCTTGAGACAAAATGAATCTGAATCTAATCTCTTACCCGAATTTTGAGACCCATTTGAACCAAAGATCACCCGGAATATGTCCCATTGCCAGGCCTTAGACCTGTCACTAGAAGCGACACATTAGTTAGCACTGTACTCGGAGATGTATGTAAGGTACATGGTACAGCGATAGCGCCTAAAATAACATTCGTATGACAAAACTATCACTCGATACGCATTTATTTTGCATACTCTAATTCTCGAAGGAGAATAATAGGATCAAGATATTTGTGCGCAAAGATACTTTTTTTTCTTAACCGGCAAAGCTAGCGCAAAGAACATATTCTTGGGAGAAGGAGGTATGGACATGCAAAATCTTGTATAAAATTTTACCTATGACAAACAAAAAAAAACCGTCAATCTCATTTTTTATGAAATTCCAGATATTTTCAAAAATTAAAGTTGTTCTTCGGTTTAAAATTGAATTTTTAGTGAATTGTAATAATAATAATAATAATAATAATAATAATAATAATAATTTACACTGAACCAGAAGCAAATTAACTTTCTCAGACTTCACGCTGATTCCTAATCTGACCTTTATAATTTCAACATCGGACTTCTTTTGGTCATGAAAGGCCAAATTGCTAATATTAGAACTTAACGAAACCATAGCTCAGTTTTACCCGCTGATTTTAGATTAGTTCATAAAATTTTGATACAAGCCTTTTTGTACTCTCAAAGAGGGCTTTAGGAATCCAAAAACGTAAAATTTTGAGTTTAGAAGACTCGTATTCAAATAATATTTCCCGATTCGGAACATCATCGTAAAAAATTGATCTAAAAACAGGTACTCTACGTTTGTTCTATAAAATTCAAATTTTGGCATTTCGGCCTTTTCATGCTTTTTCAAGGCTGAAATAAAGCTAATATCGAAAATTTACAGGCAAAAAGGCTAATATCGAAAATTTAAAATCAGATTTAGAATTTAGACTAAAATTGCAAAATAGAACTTCTCTTCGACTGATGATTATGCAAATAAAAAGGCCAGATTCAAAATCTCACCAGAAATAAAATAATATGGATGAGATTTTAGTTTTGATGTAATAAATTCCTAAGGTTCAAAAATAGATTTAAAAACAACAAAAATGACATTTCAGGTCTTTGTGAAAGCTAACTATTAACATAAAAATTTATGATGTAGAATTAAATTTGAATCCGGATTTGGAATCACGAGGGAAGTACATCCAGAAAAATTGTGTCCAATTCAGCCGCTCTAAAAGCCAAGTGAAAATTGGTTGTACATGTATTTTATCTACCATTCCTGACTTGGCAAATTTACAATGCTAGAGCCAAAAACGAGGTTTACACAAAATTAAGGGCCGTATATTGTAGGATGGTAAATGAGAGGATCATCTAAATTAGATATTATGATTCCGAAATTGACCTCAGAACTTGAATAACGAGCCTTTTTGTAAGTTTGAATTTTGCATTTTTACGCTTCCAAAGACCTATTCGAGAACCCGAAAAGGCTTGAATCACAATTTTAAAAACTAATTTGGACTCAGCGTGTAAAATTGGTCGAGAAACAGAGGTCTATGTTTATTTTTATTAATTCCTAGCATTAGCACTTTGGTGCTTCAGCAGCGATTTTATAGGTTGTCAGAAAGTTGATTTTTTTTTTATTTTAGTATAAAATTGAATTTTTTGATGTCTAAAATTCCAAACTTAAATTTTTAATTGAAAATGTTCAAAATTTCATCAAATTTCATATGATGCGGAAAGAATGAAGGGGGCGCCCTGTCCACAATCTGGACAATAATTCAGGTATTATACAGAACTATAAATATAATAACAAAATGTTAGGTCATTTCGTCATATATGATCATCTCATTAGTTTGTATTAGGCATTCATAGTACAAATCAAGTGTAAGAAATTTTAAAACATTATTTTCTTTGATTGTTAAATAAGTATTCTGCAAAGTACACGCATGTATCTATTTTTCTTGTAAATAATTATTAATTTCCTCCTTTGTCCTCCGCTTCAGGAAGCAAAGATCAGCAATTGATATTATGGAAAATAAAGAAAAAACAAAATGTACCGGTAATAATGTTGAAGATCTTCGATACAATTATAATGGAAGAGAAGATCGAAAGTCTAAGCACAGGACAGTGGCATCATATATGTCAATACTGGCATGGATCAATCGGACTCTGGGCACTTTTTTTCAACAATTACATCGTATCATTTGGATATAGAGATCTGGTAACCAACTCATTCACAATAATACGTAGATTACATAATTCATAGTTTTTAGTTAGGACTAGGTGCTCGTATTTTAAAAAGTTAGAAGTTCTTCATTTATGATAGACTTTTAAACTGATTCTGCAACCAAAATGACGAATGGATTATACCCAAGTGATATTGTAGAGCCCTTTAGCTCAGCATATCGTCGTACTAGAAGTAATACCACCTAACCCCAAAAAGTTGATTTTACAGAAGTAAAACAAACGGATAAGGACTGCCGTTAAAAGTGGATTACGCGTTAAAAAAAAAAAGTCATTTTCTTGAGAATGGTGACTTTGTGATAGACGGGACCTTTTCCATCCGATCCGCCGTTTCATAGTCTATCAGAATCGTTCAGCAATTAAAAATCGCTATTTTATGGGTTAGGTGTATTACTTCTAGTACGACGATATAATGATTGGTTGACGCAACATACAACTCATAGCCAGCGGTATTTTCTATGGATATCTTGTTCACTAGTATGAACTAATTTGGTAGTAATTGATTATACTAACTGCACGACCAAGAGATCAGAATATTTTTCATACACTCTATTTTTTATTTTTTATTATAGTCACAAGTTAAAGACAGAAATATTTTTCGTTCCCTTTCACGCCTCTGACAGGCGAATTCTCACTATTTGAAAATTGGAAAAAGATAGTGGAAGAGGATGGAAAAGAAAGGAAGAAAAAAAGACTACCTAACGTTAGAGAGACATACCTAAATACGCTATTCGTTCTAGTTTAAAATTATGTAAGCTAAAAAATGAAGAATAAAATTGTAAGAAGAAACACGCAAGAAAACAGCGCTGTACAACCCTGTAATATTGCGTCGAGTTGATGAGAGATGCTGGATTTTCGTAAAAAAGAAAACAAACGGTACCTTTCAAGGGAGAGTACAAGATAGAAATTACATTAAAATAACACTTATTATTTCCTTAGTAGTAGTAGAAGTAGTAGTCAATTCACAAAAAGAAATCATCAGTGCCGATGAGCAATCGTGTAATGTCTTCTACTCGTACCTACAGATTCACCAAATTGTTACTTCCTAGATATGTCAAAGAATAGATAAGCATAAATTCAAATTATTTATTTTTTTCTCAGTGAGCTATGGAGCTTTCAATTTTATTTATTTTTGTAGGTTTAGAAACCACTGGTCACGCGGTCACGATGTAATAACTGTAACGAAAATATTATTTTTTCAGACTAAAGACACGTCCTGGCTCATCAGCACGAAAAATGCAACAGCCACCATAAATCATCCCAGAACTAAGAAAACCCTACACGGAGAGATCTACGGTTTCTACCTTATGTCTACCGGCGATACTCGGAGTTTAATCGAAAATCCCGTTAATTTACTTCTCAGTCTACATAAAGCCAACAACCAGTCTTTTTCATTTTCCAATCACGATAAGACCACGAGTCCGTCAACGCCGACAGAGTCGAAACATCGCAAGCGTCAAGTGCAGCCCGTTGACCCTGTAAATCCGGAGGTACGGCCACCGTTTTTCAGGATACGAAATTTTTTTAGATTCATCCGGCGAGTAGTGTCCTTAGTCACCGTTCCGGTGATTCGATTCGCCCAACGTCTTGTCATGCCGTGGCGAAGAAAATTCGTCCCTTCGCGTCCTACATCGCCTAGAACTCCGTCCTCTTCAGCCACCGAAATTATCACTAACTTCCGTTCCGTGAATGAAAACTCAACAACGAAAACGGAAAATCTTAAGAGTAAAAACGAAACAAAATCTTACGAAGCTGATCTGGATGAATTAGAAGAGTCGATAGTAATATACGAGAGCGATGACGAATCTATAGAGCCACGACTTCTTCGAAACACCCAGAACACGACATTTTCACCCTCATCAACGGCAGATAGTTTGGAGATCTTCATTCAACAAGCAGAATCGAACGACATGCAATCGATGTACGAACTCGATAAATGCGCGACAATGGAAAAAAATTTCGCGAAGTTGAACGTTAGTCAAATTTCAAATTTTGTAACCACTAGCACAGAAAGTCCGCCGGATGCAATAACGCATTTGGGAACTCATTTGCAGTTCATGCAGATTTTATACAATTGCTGTAATGCTCGCAGAGCGGAGATTCTAATATCGTGGGCGGATACGCGGGCACTCGTTAATAATGCAGTTGTTGAGGACACGGCCGGTTGTGGTAACTTTTGAGAATTCCAGGAGACGATATGGAACCGAAAAGTTTGCTTCCACGGTTTTATGCAAACGTGTATGAGTTGACTTTTGGGACCAAGAAATGAATGGAATAGTTGATTAGAGAGAAATCCTCGTTATTGTTGGCTACCTTTTGTAAATTTAGTCAAGCTTTTGGAGAAAGTGATGAATCTGTGAATAAGTTTTTCAGTAGGCTAATTGGAAGGGGTAGCCTTTCAACGAACTAAGCAAATGGAAATAATCGGTATGCTCCAAAATATTTGTCACGTCGACCAGTCGGCGATTGCCAATTCACAAGCCCCGTCGAATTCTTGAAGAGGGCATGCTGAATTTCCAAAGAAGACCTAAATTTTCTTACAAGAAATGTGTGTTGAATCCTAACCAGAGGTCCAAAACGGCATTCAGGTTTACATTCGAATTTCAAATGAACGGCAGGTCGGCAGTCCCTCCTGAACACCGTTCATTGAACGGAAATGAACTACGAGCTAATGATTCCGTCCGTTCAAATTCACGAAATTCCCAAAATCCGCGTTCATTTCCCTTACTTGCCGAGGGCTTAAAGTTTGGCTAGACCTACGCTGATCTGTTTTTAAAAATTCCATAAAGGATATAAATGTGGTTTGTTCTATACATATCAAGGTACAAAATATTAAAGGGCATTCTGTAAGCTTGTGCTTCATCAAGGCTTCAGATACATATATTATGTCTAGTTACATCAATTCAATTTAGAAATTTTCTCTCAGTGGTATAACTACGAGTAGACAGATCTGCACTCCCATCGAACTGTTTATTTAATGAGAAATGTATCTAATAGCTACTGTTAATTAAAATTAGAAAAACACTCAAATGGTTTCATTTTCGAAATATGTAAAAGCAGGTAATAGAGACGGCCAAAACTTCATCTCAACTCGGATGATTACATCTGGTGAGCTAGTTGTGTAGGTATGGAGAAATCAGGAATGTGGTAGGTCATTAGCGAGTGCGGAAGTGATTTGAAAATTAAGAACACACGGATAATCTCGATCTGCAGTCAATTCTTCGAACAAGCACGAGTTCACGACGAGCATATCAACTCGTCTGTTTCTTGATTCTTTTTTGCCCCACGTCATATCCGCCTTAGAAAACATTCAAACTGTTTATTGTTCGGGAAGTGCGTCGAGTTCTTGAATACACTAACTAAAACTCGATCTACACGTAAGCTGAGGAGGTAATTTAAATCGGCCCAATATAGTTCTCTCGAAGCAGTTGATCGAATAGAATGTTCGGAATATGTATATAGGTATAATTTTGTTGGGAAATGTTTACTTTCATATTTGTTATTTTGTATCGTATAGAATAAAAATTAGTTATTATTGTTATTATTTATTTAAATATCCGGATGTTATTGAAATTATGTGCAATATAGATATAAGTACGTAGGTATAGCGATAAATTCGCGAAAACTACTCGGATTAAAATTGAAGTTCTCACCAAAATGTGATACGAGCGTTCAAGTGCTGCTACACGCGTCAGCAAATAACAGACTGTAATGAAGTTTTCTGTTTTGAATTGCTTTACATGATTTTCCTACAATTTCTGTTATCTGATGACACGAGTAAGACCAGATTTTTGGGAAATGAGTTATGCATAGCTTTCCACTGACACAGCTAATGATCAATCGGCACATCTGATCCTTGAAAATTAAGTATGTAATACGGCCAATTTAGCCTACATTAGCTCCTTTTCTTATGCGACGTTTGACGCATAGCGGAGCCTTACGTACTCCTAATGTAAGAGGTAAACCGACACCCCTACCCATGATGAACTTCGAGAGTGCGAGTGCCGGGTAAACACTCAAACACTCGTCCAGGGATGCCACCCGTTTTTCTCTTGTAATTACAAATTCATGAACGAAAAAATGGGAAAAAGTTTAAGAAAAAAATAATTTCACTATGTTATGTTGCCATATTTGAACTTCGCTGTCCTGTAACGCAGTTTTAAAATATTAAAATCATGTATTGATTACTAACGGTGGGCCCATTGTCTCGTCACCAAAATCCCTACAGGGCCAATCACGTACAAGCCAGGACCATTATCGGGTCATATTCACCCATTAATACATAGCAAGGTCGACGTAAAAATAAATAATGACTTGGCACTACTGTCTTCTCGCGTTCCCTGGTCCCGCCTTCGGCCTCTTACGGGTTCCCTGGTCATGTCTTTAGACTCTTACCGGTTCCATGCTGACAGGGCTATTTACTCACTAAATTCAGTTATCGTTCCTGAACGAGGTAAAGGGGTGGAAATGGAAAGACATGACATCTGTGCCCCCTCGTAACTGTAAGTCATTCCCTACAAACCGCCACTTTTAGATCAAAATTTTGATAGTTGTTGTGGGATTTCGGTGACTACTTAAAAAAGTTTTGTGCTTAGGCATATGATTACATCTTAACCTCTGAGAATCGGGCTCCATGACGACTTCCTACATCCCGGACAGCTGACGACGAAAATTTCCACACTCACTATATAATATGCGTGTCTCGACTACCGAACGGATCACCTCCATTAACGGCGCCATGATCGCCTCGTAACGATGGTTGTTGCTGCCGAGTGAAACGTCGTTGATTTAGGATAATACGGCGAAGAGCAGCCCGTTCACACAAAAATGAATTTTGCAATAAAATTACTTTAACAAAGGAACAACAACAACATCAACGAAATGGCGAATAGGCAACGAGGATTGTTTCTGTTTTTACACGGAGCGCATTTCACCGCGGTCCCTGTTGAGAGCTAGGGCACCTCTTGTACGTTAGTCCCCTCGAGGTGCTTAAACCCGATAGAAATTAGCCACGCATGTTTACGTGTATTTTCCCAGAACAAAATAAGACTTCGACTTCCGATCTACTTTTTCCGACTCCTCTCCAGCGATTTTTTCCAAGTCTGGAATCTCTTTTTCCTTAACTTCCTCCTTCATCGTGGGGGCAGGACATCAACCAAACAGAGAGATCCTAATCCTATGATGTCATTTAAGATCTTTCCGTTGGTTGATGCTGGGTTTCGTGACCAGTCCTTCAACTGCTGTATTAAGTTATATTTTTTTGTTGTTTTTAAATTTTTTTTTTTTCTAATGTGTTAGAGAAGGAACAACATACGAGTATCAGTTTAGAACAGCGTTTCCCGAACTGTAAGCCACGGCACACTAGTGTGCCGTAAAGCCAGCAGTGCCGCGAAATATTGAGTGAAAAAATTATTTCAAAAAATTCAAAAGATTAAAATTTTAAAATTATGCCTTTAAGTGGGCTAAGCCAAATGGAAGAAGTGCAGGTACGTAGCCGTCCGAGCAAACCAACGTGAGCGTGCGACCAGTGGTGGGGAGTGATAGACGCTGGACGCACGTTGCATTGAACCTAAGTGTACTTATTATTTAAGTGTTGATTTGCGGTAATGGTAATTAGTGGGTGTGCCGCGGATATCGGTAATTTCTTCATAGCGTGCCGTGGGCAGAAAAAGTTTGGGAAACACTGATTTAGAAGGTGTCCGATTTTGCACACTTTTGAACTTGCCGAAATTGACACTTTTATTAGGCATTTAGCCAGATGTTTTGGTCACGACCCCGTGGTCGCTGAGATTCTATCTTTAATTCGAGAATTTTCTGTTTGGGGTGTCGGCCCATAAAACTGTCGAGGGCATCCTTGCTCGTCGCTGAATCTTCGTCAATTCTATAATCCTCTCCATTCAGTACGTGTCTTTCGTGAGTCGCGTAACACCGGCGGTTTAAAACCGGATGGTGAAAACGAAACTTTCATCTCGGCATTCAACACTGCCTTATTATTTTTCTGACCTTTTAGCAACTCAAAAAGCGCAAAATCGGTCTTTTTAATATTCAACCATCGACACTAATGGAGTCAAATACTATTGTCATTTTAATCCGTTTAGGTCGCGTAGAACTCTTTCTATATTTCTATTTTACATCCACTAAGGCTGTAAACATGCACCATCCGGGTGAACTATCCTCGGCAATGCCGAAAGTAGCCATAACTGAAAGAGGCTTTTAGTTTTCTCGCTCTTCTTAGTGGACGTTGATTTATTCATTTATTTTATTTTATTTTTAAACGTATATGTTACACTTAGTAGTCTCTTTGGAAAATATTCATTCGAATCTAAAATCTTTCGCATCGAATTCGAGCTGCGTAGGTTATAAATTTCCTTTCAAGGTAATCGAGGCGCGCACAGCACACATTTTCTAATTTCATACGCTTCCTCAATTTCTAGTAATAAACTGAGGCAAGGATACTAACGGCGCTAAGAATTATAATTCACGCTACATACGTGATAATGCATTGCAACGTGAGTATGCCCATGATACAGTTAGTGAGATGAAAATGCATATAATCACAGCTGTGTTTCTAGTTTCTCTGGTACCTCGTTTTACGATATTGCACGTTATCATCAAATTCTGGTGATTTAAGATTTAATAGCGCAGGAATTGAGTTCCAACACACTACGCATTGGCTAGATTATTATTTTCTTGCATTTGAGTACTTCGCAATTTAGAATAATATGTAGTTACTTTAGGTGTACTCAGAGATGCCAAACCGGTAAACTGCGGGGAGGACGAGGGTAACGCCTTGCCGAAACATGTTTTTTGTGCTCAAAGTGTAGCAATTTGCCCTATTAACGCGCTGGGTGCCCGTCCCTCTTCGTCCTGCTCTATTTTTAAGCAGCGGTGTCGTAAACTTTTTTCTCGGAGGGGTACAAGGTTTTAGAATTTAGGTCAACAAGCAAAAAATAATGATAATAATAACAGGTAACAAAGAAATAAATAAAAAGGAAAAAAGTATTTAAATTTTAATCTCAAGCTTGCTTCAAAAGTGAAAGTAACAAACAAAAAAATCATGTAAATCTTCTAGAATCCCTTAAATCTCGTTTTTAAATTCACTCAAAGCGCCTTTTTATCAATTTACTGAAAATATTTCCCATTTTCTTTTGGGAAGGGGAGAGTTATAAATGATATTTTGTACCCGCATCTTTTTCGTCAAGTACAATGTACACCTCTGTATTTCTGTCCATCCCCCATCCAATACCACTACTTTCATTAATTTTTTTAGCTTGCTGACTGGACCTTTTGCGTGGAATCCGCCTCTGCTTATTAGCTAATATAACCAAGTCTCAACCCGTTTTTTGAACCTTAAATAGTTTCAACAAGTCTTGACGAATCTGAGCATAGGCTTTCATCATATGTCGATAGAGTTTCAATGCGTTTCAATACAGCCTTAAAACCTCTGGGCTTATTTGGACTAATTTAAGGGGAAGCTCATCGGTTGAGTGGTCAATTTCCAGCAGACATGGACAAATTCTCGTACACGAAAGCCCCGGCTCGCTCACGAACGAATTCAATTCATTAGGCGTGAAAATTGGTGAACGCGTTCTTTTTCCAAACGAACTGAACAATGATGAACGCACTCACTTTTTGAAGTGAACAAACTTGAACCGGAATTGCTTCGTTTTTCTCGCAAATTTGTCATGGTCTGATTTTCCAGGCACTGAGATACAGTCCTCCTCCACCAGGAAGGCTAGCTAGTAAATTTCTTAAGCATTTCATTTTTTGAACTAGTATGCATCTGCACTGTATGAATTATTTAGACTATGATTCGATTATCTCTCATGAATCCAAGACTTGAAGTTGTCATCCCGTACCTCAGATTCATGCGGCAAAGTATACCTGCAATTTCGAAGGCATCGGCCATCTCTGTAAGTTTATTTTACCTGTGCATTCAAATTGGCATCTACTTCAATACACAGCATAGGTATACGCAGTAACCGCTGCAAGCCGATGCCTTGCAGAGATAACTGCCCAAGACCGGGGTAATTATTTCGCTATGAACGGCCTTGTTGATTAGTGTGCCGATGTATATAAATATTCCTGTGTTCTGTATGTAAATTAAGAAAGGCGCTCGCCAAGGTAAATTAGGTATTCCGATACCTCTCTCGCCTCTACTATATCTGAGAAAAGCGAGAGAGAATCAGTTTTCATATGTCTGCATTTCCTTATCGCGGACCGTATGGCGAACGGCTTCCACACACAAGTGGCAAAAGTGACGTTGTAATAAAAGAGAATTTCCTCGGTCGGCTTTTTCGAGCATAAATAACGAAGATGACGCCAGAACATGAAAAAGAAACTTCCCCTCGCATGTATAATTTTATGTTTACCTGTTGGCGTCAAATTCGGTTAATGGTTACACATTTATAAATATTTACTGACTTATAATCCTTAACCTGAAATAAGAATCGGTCTTATTGTCAGCCACTACGTTGTTGCGAACGAAAATAACGAAAGATTTCCGGGTAAATAGCAGGTATGTCGTCTCTGTTTTAAGGTGATGGTCGTGCTGAGAAATTAATATTTCTACATCGAGGTTATAGTGCATTAAAAAAGACGTAATATACAAAAGGTAGAAGTGCAAGCGGTAATTCTTCTATTCTGTTCAGCCGGAACACATTTCTACCCCAGCCCGGTTTGCGGAGCCCAAATGAGGGAGAAAGGAGTTCAATAACAATAATTTGGTGACCAACCTTTTTTTTTTTTTTTTTTTTTTTTTTTTACTTCTTTTCTTTTGGAAATCCAATCCTAATTAGAATGTGTCACGGAGGAGAGGGGTAGGAGTTAATCCAAGTGATACAATCGAAATTCTGAACATTTGAGGATAGCCTTATTCTGCAAATATACACTACACATTTAAGAAACTGAGAAGAGAACGAAGCAGGATCTTGAAATTCTAAAATCTTGTTTCTTGAAAGATCATAAACCCATTCTGTCCCAAATGAGGGCTATAGTCCCACTAACTTTATTACTTCTAAAGAAAAGATATATCGAACAACCTATCGAAATTCTTTATTCTTTCGTTCGCTGATCCGACCGTCCTGTCAGATTGAGATGTTTGATCTATCTCCGTTTAGGCTCCAAAGTGAGAATTGTACGCTTCAAATTGGCGAAAGTAGCCTGGCTTCGAAAATCGAACAAACTATCGAAATAAAAGCCTTTGGATCATTGATTTCGAATATTGCAACGGATTTCTACTTAGCTTCTGACTTCAACACCAAAAATTGAAATTTAACTTTCGAGAGGAAGCAAAACCGACTTGATATAGAGAATCACAGTGTTAAAATGAGATTTTTTGACTCATTCAGCTCGAATGTCACATCAGAATTTGTATTCAAACGCCTGAAACCTAAACTGTACATTGGAGATTATATTTATTTTATTTATAATTGAGTTCCTTCTCCCCTAACAGGCGCCCAAGGGTCCTATTCATTGGGTTTGCTTTTAAATTTAATTATCTTTATATTATACATTATCGGTAGCCAACGTCGAATATGGAATAAAAATCCGCGAAAAGTTTGAATTTTCTTTTATGCCGCCTTACAGTTTGTTGGAAGAATTTAAAATGAGCAAAATAGACCAAATCTGAAACTATAAAAAAAATTGAGGTTTATAGTCGCTGATTTTAATTATTGTATCAAATTTTTGTTGTGAACCTTAACTTGGAGCCTTCAAATCCAAGTTTCACTTAACAGTTTTTCAATTTTTAGTTTCAAATTGTAAAATTTGCTTTAGGTAAGTACATTGTTGAAAAGCTTAAAGCAACAGTAGTATAAAGTCGTAGCGAAAAACTGAAATGTTTTCCTTTCGCTTCACTGTAAATTATAAGACAGTTTGAGATGGGTAAAATCGAGAATGGAAGAAAAAACATCGAAATTAGAGATCTCGGTCTTGGATTACGAATGTTATTATATAATATTCTCATTGAATTTAGGATTATAATTTCTAAATTCAAATTTCACAACGAAAAATTATGTTTCATTTACAGTTGTTTCATTTTCGTATCATATTTTGTTTATCTTCCGAGAAGAATAAATAGGAGTTGAAAGTTTTATTTCAAGTGTTATGTTCACACAAACTATTAAAACAGCTGGGTACGACATCTACAAAGAAAGGGAGAAAAGAAATACTCTTTTAAGGAAGTAAAACACTCAAGAGGCAGTGTAGTTTGAATGACAAGAAATCGGGATAATCGAAATTTCAAATGATATGAATTTTAGGAGTATAACAAGGTGTTTCCATATAGTTGCTCATTTTAAAACTGTATTCATATTTTTCGCCAAGCCCCACTTGAGGTTCAAACCTAAGAAAATGCTACACTCCTCGAGCAAAATTTGAATTTTGGGAGTTCACATCGAAGTCGGATCAAACATTTGATACACTAATTAAAATAGTAAGTGGCTGGAATAATTCATAATTCAATCATTTTCCAGTTTTTTAGTCCATTTAAATTTGTCAATTTCAAGCTGAATTCTGTGACCATTTGTGCAATTCAGGATGAGAAATCTCGATTTTCTTTCAGTGATTTTTTAATTCTATTTCGCATAAGCTTCAAGCGACATTCGTGAAAATAGCTGATGTAAAAATTGCTAGGGGCTTAAGTTTGGGTCAGAACAGAAATTTGATGCAATATTCGAAATTAGCAAGAAGAAAAACGGCGTGATAGCGTGCTTAATTTTTTGACCGAGTGCATTTTCCTCATTAAAAGTTCTCTTTTAATCTAGCATATCTGGCAAAGAATGAGGGAAAATTCAAATTTTCTGTATTTGTATTTTATTTGACACTCTTTCCGAAGATGGATGTGCTTTAATACGTCGTTTGAATTGTCAAGTCAACTACAGAATATGTTGACTGAAGGAATAAAATTTCTGTTTTGATATCCACACCGGAACTGAATCGCAAATCTGAGGAAACTTTTACAGTGAGCAACCGAAGAACCCGCTATTTCAACAGTTCTTTCCACGTGTACCGATATACTTAGAATTTCCATGTTGACGGACCTTTTCCTGGCTCTCTGTTGGCGGGGGAGAACATTTGTTCAACCCCTTGTGGAACTAGACTTCAGCCAGAGGTAGAGTGCCTTTCAAAGCTTTCGCAGGTCGCCTTCTTTTCCTCTTTTGCCCGAGGGGTACGGTCTTCGCCTCTGCAGGCACATTCACTAGTTTCAGGCGGATTTGCATACCTAAAGTATAGGTTTACATTGGACGGCTTTGACAAAATAGGGATACGTGCACGTTGACCCATCACCATTTACGACAATTTTGAGAGTCAGAGAACGTCCTCTACGTATCCCACAATCCTATTGGTGGTCAGCCATGATTCCGTGAGTGATGGACTCTTCGCTAGCATTGGAACTGACGTGGAAGAGAGAAGACTCGACCTCCAGAAGTGCCGCGGCCAGGATGTTCCTCTTCAAGCACCTGCTTCTTCAGCATAGCCTATTGATATGCAGCAGTCCAGAGAGACAAAGAAGTGGATGGTACCGTGTGAAATGGCACACAATTCACACACTGTGGATCACTAACTGCCGACCATTTGGTAACCATTTCGAGATCCAGGCGGGTGTATTGATTTTCATACATTCTATACATAATATATTGTACTATCGTTCAGTACATAAGTGCATTCTTGCATTTATTATCACTTACACTCATTCTTCTCTACCGTTGCCAGTTTATCGTTCCTGTCATATACTTTAACGGGCCAATAAAGTTTCTCCGATAACAAAAGCAGCAAAAGTTGAAAAATCTTGTAAATCTCCAAAAATATCATAAATTTTGTCTCTGAATTCTCAAGGCGTCTTTTCATCAACTTGCGGAATAATTTTTCAATTCTTTGCAGGGCGGGGGGTGACAAATGATACTGTGTACCCCGTTCCGACGTCCCTGCCTACTAGCCTTCCCAATTTTGATGGTACTTGAAGTTTTTTCAGAAAAAATACAAGCCACTTTTCTTTCTCTGGCCTGACGGAGGGTGGGGGGCCACCGAATTTGCCCGGTCATTCGCCGTTTCATGTAAGCGAGCTCTTATTCTTATAATTTCCTTTGTTGAAACTGAGGGGGAGGGGGATTAAAATGATAGTATTGCTCCACGTTTCTCGGCTCTAACGCCATTGCCGGTTTGCCTTTTTGTAACTCGCCGAAAGGCATTTTCCGCCAGCCAAAGCTCAAACACTTTCGATAAGCGAATAATATTTGCCTTTGTAGTCGGACAGAGTTGAAAAGTCAACATTACGTACTTATTTTCAACAACGAGATCAAAGACGGTGACTAATCGGATTCCAGCCAGTCATGGATACGTGTTCAACGATACAATAATTAAGAACAAAAGCCAGGCCAGCCGATGGAGGAGGATAGACCACTGACCTATTTAGTCGGCGCATTCGATCGCTGATAGCGAAGCGTCTTCGTTGATAAGAATTTATTTATTTTCTTTACACGCAGGCTCAGTTATAGGAGCTACACACAGCTCATACAACGCAAACGGGAAATGATAGTGATAACAGTATCATAACGCCGCACTTGCTGCTTTTAAATCGTAATGTCAGTGAACTGTTCTTGGTCAGTAATCGTACTTCGCAATCAATTTTTAATCAGTTAAATATTCATTTTGTACGGTAACATTACCCGAAACTGGTTCATCGTTCCCGTTGATCATTGCGTGTGCTTTACGTTATTCTTTTATACGCTTGTAGTTCGTGTATAGTAGTCCTGTTAGTTATTTATTCCGAGCAACGTTTTTGACGCAGTGAGTATTTTAAATTAACCGATTAGATACGATTAACATAACCGTCGTAGTATTCTCGGATGTGAGACCGTGCCCACTTGGCAAAGAAAGACACTGCGCCGAACATTATAGATGAATACACTCGGTATAATTACGTATATTCGTACTCGTGTGACACGATTACATAGCGGGGTCAGATCAACTTTTCTGCAGTCCCTCGTCGGGGTTGGTATAGCTTCCCACAGAGCCCCACTAGTAGCCTCTTTCAAACACGCCTTTCCCACAGAGACGCCGGAAGGAAATCATGAGTTTAGGAGGGCAGATCAAAAATCCGATGACAGACCTTCTTTTTCCAGTTATAAATCCAATCTTAATTCATGGGTGGGGGTGGGGGTAATAACCGAGGAGTACAGGGAAATTTTAAAACAACCAGGGATGATAATCTTATTCTGCAATGATCAGGGCCACACCGAGTTTCCGCAGAGCCTAAAGTAAACGAATTTTTGAGTCCCCCTTTATTCTTTACATAATTGAAATAAATGCAAATTTTAGTGTATTCCGGGTCCGTTCACTCGTAAGCTCTCGGAAAAATCATTGTACGCACCCTTCCCCACTATATGACCCTGAATGATACACGCTGTACACGTTTTAATGTAAACAGCTTCGGGGCTTTGAGCAGTTTGGGCCCGAGTTTGAACCATCAGAAGTTACCCAAAAACGAAAAGAAAACAAACAGTAGAACGCGAAAGATTATTTGAACGCAGAATCGCAACGACGACGAATTCGAGCGGATCGAGAGATCGACTCATCGACTCATGATCGACTACCGGTGATCGACTGACTTTTTTGATCCAGGTAAAAAAGAAAAGAATGCAGAAAGAAAGGAACGAGCAAGAGAGAGAGAGAGAGAAAAGAGAAATGAAGCTGCTTCGGATGGGAATAGACTGTAGAAGTATAACAATAGTGGTTGTTAAAAAATGCAGTTTGGAAGGAATCCGAGGTTGCCAAGTCAGGTCGAACAGAATGCAGTGGTGATGTGTCGAATTTTTCTAAATACATGAACGTGCTATGATATACAGATATATACAGTTCGCGGTGAGGCGTCGCCGGACAGCTAAGAGGGTGACTAAACAGGGTCTTGATATAATTCTGTATCTTATAAGATCGCAAAATTCGCTTACCTCAACCAGGAGTTGGAATGTCAATTTGAGTGTTTAAAGGAAAAATATCAAACAAACTATAAATTTTTTATTTGGTTTGCTAAATATGAATATCCTATCACACGCAAAAGTGTTTCGTCTGTCCCCAATGCAAGTTCAAAATAAAAATTCTATATCCTACGAACTGGTAAAATTGGTTCGGCTTACAAATTCAATGAAACATTGAAATGAATGTTTCTTAGATGACCGTTTCTAAATATTACCATAGATTATTGATAAGATTCTGATTTCTGCCCTTAAAACTGAAATTTCACTTTTCGGAAAAGGGAACATCGACTTCATGTGGAAAATCAAAGGATAAAAATATGGGTCTTATGGATTATTCAGCGTTAGATTTGTATTCAGGGGACCAAAATCTTAACTTCTCAATGAATAATGATATTATTTTTACCGTTAAACTTCGGAATTTTCATGCACATTGTCGGAAAGCGAATGCTAAATTAAATACAAGTCTATGAACATAACGTTGAATCTTGACCGCCACACGGTGGATTTGAGACAACTTAAAATGGGCCAAAATGACTAGACTTGAAAAGCGCCATATAATGCCATAAAAATCGAAATAGAGGTCTACTGCATTAAATATTTAATGTGAACCTCTGCTTGATTTCTGAAAAGCTGAATCTCACTTTACAATTATTATTATAAATTTTAAAAACAAAAATGTCTCTTTAACTAACATGATTAAAAAGTTTTTGACAAGAAGAGTATAATAATAATAGTTGCGAAAAACTGAAATGATGTCTTTTTTTTGTTTGAAAAGTTGAAGGGCTACTCGAAATAGGTGAAATTGATTTGACCTAGAAAAACGGGGAAATAACCGATCGAAATAGGGATTTTGGTTGCGGATTTCGGATGTACTTTTGCATCATATTTTTTTTCGATCGCCGACTGCGTTCTATAAATATAAATTTTTACAATGAAGAACTCTGTTTCACATATACGATGGTTTCATTTTATATATTATGCGTGAATTTTCTTTTTCTTTTGAGAAAAATTAATTTAAATTTAAATTCTGACTCTACATGTCATCTTTATTCTAAATGTTTTTGTGAACTAAAATCTACAAGAATAAGCAAAAAATAAAAGAAAAAAATAATAGTAATAAAAAAAGTACGATTTTAAAGAAAGAAATTTACGAAGCTGGTTGAATAATAAAAAGTCAGGATAATCGAAATTTTAAATTTAAGAAGTTGAAAAAAGCGACAGGTGATTCAACGGTTGCTGGTTTTTAATATTTCATATATTTTGTACATGAGTTCATTTGAGGTGCTAAGATTTAAGCAAACTGTGTCTATACCTGCTTTTTGTAGGAAGATCTGAGTGCGGGAAACTCAAATCAGAGTTGAATCCAAGGACTTAGCGAATAAAATCGCAGGAGGGGAAGATAGACAAATTTTCCAATTATTAGATAAATGTTTCCAAAATTCGCAAGCAGAGCCAGCGAAAAAATTTCTAAGGTGGTTTTGATGATTTGAGATGTAAAAACAAGCAAAATGGGCCCTTTAGGAATGGCGTTTTCCAACTTCTTCCAACTGACCGACTTGACGGCGGGGAGAAGCTCCCCGATTCAGTTGCTACGCCCACTGTTGGATCAAATATTTGATGCGGCAGCTGAAATAAGCTTCCGAAATGATCTTTATTTCCATAGTTTTACAATTTTTTTGATCCACGTGCAGTCTATATATATCTCCATAAACAAAGAAAAAAGTCGGTTTCAAATTAAATCCTGGGATCCTCTGGGCGATCCAGAATGACAAATCTTGATTTTCCTCCAACAATTTTGTAATTCTATGTATTTCATGTAGTGAAGATCGTTCTCGTAAAAGTTGTTAAATTGAAATCTTCGTCGTGAAACTTGTATTTTGGCGGGTCTAAGTTAGGACCAGATTAGAAATTTGAAGCAATATTCTAATTAGGTGTACAAAGTCAACTGGACTTGAAAAATGAGAAAGTATGATTTCTCCACGACGTATTTATGAGTTTTTCAGAATTCAGTGAGGTGGAAGAGGCGGTTAGTCTTTCCTTGACCGGCCAAAATATATTTTTGTAATGCAAATTGGTTGAAATTTTTTATTGTAAAATCTCTTTCAATCACAAAATCCTACACGTGTTGTTAGATGAGAGGGTTATAAATATATGTATCTTCGACGATATTTTTTTGAAATTGCCAAGTAAACGACACCATGCGGAAAATTCTGATTCTAAACTCTACCACTAGACTTGGGTAGGAGACGTTTGATATTTGTTTATTGTCTCATCCATACATAACATAACTACGCACATTTGCGGGTTCGTATCTTTTCCAGACACATTTTAATTTATAATTATTTTATAATTAATCAAGCAATATAATAATTCAAATTCCAGCTGTTAACACGCTTAAAATCGGAAAAACCGTAACTTTAAAAAAAAACAAAAAAAACGTCAATTTTACATGACTGCGTAATATTTTAGAAAAAAACATTACTATTTTTATAATTTCCAGGACTTCCATATTCTGTTGACACTTTTTAGAAATTTCCTCCTACGCCATACGCCGAATGTACGAATTTTGTTGCTAGAAAAGATGTCGCTGATTCGCATTAGCATTTTTTACAACTGATCTAAAATTTTCAGAATGTTTTCTGATTCCTACAGACATAACTTTTTGATTTTAGGTCGACAACACCTATTTTGATCTACTAAGCATCTTTCCTGAGTAATTTTATGAACCGTCTATAACCATCTATTTGTCGTTATTTTTCACTGCAGGAATTTTTTTAAACCAAAATGTGACATCTCCTGATGTCCATATTTAGCAAACAACATCTTGTCATAATTTCAACATTTTTTCATGGTAGAAAGGATGTTTATTTTTGGTTAACAAAATGCGACAAAAATAGACGTCATTTCGATCAAGAATAGATATAAAAATTACAAGTTCTGTTTTTCATTTGATATGGACGTCTTATTCGATGACAAAAGAACGTTTCCTGAGAATTTTGTACAAAAATATGACGTCTATTCCCCAATAAATTTCAATTTGGTACAAATTCTATGGCTTGAAAAAAATTCAAAAATCGAGCTTCAGTAGCGGAAAATAACTACTTTCTTCATGATCTCAATGCAGCCTCTATTCTACAGGTCAGAAACCGTAATAACAAATTAATTAACCGTAAGACGCGTTAACACCATATTACGAATTTTGAACGAGCGTTGTAATTAAAACTGAAATAAATTAACCGGTTTTGTCGCTGCTTCCCTGCCACGTTTGTTGACATTCTCGCACGAGCGCTCAAGGTCGGCATATATGTTGAGTGAACATACGGAACCAGTCAAATCGAAATTATCCCAAATTAAGATTTTACGCTCGTATTCGATCATTACATGAATGCTCATTTCAGAATCTGGCGCCCTTGTAGCACCCGATTTGCATTCTGCGAGAAAGGATCAAGACTTCAAGAATGTTGCGACTATGTGCAGTGAGAGTTGGTACCTAAATTAAATCGTTTCAAAATTCGAACTTTCTATTGACTGGGAACAGGGACCTAAGTTGAAGGGAGGAAGGTAGTACTTATCGTGCTAATACTGTAAAAATAATTATTTCAATATTAGCACAGCACTGGTCCAGGAGATTATTTCTAGGCTAACATTTGGACCCTCAAGGAACAGCAGGTACATAATAGGTATAACTACACATAATTTTGTTGTCTATAAAAATGACGCACCGATCGCATGGTCTATCATACAATTGTGGCAATATTACGAAGTATAATAAAGGTGGATAAAATACATCCATCTTCCTCCGAGGGAGTTAGTTATCTACTTAGCCACCTTACAAAAATTTGACTGAAAAAACAAAATCAATTTATAGAGTATCAAGAATATAACAATTTGGAAAGGTTTTCACAAGGAACAAGTTAATATTTATGAAATTCTTGGGATCCACCCCATTCGGGGATCTATTCTCCCGATGCGCAATCAGTTACCCTCTAGTTACCCAGTTACTCGCGGAAAAGTTACCCATTTGTTACCCTCGGATTACCCTCAGATTACCCTTGTTCCCCTTTAGTTACCCGAGTAACTGGTGGGATTTTGCGCATCGGGCTGGATTGTTGTTGACCATGCGCATTAACTGTAGTCCCCACTTCAAGGAATCAAATAGATTTATCAGGAGAATTTTCGATGCAAGTATCTTCATCCTTTTCCCCCTGGGCTCTGTTCATTACTCTGAAGTTCAGATTAATCTCTCTTCATTTAGACTTATACTGGGATTGAGGTCACACTTGACGCTGTCAACGACGGTCGATGTGCCTAATTACTTCATCTTAATACAAATCTAGAATAAGCCAATGTAAAACCACAAAACATTTTAGCAACATTAACTATATTCAATCTGATGTCATTTAAAATTTATCGAAGGCAATTTTTAATCTAATATCAACCGAATTAACTGTAAATTTTTTCGCGAGTAATTAAAATTAATCGATTAATCAACCACCGCTGGCTGAATTATAATGGCGTAACGACAATCGAAGATTAAAACCTCGAACGGATGCGACTTAAAATTTTACTAAATTATAATTTGTATGCATCTACTCTTTCGTACGTGGGCAATCGTTTTTCAATTCCTAACTGTGTGAAGAATGATTGTTATCTTGCGGCACAGGCATTCTCAAGGCGAAAGGTAACAGGCTCTTAATACTGCTTCCTCACTTGTAAATTGCTGCGTGTCGTTATTTTCAGTTATCTATTGGTATTTTGTGGCTTAAGTAGGAACTACTTGTACCTATGTAATATGTGCGTTCTTTCAAAGTATCAAAACATTTCGGCATTCGTATTTATTTAATTAAAGTTCTCAGTGGTTTTTGAATCAGACTATCCTCGATTCATAACCTGAAACATGGTTCAAAATTGGGGATCCTCGAAAAAAATTCCATTTTGCTCCAGAATTCTGTGCTTAAGTGCACAAAATACACTAATTTTGGGACTTCGTTTCACACGCTCTGGAAAACAAGGGTCCACTTGAATATGTGGAACTTTTTAGTTCATCACTAATTAGTAAGCCAGCTGAGCAACTAAAGTGCATTTCAACTTTCAACTCGTTTCCCATCCATATACATCTTATTTTGTTGTAATTTACTTCGAGCATTCTATCCAATCCTATAGGTGTTTTCTTTTACATTTCTAAACTAAACACGAATGATATTAAAATGATTGAATTCAGAAACGTTTGAAAGCTGAAATCGGTGTATAGAATAATTTTTTATGGTTTACAAAAGATTTAATATTGGCTTCTCTCACTCTTTGGCATACACGTTTCAACCCACTGCACAATTTGCAATGTAACACATTAAAAAAAATAAAATAAAAATGTGGCTAGAGATCATTTTGTGGCACGACATTCATCAGATATTTTATGCTCCAGTTTGACTGAAACACTCTTCAAGCACCTATATGGATTACTCTCCGAAGCCAGCCGACTTGTCGATCTACTGAAAGGTCGGAAAATTTTATGACCGTGTCAAGAAAATGAAATGTTTTTCTTTGCTCGTATTTACCTTCTCTCTCCAGCTTCGTAGAACATATATTTCACACCGGTTCACGCCAGTTCTGCAACCTCCTCCCCCTTCAGAAGATATTTATCATCTCCAAAACCGAGTTATTTAATACATCCCCGGTGCTCTATATATTATGTGTAAAACTGCCTGGAATTTTTTTTTTTTTTTTTTTTTTCATTCCTCTAAGTAATTCGAATTAAAGGAACTGATCTGCAATTACTTGGAAACAATAATTCAGAATATTCGTATATCGGTCAAATTATACGTATCCGTGACACGAATGATTTTGGAAACATAACGAGTTCAACTGTTTAAGATTTTAATGAAAGCTGATGACAACATCGAACAAGTGAGTGACCTGTCACATTCCAGTCGAATTTCGGAGGACGATTACAATGTGTTAGTTGCTAAATGGATACAGTGTGGTATTCTTGGCCGAATTTTCACCAAACCCCGCACATACCAAGAACGCTTATGAACTGTTGTAAATAACCACCATTTAACTTCCAAATGTTACGTAAATAATGTACGGATTCGTTTTATAATGGGCAACATCATGAGCTTGTAAATCGATGGAACGCGAGTCAGACCCAAGCACAAATTTATTTCAGAGGAGTGATTTTGGTTAAAATCGCGTACACCAAAACATAAACTTCCGTTAACGGGGTAGGAATAATCGTGTATTATGTTGGGGCTAATTTTTATCAAAGGAAAAATAAATGATATATTTTTACTCATTCGTTTATAACAATATTTAGAAAATTCGAAAACATAACCCTATAGAACTGGTGCGGAAGGATGGAGCGGGGGTTTCCCCACCGTTTCTTATTTAATTACTTCATACATCCCTATTATTTAGTTACTGGAAGTGTCCCCTCCAGAATTTACAGGGAGAATAGTTCAGAGATATGAGAACTCGCAGAAAATGCTGAAAATATACTTCTAGATGTAGGTAAGTCCAATACGTATCTTAGGACGATTGTACAATTCACGGATCAAATGTGCATCTTCATATTATTTTTTGCCCCATAAGTCCTATAATCCAAAAAGAAAATGTCCAACACTCTTTCTAATTACCTATAGATAAAATTTTTGAAAACATATCCACATTTTCGTTTTCATAACACAAACATTTCTGCCAATAATTCAACGAGATCATACGTGAAACAGGTCAGCTAACTTACATACGAGTATAAAAATGGAATCAATTACTAATCAATCACTGCCTACTTATTTCCCGATCGGAAGCAGATCAATATGCAAAGTCTTCAAATGTAGACTAATCTTACTATAAATTAATGTGGAGATAAAACTGATCAAGTGAGATAAATTTTTTGAAATCGCGAGGGGCAAGGAAAACATATGTACGGAAAAAACTCGCTGCAAAAAATGCATACGGCCAATTTCATGGCTCACTGTTGCGGCTAGCAATCCGTCCACTCTGCACTGAAATGAAAATTACAGTAATTTAAAAACCACTTTCCAGAACGATGTTTCGGTAGAGTCACGGAAACGCGATTAACGGCTAATAATTTTAATTATTAGTCGCATATATTTACGGAAGCAAATGGAGGGCAGGATGCCGGATGGATGATTCTAAAAGCAACTTCACTATAATATCGGAATATCAAGTTGAGTTCAGTTATTCATTCTGTGTCGACTGTCGAATGTGTTTCGAAATCGGTTGCAAAATTATAATTTTCACTTCCACTTGGCGTAGAAACTTGGAGCAACCCGGTGATTGATGCTCTTCTAATATTTAGTTTGCACATCAGGATCATAGTGATTAACTTTGTTCCTTTATCCCTTTAATAATTTTCAAATATTTAAAAGAGGAAAAGCAGGACTGCCAAATCAGGCTGATGAAAAATACGATGACCGACTGACTGCAAGGACAGTAATTTTCTTTAAAATGACCAATTTTCATAATTTGTTCGCATTGGTAGATAGGGGAACAGAAGGAAAAATTTAAAAAAATTGAAAAATTATCCGGGTGGATATGAAATTTGGACCTAAAACTGTATTTATTAGTTATCTTTTTTTCATTTTCCATTTGCTTATTTTTCTTTCTCGTCACTTATTATGTATAATGGATTTGTGCCTCAATGCCAAGAAATCACTTTTTTACATTTAAATTCCCTCCGAAAAACGATAAATTTTCAATTTTAACATGGATTTTCTGAAAAAGTAATAAATAAAATACCTTGCATTGCTGTTTAAGATGCAAAACGGTAAACGAAAGGATTATGCGAAAAAACGGGATGCCGTTTAAAAAACAGTGAGTTAGGGCATTGAGTAGAAGTGATTAATGAAATACGAGTATAGATTAGAGTTCTTAATTTCTGTGACAGGTAAGAGCCTGCAAGCATCAAAGTGGCCATACAACAATTCTGCGTTTCAATTGAAGATTGAGCACCTAACTAAGTTATACTGGAAACCCGTAAGCGGAATTCAAACTTATCTTTGCAAAGTATTGAAGAATGCAGAGAGCATCGGATTTTTGGTGTCTAATTATAAAGCGATGTGTTTTTTGGAAAGTCGGACTGAAATCCCTTCACCAAATAAAAATACTGTGCGAAGACTTAAGAGAAGTTTGCACAAACTGGTTAATGACCTTGAATAATTCGAAGTAGGTTCACGAGAAAAATATTATAAACGTGATTTTTTTTCTCGGTAATTGGGTTATTAATCCCCTTTCACTCTTCACTGATTCTAGAAGGTGGACAACGAATTACAAATGTTGACGCCATATGTAAAGATGAATATCAATATACAGCTACGAAGTCTTACCTTAGGCTAACATAACGCCCCACAGAACCACTGATTGAACTATTTATGTATATGGATTAGTGAGTATACTCTGACATAGGAAAACCCATAAGTAAATTACATTTATTAGCTACCGCTTCTTTCATTCTAAAATTTTTTCCATTACACCTATATGTATTTGCATAACAGTGTAATAGGTATAATTGCGCTAGTAAACCATAATGTTCATTTTTACATCAAGCCAACGAGAAGTCGAGACATTAACGTATTTTCTGTTCCGACCTATGAACTATTTTGAATATTATACATAGTCGTCACTTGGTGGAGCGTATGGCGATACACGCATGCCAAAGCGGCTCCCCAGACACCGCACCCCTAGCCCCAGGAACTACCCTTTCGAGCATCGCATCAGTGACATACTCGTAGAGTCTTAATCTTAAAGAATATCGCATTTTAACGCTACACTTGATTCGGCGAAGTTTTATTTATATGCACTGGGTGTACAAAAGCAAAAGTTTATACATCAGGGGCACAGTCCAATTCTGTAATACGAGTGAAGTTTATGTTCAATTCATCGCGCGTGAGTTTTTCTTTTAATACATCGAACTGCGCTCTAATGAAGTTTCTACAAATTGCAAACCTGTGGATTCTCGTAATTGCTTTCCCGGTTAAATTAGCTCGTCAGTATTTCAAACGTGCATGCTAGGCTAACTTACCCCCTTTCTATCTCACTTATTCAATGGAAATAGACGTAAGCTTCAAAATATCTCAGCCTTATAAATCTTCATGAATAGACATTCAGAATGCCATACTTACTACTGGTAAATGTACCAGCGCAAAACAAAAAAAAAAAAAAAAACAAAAACACAAAAAACTGTAGGTATACAAGATACCCTGTGGAGACCTACCAAAACGAATTCTCCAAGGAGCATTTAATTTTGTAGCGAGCGAAAATATTTTCACGCGCTTGCATTTCACTATCCCGCAATCGGTGATATCCATGCTTTTAGGCCTGTTTTAGAAAACCACATCCCTCTCGGTCAGTTCCTGAATATCCACAAAGATCGAGTCATTATGATGTTTTTTCTAATGAAATTCCGAGAAAACATTAACAGAAGAACAATAGGTACCGTTTACCATCATAAAATAAAAAATCGTTATAATTATGATCTATTCAAGTTCACGAAGAAGATCATTGTATTGTCTCAGATAGCTATTCTACTGTTGTGGCTCCTAGACTGAAGAAGTTGATGAGTTCATCATATGATTTGATAATTAGAAAATTTTCCCAACCATTAAGACGACATTTTCATGATTAGCTGTAGGTACATCAAGAATAAAGTGGTTTAAAAACGTATACTAGATATAGAATATTTCTGAAATCCATTAACGATGCGAGGATCCGAGATGGCACAGTGTAATTTTTATCTGTTTTATTTAGGTACCTACTCAATTACCTACACAGCGAGTGTTGTTTCTTCGTGGGTGTGCCGAGCATGTATGTCATACAAATGAAGAGTTAATCTTCTGCATTCATGTTACAACTATAATGCATCATTTTTCTTATTATGGGATAGGTATATTAGCCAATAATTCTCGTCACTACATACTTACATAAGAGAATGAAAGCACTTATTAGGTACACTTATACCAATACAAATTTACCAATTTTGTGAATTGTTGAAGGTCGAATAAGGTCTTTGAGAGTGTTATGCGAGTGGGAGTTATCTAAGCGAGGTCAAATAAGAATATGGACATGGAGATTCAAATTTTCAAACCTACGTTTGTTTGAAGTACTGCGAGGTACTTCAATAGACCGATATCAACTTAGAACTCTGTAGATGATAGGGAATCTGAGTCAACAATATTTGAGGGTCTTAATATTCTACAGAACAAACCGAGGTAAATCTCTTGAAATATTTTGTGACAAATTTAACTAAATCTTTATGGTCTTGTATACAAGAAATTTTAGGTACACCCCTACCCCGTAATGTTAGTTACCTTTAATTCGAGGGACAATATAACCCAGTATAAATATAGTGCTTATCTCCTGGAAACTTGAGAAAATTTCGAATTCTGGCTGTAACTGTTGCAGTAGATCTCTAATTCGCACAAATTATCTTCAGAATTTCCTCGCTAATCAATAAAAATTTGCAAGCAAATTGATAAGTCAATAAGTAGAGAGTGACAATACGGTAGAAAATAGACCAAAGTAAGATACGAGTATGCCTACCTATTATGGTAATACGAGTCCATGCTCGAAAAAATGATATTTCTGAATTATATTCCCAAATATATAAACCATTCATAAACAAACAAACAAACAAAAACGTAAATGAAGCGTGATTATATGGTGCATATTTGGAAACAAAATCATAGATCAAAGTTAAAAACATATATTTTTCCCCCCTAGATACCAACTTTTTTAGGTAAAAATAGAATTACTTCAGGCTACATTTTTCCTACCACTCAATTCCAAAGATCTTTCAAAAATTCAACTGTAAACTCATGAACAATTTTTTAAAGAATTTTTGAAATTTCATCTACTTTTGAAAATTGTTAGTAGCCTCATTGTTCTTTTCACATGAGTGGCTTCGAGCAATAAATAGTTTCTTGAAAAATTTTCAAGAGAAGCTAAAGGTTAAGATCGAATTCAAAGTACGCATTCGGAATCGAAAACTAAAAAAATCAAGTCCATTCTCTCTTTTTAACGAACATTTTGAGCGAAATAGAATTTCTTCATATTTCAGTCTTCTTATGTACCAATTTCAAAAATATTCCGAAAATCCACTTTTGAATTTGGAAACAGTGTGTTATTTTCATGTATCCCAGATAAACTTCAAGGTCTATGGGAGCCCTGTTATTGTTTTTACAAAAATCAGAGAAAAATTAGGCAATGTTTTTAAATTATAAAGAAAGAATCCGAGGGGGTCGTCAGTCCAATTTCTGAAATAAAGGAAACTCTAACACATACGCTTACATGTATCATGTATATAATTCGTCAAGTAAGTGGGCACTTAGTGTCACGTGTGCATTACATTAATTAGCAATATTTTAAACATTTTAAAATTCCCTTCGTATTGTTCAATTTTTGATTAAGTATAAAATTAGTCAATCAACAGGACTTCACCGTTCCTCTACCTCGAAGAAAAATAATGAAAACCGCTAATTTTCTCATTCCCTTGGCCAGTCATAGGTTATGGTATCATACTTTTTTGACTTATGGTTGACTTGAGACATATGTTTTGAAACTTATACAATTCCGAGCGATTGAGTCTAGTCTTATACCATATGGAAAAATAGATGTTTGCATGTATGGAGAGAGAAGCACGATAGAAAAGTTCATACGCGTCACCACTTTTCTACTTCCTGTCCACGTTCCTATTAAAAATTGGCACTGCGAAGAGACGGCGTTTTCAAACTTAATTTTGGCAAGCTGGCAGTGCGGTAACTTTGTTGACGATTCATAGCTGACATTTCCCTTGTCCCAGGGATTTTCTCGATGGTCGTAACTGAATGATCTGTACAGGATTTTAGCAACGTGTTTTTTAAGCTTTTCATGCTTCTGGTCCCGATTTACGATTGTAATTGAGTCATTTTGATTTTGTAATGAAATAGGTCTTTTCTTCTCTAGTTTCAGATTAATCCATAAGAATCTTCATGCCGAGGCAACATTGCACTCGGACTTACACCTTATTTACATACATAACTTCATTCTTTTGGCTCTTATTTCCTTGGCCTAGTGCTACAAGGTGACTAATGTATTTGTATGAATATCTTGTGGCATCGAGAAGCGAGTGGAGTAAATTAGGATTTAGAGTAAAGAAAAGTGATACATAGAAAGATACCGACTAAAAAGTTTAAAAAACATCATAATTTGCAGTTCGAAGCGTACTTTTTGGAAAATGACAAGGTACAAAGCGGGGGTTGTAGAATTAAAGGGTATGCAGGGAGCATGTAGTAGGAGACCGAAATGAAAGAGGGTCGAGGCTCAAAGAATTTTGTAAATAATATAGGGTTCGGATGAGAGCGAAAGAAAAAAAAAATTAGTTACTGGAAACTCTGGAAAAGCCCAAGAGATGAAAGAAGATATCAAATAGATTATATATTATAAGAAGATATAAGTATCAAATACTTGATTGTAAGACATACCCGGGAGCGGATGGAGATAGTGACTGCAATTTAGTAGTAATGAAATGCAGTTGTAAATTTAAAAAGATGAATAAGAATAAGTAAAAACAAAATGGAATTTGGAGCAATTGAAAGAAGTAAAGAAAAGAGAAGAATATGAAAAAGAAATAAAGAAAGAACTTTGTAAATTACAGAAAGGAAATGATATTGAAGGGAAGTGGATAGCACTGAAGAAAGCAATCAATCTGGCAGCAAGGAAGAAATTAGGTACTTAAATAATAGAAAGAAGAAAATATAGGTGGAAAATGAGATACTAGAGTTGATGGGAGGGGGGGAGGAAGAAGAAAGTATAAATCAGCCAGTGATAGGGAAAATAAGGACAGACAAATATGAGGTTTTAAGGAATGAAATAAAGAAGGAATAAGAAGGCCAAAGAAAATTGAATAAATCGAAATTGTGAGGAAACTGAGCAGCAAATAAAAGCAGGAAAAACCGATCAGGCACATAATAAATTAAAAAGATATTTCGGAGCAAGAAGAAAGAGAATAAATAATTTAACGGATGAAAAAGGGAAATTATCAGATTCTAAAAAAGACAAAGGGAAAAAATGGGTTAGATGTGTTGAAAAACTGTATAAGAATCGAAGAACAGGTATAAGTAAATGTGTGGAAAAAAAGAGAGTGTAAATAAAGATGAAAAAAGAGAAGATTCTATTCTGAGATCGGAATTTGATAAAGCTCTGAAAGAAATGAAAGCAGGCGAAGCAGAAGGAGTTGATGAAATTGCTAGTGAGTTATTGAGGAATGCGGGAGAAATAGTTTTTAAAAATTTATATGAATTGATCTGCAGAATCTATGAGGAAAGGGAAATGTCAATAGATTTCCGGAAAGGCAGACTAGTTATGATCCCTAAAAAAGCAAGCAAATGTGAAAATTATCGTACTATAGTTTACTGTCACACGCATCAAAGATTTTAGCAAGGAAATTAGATAAGAGAATACAAAATAAAATGGGAGAAAAGATAGGAGAAGATCAGTTTGGATTCAGAAAAGGTAGAGGAACTAGGGAAGCAATTTTATGTATGAGGCTCCCATTAGAAAAAAGACGGTTTAGATACATACGCATCATTTGTATGGAGTTAAGTATAAGAAAAGAAGAGTAATATGGAACTTACATGATAAGGTTTTGTAGATGACATTGCAATAGTGGGAAGAAGTAAAGAACTAAAGGAAACAATAAAAGTTGAATGAAAGATTAAAATTAAAACATAAAATGAAGATGAATAAAACTAAAACAAAAGTGATGGTAGTTAGTAAATGGAAACAAAATGCAATAAATATGGAAAGGGGTAAAGGAATTTAAGTATACTTAAGTGGTCTGATAACGCAAGATTGCAGAAATAAAGAGTAAAATGAAACATGCTAAGAGAGCTTTTTTTTTCCTAAGAAAAAGGAGACATGTTTAGGGGGGGGGGGGGACATAGATTCAAAAGTAAGACTGAGATTTCTTCAAACGTATAATTTGGAGTATAGCATTGTATGGATGTGAGACATGGACAATAGGATTACAAGAGAGAAAAAGGATAGAAGTTTTTGAAATGTGCAGTTATCGGAGAATGTTAAAAATCAAATGGACAGAAAAGATCAGGAAGGAGGGAGAATTGAGGCGAATAGGAGGGAAAAGAGAAATTTGAATATAATCGTGAAGAGGAAAGTTAAAATGATAGATTATAATATAAGACATCCAGGGATATTATCATTATTGATAGAGAGAATGATTGAGGGAAAGAACTGGAAAGGAAGGCAAAGAATGAGCAATGAAGAGCAAATAGTATAGGATACAAAATGTAGATCCTTCTCAGACATGAAAAGATTAGCGCAGGAGAGGAAAATGTGGAGAGACGCAACCCACTGGTGAGGAGACTAAGGAATATAACAAAAACATTGTGGATATCTTATTAGACTCAGTATAATTGTATGTATAACGTGCGAGATTTCAAAAATCTGTTGCTGGCTATTCCAAAAGTTAAGAACTCTCTTCCCATCCCACCGTATCATCACAGTTTTCTCACGATAGTAAATATCCGCGTGGCCGGCCAGTCAGGCCAGCACGCATTCGGCTGAAATTACCCGTTCGCGGCATTTAAAATGTCGCAAGACCATAATTTTCCGAAGTACCGACAAAACATTAATGTCACCGACCCAACTAACACGATGCGACAAATTACAGGCCATTTTTTTTTTTTTTTCTAACCGGCACGTATCTATCGCGTACTTACTAATTTCGCTGCACGCACGTCGCCTGTCGTGTCGCCGAACCTCCGCCGATCGCCTCATCAATCGCGATCTGTTTCGCCTTATAATTGACGCCACACCGTATCGTGCCGCATCGCACACATTCTCAGTGTTTCTGGTGGAAAATTAATTGTTTTCATTTTCCTCCCGGCCACACCCCTCTCCACTGCGACCTTGTAACATAAACGAATTTTATCCCGCCGTGCGGCGCCGCGAATCGGTGAACTCGAACGGTGGTGCGGCCATCTCGCCTTCGTCGTTCGCCCGGCTCGGGATCCGCCGAGCGCCGCGAGAGCCGAACATCGAGTGACGGGCCGACTCGGGCATCCCTGCTCGTTCGAAACTTCGAAAGGCATTCGACGCGCGACATGGCGGCTTCTCGCTCTCTCACCGTCAATGCTAACCGCGAGTGTCCAGCGACCAGTTCCATCGCGGCTCATTTCGTTTGCAGCCTTTTTTAAACACTGACCAGTTCGGCGGCGCATTGTTGGTGCACAGATTGGTGCCGCTCACTAGTTGTCGCGAGTCGGTTGTGCGTTTGCCACGACACGTGTTTGGTGCTTTCGTAAACGTCATCCTGGATACCAGATTCTTCAACTGGGTTCTTTCAAAAATACTATACGAGTAGAACGTGAGTATCGTATGTATAATCAAATTGGTTTAATTTTGAGCTCGAACGTACTCGGTCGTGTTTAGAAACTCGATTTGACATACAGTATTCTAACGTAGTTTCGTTCAGTTTCAATTACTCTGAGCCTTTTTCTTTTCTCGGTCGAACATTCATTTGTCGGGGCTTAGAAATCGGAAGGAGCTGGCCTCGTAGAATGAATTAGAATCAATTAGTTAAATCACAGATTGAGACGCGAAGTTGCTGTTGGCAGCGAAACTGGGAACTCGAGGAAGCAATGGTTTCTTTATACGTTGTCGCTAGGGACACTTGGGTCGCTTGGAATTTCATATTTGTCCCAATTAAAAACAAAAGACAGAGCCGGCGCGAAGAAAATGCCGGGGGGAGTAATAAACTCAAAATCCCCACTAAAATGTGATAAATTTCAGAGGAAAAAAGCTTGTTGCCTTCTAATTTTTCCGATTTTTCGGTGAAATGTCTAGAGCGGAAGGATGCTCTCCAGTGGCGTAAATATGGGGGGGGGGATTTGGGGACATCCCCCACTAGAACCCTTTAAAAGTAGGGAAAAAAAAATTTCGGAAAATATTTGTGATCTCAAAATCGACCTTTCGATATTTTTTTGGCTTATCTGAACGATTCTTTTTACTTAACCAGTTTGTTTCTTTTTTTGAACTTGGTGAAAAAATATACCTACTTTTTATTCTATGATCTCAATCCCCCCCCCCCCCGAAGGAATGAGTAGTTACGCTACTGATGCTCTTCTTTGGCTCTAGCCAAGGAATATCAATGCGAGTAACGTTTAAATATGAGCCGCTTCAGCTACGTCAGTGAAATAGTGTCGATAATGCAATAGTCAAGAAAAAATGTGCAGTGATCTACAAGCGTAATCAGTCAGTCAAATAGAACACGACAGGGGAGATAATACTTTTGAACAATTTATACTCCAAGATGTATAAACGCGGACCTTTACGGTAAGGATAGTCAAATAAGATCGAAAAAAAAGTGGTTAGGGTATTTTTAGGTGGCAAGGAGAGGTATTTTTAGTAAAATTTATAATGATCGATCTTCCAAACATGTTTTAAAATCTGAGTATGGCTAATCTCTGCTGAAGAAAAATGTGAAGAATATTTCAGTTTCCCAAGAAGATATCAAAATTGTAACAATTTTCTCGTATTTATTGTATACACGATATAAGTTAGAGGTGGGCTACAATACCATTCTTCACACTACTACCTACACATATCAATAAAATCGTTAAGGAATGAAATATAAAATCAAGGATGTTTTCTGATTCCACAGCCTATTGCCTGTACAGAATGAGAGCTGATTATTTTCGGACCCGCTTCTATACCACATGGTCTCGAAAACTGAAAAGAATAATTGAAGAGTGCAATCGTGAAGTAATCAATCTACAACTGCACTCACCTTGTATAATTTTCCAATTTTCCTTCTACTATCGGTCTAAATTTACGTGGTTAAAATAGCTGCTCAGATTTTATGATTCAAATTCTCAAATTCGTACAGTTCCTTCAATCATTTATTATGAAAATCAAGAGTCAATATTTACTTTAAATTAGTTTTACTTGAGACAAAACATTGTTTGGTCAAATGAAAGTACTTTTAAGAGAATATTGATACTTAACTTCCAAGATAACTATCTATATCATTCAGTTATACCGACAGAAAAATAGATTTATTACTCCTTCATTACTGAAGATAGGTAATGAATTTTTACGCAAAATTGTAAATATTTATTGCCTTTCCAATATAATATTATCTATTGTCGCTTTTAAGGAATTTGTAATTTAAAATTTACCATCGAATTGGTAACGAAACTTCCTATTTCGAAATTTCGGAGCTCCACAGCCCCTTCAATTTTAAGAACACGCCAAACAAAGGTTGGAAAATTTTCGGCACTTTCTTTTATGCAGACCCTGACGCTCTCAGCTAGGGAATCAAATGTGAACAAATTATTCGGTTGTGTCGTAATAATTAACTATTTGCGACGAGAAATTAAAGATTTTGCATTTATCACTTTTTTTTTTTTTTCAAACAATATACCTAAGCTGAAAAATTGTTTAAAAATTTGCCTGTCGTGTTTTCTTAATTACTCCATTGTGAAAAAGTAATTTATCACAGAAAGATCACAAATGATAGTTACTCGCGTACAAGATGAATTCCCTTGCATTGATCAGATCACCTGTTGCCCTTGTCATACTATCACCAGTTAGTTACAATTCTTATATATAACCCGACTGATCACATTGCCTCCTTCCCCTCGACCCATATGGCTCGCATACGAATTCGCTGTATTATTTTCATTCCCCATTGTTATTTCTTTTACGATATCAAAAAGTTTCGGACTATTCTTTTAAAGCGTATAGTTCACTTGAAAAGAGTAAAACGATAAATGGAGCAGTCTTTGCAGTTTTACGTTTGACTTTAAAAAATGGACTAATACGAATAGCTAAATGACTGTATTTTCTCCCATAGACAATTAGGTCTTTTTTTTATTTTAAATAAATGATTACCAGGAATTAAGGATTTTTCATTTCCAAAACACGTTAATCACCACCTATATTTTTGTACACCTACTTTGAGACCTTCTAAGCCCCATCCGCTTGAAAAAAAAGAGAAAAATTTACAGAGAAAAGACTCACCGAATTTCATAGCCCCAAGGCGGAAAAAAGCTAAGTGCGGCTCTGTCCATTCTGCATTGCGAAGTTGGAAATGAGTTCGGATATAGTCGATTTTGAACGTCCCTAAGTAACTTTATTGTACGTACAGCATTTTTAGTTTATTGTTTGAACATAGCTAAGTATTTTAACTTTTTTTCTCATAAGGCTCGAGAAAGGTAATTTGCGATGAAGCGTAGCGAATGTTCAGTATTTTGTTTTCGATATTCGTCGACGTGTTGCTCAAAATTATAAGGGCGCTGCTTCAAAAACCTTCAAAAACCAGTTCATTATAGCTATAGGAAGTACGTATCTATGACCCATCAACTCAGAGAATAACGCTGTTCTTAAGCCTGCCGATGTACATGTACAACAAAAACTGTCAAGTTTTATTTGGATGCTATTAGTGCTACGTAATGATTCGTGATTCAGTCAGCTCTCCCAACGAGTGAGAATTTATTTCACAAAATAATATTTCATTCTCTACGTTCGACGTATTTTAAAATCGAAAAGATGGAAAAAACAATAGTGACAACATTAGTGCGAAGGCTGCGCTCATTACACGGTAACCGTTTTTTAATAAGCTGGGCCAAAGTTAACGAGCGATGGCAGGAAATTATTTTTACCTTCTACACTGCGGTGCACTCGTGCATACCTAGGGAAAGTGGTGCCATCATTTAAAGGATTAATCTTACTTTGTTCCTAGATTATTATGTGCACAGTTGATCTAATTCTACAAATGACGATTGAAGGGAGCTGTAAACAAACCTAGTCTTCTACGAAATAAACACACAACGTACATTTTTGCTTATCTGATGATGATTTAGTTCATGAACAGGGTATTGTATTATTATTGTGATTATAATTTGAGGAAGATTCAAACAGGAAACTGGACACATGGACTTGACCCAGTTGAATTTAATACCTATCGTGCTCTGTACTTACGTAAAATTGGAGGAAAAATGCGGGAATACTACGCGTAATAGTTCTTCGCAATTTTAGTTGGATTATTTCAGAAATATGAGGAACTGTTGAGATTGGGTAAATATTCTTAAACCGTAATTATTAGCGAAAACTGAGCATTATTATATAGGGGCCATTCTTCGCACTTGATAATTCAAACAAACAGGACATCATCAAAGAGGGATTTCTGGAATATTTTCACGTGACAGAAGTCACTGAACTATTACGCCAATCACATAGAGAAATTTTTAAATGTTTTATTATTGGGAACGATTTTCAGAGTACCCGCAAAAAGTCACCCCTTCTCGACTAATCAACTTTCTTTATAGATTTAACTTCTCCATAGTTTTCTAAAAAATATTGTTCTACACCGGATTCTATGCTAAATTACTGCTTTTCATTATTTCATATCTCTGTAATTTTTTCAATAGCACCGAGTTGTGCGAGTAGTTTGGATGCTAATGGGGTCGTTCATTAATCACGCAACTTGAGGTGAGGAGGTGATAAAAAATTTCTACATGGCCTTACTCAGGGGAGGGGGGGGGGTAAAAGCAATTCTTACGTAATATTTTCTTACGTAAGTTTTAACGTAGCCACCACTCAGGCGACACATTTTTTGCATGCAGCCGCTAAAGATCAATCATTTTACCGTATCTGAACCTTTTCATACGATATTAATTTATTTTAAAGCTTTTTAGGAAAATTCACGAAAAAATCTTACATAAGAAGAGAGGAGGGGTCAATTAACTTTATGTTTCCTTATATTGGGGTGGGGGGAGGTCAAAATGGCCAAAATCGTACTTACGTAATTAATGAATGACCCCTACGGTGTTTCGAGGCCGCTAAGCTAAATTCAATATTAATGCTAATGAATTTTTTGTGAATACATTCAAAACCATTGAAAACGAATCCTCATCCCCAAAAAATTATAAGGGTCAATTCCTTGTGATTTCCCCATCAGACAGCCCATCGCTGTTGGGCAAAACTGGGTTTCAGTTGTCACTCGCAGCAAAATTAAAAAAAAAAAATATTATGTTTTGGGCGGTATTTTCGATCAAAATTATTTTACAGTTTACAAAATTTAAATTTTCTCGTCAGATTAAATATTTTCAGTCTCACTGAACGAAACCGCAGCCTTACTGTTCCGTATATATGTAACACGTTCACTTTGGGTTGTTCGGTGTTACGCTCTTCGAAATAAAAATATTTTTCACATATTTTGTGCATGGAAAAATCGCGGAGGCAAACTCTAAGAGATTTATAAGAGCGAAACTAAAGAGCTAGAAAGAAACAAAGATCGATCTCGTGACACTGCCCTCATTAGAGCGCTATAGATACAAGTAGGGTCATACGCCATTTTGGATCCAAAAGCGCCCGTCGATGTCGAATTGACTAGGGGGTATGCTCCGCATAGTCGGATCCGGCATCGACGGCCCCTTTGGATCCAAAATGGCGTATGTCCCCACTCGTGTATTCTATCGCTTTACCCTCATGTGGGGTTGCTTCGGCTCATCAAGGAATTTGCACGCAGTGGTTTGCAAATTTTAATTCTGACATTATCTAGAATCGATAATATAATATCTAAAATCACGAAGCCATCCAAATTTTCGCCGTTAATCGAACATGTGTTCAAGGAGAATTCATCATCGACGTATACTGATGTCTGGCGAACACGTGGACACGAGCAAGGCAGTATTCCACAAGTTCTAGTAGCCAGTCGGCAAAATTTGAAAAACAAGGATTTTTTGTTGTTAACAGAATTTCTTTATATGTATTTTAGTCGGCATTATGGCAGTGTGCACACTTTTCTCCATCACTAAAAGAAAAAGCTACGGCGCCGGAAACAAATGACTCGAGTATCTGAGGACCTGAGCATTTGGAAGACTATTGGTACGCTGCCGAATAAAGTTCGAGCGGTGAAACACCCACAACGGCATTCGACTGAAAAAGAACAGAACCTCACAGGCATTCCCGCGGCAATTAAACCACGATAGTACAATCGAAGAGAATGTAAAAATAATAAACCATTTTTTTTCCTTCATTCGTACGCACGTTACGCAAACTTGCAGAAAAAATCTACGTTATCTCGTAACCGATCGTGCGAGATGCACACACCAACTAAGTACTGTCTTTGCAAACATTTACGAGTATACATTCAACCATGAAGCAAAGAAAATCCGTTAAGGTCGTCGATTCATTGACATTTCTACTGGCCGACATTCTCAGCGGGTTCAACCACCACGCCCGATTGCCATTCCATTAACGTGGAGAACCGACAACAAGACAAGAAAAAAAAAAAGAAGATAATTACTAACTTGACGAGACATGACTCGTGCCTTGCAACTATGGCGCCCGATCACGTTCCGTTCATCTTTGTAGTTAGTCACGTGCACTCTGTCAAATTTCACCGCAGATTAGAGCAGTACCCGGGTACACCTCGTCGGTTCTATGAGAAACTGTGCTCAGTGGCACTATGAATTGCTGACAGACTACACTAAGTGACACTGCAAGTAACTTCGCTCAGCATAGTCATTCAGCGATTTGAAAAGACGCTTAGTACAGTCTGTTACACAAACGCCGACCGCATCAAATTCGCGGGAAACTAATTAGAAGAAAGAAGAAATAAAAACGCGCGTCCGAATGAAAAGGTATAACGAAACCAGTCCACCATTATTTTATGTAATATTTCCTCTCCTAGATCGCGTTACATTGATAACGGGTAACTTGTACGAGTGTAGGCTCCTCGATAATTATAGGCATTATTTGGATGCTGTATTTACATAACCAACACGTTCTACAAACCCATCAACGGAGTCAGGAAGTTCCGACTATTAATATGAATGCATGCTGATAAGACTGAACACCTAAATGACAATTGGAATCCTCAAGGATGGTGGGAAGGGAGTAAGTACTAGGGGAACATATGCGGATAAAATAGGCCTTTATACCGGATGTGGCACATGGAAGCAGTGGCGGAACTACGATTTTTTTCCGGGTGGGCATGGAAGGGCCGGATTGTTAAGGACGGGAATTTTAATGAAACTATGTACTTGTTATAAAAATTTGTATATGTATGTACTTACATAATATTAACAATTAATATAAAAGAATACGACTATTTTTATGATGAAGAGCAAAATTCTCTACAACATTATCTAAATTTAAACTTTTGGCAAATCGATTATAAGTATTTTATTTTTGAATTCTTTTCGTCTATTGTAAGTGAGTTATTTTTCGTTAAAAAATTTCAGATCGTTCAAAAAAAATTGGGCGGGCCAAAAAATTTTTTGGAAGGGCCTGGCCTACCCAGGCCCGCCCTTGGTTCCGCCACTGCATGGAAGGCTCAACAGATTCACTTCTGTTGAGTCAACGATAATAAATGAAGATTAGTACTAGTTTAGGCAATCACGTTTAGAGAACTACTGCTAAGGGCCAGTAATATACTCGTAAAACTTGGTTAAAAATAACCACCGGTTAACAGCCGATTATTTTTAACCAAGTTTTACAATACTGGCCCTAACACGTACTCTCCTATTTTCTTCTACTTTTATTATGGCATATTCCTAAGGTCCGAACGTTTCCCATTTTACCTTTCATTTGAAAGTAACATGTAACACTCGGCTTAATAATCTTCGAGACTCGTTTAGAGATCTTTTAGGCTTTTATTGTACGTAGACTTCTGCTAAAACTCTTTAAGATTCGTGATCTACTGAAACCCTTAAACACTCCTTCTTACTCCTCCGAGTCCGTTCAAGGCATGTAAAATAGTTCCGGGCTAGTCCAAGATTCGTTAGGACCTCTTTACACCATTTTAGGACTCTTTAAAGACTTATTCAATAGGATGAAATAAAAAATAAGAATTTTTTAATTAGAATTACACGGACCCTTCAAAAATTACACTTAGTGTCAGGAGAAAAGCGAAAATATCAGTGAAAAATTTTGATACTTTCAGTTCGCTCACTGAGTTCAGAATTAACATGAAATGTACCTACCTACGTGAAAGAAGATTTTTTTTACAAAAGACGAATTTTAGAGGTAACTACCTGTAATAATTATTACATTATTTATATTGGTACGAAACACGTTGTTTTTCGATTGTACGAGCATACAACGTTCTCGAAATATTAACAGGGTTGGCGTGAAGACCATATTCGCGGGAGAGGAAGCTGACAATAGAAATCTCGTTAATATTTTATTTTTAAATTTATTACTTTAAAAATAAATTATTGTAAGTATTTTAAAATTAAATTAAGTTACTGAAATTTATTATTTTTAGTTCAATTAATTTAAATAATAATTTGAAGGGTAAAGAATCAAAACTCACATTTGCCATTTTACTTCAAGGGCGCAATAGGCAAAATACTGTACATGGGTGCAGGAATATCTTTGCTGCGCCTGTGAACGAGGAGTATGCTATATTATCGCATATTCACAGACGCAGCAAAGATATTCCTGCACCCGTGTACAGTATTTTGCCTATTGCGCCCTTGAAGTAAAATGGCAAATGTGAGTTTTGATTCTTTACCCTTCAATTTCAGTTTCAAATTAATTTATAATAAGTAAATTATTTTCAAAATAATTTTTTATTAATTATAAATACATAATATCAAGTTCATTTGATAGAATTTCTCAACTTTTGGTATAATTTCAAGAAAGGTGCGGGGGGTGGGTTAGTCCAATTCTCGTGCCGGCTTTGCATAATACATTTAAAAAAAGTTTTCCAGTCTCAAAGTACTCAGTTTTCAGGAATTTGGTTTTCATCATAATATGTACCATTACCTACAATATTTAAATTTTCAGAATTTTTTCTAAAATCAGAAAATTGTGAATTCCGAAGTTAAGAACAATATTAAGGTATGTCACTGTGCGATTTTAGAATAGGTATTGAAATTTCTAACTGTATTTTGCGCAGTTTCTTCACAGATTTCAAAACACAACCTTCAAGGGTTCAGTGTAGCCTACATCAAATATCAAAATTTTTGTTTCTCATTCTATCCTGTGGTTTAACATATTTTAAAAGTCTTTCTTAAGATGATTCTTTCTGGCCTGTTCAAGACTTTTTCAGAGTACCCATATTTTAAAATTACGTACATTAGACTCTTTGTGTGCGTTACAATTCGTTCAAGATGTTTTCCAGATCCGCTTAAAACTCTTCGAAAATCCAAGCTTGTCTAAGACTCTTCAGACTGTTTTCTAGTTTTTTCTATTCATGACTTTCAAGAGGCTTCCGTTTTTTTTTTTTTTTTTTTTTTTTTTTTCCAGACTCGAAGATTTTTTAAGATGTTTAGGTCCAAGTGGAGAGGTACTCAATTTTATACCTTGAACGAGAGGAGAAAGAGAAAGCCCAATTTTTCACCTAGTTAATTTCGCTAACTATAAAAAGGCGAACACCAACAGTCAAAAAAAAAAAATTATCCTTACTTTTTTTTTTTTTTTTTAACTGAAAACCATTCTGTCAACTGACCAAGGTGCTACCTCCCCGTTTCAGTGGGTAGGCGATTGATCAGAGATTTATAATTTTCCTCCCCGATGCGCAAAATCCCGCCAGTTATCCGGGTAACTAAAGGGGAACCAAGGGTAACTGATGGGTTTCTGGGTAATCTGAGGGTATCTGAGGGTTGCAAATGGGTAACTTTTCCGCGGGTAACTAAAGGGTAACTGATTGCGCATCGGGTCTGTTTTTTCACCTCTTCTACTTCCCTTTCTTCTTTTGTGTTTTTTTTTTTTTTTTTTTTTTTCAAATTTCTCTTTTAGGGACAAATTGGCCCTACCTCCAAATATTTTCATAAATTAATAAACATGCGAACACTTTTCTTCAGTTCGTTAAGTTTGAATCCACAGTATACAACATCCAGTAAGTTCTGACTTTTTCTCCTCAATTAAAATTTTTTTGTTAATAAAATCGGATTCCTGGTAGGAGATCACCATTTTTAGTTTAAAAAATCAGGACCGAGAATTCGTGCCGATCGTATTAGCACTCATTTTTCCTGCTGATTTTTCGAATACATTCTAGCAAAGTACGAATCATTTGAGAAAGAATATCTACATAGATCTCATACGTATTCAACTTCCGATTATCACGTAATTCAGCATGAAAATAAAGAAAACGAAAATATCACGAATAACTGAATTCTCAGGAATACAAAATTCGAGGGTGCAACGATCCTACATTTCTAGAAATGGATATCACAATAGGACGCAAAAATGGTTTGCTAATGACCACTATAACAACAACTATGGGCGTATTATTATCTGCCATTAAGAAAAATACGAGTACGATAGTATCATCGATCAATTACCGTGTATCTTATGTGCATTATGTTGTTCTACACACAAGATGCGAAAATCAGATGACCTATTTACGGGTCAACTTGAATGTATCGTGTCACGGTGACAGGCTATACTATTCAGTCGTGGCTTAAAAGAAAAAAAAATGTCGAGAAGCTTGGCTATTCGTGTACATCGTGTGTGTTTGTTTTTCGCGCATGCACGAATAATCTCTTCGGGTTCCTGACATTGTTGCAGAAAATGATCGAGCTTGTAACGAATCAGTGGGTGACTAAACAACCAATCCATAATTTGAATATCGAATCAAACGGCAAAGTAGAATATTCATGAATTTGCCTGCAAACGTGTATGCTAAAGATTCCTTTTAAAATAAAAAAGTTTCGTTTGTTTTGCTTATAAAAAGACACATGTAACACGTGTAATTACGTAATCGCGCTTAATTAACAATATTAGCTATCTCTGCAAAGTCTGGAATCAGTATGACCGCTTTCTTTCTATTGATGCGCTAACTTGTACTTAAATACATTATAATCAAATGGTCATTCGATGGTGCATGGCTGAGTTATTTTCTAAATAGAATATGAAATTGCGAGTTAGTATACAGAAATAGCGTCGAAGTCGACGAGCAAATGAAAAGTTTCAAAACACCAACTAGTGAGACTTGCCAGTAGTTGAAGGTGAATGACTTTGATTCACCGTTCGATAGATCCTTAGTTGTCGCCTATGAGGAGGCGTGTTTGGTTCCCTGATGCTAGATCTTAGCTCTTGTATCCATTTTTCACAGAGAGTAAACAGGTCTTGTTTTTACTTATCGCAGACAAAGAAGAATAGAAAAGAGAGTGAATGACATCGAGGGACATGCGAAATAGGCGCTCGAAAAGTGTGAAAATAGGGTCGTGAGCAAGAATTAATTCCTAGTGGGAAGAGGAGCAAAGCGGGGCTACAAAAATTTGAGGGGCCTATTTGCGATGCTTTTATGCATGCGACAGTGTGTATTCAGGGAGGAAATAAACGAGGATTTTTTCCGAAGCCCTTCGAGTACCAGGTCGTTCCGGACCCTTTTTGGTCATTAATAATCTTGGGTTATGCCTTCGCGTGAAAAAATGTAAAAATTACAGATTAAGTATTAATTTACTTGCAGTTTTTTATAATGATAACATAGTAGTTAGGGCAGTTCCGAAACGAACGGAATATCGCAAGTCCCTCCATCGTGGGTTAGTTTCTATTTCGCAAGGCGCCGCGTACACTTATGAACTGCAGTATGGGCTTCGATATAAAGAAACTAGTTAAATAGTGATCCCCTCTTCTCACCTTCTTTCTTCTAACAATTTTCTGATTTTAGAAAACTACTGAGTGACGAATGTGGGAAAGGTAGTTTTACTTTTTAGCAGGCCTGATTAGGAGGGGGAGATTCCCCGGGCCCCGGTTCTGGAAGAGGGCCTACTGAAAATACCAAAAAGGCAAAAATGATGTGAAAATAATCGAAAACAATTTTGATGAAGCAAAACAAGATAAAACTGTACAAAAACATCGATAGGTAATCGATATTTTACTTTTTAGTCCCCCTGACCCTGAGGCCTGAGTGCGAGAGCTTCTGTTCTGATAAAGTAATATTCCAACCGATGAGCCCCATAAGAACTTCCCCCGGGCCCCAATTTTCTCTCTACGGCCCTGCTTTTTAGTTTCAGTTGAAATAATGACAATTCAATGGAAACGCTGAGTGAAAAATTTAAGTATGTGGCAAGTTGTGGCAAGATTCTCCCCACGTCTACACCACACCTGTATTGGTGCCTATGTTCTGCTTCGTTCAAACTCCCCATTTTGCTACTTCAATTTCTTTTTCATCTTATTCTATATGAAAAAAAAAATTAAAAAGAAAAAGAAAAATGAAAGAAAGAAGACACGAGAACAACCTCAGTGATTTCAAAGAACCCCGAACAAGATTAAATAAACCTTACACTTCAGTCTTAATGACGAAATATTTTCACTGTACCTATGTAATCAGAACATCATAAAATGTATAGATTGTTGGAATAAAACGGACAACGGAAGTAGACGATTTATCGTCCGTTTCATTGTTTTGTACAGAACAAATTTGAAAACAAGGATAATTGATCCGGCATTATATTGTTGTTGATATTTTCTAAGTTTACATCAAAATTATGTACCTAAGTGACTATCTGATTTCTTAATTGATGCCCTCGTTAGAGAAGAGACATCAGTGAGACAAGTAACACCATCAAAGAAGGGGTCTGGTTGGCCGAGTGGATAGCGCGCTGGTCTTGGAATCCGGAGGTCCCGGGTTCGAGCCCACGTAGCAACTCGCTACATTCATACCTAGGCCGGTTTTTCGACAAAATGAGAAGAGGACTGAGATAGCCTTAACAGCCTCCTCGAGATGTCTCTGAGGTAATGCTCGAAAGGGCGGATTCCAGGGCTCGGATTGAGAGTAAATTAGCAAAGAGAAGTTTAGCCTCTGAGAACAAAGAAAACACCATCAAAGAGTCCTTCTATTGGAAGTATTATTTACTACTTGAGGTATACGAGTGATTCCCGTAACGTCCTAGACACTTTTTAATCTAACTCGTGCACATACCTTCTACCACATAGACACTTTATCTATTGTACATGCACTTTCAACTCATTTCGCAGCATCAGCTAATAAAAGAACACCCGTTAATGCTATAATTAATATCGCGCCCAGTTTCGTAAACGTCGTTAAGTTTTATCCTCGGCTCTTCCATCGCGAAAATGTTGAATTATTAGTTATTTTATGGCATCGTGTCATAATTTTGAATAAGAGAACCTAAATACGGTAGTAATAGGTAGGTGCGTTGAACTTGTACAAGACAACACAATGTCTGAAGTCGGCACCAGCATTAGCAGTTAACTGCGTGCAATTATTGATATCTACACTAAGGACGTTGGGACGCTTTAATGTACACGGCCATTGGTCGCGTCGACTAAGTACCATGTACTACATACATCATATTGGCCACGCTAAACTGCTGAACCAAATCGAAAGTGTGGTGTACGCACACTGATGATGTACGGTGTGAAATTACCGAAATCAAGATTATCAAGGTCGTAGTTAATAAGGCTCTATCGCGATTACTAGATCAGTATAGAAGTGGAAAATTCTTAAGCCGCCATAAATGCGTTAAATTGACGAGATTTACAGGTGTTCTATAGGTATAGAGCATACCTTGTTATTTCAGTTCCCAGAGGAGCATGTCAGCTTTTGAAACTTCTGTTTTGAAAACGTTTTTCAATGGAAAAGTTAAATAGTTGTATGGTTTTTATGTAAGGTGTCTCAAATTGAGTGATCATTCTTCAACTGGATAAGAAGATAACCCATTTTTATAGCATATGAAAACGTTTTCTTATTCTCACTTTTCATGAAACGTATATATGCTCAGTACTCGGTAGTAGAAATTAGGGGAAGGAATACGTAATTTTCAGTTAACAAACGAAGACAGCTGTGAATATCCCCGGAAGAGGGGAAAAGCAATAGAGTTATCAGAGTCAGTTTTGATAAAAATTGGCTACAATTTTCATATATTATCAGTTTTTTCTGCAAGTTGTCTCTCCAAAACAAGAAACCTCTTCTATAGGAAACAGCTTTTCCTCGCAAATTCTTTAGGAATGCCTCTTAACCTCACTCTTACATGTCACTTGTGAACATATGAGCGTTTTCGATTTTTACGATCTTCCTTCCAAAGGGTAGTCCTATCCATTAGGTCAATACATTTTTCATTCAATTATCACGAATTTTTGTTGGTATATGCAAGCATCCTTCATACAACAAGAAGTTCACTATTTGTGGCAGTTTCTATAAAAAGGGGTAACTTTGTCGATCCGACAAATTTTGAGTTACAGATAGTACGTAATAGAGGAATGAATGCCCGTTCCAAGGAGCTATCGGCGAGATCTGTAGTGTTTTTCTTTGCGGAGTTACAAGCGGCCAAAGATGAGTGTAACAAGAAAACGCGCAAAAACACGTTTTCAAGAAAAACGTGTTTTAAGTTAGACACACCTTTTTCTCCCACTCCTTCAAGCGGCCGTAACACGCCAGGGAGTCACGTTGCCAGCCTCGACGAGGGCTTGTTGGAAAGGTAATTTTTCGCTCTCCTACGTGGTAACAGTTCAGAACATCGGATTTATTCGTGAGCTCCGAAAAACCGCGAAGAAGCGACGCAGACATTCGCATTCTTTTCTCATTCTTTTTCATAATTTATTCTCTTTCTCTCTCTCCCTATTCTCTCTCACACCCGTAAATTTTGTCTCTTCGTTATTGCGAGTTTTTTCCATAAAAATCGACCAAAATTTCAAAATTGATTTTTTCAATCAAAAAATTTTGTTTTTCTTTGTTCCTGTTTTCTGAGACTTTGATTGATCGACAAAGTTACCCCTTTTTATAGAAACTGCCACATTTTGTTTCTTTCAGTCAAGAAAAAGAAACATCAACTGAATTAAGAATTGTACATTTTCTTCAATGGATCATACGCAACGCCCCTTCTAAAACAGGACTAAGCAAACATATTTACATGTTTTGGGGTAAGTTGCCTAATCATTCATTTTGAGACATCCTGTTACACACTCAACTGTGCCAGTGATTGGCTCCTATGCTTTTTATCCGATCGATCTAAAACTTGGTAGGAATTTTATTCGATCTCATTGAAACCAGTTGGGGTTATCACAATATAACGGAGGGCACTTTACTTTCTATGGGTAAAATTTTTGACCCCAAGTTTAAAATTGGTTCAGAAAAATTGTAATATTTTTCGCTAAAATTTTGCACACGTTGATTTTAGGTCAAAAAGCAACAAACTCGCTCTACTCGTCGAAAAAATTCAACTTTTTTTCGTTCGACCAAAATATAAAATGGCGCAGAGGGGAGGGGGAAGGATATTTGAATGTAATTTCCCAGAGTCAGAAAAAAACTGACAGTATCATTTTTATTGGTCAAATTCTTGGAAAATCCCAATATTTTGTCGCTCTTTTCGATTGTGATCACATTTCCCCGTTAAAAGATTTTTAACCGCTCCCCTCAGCCACTGTCTATTTACGCTACAGCAAATGTACATCCTGTTACACCTGAAAAGTTGATAGGTATATCAACAAAATTTATAATAATCTTGTAAATATTTTCTCGTCAACCCAAAGAAATTTCCAATTAATATTATGCTTGATGAATGCAGAACATCAAACAAGCGCATTAATTATCGTTCGATTACACTACATGTAAGGAAAGAACACGCACAAACATCCGTGCTGCTACAAGCAATACGATAATTTTATTCACTAAGGTGGAAGTCAGTGTACATATCTACTTACATTCACTTTCGTTCATGTGAGTTGAATACGCATAATTGTAAAGCCACGTGTGTCATAATTCGTAGTTAGTCAGTGAAGAGTATTCACGCACTTACCTATTAGTAGGTTTACTTTCAAATCGCAAATGAGGGCGGAAACTAGCCTCTCATAGGTATCAGAAAAAGAACAAATAATGTTGGGTAATTCCATGTATTAAAGCCAATCCTTTATACTCGTAGATTGGGTACCATTTAATCGCCCATCAGAAAAAAGACTAAGTCACAGCAAAACAAAATTTCAGCAAGCATGAAGAATACTTACCAAATAACTTTTATAACATCCCATCATTATCAGAAAATCATATCACATTTAAAAAATTGCATGACTGAGATAATAAATTCACGGCATAATTAAATTATATCACGTTGATAGAATCATATAAGAAATGTACAGAAATTCAAAGGGGAGGGTACGTCTGGATAAAATGGGACAAAATACTTCGAAATCAAAAGAGGTGTAAAACAGGGAGACCCTCTATCCTAAAATCTTCTCAACTGCCTACTGGAGGAAATCTTCAATAACCTAAACTGGGAAGGGAGGAGGTTGAAAATAGACGGGGTCTAACTCAACAACTTAAGGTTCGCGGATGACGTCGCTCTAATAGCACAGGACATAGAGGAACTCCAGTTAATGGCCAAAGAACTGGATCAAATGGCTACATTGAACTGGATTGTGCATATGCTCGAAATGACACGGGCTCATGAAATAATATGACGTATACCTACACTGATAAAACAGATGTATACGCGTATTGACGTGCAAATTCATTTTATTTGATGTTCTCCGGGATTATACAGTCGCAGATACTTTTATGTGGAAATTCATTTTTCCTGATGGGCGATTATATTTATTTCCGTTACAGAATTAGATTTGGGTGATTAGAAGATATCTTCTCCTAAAAGGTACAAATCAGTCACTTGTTAACATAGTATACATCGGTATTAGGAGATGGAGGTGTCATGGCTACAATATGTTTTTAAATTTTTCACAAAATTCATTGTTTCAACTTCTCATAAGTTAAGAAAAAGAGGTTGAAAGATGCGAGTTTCATCATTAATTAACATATAAAACAGGATTTCTTTTCCATGAATACAACATTCAATTGTGCGAATATCAGGTTGCCATATCAGATATCACTAACTCCAGTTTATCGATGGAAAAATCTCAAACTTCGTGTCTTAGGAAGAATCTGAAAAAATTGTAATAAATACTTCATACCTTACGCTTCTTTATTATCTTCCAACTCCTCGATGTGATGTCATTTCCTGTCGCTCAAGTACAACAAAATCTGTAGTGTTTTACACGTTTCAAAAAAATTATCACATTTAACTTGATTTTTGTTTAATACCTGGTTAAATATGCTTAGTGATCTGAGCTCTTAAAAGAAGGTTTTTCTAATATACCATACGTAGGTACTTATTTTATGTACATGATGTCAACCGAGTGATGATCGCGCGACACCTACGCAGTACATTATCGCACAAAATATTCTTATGTCAGGGCCGCACCCAGGATTTAAGTATAGGGGAGGGGGTTGAGATTGAGATTTTTTTACTTGTTGGGAGGGGGTGCTCAGTTAGCCCTCCTATCCGTCTCAACAGATTGTTTTTTCTTGTTTTTTTTGGTTGTTTTTTTTGGCCAATATGGTAGGGGATGAACCCTCAAAACCCCCGACAGTAAAGCTCTTTCTTATGTATCTTTGTATTTACTGTGTGATTAAGTTGGTCGGACGGAAGTTGCGCGATTATCTTGCGGCTAGGAATGGCTTCCGTGCCACAATACACTTGGAGCCCTTACATTAGACGTAAGATTGTCTTGTATGCGCAAACCTATACGTATGTATTGTTGATAACTGAAAATAATAACAATGGAATTTGATGGAAGTTGACAAGAGTATTCAAATGAAACATAAGCATATATATGAGTCATTGTAGGCCTTCCCCAGATTTCAATTTCACGCGAATAATAATTATCACATTTGGATTATTATAAATCCATTTAACCAAATATTATATGAAAATCAAGGTGAATGCTGTAATTTAAAAAAAAATGCAAAGTATTTAAGATTTTACTGTAGTTGAACAGTAAAAAATGACATTGAGGAGTTCATGGATAAAATCAGAAGTATAAATAAGGCTCAGAACTGAGGGAGGGGGGCTGAGCCCCCTTATTATGAAGCAACGCCCCCCACCAGGCTTTTCTTTGGTAATTTCTCAGTGTTTGTGGGGCTATTTAGAAGTTTATGGGATATGTGTATGATGTACGATTCATAAAAGTTACCGGCTAAATTACCAGGGTAACTTACCGTAAATTACTGTAAGTTACCGGAGCCCAATTTAGTATTTTAGTAGTAGTGTGTACATGCGAACACTATACTATAAACGCTTCATGCGGTGTCACGAATGAAATGCGAGTGCATCATAGTTTCCTGAAAAAGTACCTAAAGGTGTCGAGTTTAAAGTTCCTTCTTCGGGTTACAAAGTGAAGAACGTATTGAAAATTATTCAGTTACCATAAATTACCGTAAGGTAATGTTGATTTACTAAAAATTTCAATTTACATAATTTGTGACTAGGGATTCTAAAAATATGCTCTGAAAAGGGGTCAAATATGCGCTTATAATATGCTTTTATTCTCGTCAAATATGTTAAAATATTCCCTAAAAATCCTGAAATATGCCAAAATATTCCCGATTAAAGTGATAATAAATGGGTCAATATGGGTATCATTTTGAAAGTAAATCGAGAAATGACAGATATACAAAAGAAAAAGGTCCTAAAGTTATCGGGCAAGAAGTCCTTTTTCATAGGCGAACACTAAGTACATTCAACAGTGTTCTACATAGGCGGAAAACTTTCCGGGAAAATTTTTTTGGTTAACAAAAAAGTTGCAGTTGTAGCAGTTTTATTTTCATAGGAGACAAAAATAGTGCAATATTGAAAAAAATTGAAAATATTCCGCTAAAACGGAGAAAATTGACCAAATATTCTTGAATATGCTCTAAAAAAAACCCAGAAAATATGCTAAAACATGCTTTTACAGCCAAAATATGCCAAAATATGCTCGATCAAGTGTGGCTCATTCTTCTCGAAATTCTATGAATCACAAAAATAACATGGATATTCCCTATCTACTTCAACAGAAAAAAACATGCAAGCATATTTTTGGAATCCCTAGAAATTATTCGATCGTTGATCGTTCTGCAACTTGGTAATAATTTTATATCGTTTTATTTGAACCGGCCTGAAGGGTTTCACCCCGATAAAATAAATTCTTCACAATATAATGAGAGCAATTTACTTTTGACGGGCAACATTTTTGACTTCAAATTTAAAATTGAAATTAGTTGGAAAAAATTTTAATATTATGTACACTAAAAGTCTGCAAACGTTTTTAGGTCAAAAAGCAACAAAATCGCCAGCTACTCGTCGAAAAACTTTTTTTCACTTCACATAATGACTAATTCACAAAATTCGAAATACATCAGAGGACCTACTGGTTCAAAATAAGGCGGTTTGATACGGCATAATCCTCTATTATTACGCTCCGTGCTCGTGAAGGGAGTGATTGGTAATGGAGCAATATTTTGTGTGTCATGGCACAAGCTGTAGGCGAGTGCTAAAATCGTATACGGATCACAATCGATCACTGCACGACCAAGAGCAGACGATGTTTTTTGAATACATGGGAGAAATAGTTAGCAATAAAACAAATGGTTCAGCGAGAGACTTTTAGCAAACAACAAAGACTCCCGCAATAGTATATTATACGAGTTATAATATTAATATATAAGAAAAATACTTACCAAGTTCCTAATAGTCGTGCAGTCGTGCATCTCCCACCGCGGCTCCCGCAGACTTTCTTTCTCAGAATGTTATTTCTGCTATTTTCAACCGTAAGCAGTAATACGGTGTTTTTAAAACGCTGAACGATAGCTATAATAACGATGTTTTCATGAATATCCGAGTTCCGAATTCGCATAAACAGTCGCTGGAAAATGAGAGAAACTCAAATTAAACTTTTAGGTACATGATTGGATTCTTAAAAGTTGACCGGTGAGCATTAATTCTCCATTTTATTTATAGCATTAAAAAAAAAAATCAGGGAAAAAAAAAGCAAAAATAATCCGCCCGAACAGGGACTCGAACCCTGGACCCTTAGGTTAAAAGCCTAATGCTCTACCGACTGAGCTATCCGGGCTCTGAACAAACATCTCGTTTTTTATCTATTTAACTGTCAAGGTTACTGTATCAGTAAGTGTTAGAACTAATGAATTTCACTTAATTAATTTTGTTGCCGACTGTATGCGGCTATCAAACTTTGCCGTAAGAGTATTTTTCAGTCAACATTAAGGGAAGGGGAGGCACAACACTTTTACCGCTGCAGTCTAACATAGAGTACCAAAACATTGACGTGTAACCACCTGTAATCTAAAAATTTAGAAGGATAAGCCTATACAGAATGAAAAGATTATAACAGTAATTCAGTTTTGATAATTATAAGGAGTCCTCCTCCCTCCACCCTCCACGAGAAAAGAAACTTCTATTTCTGAAAAATTGATACTTATTATGTTTTATTTTCTTATTAAATTCTTGAACTTTTTTTGCAGTTTTTTTCTGAGAATGAAATGGATTAATTTCTGCGATAGAAAGGCACACGAGCGTGTGGGTGTGTGTGTATGTGGGGGGGGGGGGACTTCAGCTAAAACGGCAAAAATTTATAATGAAATACATAAATACAATATCTCGTGAATAAACCCTGTGGTATAGTCGCTTGTACGGGTCTCCTCGGCACTAATGCGATGCCCGAAAGGGTTGTTTCTGGTGCTGGGGGTACGGTCTCATAGGGGCCACTTGGCATGCGTGCATCGTCATACGTCCCACCAGACCATAGTCGCTTGTACGATCAACATCCTTATGATCAAGTGATAAAGTAGGCTAAGCGGTACCAACTTTTCGTTGCTTAATACACTCATTCTTTTGATTTCAATATCATTTGCATTTATGACAATCTGCGGTGTATATGCGGCAACATGTGCTCACGTTTTCATCAAAGGCAACTGAGGTGAATTTTTCGCAAGATAAAATTCTTGTAAGGGTACTCAGTAGATTTTTGAAGAGGGATGACGGAGCATTCAGCCTTTGAGTGTATTTTCATGTCCCTCTTTAATGAGTGGCTTTAGTGGAATACTTTTTGAAACGAACATGTTTAGTAACCGGTGGGAGCAAAGAGTAGTCTAAATTTTTTCTACAACGAAAGTCAATTTCGTCTCGAGAAAATAATTTCTCGACCAATTAAGAACTTACTCCCTCCCCCAACACACAAATAACCGAAAGAATGTTGGAAGAGTAGAGCGGTTGAGAGCAAAGCCGGATTCGGAAGAAAAACATGAAAAATAAAAATTGTGCAATGTTTCGCAATTAATACGATTTTTCAAATGCAATACTCAAAAAATGATCAGCTACGCGAGAGAGAAAAAAAAATCGGACGATAAAGAATTCGGGCCGGGGAGAATACCCCTTCTTTCTTCTACTCTCTCGTCAGATCTGTGGGTCAGTTATTTATTTGGTTCGCCATGAGCAGACTGTTTTCAGTGTGTATCGCTTTTTTTTCTTTCCTAATATCTGTTACTTAATATCATCCACCAGAATGAAAAATAAAATAGGAGTAACCTACATGTAAGTTGTGAGCTAAAACTACTAAACCTGTGATCCAAAACGTTATTATAGGGGAGCGTAAAACGCAGGGATGTAACAATAGGGGGCAACTCACCCCCTCCCCCTGTAGGAATTTTTTACTCAGCATATGGGAAAATTTACCATTTCAGTCAGGCGAGTTGGGAAAATGCAACAAGTTAACAGGTTTTTCTTTCTTTTTTATTTTTTTATTTTTTTCGCTTTGATACTTGGGAATGGAGTTGAGAAGTTGGGAAAACTCAACAAGTCAAAAGATTTTCTTTTTTTGCATTGATACTTGGAAATTTTGAGTTGAATCAGTTGGAAGAATCCAACAGATCAAAAGGTTTCTTTTCCTTTGATACTTGGGAATTCTGAGTTGGGTCAGTTGAGACTTTCATAATTTTTACCTCCCCCACCCCCCAGGCAAAACTCTTCGATACGTTCCTGGTAAACTCCAAGTTTGTTCTTCTAGAAGTCAGTGGAAGGTGAAAACTCAGTAACTATCTATCCACCTATTTTCATTCGCTAAGAAAGAGCTCGAAAAATGTTTTGTAGCCACGGAAACTCTCCAACATTACTTTTGCGCTTGATTTGAAGAATTCTTCACCCAGAGAAAAAGCGGGCACGTAGTGTTGAGCGGAGGCCGACATGAGCAAAAGGAGTAATAGCGAAGGGGTCTGTTATTTTTTGATTTGGTCAACTACGAGGGTAATTTTGCCAACTGCTGCGATATTGTTAGTTGATGACACAAACGAATTTTGAGGGGGAGCGGAACTTTGCTCATATTTTTGGTATATACGTCCATAGTTGCGCAAATCGCTGTCAGGAAGACTTAATTGAACGAAAATTATTCGAAAAACGGTGATTTTGAACCAATAAGGCGCCGATATGACTGGGGCAGTTATGGCGCAGTTTGTGTCTCTCGATTTTTCGGCAACAGAAACCCATCACAGAGTTTTAAACGTACGATTATTGTGTTGACTTGTCAACCAGATACTAAGTCAATAAATGAAGGATAGAGGAATTTTCTCATGCCAATAATTTTTCCTTGCCCTTGACTGTAAAAATTTGAAATGGTGAGGCTTTTACATAATAGTTTTGCTTCGGAGCTTACCGAATTAAAGCTCCCAATGGTCTGGCTTTTTGTCTCCTCTGTTGTCAAGTTTGCGTAAATACGGCGATTTTAACAAATTTACACAGCAAAATGTTTCGCCCGACAGGGACCGAACCGGACCCTTAGGTTAAAAGCCTAATGCTCTACCGACTGAGCTATCCGGGCTCTATGGTTAAGTTCAATTAACGGTTTAACTAAATTTCCTTCAAGCAAAATGCAAAATATTGAGTTTGCGCGACCGGACAGGAGGACTCGAACACAACTGGAACGACGCTTGAGTTGAAACAGCTTAAGGTTCGATCTCTACAATGACGTCATCGACAGAGCTCTACTAAGAACGGATCTAGTTGGAAGAGTTCAATGTTCTAAGACTGAAAAGGCAGTGATTGAATCACTATCCATTACACAACCCAACAGCCAAAAATTCTCCGGTATATCAATAAATGATCCTAGAAGTATTTTGAACGCTGAATTCGATGCCGAGCTTAATTTTTCGCAAAGGGCTCGATTTATTTCAAACAGAATAAAAAGATTCTACAAAAATTCCCTGAATGTTCCCTTTATTCGATCATTCGAAGTACGTAAAATGGACGCACTGCAACAACGTGTTCGAGTTCGCGGTGCGCAGCAGTGACGTCATGACGTGTTATCCTGTTATCAGAGCAGTTTTGTGTTTTGTGAGAAGTCGGTTTTCGAAATTTTACATTATTTATAGGATGTTGGAAAATGAAAGAAAAGTCTTGCGATCTATTTTGAGAAACAACATTTAATTGAACGTGTGCTAGAGTTGTTTGCGGACGAGTTTCCAGACAAATCAGTGCCAACTAAGAACGGAATTCTGAAGTTGGTGAAGAAGTTCAATGTTCACAATAAACCAAAAAGCGGGGCTCCGAGTACAGCAACAACTCCGCAGAAATGTTAGGAACTACGGAATTGGAATTTGATTCTCGACAATCCGCCAACTCCACAACGACGTTTAGCACTCAACTACACGTTAGTCCATGCAGCATAATATACTGTTCACTGAAGAAGATAAAGTCCAGACCATATCGCGTGTGCCATGCAGGAACTGATACCAGCCGATTTCGATCGCTGTCTTCGGTATTGTCGTTGGGTTAAAAGGCTCGTTTGTCAGAATGGAATTCGAGCCTTCGATCAAATGTTCTACTCCGACAAAACGGTTTCACCTGAATGGGTACGTCAACGCTCAAAATTATCGAGTTTATAGCAATAGGAATCCTCACATTTATCAGGAATATTGTTTACACCCACAAAAGGGTGGTGTGGTGCATTCTGAGTCGTAACAGAATTGTTAGGGCGTTCTTTTCCGATACCACCATCACAGCTGAACGTTATCAAGAACTTATTCGATCGTCTATCGCAAATTTGGAAGAGAACAAAGTCTGTTGTTGGCTTCAACAAGATGGTGCAACGGCTCATACCACATCTAGCTTTATTGAATTTCTACACAAATTCTTCGGCAATCGATTAATTCACGCCCATTGTGGCTGCCTGGATCTCCAGATTTATCACCAGCAGACTTCTTCTTGTTGGGCTGTTTAAAGGATCACGTATTCGCTACGCCATTAACCACGATCAACGAACTGAAAGCTCGAATAACAGCTGAGATTGCCGCGATATTATGTTTGATGCTTCGTCCCGTGTGCCAGAACATGGTGAACGTTCGGAATTATGAATACACAATAGTGGAGGGCATTTTCAACATTTATTGTAATTTACTTGTCATTTTATATCAAGTTAAATACATTTTTTCTACCTGTTTGTTTTTTGTTTTTTTCCCTCGGTAACCCTTATTCCTCGCCTTGGTAAACAACTGATCATGAATTAATTTCGCGCTTATTTTCCAATTTGATAGTTCTGTCACTTTACGATTGATTTTCATTCTTTATTGCTTTCTTATTGATCCTTTAATTAGTTTATGTTTCCTGTTATTTTCTTTTTAGTTTGACTTTCCTTCAATTTATAAACCTGATAATTTGCTTTTACTTTTATAACTCCCGTTAATTTTTTCAACTTTTCAGTTCCTTTAAGTATCCAATTTATTTTCATTTGTTTTTTCCTTTTTTCATATTTCTTCAATTTCTTCACGTTCACAATATTCCTGTGCTTGCCGTTTTCTTTCGACTGTATTTCAATATGGATTTCAGCCGTCCATGTAAAGTTCACCCTGACAAGTTTTGTTTCATCTGCGGTGAATATATGCTTGTGAAAGATCGCAAAACTATTACACCACTGGTGGAAGAAACATATGTTTCTTATTTTGGTAGAGATTTGGAAAACCGTAATCAGCCGTGGACTCCAAATTTCGCATGCAAATCGTGCTACGATAATTTACGCCAGTGGAAAATGGGCAAACGGCCATCGATGCCTTTTTCCCAACCAACGTTGTGGAATACTCCCACGAACCATCCGACTGATTGTTACTTTTGTAACACCAACATTGTTGGTTATAATAAACAGAAAAAACATTCAGCAACGTACCCAGATGTAGCATCAGTAGTGAAGCCGGTTCCACACGATGAACATAAGCCAATACCATCAACTTCCCTCAATAGTACATCTGTCAATGCAGGTAAGTTAGCGATAACTGTTGTACTGAAGTACCAAAGTTATCTATCAGCGTATGCATTGTAATACCGGTACTCGAATTTAAAACTCAAAATGAAAGACAACATTTGTGGGAACTACCTTTGTGAAAAAAGTTATTTCAAGGTTTTCAAAAACAGATTTTTCTAGCAGTACCCCTTTCCATTCTTACTTTACATATCTCCAAATGTAGGTACTACTAGAATCGTATCATTCTTTTTGAATAGGTAATTATGCGAATAATATACTTATGTAACTGCTCAAATGTCGATCTATTTCACTAATTAAAAAACAAGGAAATTACGATTGCAAGTATTCCTATGTTTACCGTTGGAGTCTAGGTGATCTGTTTGTAAGGGACTTTTGCGTTATAACTTAATTGTGGAGCCAACATAATCAGCGGATGAACAATGCACTTGAGAATTCGGTCATGTTTTTTAAAAATAATTCTGTCAATTTTAGTCTCTTCTGTAGAAAGTGAGAACAACAGCGGATACGCTAGTCTAAAAAACGCACGCGAGTAGAGAGTTCTTGAACAATTTTCAAATAATAAGCTTGAACAATACAATTTCTTGTTCCCACATCTTACAAACATTACGTACTTTTTAAAATTTATGAACGACTCAATATTCAATTTCGTACGGCCTTTCACGCGATTGGTCTGAAAAGAATTAGTAAAACACTTCGATTATAGCAATATATTAGGGCGTGTGGAATATTTTACATTGAATTACAAGAGGAAGTAAATTCGTTTCTGCAGACGGCGAAGATAGCCCCATTTTGTTTCCGGATGATGCCTTTCAAAGCTCCTCGGCGGCTCAAGGTATGGATTCGCCCGCCTGTTCCCAATGTTCTGACAAAACAAAACCACAACGTTTCACACAATCCGAACTGAATGATTTAGTGCGTGAACTGAAACTTTCGAAAAACGATTCTGAATTTCTCGCTTCAGTACTACAGCAGAAGAATTTGCTTACTTCCGAGACAAAGGTAACGTACTATCGGTCACGAAACGACGAGTTTCTTGAATTCTATACCTGGAAAAATGAAAAAAAATTGTGTGTAATAACGGACGTGGATGCTCTCATGAGGAAATTAGGTATCGATCACAAACCTGAAGACTGGCGTCTCTTTATTGACGGATCGACAGCTAGTTTAAAGGTGGTTCTCCTTCACAATGGCAACACAAAGCCATCCATACCCATAGCACATTCAGTTTGTATGAAGGAATCCTACGACAATATACAAATAGTCTTGAGTGAAATAAAATACAGTACATACCAATGGCAAATCTGTGCTGATTTGAAAATGATCGCAATTATCTTAGGACTACAAACTGGATACACAAAGTATATGTGCTTTCTCTGTTTATGGGACAGTCGCGCCGACAGTGAGCATTGGGAAAAGAAAGATTGGGCAGAGCGAACGTGGGTAGTTGGAAGAAATAATTTAAAATTTGAGCCATTAGCTGACCCAAATAAAGTTTTATTACCCCCTCTGCACATAAAACTAGGATTAATAAAGAATTTCGTCAAAGCTCTACCGAAGAACGGACCAGCATTCTTATATTTACAGCATGTCTTTCCAAAATTGAGCGCTGCCAAAATTAAAGAGGGCGTTTTTTGACGGGCCTCAAATACGGAAGCTCATGAAAGATTCAGAATTTGATGGAATGCTCACCAAAGATGAATCTAAAGCCTGGATATCCTTCAAGAATGTGGTCAAAGGATTCCTGGGGAACCACCGAGCAGTGAATTACAAGGAACATATTGCCAACTTACTCCAATCCTTTCAAAAGATGGGCTGCCGAATGTCGCTGAAAGTTCACTTTCTGTTTTCACATCTGGACTACTTCCCAGAAATCTTGGCGCAGTTAGCGATGAGCAAGGAGAACGCTTTCACCAAGACTTGAAACACATGGAGAAGCGATACCAAGGGCGCTGGGATCCAGCAATGTTGGCAGATTACGTTTGGATGCTGCAAAGAGAAGATAAAACTCCCAGAAAAAGACAGAGAACGTACAAGTAGTGTTGAGCGGAGGCCGACATGAGCAAAAGGAGTAATAGCGAAGGGTCTGTTATTTTTTGATTTGGTCAACTACGAGGGTAATTTTGCCAACTGCTGCGATATTGTTAGTTGATGACACAAACGAATTTTGAGGGGGAGCGGAACTTTGCTCATATTTTTGGTATATACGTCCATAGTTGCGCAAATCGCTGTCAGGAAGACTTAATTGAACGAAAATTATTCGAAAAACGGTGATTTTGAACCAATAAGGCGCCGATATGACTGGGGCAGTTATGGCGCAGTTTGTGTCTCTCGATTTTTCGGCAACAGAAACCCATCACAGAGTTTTAAACGTACGATTATTGTGTTGACTTGTCAACCAGATACTAAGTCAATAAATGAAGGATAGAGGAATTTTCTCATGCCAATAATTTTTCCTTGCCCTTGACTGTAAAAATTTGAAATGGTGAGGCTTTTACATAATAGTTTTGCTTCGGAGCTTACCGAATTAAAGCTCCCAATGGTCTGGCTTTTTGTCTCCTCTGTTGTCAAGTTTGCGTAAATACGGCGAATTTTAACAAATTTTTACAACAGCAAAAATGTTTCGCCCGGACAGGGACTCGAACCCTGGACCCTTAGGTTAAAAGCCTAATGCTCTACCGACTGAGCTATCCGGGCTCTATGAAGTTAAGTTCAATTTCCACACTGGTTAAGACTGAAAAGGCAGTGATTGAATCACTATCCATTATCGTTCATCACCGCGTGATAACACAAGATTGTTATTCTAACACTGATAACCTATATTGCCAATACGCTCATATTGGGAGTCAAGGTGCAACTTATATCTTATTGTATAGTGAGGAAAATTATTAGAGAACAACTGTAGTTGTTTTTTGAAGTTTTGCTGTCGGATTTTCCCCACTTCAACGTTTTTCCAATTTTCCTCAACTTACCATCGTGATTGGGGAACCCTCCTCCAACTCCTAGCTCCTATCCCCCCTTGGAATTCTCCAGTTTATTTCAGGTTCCCAATAACATATCTTTAAGTGTTCGAGATCCTACATGCAGGCACTTCTTAACGCAGAAAAACTTATCATTACTAATCAGTACTCCTCTCCAATCTCAAATATTTCATGCGGAACATAATTTTACTATGCGCCGCGTAATGCACACCTTCATCATGTCTTAGGGTCTCGCCTTCTCTAATGAACAAAAACGCCTTCAACAAAGAACTAAAGTTTTATAACTTTCGATCGTACACATACACCAATACGGATTTGCATTACGTCATAATTTTTGTATTGACGCATCGAGTACTAGAGGACTTCCTAACTTCTTTATGAATAATTCACGGCGCATCGAACAAAAGTGAAATACGAGTACGAAAGGTTTGCGCACCGGTTTACTTTCCTCATTTATTCTTCTACATAGTGAGTCGGTACTCTGGCTCGTTCTTCTTTTCGTACCAACAATTATTATTAGTCGAGCGAATCCAGGGCGTATTTAATCATTCGAAGTGATTGTAAGCCGTTTTCAAAGTACCCAATTTATATTGTTCATCTGTGCGACGCCGAGAGCTGGAATTCGCGGTTTGTAAACTCACGCCGCAACCTGTACCTCAAACTCGCGTTATCGCCAACCCGTGATTTTGTTTTATTTTAATTGAAATAAATACGAATGGGTACAAAGTAAAACACCTATATTGTTATATATTTTAACGCGTCGGTCACTTAGGTGAACGCGGTTGAGAAAAACAACCATTTGATTTATCTATAGATGGAGCAAAGAGGTGATTCGGTGAGTTGGTAGAATACCTATTAATTTTTGAAAAAAGCGCATCTTTCTCTTTTCTGTCTCTTCTTTTCTTTTTCTTCTACGATTTCTACTTTTTTTCAAAAATAAAAAATTTAATTAAGATACTTTAGGTCGAAACTGATGGTAGGGGGGGGGGGGAGTAATTTAGTTGTAATCTTCACGAACAGGAGTACCAATTTTTCATCAGTCAGTTGCGTTGCCCACACAATACCTACCCATGTATCCAGTAGCATTTTAAACGAGCTTGAAGTGCAGTACCACGCACGACTTCGCAGGCTACCCTGTGAGGAGGCGAAATAGTTTGCATCCAGTTTTCACATCCATGGTCAAAAGCATTGTGCAAATCGGTCATACATTCAGGATTTCCGAGTAGCACAAAATAAGAAATGTCAAAAAGATCTCTTTCAACCGAAAAATTGGTTTTCTTGTAAATAAAATTACAAAATCGAAAACTATTCTAAGTGTTTGTTGATATTAAAATATCAGTTTACAAGGATGAAATTTATAATCAGACACAGAATCTTCCACCTCCTCCAAGAAAATTGTCAAATTTCCTAATTGTCTTCAGTCAAAGAAAAGAAGTTTTCGGTTACAGCATAAAGAAATAATAAAAGCCTTCGAAATTCTTTCATTTTTGAAAAAAATTGTAATCTTTCCATCGTTTTTCCAATTACTAATAGAAAAATTGATATCAGTCTGGAAAATCGAATTTACAGTTGACAAAATTGAGAACGTGCGAACTTTTTCTTTTTTGTCCATCAATTCCCAACGTTTTCATCAAACGCGCTGTTCTCAAGTTGCAGTGTTGTAAATTTTTATGCTGATTAAAAATTGCCTATTATTAGTTAGAAAAATTACGATTTTCTCCTCTCCCCTCCATCTAGAAAATTGTCAACTTGATAAAACCAAAATCGAATCCTCAACCAGCCAAATTGAAGAGACTACGACTTTTTGCTACTTTCATTCTACTAGTCAATTTCAGAAGTTATATACAACAGATAAAATTAATTTTTTTGGTAGTAAATTTCAGAATTTGTCAGTTTAATAGGAATAATTTACTACCTTCCTTAGAAAAATTCCGTTTATCTGCTTCTTTTTTCACTTTCTAATCTCAAAATCTACCTAGTTGGCAAAACTATGACATTCTGTAGTAGAGGGAGATTTTTCATCGTCATCATAACAATAGTCAAGTTGGCAAAATCTTCTTCAGTGGGTAAGATTTAACAGTATAAATAAAGAAATTCTTCTATTCTTCTGCTTCATTTTCTCCTCCCGCCCATAATTATAGGCAAATGAGTAAACTCGTTTTTAAAGTCAAAAAATTTGGGTTTTCAGTATACAGAATAAATTGGAGAAATGAAAACTTCTCTCTTGGGTTTTCTTTTTGCTTGTCATAAATTTTCATGAGTTAACGAAAATATTAGAGATGCATTCTTTGTAGGTCCTAAAGTTCTTTCAGTTTGTTTTTGTAGAATATTAAAAACCTCCCATCTTCCCTCGATACATCGTACAAAAAATAACTCACAAGTCGAAATCACCAAGAGTGGAAAAAATCGAGTTTTCAGTAGATAGCAGAATTGAAAAAGGGAACATTTCCTCAGTCCATTTCAACACTATCGTTAGTTGATGCAGGCACTATCAGAAGGAGGGGAGAGAAAAAGCAAGCATGTTTTTGGTTTTGCCTGTTTCGAAATTCCCCCCCCCCTCCTCTTCACCGCTCTAAAAGTCTGATAGTTGGGAAAACTTCAATTTTTTTGGATCAACTATCTTAAAGTTTTTGAAACGTTGATTTGATTAGAACTACCCGGATGTCAAATTGGCCTCAGAGGGAGGTGAAAAAACGAGTGGAATACTACGTGGTATTTTGTCTAGAAAGTGAGTTCATGCAGAAAGATTTCAAATAAAATTCAGTGACATATACAAATCTACATACTATTACAGGGTTGACAAAGCACTTTCGGTGACTTTCATCCGGCATAAGTAAGTACTAGTTGCAAAAAGTCATTTCCGTAAAACCGAGCTAAATATGGATTAAAATTTTGCACACATCAGCCACTGAGTCCCAGCAAGAATTCCATAACCTTTCAATGAAATTCATGGTTACCAACTTTTTGCATTTTTGTCTTCCCATTTGACGAACTTTAACGAGTTCATTCAACAATTTACGCATCTTTAACACTTATTGTTTTCTGCCATTATAACGCATTCTTAATTCTATCCTTTATAGTTCGAAACTGAGCCAGAAGTATTCATAGGTACTATACAAAAGTGAGATTTTAAACTGGAATTCAAAATAAAAATCTCAAATCGTAGAACGGTACTAATAGGTAATTTTTGCATATTCTGTCATGGAACTAAAAAATACTGTGCAGTAGGTACGCCTCTTAAGAAAAAAGAAAAGAAAAAGAAAAAAACCTACTTACCTAAATATTACCATGACATTATGACATGGTACAGACCGCGATGTAAAACAAGCGCATTGCCTTTATTGAGTGCAAATTCGTTCGAATTCATTACAATATTGACCTAGTTGCATATTATGTTTTTCTACCTTGACAAAATAAGAACTGTTCACCGTATATATGAGGTAAGAAGAATCAAACCAAATCCGAGCATGAGGGTGTACAAAGATGTTAAATAATTAAAACGTGGACCATGAATACGGACTGCGAGAAAGAACTAGCCGCATTTGAAATGTGGTGCTACCGTAGGTTATCAAAGATATCATGGACCGAACACGTTACGAATGCAACAGTACTGGCAAAAGTAGGAGAAAAAGGAAAAGTACTCATAGAAGCAGACATCAAACACAACAAAATGAAATACATTGCTCACAAAATACGAGAAAATGGGATATTCATGCTGGCAGTACAAGGAAAGAAACAGGGGAAGCCAATTAGACGAAGAAAACAATCAGAAATGGTAACAACCAACTCGCCGGCCAATTCCCCCTGTCAGAAGGGAGACCATCATGTGCGCCAGGACCCCAAGTCGGAGAAAGAAGATACACGCAATCTTTTGTAACAAAAGAAGCGATCACGATGACGACGAATGTTTGACTATTGTTGCTGTCGTACAAAAACTAGAGGTACAAAAAATCTTAATTAAATATGTTAATATTTTCATTATTTCTGTTACAGATCATGGGTGCGTTTGACGAAAACGAAACATTTTGGCCAACTAAATCGGATCCCTTCGACATTGATAAGGAATGGCGCCATCGAGCCGAGACAGAACTGGGCGAAGATCCAGAGAAAGCCAAAGAAAATATCAAACTACTCGCTAACAAACTAGCAGGTTAGAATATCATTCGCTTTTAACCATCTTGGATTCGAAATTCAGTTCTAGATTACCTCATTTCAGTTTACTGGTGACAGGGAGACCGTGGTATAATGCAACCAGTTTCATTTAGAGGCGACTCAAACTTAAAAAAATTATTTAAACTTTGAAGTGCTTACGGCATATTGAACAAACTTATGTTGGTCACTATTTAAGCGCATAAGCAGATTTTTCTATTTGAATTAGCCTTTTTTTTAAATACGTATTTGATCTTGCATTTTACCCCATGTAAGGGGCAAAATCACAGATTATAGAATCACTACGTAGGTTTTTTGTGCACACTGCACATAGACAGTTTTCAAACGAAACGATTCAATCACTGGAGAAACCCAAGCGCCCGTATTTCTAACCCAAAGATAATCTATCAACTCTCGATCGTAGTATTTGACCTCTCTATACTCCAAAAATAGTAAGACAAACAATAGTGCAACTTTTGCTTGATTCCTGGTATAGGTAGTTACGTTTACTGCTTTACTGAATTACTACTTTCACATCCATCGCCCGTAAGTTTAAATTACACGTTAATTTTTCATTATTTCTAAGCGTTTGGGGTCGACATTTTCTAATTATTATACATCTAAAAAGTATGTACATTATACGTTGCGTAAAAGAAGAATGAGATAAAGCTCGAGTAATTATTACGAAAGCGAATAAATCTTAAGACAAAGAATGACTGGCCAATTGCAAACTGTTGTAATCGTCCGTCAACGACTGTTTATGTGTAATGGCTTTCGGACGACTAATTAGCCTGGTTTAGAATTTTATTGATGAGTGGAAATTTTCAACGCCATTAAAAAATTTTCATGCCGACGGACGAGTCGTTCGAATTTCCACTCAAAAGTTATAGGTACTAAAATTTTTCGGAAAAAAACCTATTTAGCTCGTCTAATATAAATATTCTATTTTAATAAACAATAATTCGATTTTCCTCCATAAAGTTTCACTATTTCCATTTTACACGAATAATTTTAAGAATTATTCAGTCTCGCCGAAAGAGAAAACGCTTGCCACGGGCAGCGAATGAAATTCACCATTGCTATTTGCATAAAAAACGGCATTTGCATGCTTGGGAATAATTTTGAAAAACTTTTTCCCAAATATTATGACAAAGGATTATGCGAGTATATATATAAAAATAATAAACTCGTGAGAATTTCATGGATATCGAGAAGGCCGTTATGCAAAAAGTATAGAAATTTGGGGAAATCGTATTCGTTTTACATTTCGTGCCTCCGGTGGTAAATGCACCCAGAATGTTTCATCCAACAATCAGGACAAAATTTGAAGAAAACTATATTTCATCGGGATGTAAAGGAGGTACTTCTTGTTCAATATTTTGCTTGTCGTGTAAGCCCCTTTCCGTATATAAAAGTCTTAAATTTTCAAGTTGGGCTGAGATTGACACCAAAAACAATTTCAACAACCATCACCATATTATAGTTTGGGAAACTGATGTTGATCCTCATCTCGTGCATAAGTCCACTAATTGAAGGGTAAAATTGTTCACAAAAACGAATACACATAAAAAGTGATACTTATCCTTAATATGTATTACAGGAATATTTTTACTCTCGAATCTGAATTCTTAATTAAGGATTTTGTTTTCAAAAATGAATTCAACGACCTCGAAAATTAGAGACCTGTCACATAAATAATCATCTTTTAAGAAAACTACGATCCTCAATTCACGCTGATCTCATTGTTTCAATCTTCAATTTAGGGAAGCATACTGTTTTCAGACATGAACTCAATTATTTCTAGTTTCAAAGAAATTCTGAAACTTAACCCCTTCGAATTCCACTTCAAGTACCCCGAATTTCAATTCTGGGTATAGTTTTCTTCAGATTAATTCAGGAACCTCGAAAATAGGAGTAATACGTAATACACGGAATTACAGGAAATTTTTAGCCCTCATCCCCAGAGCAAATGGTGCAATTTCCAATTCAGGTTCAAACTGTTATCAAGAATGAATTTAACGATCTCGAGAATCTGCCGTCAATGTGTCCGACTTCATTGTTTGTACTAGCAGGAACTTGGAATGTGACATTATTAAAGTTTCCCAAGAACTTGAAACACAAAAAATATCAAAATACTATATCATCTGCGGTATTTTAAAGGTGAGGGTGTGATCAGCAGGAAAGAAACTTATGCCTATATTCGCGTTAATTCCAAAAAAAATAATAATAATAATAATAATAATAGTAGTAGTAATAATAATTAATAATAATAATAATAATAATAATAATAATAAACTAAACCTTATATAATACTCTTCTTTAAAATTGATATGAAATAAATTACAGGCAAAAAACTGAAATTGGACTCCAAAATTGCGGGGGAAGAAGGCGTAGACATTAGGATTTAAGATTAAGTATCAGGTTCATTACTACGGCCTGATAAACATGCGCATTAAATTTCATACATTTCCGGATTGTTCAAAGGCGGAGTCATATTTTCGTTTAGTTTGCCTGGTCTAAAAATTCCTTCTAATACCTGTGTACGCTTAATATGCTTCTTTGTAAATAAATGATTTGCATTGTCTCAGTCTCTCATATGCAACAGGGAAAACTTGAATTCCAGTCGTTTTCAAATATAATCGAATGGAGAGGGGGGTTAAAAGTGTAGATTTCTGAAGAGATCTCCGAGAGTGGTTCACCTCTTCTTCCTATAATATACATTTTAGAATAGGGACTGAGGAAACATTCTCGCTGGAAAATTTCTTCTAACCGGTTAGTTCAGATACTTTTACACGCATTTCTTCTTTTTTTTTGCTAAATATATTATACTCGTATGCCTTTCTATGAATAACTTGAGTGAGCGAAACGAAGCGTCACATATAGCAGTCCTATACTGCGAAAACGAGAGCAAGGCCGTTAAAATTGAGGGTAAAATAAAATCCAGTATCCGCAATCTCCGAAGTTCGGATCATGTCATTCTTCCACGAAACTTTTCATCGCTAATATTTGTTTTCATCGAAGTAAGAGTTTGTGATTATTGACCACACATCGCATGTTCAAACTGTTGTCGAAGCTGTAACGATCCAAAAACTAAATACCATTAACACCATTGCATCGGTTTCAACGAAATGAATTCTATATTAATCACTTTGCACAATCAAGGTTCGTATTTTTCACCTGTTAATGCGATCCTAGACGAGACAACGTCTTGCATATGTTGCTATCGCGAGATACAGCCGGTGGCTATACGTTCAACTTTCAATATAGATTTGTATTCGGTATAGAAATTTCGTTGCAAAATTTCACCCAACAAGTCACCGGCGCGCGAATTCACGCTAATTAACTTTTCGACTTCGTAAGGCGAGCGAATTTGATTGGGTAGCAAATAAAAATTTGCATATACGAACTGTTGACAGTTGGAAGAGGATATGAGTATAAATCTGCACTTCGAGAATAATATAAGATTAAAAATATGCTATAGTGTAAACGAAAAAGCCATTCTTAAAAGAATATACTGTCATTTTTGGTGGCCAAGATAAGAGATTCAATCGAACAGTAAAAAGAAAATATAATTATTTCGTCGGTATTTGGTTTAACCAGAAGCACGGAATAGAAAGCGTTTACGAAGTGACCTCCAGCCTCCGCTAATTTTTACTTGTCTAACAACCAAACACAGAAACAGTCATACTTTACTAAAGTTGGAGTTTGTTTTCAAAATGTCTCGTTTTATAGACCAAAACTTAAACATGTAACCTCAAATTTAAAAACTGGGACTTAGATCATTAATTTGTAAATTGGGATGATGTAATACCTTTGTACTAAACTGATTTTTAGAAAGAAAGATGTTAATTTGCATTTGATTAGCATTAATTATACATTCATTATGGCCCTAGATAGTGCAATAAGACGAAGTTGCAAAGAATTTGAAAAAAAACAACAACTATTTTTCGGCATTTAGCCATCAATATTATCTTTGCGTTGAGTGTCAAATGATCCAATAATGTCGAATAGTGAAATGAAAAGTAAATTTAACCAGTTTCGTCCGTTAGGCCTCGATACAATCGGAAATAATAATTATAGGTTCGAGATATTATGAAACAAAAATTTGGAAATCAGGTTTGTAATCATAATTAGCGAATTACAATCTAGTTAGCGAAGTGTATTTGTAAGGTCGATGCACGAGAATTATAAATAAAGATCGAGTTGCGAGTAGTAACTACTTTCGGATAACTGCTTTTGGAAAGACTCGCTCAGTAGAAACTGAACTCGAAACCAGACACATCCCGCATGATGTATTGGTGCGACCATGAAATCGGCACAGTAGATGAATGCGCAACAATCTCACGTTACTTTTGGTCAATGAACTTCGGTGATTCAAAACAGCGAGTGAATAACTGCGGTGGACATTGGTACGAGTAAAAAAAAGGGGGGGGTTGAGACTCGTAGACAATCAAAAGAACTATAATTTTTGTTTTACACGTTTTCCACTTTAAGCTAATCCACACACCATGGATGCCTAACTGAGTGACTCCAATTCTAAAAATTGATCCAAATGCCGTTCCGAATTCACGTACTCAAATTTACACTATTTCATAACATGGTGCACGAATCTTATGAAAATTTGCGTCAATAAGTTGTACTAGAAGTGGTTTGAATAGGCGGGGAAAATGTGCACAGCAGATTAATATCTGAATCTCTATACATACAGCTTTATATGAATGCGTACTAAAAGAATAACACGTGTATGTGGATACAGTAGGTAAGCAATGATATAATTTTGAAGGATACCTATTATAATGTAGCCTCTGAATAGTAGCAGAAATGGAAATTTTGTTAGATCATTTCTCTTCTTGTAAGTGTTCGAAGATCATCATGGGTCACGGCCTGAGTTCCATCTTTGATGATTTTTCAAAACACAGACCCGAAAACTAGGTATATTAGTATTTTGGTTACATTATTCTCAGTGTATTCATTCGCCCTACCACGATTAATGATGTTTGCTAAGTCTTTCGAGCATAAGCACAAATAGCCGATCTGGAGAGAAGTGACTGATACGTATCGAAATAATGCAGGAAATTCTTTCGCTCGTATAATTTTTCATTTCTTGTGGGGGGGGGGTAGAGAATTTGGTTGCGCTTATGTTTATAAAATAACTAATGATTACAGACGTGTAACTATCATAACTTATTACTTTTGCTCTGTTGTTATAGCTGACAAAGCATTAAATTCCAGGATGGACGAGGTATTTTTGATGGCTTTTCTTCGAGGGCGTAAACATAACGTAGACTCCGCTTATAAGTTGGTAAGTTTTCTAGTAACTGTGGATTTTGGTAGTTCAAGAAGGGTCAGAACCTCCGTTTCACACCTTCCTCGACAAGGCTACTACACCAAACTTTTCCCAAAATAAGTCTTATTTTCACAGCGAATATTGCAACATTGCCTCTCATACGTCTCTGTAGAAAGACGCGTAAGAAATTTTTGTGGCGCGATATATCTAATAGAAGTTAGGTACCTGGATCCAAATGTCGTGGATCTGTTTCTCAATATTCTGCTTGCACCCCACCGCATTTGGGTATTAGTAAAAGAGATTATGCTCAGGTACCTACTGCGTGACTGCATAGTCCAAAATAAAATAGATGTACACGAAGGACGTACCCAAAGAGTATATGTTGGCGTTAGAACATCCTTCGAAATATGTGGCATGTATTTCTTTCTCTTTTGGTTACAGATAGAAGTTAGTTATTTAATATTTCCATAACGCAAAACGCTTCCCCCCCCCCCGTAGTGCGATAGGCGGGTGGCTCATGATACCTACTGATATATAAAAGCGGGTACTTAATTCTCATTGCTAACGCATCTTCGTAATCTTTACAGATTAAATCTTACTACGAAATGAAACACGCATATCCTGAATTCTATCGGGATGCGTTACCATCTGAAAAAGGCCATCTTTATGACATGGGCTACTTGAGTCTAATACCCGGAGAAGACCGAGCGGGACACCGAATTTGCGTGTGCATTCCTGGTAAGTTTACTTAACTTATTGATTCAGTATAACACAGGGGACTTCGCTCCCTAGTCATTTCATGGCCCAAAATTTGCTTCGCTCGTGTCAGTCCCCTGTTCGGCTCTGCGTAACTGAATCACTGAACCAGATATTCATCTTTATACACCGTAAAATAACTTCATGGCTAGGAAAAATTATAGAATTACTAACTGATGATAATGTCACAGCTAAGCAACCCAGATAAGATGCTAATATAATCACGGAGCTGGGAATGCCACTGCCAGACAAATCGGATTCGGAAATAGAAAGACAGAGACCTACTGTCTCGGATTCTAAGGTTACTGGTACGGAAGCGGCAGAGGTATAGGTTGGAGGTAGTTTTGTGATGACGTCAACCTGGAATGCTCTATTATAAACACAATGAATGACAGTCTCAGATTCTAAAGTAACTGATCGGCCCCAGCTGTATTTATCTGGCAGGCAACCTGTCAAGAGCGTCTTAAGTCACATGTCTATCTTTTTGTTTGCCTCCATATTGAGATCAAGTATCAATAAAATAATACAGATGAGAGATGACATATTAATATCTCAAGTCTCAGTTGTGTCTCTCAGTAGGGGAAAAGAAGGTAGCTATCAGTGTTTATATCAGGTACATCCTAAGTCTCATTCTATCTTCTGTCTGTTTCAGTGGCATAGCCAAGAGGGGGGGGGGGCGGCGAATGCCCCTAAGGTACCTGAAATTGAATGTAAAATATGCAAAAATTAGCAATTTTTCGCCTTTAAAACACGTTTTTTCGAAAAAATTTTGCTCGAACAGTAATTTTACCTTCATTTTTCATAAAATAGTCCTCTATCAGCAATTTTTAAAAAATACCTCAATTTTCGACTTTTTCTCCCTTGAAAATCTTATCCCCCCCCCTTTTACGTGAAAACCGCCCAAGCGGCAAAATCTGTTTTTTGAGAAAATGTAACATTAAAAACCACCGAATAATGCTGGTTTGCGCACATAACGTTTACTGAAAAGTTTTTTTCAATGTGAATACACATTTTTGTATCGGGGGCGCAATTTAAAAAAAATTCTACTTTTTACGCTCTTTCCAGCTACACTAATAACTCATTTTGTCAATAAATGCCGCTTGAGTGGATTTTGCTTAACAGCGTCCATATGTTTCTGTATGTCTTCATGACGTATCAGCAACATTATATCTGGTATATCATCTGAAGTCTTATGGCAATTTTCATATATCTGTCTTTAATTCATCTTCAGCAATATCTACATAGGCAAGTCTCACGTTTATCTTTATATCTTATTAGTAAGGAAGGAGAAGGAGGCTACCTAATATTTATATTGGGTACGCTTCAAGCCTAATGTCTGTCTTATATCTGTCTCTATTTCGTTACGTCTTTTAACAGCACGCAAAAGTCTGATGTCTGTCTTTATATCAGTAGTGAAGGAGAAGGTAAGATGGTCTTGACCCTGCAATTTTTTGGATTTTTGAGGTAGGTGACCCGCCTGGCGTTTTTCCCACGGAGGAGCAGGAGGCGGAGACGGATATTATTATTTCTTCTTCTTTTTTTTTTTTTCATACATAGAGAGATGAGAGACCACTCAGTAGATTTGAAACTATTTTCAATATTTTTGCACAGGCAAAATGGACTTCACTCAAATCTCAGTCGAGGAAGTGTTCCAAGTTGGTTGCAGTATGTTCGAAATCGGTTTACTCAACCCCGAATTACAAATATCTGGAGTGATTGTGTTAATGGATCTGAGTGGCATGACGTTGTTGCAGCAGGCCAGACTCATTAATCCGAGGTTCGCGTGGCAGTTAACCAACTGCATACAGGTATTCACGATGATAAGCTTTTAAGAGTATAAATACTAAAATAAAAAGATGTTTTCGTATCGAATCAACGCGGACCTGTTTTCGGCACACTCCTCACAAGTTTTCATTTCTGTTCCAGGAAAAAATTCCAGTTAGACTGCGTGGCATTCACGTTATTAATCAACCTTCCTACTACACTGCTTTATACGCTATCTTTAAGCCGTTCTTAAAAAGGAAACTTCGTAAACGAGTAAGTAGATCCAGTTTTTTTTCTTCTTTTTTTTTTTTTTTCTTACAAGCGACATGCAAGAGAAAAATGTTTGAATTATCCGGAAATAAATGAAGCTAAGAAAACGTGAAACTAGGTGGGTACACTTTCTTATGAACATCACGATGTTGTAACAGTAATTGTGCCCTGTGTTGCCAGTCAGTCATAATTACTTCCTTTTTGCTTTCTAACTTAAAACGAAAGAGGATTTTGTATAGATTAACGGATAAGACATGGGCAGTGGGCTCGTGGTTTATGAATTGAAATATAAGTAAATAACTTTTCAAACATTTGGAAGCATTATAACTGAATATTTGTTTAAATGAACTACACGTATTTTGTAAAACACAAAAAGGAGGTACTAATAACAAACTCTGCTGTATCGTACAAATTTTTGAGAAACAGCTAACAGTGTCTCACGGAATAAATATAGAGGAGATCAGGGTGAAATGGCATAGCCTTTACCTCTGAGCCGTATGCGTATGTATGTACAAAATCGGCAATGAATGTAACAGTCATTATGATGAATATGAAATACATGACCTAAATTTGGTTTTACCGACTTTTCGAAGAAAAGGGAGGTATTACACTCGTCACAGTTGTGAAGTTGGGGGAGGGGGCAATGTTTTTTTTTGCGTTTCAGAGTGTTTAGAACACGACTGTAATAGTGGCTGAATTTCAGGTTTCCTTATATATTTATGTATATATATATATATTTATATATATATATATATATATATATATATATATATATATATATATATATATATATATATATATATTATATATATATATATATATATATATATATATATATACATGCAGGGAATCCTTTTCACCTCCATACATAACGCAGACGCCCTCGCCTCCGCCAGAAAAAATGGGTTTAGAAGTGTATACTTTGTAATTTTAGAATCAGAGCATTGATGTCATAAGAGGCAACCTGAGAGGGGTAAGGATTTCTCAAAATTTATCACCGAGTGTATACATTATGTATATAGTCCCTTTCACCTCCGAACATAGTTTATACTTTTCGCCTCCTTTTGTATTTCTTTTTTACATAACACAACCCAACAGCCAAAAATTCTCCGGTATATCAATAAATGATCCTAGAAGTATTTTGAACGCTGAATTCGATGCCGAGCTTAATTTTTCGCAAAGGGCTCGATTTATTTCAAACAGAATAAAAAGATTCTACAAAAATTCCCTGAATGTTCCCTTTATTCGATCATTCGAAGTACGTAAAATGGACGCACTGCAACAACGTGTTCGAGTTCGCGGTGCGCAGCAGTGACGTCATGACGTGTTATCCTGTTATCAGAGCAGTTTTGTGTTTTGTGAGAAGTCGGTTTTCGAAATTTTACATTATTTATAGGATGTTGGAAAATGAAAGAAAAGTCTTGCGATCTATTTTGAGAAACAACATTTAATTGAACGTGTGCTAGAGTTGTTTGCGGACGAGTTTCCAGACAAATCAGTGCCAACTAAGAACGGAATTCTGAAGTTGGTGAAGAAGTTCAATGTTCACAATAAACCAAAAAGCGGGGCTCCGAGTACAGCAACAACTCCGCAGAAATGTTAGGAACTACGGAATTGGAATTTGATTCTCGACAATCCGCCAACTCCACAACGACGTTTAGCACTCAACTACACGTTAGTCCATGCAGCATAATATACTGTTCACTGAAGAAGATAAAGTCCAGACCATATCGCGTGTGCCATGCAGGAACTGATACCAGCCGATTTCGATCGCTGTCTTCGGTATTGTCGTTGGGTTAAAAGGCTCGTTTGTCAGAATGGAATTCGAGCCTTCGATCAAATGTTCTACTCCGACAAAACGGTTTCACCTGAATGGGTACGTCAACGCTCAAAATTATCGAGTTTATAGCAATAGGAATCCTCACATTTATCAGGAATATTGTTTACACCCACAAAAGGGTGGTGTGGTGCATTCTGAGTCGTAACAGAATTGTTAGGGCGTTCTTTTCCGATACCACCATCACAGCTGAACGTTATCAAGAACTTATTCGATCGTCTATCGCAAATTTGGAAGAGAACAAAGTCTGTTGTTGGCTTCAACAAGATGGTGCAACGGCTCATACCACATCTAGCTTTATTGAATTTCTACACAAATTCTTCGGCAATCGATTAATTCACGCCCATTGTGGCTGCCTGGATCTCCAGATTTATCACCAGCAGACTTCTTCTTGTTGGGCTGTTTAAAGGATCACGTATTCGCTACGCCATTAACCACGATCAACGAACTGAAAGCTCGAATAACAGCTGAGATTGCCGCGATATTATGTTTGATGCTTCGTCCCGTGTGCCAGAACATGGTGAACGTTCGGAATTATGAATACACAATAGTGGAGGGCATTTTCAACATTTATTGTAATTTACTTGTCATTTTATATCAAGTTAAATACATTTTTTCTACCTGTTTGTTTTTTGTTTTTTTCCCTCGGTAACCCTTATTCCTCGCCTTGGTAAACAACTGATCATGAATTAATTTCGCGCTTATTTTCCAATTTTGATAGTTCTGTCACTTTACGATTGATTTTCATTCTTTATTGCTTTCTTATTGATCCTTTAATTAGTTTATGTTTCCTGTTATTTTCTTTTTAGTTTGACTTTCCTTCAATTTATAAACCTGATAATTTGCTTTTACTTTTATAACTCCCGTTAATTTTTTCAACTTTTCAGTTCCTTTAAGTATCCAATTTATTTTCATTTGTTTTTTCCTTTTTTCATATTTCTTCAATTTCTTCACGTTCACAATATTCCTGTGCTTGCCGTTTTCTTTCGACTGTATTTCAATATGGATTTCAGCCGTCCATGTAAAGTTCACCCTGACAAGTTTTGTTTCATCTGCGGTGAATATATGCTTGTGAAAGATCGCAAAACTATTACACCACTGGTGGAAGAAACATATGTTTCTTATTTTGGTAGAGATTTGGAAAACCGTAATCAGCCGTGGACTCCAAATTTCGCATGCAAATCGTGCTACGATAATTTACGCCAGTGGAAAATGGGCAAACGGCCATCGATGCCTTTTTCCCAACCAACGTTGTGGAATACTCCCACGAACCATCCGACTGATTGTTACTTTTGTAACACCAACATTGTTGGTTATAATAAACAGAAAAAACATTCAGCAACGTACCCAGATGTAGCATCAGTAGTGAAGCCGGTTCCACACGATGAACATAAGCCAATACCATCAACTTCCCTCAATAGTACATCTGTCAATGCAGGTAAGTTAGCGATAACTGTTGTACTGAAGTACCAAAGTTATCTATCAGCGTATGCATTGTAATACCGGTACTCGAATTTAAAACTCAAAATGAAAGACAACATTTGTGGGAACTACCTTTGTGAAAAAAGTTATTTCAAGGTTTTCAAAAACAGATTTTTCTAGCAGTACCCCTTTCCATTCTTACTTTACATATCTCCAAATGTAGGTACTACTAGAATTGTATCATTCTTTTTGAATAGGTAATTATGCGAATAATATACTTATGTAACTGCTCAAATGTCGATCTATTTCACTAATTAAAAAACAAGGAAATTACGATTGCAAGTATTCCTATGTTTACCGTTGGAGTCTAGGTGATCTGTTTGTAAGGGACTTTTGCGTTATAACTTAATTGTGGAGCCAACATAATCAGCGGATGAACAATGCACTTGAGAATTCGGTCATGTTTTTTAAAAATAATTCTGTCAATTTTAGTCTCTTCTGTAGAAAGTGAGAACAACAGCGGATACGCTAGTCTAAAAAACGCACGCGAGTAGAGAGTTCTTGAACAATTTTCAAATAATAAGCTTGAACAATACAATTTCTTGTTCCCACATCTTACAAACATTACGTACTTTTTAAAATTTATGAACGACTCAATATTCAATTTCGTACGGCCTTTCACGCGATTGGTCTGAAAAGAATTAGTAAAACACTTCGATTATAGCAATATATTAGGGCGTGTGGAATATTTTACATTGAATTACAAGAGGAAGTAAATTCGTTTCTGCAGACGGCGAAGATAGCCCCATTTTGTTTCCGGATGATGCCTTTCAAAGCTCCTCGGCGGCTCAAGGTATGGATTCGCCCGCCTGTTCCCAATGTTCTGACAAAACAAAACCACAACGTTTCACACAATCCGAACTGAATGATTTAGTGCGTGAACTGAAACTTTCGAAAAACGATTCTGAATTTCTCGCTTCAGTACTACAGCAGAAGAATTTGCTTACTTCCGAGACAAAGGTAACGTACTATCGGTCACGAAACGACGAGTTTCTTGAATTCTATACCTGGAAAAATGAAAAAAAATTGTGTGTAATAACGGACGTGGATGCTCTCATGAGGAAATTAGGTATCGATCACAAACCTGAAGACTGGCGTCTCTTTATTGACGGATCGACAGCTAGTTTAAAGGTGGTTCTCCTTCACAATGGCAACACAAAGCCATCCATACCCATAGCACATTCAGTTTGTATGAAGGAATCCTACGACAATATACAAATAGTCTTGAGTGAAATAAAATACAGTACATACCAATGGCAAATCTGTGCTGATTTGAAAATGATCGCAATTATCTTAGGACTACAAACTGGATACACAAAGTATATGTGCTTTCTCTGTTTATGGGACAGTCGCGCCGACAGTGAGCATTGGGAAAAGAAAGATTGGGCAGAGCGAACGTGGGTAGTTGGAAGAAATAATTTAAAATTTGAGCCATTAGCTGACCCAAATAAAGTTTTATTACCCCCTCTGCACATAAAACTAGGATTAATAAAGAATTTCGTCAAAGCTCTACCGAAGAACGGACCAGCATTCTTATATTTACAGCATGTCTTTCCAAAATTGAGCGCTGCCAAAATTAAAGAGGGCGTTTTTGACGGGCCTCAAATACGGAAGCTCATGAAAGATTCAGAATTTGATGGAATGCTCACCAAAGATGAATCTAAAGCCTGGATATCCTTCAAGAATGTGGTCAAAGGATTCCTGGGGAACCACCGAGCAGTGAATTACAAGGAACATATTGCCAACTTACTCCAATCCTTTCAAAAGATGGGCTGCCGAATGTCGCTGAAAGTTCACTTTCTGTTTTCACATCTGGACTACTTCCCAGAGAATCTTGGCGCAGTTAGCGATGAGCAAGGAGAACGCTTTCACCAAGACTTGAAAACACATGGAGAAGCGATACCAAGGGCGCTGGGATCCAGCAATGTTGGCAGATTACGTTTGGATGCTGCAAAGAGAAGATAAAACTCCCAGAAAAAGACAGAGAACGTACAAGTAAGTTATGAAGTACCGGTATTTGCCTTACACTCAACGTTCCTTTAGAACAGATAATCCGAGACTCGTGTAACTTTCCAACAGATGATGGTGAATACATTTGTCGAATATTCCTTGTTTCTCCTTGACACCAACTTATACATAACGGTATTTTCAAGCGGAATTCACCAGAACGTGGAAGTGAGCCAGTACTGTTAGTATTGTCATTTCTCTGCATCTATATTGAATTTTAAACGAATTACGTAATGTCTCTAAATGAAGAATACTGCAGATGGTACTGATACATATTTTGGTGTATTTGCATGAGTTAAACTTACCGGTATTTGAAATTGGCACTGATCACTACCAAACACTAAGATTCTTCAGATGATGAGTTATATGTAAGTTGCGTATTTGTTTCATGATAAGCTTTTACAGGTACAAGAGAGGCAGTTCTCGTTGATTTTAGATTGAATTTATTCAAAAAATACTATCCAAATATTCAGAAAATTATCAAGAGCACGATTTGTAAACAAAAACACTGTACACTAACACAAAGGAACAACTTGATGATAAAGAAAATGTCAACTCAGTGTGACCAGCATAATGCTTCTAAAATTCCAAGTGCAAATATTAAAATTCCCAGTAAATGAATGAAAAGGTCGAGCCCTTTGCAAAAAATGAAGCTTGGAATCGGAATCAGCGTTGAAAATACTCCTACAATCATCTATTCATTACCCGGAGAATTTCAATAAATTTAGATTTGTTGGGTTGTGTAACAGATCTTCAGCGTAATGGAGTTTTCCTATTGCGGAAGGAAAACTGACTAATCCTGTGTACAGCGACGTTTTTACCTCATAGACGGAGGTGAAAACGTAAGACACTGTATCTCAATAATTTAAGCTTCTACAGGCCAGCAGGTAACCCCCCTGGGCAAATTTTTGACTGGAGGCGAAAAAACCTACATACATCATCTATCAATTCGTGGTAAACTTTTCGGTGCAGTAATTTCTACTTACAATCTTTAACATGCGGGGTACATGATATATAATATTATATACATTTTTTTTAATGTTTTTAAAGAAGGTCTTTTTCGCCTCATTTTTGTACATAAAGCAACGTTTTCACCTCATATACGGAGGCGAAAACGAAATTTTAAAGATATATTTTTGCAGGGCGGCTTTTTCGCCTCTTTTTCATATACAAGTACACAGCGACGTTTAATATGTGAAGGGAACATTTCACCTCCAGGCATACAAGCAAGTAGGAAACTTCCGAGTTTAATATTAATTCAATCACTAATGCGTTGTTGCCGCGAATTGGAGGCGAAAATGCTCAGTTATGTTTGGAGGTGAAAAAGTCTCATTATATGATTTACAAGTGACACTAGCGCTGTCTGGTGAGAGGTACCATGCACTAAAATGTATATGTCTGATGTATGTGGGTTTTTTCACCTCCAGCCAAAAATTTGCCCAGGGGATTGCCTAGCCGGTAGAAGCCTAAATTATCGAGATACAGTGCCTTACGTTTTCACCTCCGATTTTTCGTTTTCGCCTCCGTATATGAGGTGAAAACGTCGCTTTATATATGAAAAAGAGGCGAAAAAGCCGTCCTGCATATGTATATATATATATATATATATATATATATATATATATATATATATATATATATATATATACATATGCAGGACGGCTTTTTCGCCTCTTTTTCATATATAAAGCGACGTTTTCACCTCATATACGGAGGCGAAAACGAAAAATCGGAGGTGAAAACGTAAGGCACTGTATCTCAATAATTTAGGCTTCTACCGGCTAGGCAATCCCTGGGCAAATTTTTGGCTGGAGGCGAAAAAACCCACATACATCAGACATATACATTTTAGTGCATGGTACCTCTCACCAGACAGCGCTAGTGTCACTTGTAAATCATATAATGAGACTTTTTCACCTCCAAACATAACTGAGCATTTTCGCCTCCGATTCGCGGCAACAACGCATTAGTGATTGAATTAATATTAAACTCGGAGGTTTCCTACTTGCTTGTATGCCTGGAGGTGAAATGTTCCCTTCACATATTAAACGTCGCTGTGTACTTGTATATGAAAAAGAGGCGAAAAAGCCGCCCTGCAAAAATATACCTTTAAAATTTCGTTTTCGCCTCCGTATATGAGGTGAAAACGTTGCTTTATGTACAAAAATGAGGCGAAAAAGACCTTCTTTAAAAAAAAAATATAAAAAAATGTATATAATATTGTATATCATATACCCCGCATGTTAAAGATTGTAAGTAGAAATTACTGCACCGAAAAGTTTACCACGAATTGATAGATGATGTATGTAGGTTTTTTCGCCTCCAGTCAAAAATTTGCTCAGGGGGGTTACCTGCTGGCCTGTAGAAGCTTAAATTATTGAGATACAGTGTCTTACGTTTTCACCTCCGTCTATGAGGTAAAAACGTCGCTGTACACAGGATTAGTCAGTTTTCCTTCCGCAATAGGAAAACTCCATTACGCTGAAGATCTGTTATCGGTTTTGTCGCTATTCACGAATAGTATGCAGCTTGCCTACACCGGATAACAAAGCGTACTGTACATTTTGGAAGATAACACATTGAGTCATACTTCGTTCAGCCTGACGGAGTTTTCCTATGGCGGAGGGAAAACCAACTAACCCTGTATATGAAACAGAGGAGAGAAGGCCGTCCTGCAAAGATATACCTTTAGAATTTCGTTTTCGCCTCCGTATATGAGGTGAAAACGTCGCTTTATGTATGAAAAAGGGGCGAAAAAGCCGCCCTGCAAAGATATTATTATATACCCGCGAGAACATGATGATCAAGATCGAGAAGGTCACAGGTTTACCATTTCCCTATACTCTAAGACATTGTAAATAACACAGTTCGGAATGGACATGAATTTTTTTAAGTCTGAGAAGAGGTTCAAGAATAACATAATAAGAAACTTACAGATGCGAAAAAGCCGCCTGAAAAGATATACCTTCAGAGTTCGTTTTCGCCTCCGTATATGAGGTGAAAACGTCGCTTTATATATGAAAAAGAGGCGAAAAAGCCGCCCTGCAAAGATATTATTATATACCCCGAGAACATGATGATCAAGATCGGAAGGTCACAGAGTTTAACCATTTCCCATATCTAAGACATTGTAAATACACAGTTCGAAATGGACATGAATTATTTTTAGTCCTGAGGAAGAGGTTCAAGAATAACTAATAAGAAACTTACAGAGGCGAAAAAGCCGCCCTGAAAAGATATACCTTCAGAGTTTCGTTTTCGCCCCGTAATGAGGTGAAAACGTCGCTTTATATATGAAAAAAGGCGAAAAGCCGCCCTGCAAAGATATTATTTAACCGCGAGAACATGATGATCAAGTCGAAAAGGTCCACGGTTTACCATTTCCCTATACTCTAAGAATTGTAAATAACACAGTTCGGAATGGACATGAATTTTTTTAGTCTGAGAAGGTTCAGAATAACATAATAAGAAAACTACAGAGGCGAAAAAGCCGCCCTGAAGATATACCTCAGATTTCGTTTTGCCTCGTATATGAGTGAAAACGTCGCTTTATATATGAAAAAAGAGGCGAAAAAGCCGCCCTGAAAGATATTATTTACCCAGAATGATGTCAAGTCGAGAAGGTAAAGGTTACCATTTCCCTAATAACTTGTAAAAAAACAGTTCAAGGACATGAATTTTAAGTCTGAGGAAACTAGGTTCAAATAACAATAAGAACTTCGATGAAAAATCGCCCTGAAAAGTTAAACTACAAAAGAACTTTTCGGGCGTAAAAGGTGAAAAGTTACTTAGAATCGTTTGGCGCAAAAAGCTGAAAATTTTATATATAAACCCGCGAAAATGATCAGACGAGAATAAGTTCACCATTTCCCATATCAAGAATTGAAATAACAGTTCGAATACAATTTTTTTAGTTGAGGAAAGGTTCAAGATAAATAATAAGAATTAAGAAAAAACTAAAAGAAACCTTCAGATTTCGTTTTCGCCTCCGTATATGAGGTGAAAACGTCGCTTTATATATGAAAAAGAGGCGAAAAAGCCGCCCCTGCAAAGATATTTATATACCCGCGAGAACATGATGATCAAGATCGAGAAGGTCACAGGTTTACCATTTCCCTATACTCTAAGATATTGTAAATAACACAGTTCGGAATGGACATGAATTTTTTAGTCTGAGGAAAAGGTTCAAGAATAACATAATAAGAAACTTACAGAGGCGAAAAAGCGCCCTGAAAAGATATACCTTCAGAGGTTTCGTTTTCGCCTCCGTATAATGAGGTGAAAACGTCGCTTTATATATGAAAAAGAGGCGAAAAAGCCGCCCTGCAAAAGATATTATTTATATACCCGCGAGAACATGAGATCAAGATCGAAAGGTCAAGGTTTAACCATTTCCCTATACTCTAAGAATTGTAAATAACACAGTTCGGAATGGACATGAATTTTTTTAGTCTGAGAAGAGGTTCAAGAATACATAATAAGAAACTTAAAGGCGAAAAAGCCGCCCTGAAAAGATATACCTTCAGAGTTTCGTTTTCGCCTCCGTAATGAGGTAAAACGTCGCTTTATATATGAAAAAGAGGCGAAAAAGCGCCTGCAAAGATATTATTATATACCCGCGAGAACATGATGATCAAGATCGAAAAGGTCACAGTTTACCATTTCCCTATACTCTAGATATTGTAAATAACACAGTTCGGAATGGACATGAATTTTTTTAGTCTGAGGAAGAGGTTCAAGAATAACATAATAAGAAACTTACAGAGGCGAAAAAGCCGCCCTGAAAAGATATACCTTCAGAGTTTCGTTTTCGCCTCCGTATATGAGGTGAAAACGTCGCTTTATATATGAAAAAGAGGCGAAAAAGCCGCCCTGCAAAGATATTATTATATACCCGCGAGAACATGATGATCAAGATCGAAAAGGTCACAGGTTTACCATTTCCCTATACTCTAAGATATTGTAAATAACACAGTTCGGAATGGACATGAATTTTTTTAGTCTGAGGAAGAGGTTCAAGAATAACATAATAAGAAACTTACAGAGGCGAAAAAGCCGCCCTGAAAAGATATACCTTTAGAGTTTCGTTTTCGCCTCCGTATATGAGGTGAAAACGTCGCTTTATATATGAAAAAGAGGCGGAAAAGCCGCCCTGCAAAGATATCATCGTATACCTGCGAGAACATGGGATCATGTTCAAGATTGTTAGAAGAAACTACTCCACAGAAAATTCTAATACGAAGTTGCAGATTTTCACTTTTAGCATTTTGTTTTCGCCTCCATATATGAAGCGAAAAAGTCGCTTTATATACAAAAATGAGGTGAAAAAAGATCCTCTTCGAAAAAAATGTACATACCATCATGTATACAGAAAAAATTGGAACAAAATAAACAACAGGTGTCTGAACTGAAACCTGAAATATAATAACTACAGACGTGCTGAAAAGAAATACACTGACGAATTTCATTGCCTCCATCCTGCTTTCAGACAAGAAGGCGATGTTTCTTTGTAGAATTTATAAGAATTTCATGCGGTGACGAGAGAAATATGATGATTATGTGTGTCTGCTGCAACTCAGTGACCAACATGCGATTGCAGTATACCTGAATGAGAAGATATTGATTTCAAACAATAGGCCCCAGGAATGCAAAAGTACGCGAAGAGTCCGAACAAGCCTGCTTATCGCACACTGGAGGATGAGACGTAAACATGTGCTGCAAAAGTATTGGCAACGTTGCTGGAGGCCAAAAAGGCCAATTATGTAAAAAAGAAATACAAACGGAGGCGAAAAGTATAAACTATGTTCGGAGGTGAAAGGGACTATATACATAATGTATACACTCGGTGATAAATTTTGAGAAATCCTTACCCCTCTCAGGTTGCCTCTTATGACATCAATGCTCTGATTCTAAAATAACAAAGTATACACTTCTAAACCCATTTTTTCTGGCGGAGGCGAGGGCGTCTGCGTTATGTATGGAGGTGAAAAGGATTCCCTGCATGTATATATATATATATATATATATGTACACCTTAATTTTGTGGGAAGAAAATCTCAGAAACTATTGAATCAATTGATTCCAAATTTTGGTATATTATGGAGAAGTACTCGAAGTTGTTAAAATAAGCTTTTGAAGGCAATCGGTCGAGCCGTTCGTGAGTTTTCCTTGAGGACAAAATTTGTGGCAAAAAAATCTCAGGAACTATCGAATCATTTGATTCAAATTTTGGTACATTATAGAGAAGTACTCGAAGTTGTATTGGTGAAAGTTTGATGACAATCGGTTGAGTCGTTCACGAGTTTCCTCAATTTAAGTTCAGCATAAGAAGCGCAAGGCGACTTATGTACTCGATGTTGTTTGGGATTTAATTTACTAATATTTTTGCCGAAGTACTCATTGGTTTCAGGTTTTGTTTTTTTTTCCCCAGCAAAAAACATCATTTGGAAACTTGTTATGGTTTGTAAAGCATTACGTCCTGGTTCTGCATTTCTTGTGTATTCGAAATTTCTTCACTTTTTTTATTTAAAAAACACGAGAGAACAATATCATATTATCATAAAAACCTTATGTTGCAAAAAAAGTTCATAAACAATTAAGAGGCTTGAAAATTTAGTGACATGTAAAGGAAAAACTTAGCTATCGAATGGCATTGGGGACTTTTTCTAACGTGTTTTTCATTTTCAATAACTTGAGAAATAAGTAAATTTTGTGATATGTCGCCCGGCTTCCCTTTACGCAGACTAACGATAACATTCCAAAAGTCTTCTAAGATTCGAGACCAGTTGATTAACCGAGTATCTATCATAATGAATACAAAAACAAGAAAAAACTTCCCTCCCTCCGGGAAAAAGAAAAGTTGCACAGTAAGATAACGGAGCTCAGAATGAAACCTATAAGATGTTGACAGCTGGTGATCAGCTGGCTCTTTCCTTCCCTCAAAAATGTTTCTGTCGAATAATAAGACTACTTAAGAAATGAATAAGGTGCTTGATTTGAAGAGTCGAGCAGAATTTTCCTTATATCATAAAAAATGATTTCTCTCAAAATAAGTACTGATAAGTCCTACTGAATCTTGATTGAATTCGGAGAGTCTCGACCTATAAATTTGTACTAAAATGTACGACTGAATCCTAACATGGTCTTCATAAGGCTTTAATTTTTTTTTTTATTACGCTTAACAAAATATTTTCGAGAGTTTTAATGAGGCTAAGTAGCTTCTTAACACGAGTCTGATTAGAAGCGTAATGAAGTATAACAGAGACTGAGTGAGTTCAATACAGTCTTAACGAGACTTGATGAACCTCAATGGAATTTCAACGAGTTTTAATCAATACTACTAGAGTTTACAAAGTCTAATGCGGCGGCCACACCAAGAGCTACGCTACGGACGCTACGTCCATATCGGATGTAGCGATCGCTACGTCCATCCGTTTAGGTGGCCACATATAAACGTCCATGCTACGTTTTTCTCTGACCATCTTTTATTTCTTATGGAAAAATCTACCAATCAGAATACAGGGATGCCAGCTACGCGTCGGAAAATCAAACACGTCGCGATCGCTAACTACGCGTCCAAACGTAGCTTCGTTCAGATGGACGCATCCATGCTGCAGTGTGGCCATTCTCATTACCTTAACATTACTTTGATCAACAAGGACGTCCAACGTGGACGTAGCGTCCGTAGCGTAGCTCTTGGTGTGGCCGCCGCATTAACGACGCTTTCTGTAGAGGCTTTTGTCCCGTCTATATGTCTACTTATCATTGTATCAAGTTGGTTTAAGATGCTCACATCAACATGAGAGATAAATCACGTAGTGGTAGATAGGATGGTGAAGGAGAAAGAGACCTCCCAACAGTCACTAATTAGTAAAAACAGTAGGGAAAAGCGCGGAAAATTCGAATAGACACCGCTCATACTCTAGAGATTTATAGACTTAAAAGGGATGTACATAAATCTAATAGGCTTTGTATGACACTCGAGGAATTTTTTATTAGACTCTTCTCAGAATCAGCCCAGACTCGTATATGAAGAAGAAAACACTGTCGATAAAAGTATTCTAAGATCCGATACCAATTAAGAGATGACAGAATAAGATTGAAGAAGACTCGAGAAACGCTGATGATGTTTTGCACAGTGACGGCGAATCTCAGAAATCAGCTACCCAAAAGCTTTACCAACTTTGAATTTTGAATACAAAAATTTCAGTATTTGTCCTCATCCAGATTATAGTGTTGAAAAGGTCGACCTCACATCACTAAAAAAAGCAAAATATGTAACTTCTAGTTTCTAATATTTTTTTACATAAAATTTCAAAATGTTCTACCTGACAGGCCTTGGTCGAGAATATTTTCACATTAGGCAAATTTATAACACTATAAATACTGCCTACGCGTTGGTCTTAAATTGAAAATTCACTGGAAAACAAATTTATCAGCCACATTCTCCAAAATATTCCCTGAATTCAGCATAAAATTGGATTCATCAGTTTCATAGCACGCTGCGGCTCCTAAGCAAATCTGATGTGTTTTTCTGTTCTCTATTTCCTCGTTTCCTATTCCCCCCTCCCCCATTTGCAGCAAAAACGTACTAAAATGACTGTCTCACTAGCTCAAACTACAAAAAAATCTGCAACTAATATCGCCAATTTTTCAGAGTGATAAGCTACTGTTACAAAGTATGGGTGGAGGAGCGGGAGGAGTCAGCGAGGGCAATAGATGGTATTATTATAACTACAGTATTTAAAAGTGAAAGAATTATAAGTCGTGATGCACAAATCACGCACTGAATGTAACACTTTCAATTACTTCTTTATAAATTCTGTATTCAGGCAGTAATACCATAGGCACATTTTACGAAAGCTTTCATTATCATACAGATCACGATCATGTCACTAATCCTAATTAAAAGCCTCTTTTTTTTTCAGATTCACTTCCACGGTTCAGATATGAGCTCGTTGCATAATTTCGTTTCACCAGAATATCTACCCGCAGAGTGGGGAGGTAAACAGCCGCCATACAACGCGAAAGCAATCACTAGGTTAATTAAGGAAAACGAAAATAAATTAATAGGTAATACGGCAACTAATTTGCATCCTTTGTGGATATATCCATCCGGAGTTCGGTAAATTTATAATTCGATTCATTTGTTTATATTTGCAGAATGGCGTCAATACGGTATAGTAAAAAAATAGCCGAAGCTTCGCTGCGGATCTCTCTTGTTTTGATTTTTTTTTTTCTTTTTACGGAATTTTACATTAAAATGAACTTTTTATTTATGTTATTCCAAATTTAAATGGATAAGTATACAGTTTTATGCAAATACCAAATCGCTGAAAAAATATGTATGTTTTTTATTAATTAGTATAATATTGTATATTCTTAGCCTATTCTATTGTTATAAATTACGTTACCATCATTATTTTGATTGTCAATAAAATATTTAAAATAGTTTTCGATAGAATTCAAAAACACGGGATCCTGCCGGTGTTTTAATAATACTACATACAATTGGGTGTTCACTTTACAGTCTAGGACGCAAAAAAACAAAAAACAAAAACAATCCGTTAGAGTCATTTGAATAGGAAACATTGAAATACATATTGAGCATTGGTTTGCTGACGAAATATCAACAACACAAGAAAATAATAATTTTTGCGATAAAATATTGCGACTCATATCAGTGATACAGGGACCTGATGATATTATGAGGAATTGCGTATTCACATTCTCAACTGAATACACACATCATACTCATAGGTACAATATACACTTTCTTCAAGAGATAATGTTTCGTGAAGTTGATTTAAAAAAGAAAATTACAATTTTTTATTTTTAATACTCAAGCGCAAATGTACATGGGCTGCATACTAGAGGATGAAATGTGAAAACTGAAAGTAATATTCTGGAGCAGAATAACATTCGATAATCTGAAATGATGAAAAACTTTCAAAATGAGTAACATGTCTTATTAATTGTTCAGTAAACGAGCTAAATTTAAGTAGAGCAAGTTAATTTTATAGGTTCCTTCTTTTGATAAGTCATCGGGCAAGAAGGATCACCATCCACTATAGCTTTGTTCCACCATATATTATGTATTAACTAAAACGCAGGTGCCAAACTAGGTAGGTACCTACTTACTTATGAATTGGAATAGGAAACAGAAGAGAGCAAACATCGAAGTCCTACGACTACAGTTCATCAGCTTCGTAAATAAAAATAATAATATTGATAAAGCATCGTGAAAGTGTATCTAATAAAAACATAATGTTTTCATTGTACTTGTTCTGAGATCGTGTTGTGACAAGGCTAATATAATTCAAACGCGAAGACGTGTAGTAGCGTGTCACTTTCTATAAACTTAGAATAACCCATTGAATAAATTATGATACCTGAGAATGAAAACATTTCTCTTATCAACTGTTCTCGATGGAAGATCAAAAATTGGTTGCGTAATACTATAATTACTGAACTAGCAGATTTTTATTCAGATCCTTTCAATTTGTTTATTTTTTTGTTCACAATAATTTGTAATAATTAATGAAATATAATAGGAAGCTGACATGGTAGCAATTCCATCGCATCTTTCCACGTCATATGGCATTGCCTTTGGATCAGAATCGTAGTAGTACCCAGTAGTAGTAGTAGTAGTAGTAGTAGTATACAGTCAAGCTAATAAATACCAAAGTGAACGTAGATTTTTGTAAGATTTCTAGTTTCAGTGGTCAGGATCGCAGCCGGAAGTATTTAAAAAAAAATTAAAAATAGTAACAGCCAGTGGTAGTAGTAAGAAGGCAAATCTGTTCACTCATGCCAATTGTTATTTATAACTTGAATGAGTCTCATTTTATCACGATTAAGTCACAATTCAAAAAATCTTTAAAAATTCTCAACCACTCAATAAATTTTTTTAATACTGAAAAAACCTTATAATTTCTAGAGATTTCAGCTATTATTTTAGACGCGCAATAATTGTTCAAGATAGTAAAGCAAGTTTTAGTTGAATTCTTCTCAATATTCTTATATTTTATCACAATTTAAAACATTTCAAAGAATCCTGAACAAAAAGCACTCTTTTTTTAATCTTGAAAAATCCAATTTTTTAATATTTTATTTGTTCTTTTGCAGTATGCATAATCGTTTAGGCTGAAAATAATTTTTAAAATTGAGTATTTACCCAACTTTTAAATTAAAAATTGAGAGCGTTTCCGAATTTTCCATCATTTTAGGTTCTAAGATGTGAAGATTATCGTATTCAAATTTTATTAATTTCACATACATCATATTCATGTACACAAATGATGATTTTCAACGCAATTTTACTTCAATTTGACATCCTCTCTTCGGTACCACAATTTTCATCGGAAAACAAAATTAATAAATGAAAAAAAAAAAAAAAAAAAAAAAAGAATTTAACGATCATGAAACCTGTTTCTCGATACTTATATTAAGGTCTCCTCTCGTTCTATTTTGAGCCACCTCACCTTCCCACTCATCAGTTCCACATTTTCAAATTGGAGTCGACGAATGTTGAAAGTGAGTTCAGCGAAAGCAAAAAAACCTAGTATTATATATCTATATTTTAGTTTACTACATTCTGCCCCATCATCTTCATCCAGCGCCAGAATTTTAGGCTGAGCAAAACTGATGTCAAAAATACTCCTACATTTTCACTCTCATTAAATTCGAGCTCCCTTCCCTCAGGCCTGAAATTTACATGTAGGGATGAAACGGATGTTCAAAAATGAATTCAGTGAACCCACCAATTTATAGTATCTGATATCCATATTGCATTCATTTTACTTTATTCTGGCCTCAAAACCCTGAGCTATAATATCTAAGAAAGAAACTGATGCCAAAATTGAATTCAAATGCATCAAGTGTCCTATATTCGATGCCCTGATGTCATTTTTGTATTTATTCAAAATCCATCAGAACCGCTTCTTTCCGAATCTGTTGAACACCAAACAACACTATTTCAAACATCTGGTAATTGAGAGCTGGGGCATGGGGAATCAGAAAATACCCAGGAATGGAAAGATATGGAGGTAAGGAATCTGCTGAATGTAAGATTTAGACCTCTTTTTTTCTCCCAACCCCAGTAAAACGAGAAAAAGGCAAAAAAAAAACATCACAAGGCTTCGTTAATGTGTATACTGTTTACAAGGGTTTTTTGAACTCCCTCTTCTCCATTCATGACGACTTTTCTGACAGGATACAGAAAAAAGTGTAAGTAAGCATTTTCATGGTAAAGCCATAGTAGAACAAATTTTGTTTGAAGACTTTTTCGTCGTTTCCGTAGGCCTCCAGATTTTTAATTGAAAAAATAATAATACAGAAAAACCTCTGTATAACGGACACTCACGGGACCATAAATTTTGTCCGCTACTGGGGAAAAAATCATATCTTGGTCGTAAAACTTCATGATGTTCACTTTTTCTTCTAATGTCAAACATACCCGAATCGGAGCCATAGCTTTTAAAAACAACTGACTACAGTACTGCTCAATGAAGAAAAGATGTATGAAGGAGAAAGAAATGTACGGATTCCTGCACCTCCGCCCACCAATATGTACAGAATCATGTTTTTACAGGCGGGTGTGAAGCATGTACACACTCGGTTGTCCGTTACTGACAGGTTATTCGGGGCTATGGGGACTGGTTTTTAGTGTCCGTTGTCCGTTACGAGAGGGTCCGCTACTTGGAGGTTCTCAGTGCATTAATTAAATGGAGTTCGGCCGGGACCGTACGTATTTTGTCCGTAATGGGAGGTGTCCGCTATGAAGAGGTGTCCGTTAGTGGAGGTTTTACTGTAATAAATAATAAAACAATAATAATAATAATAATAATTTTGGAGGGTTAGAATCTCGCTTAATAAATTGACGGTGAATTTTAATACTCGTATATTCATTAGGATTATCATATCTCACTTCCTGTCAAAATTCAGATTGTTCTGAATTATTCTATATTTTTGTTCGATTTCTACTTATAATTTTCCCAGACTATTTGGCAGAATCAAACCTTAGTCCACAGAATCAAACCTTATTGCTGGCAAAATTTAAAAGTGAAGACTTTCCTAATCTTTGACTCCAAAAAAGAAAAAAACATGAACCATAATGACCCAAGAATAATTCGGCCACACTCTTTAGACCAGTGTTTGAATTCTTAGGACAAAAGGTTTCTAAAACTGGCTGATGTCCTTAGTTTTCAAAATTTTATACCAGAAAGAGATGGGGAAAAAATCTCGTTTTTCAGGACAATTAAAGCGTTAAAGGGAATATGTATAGGTTCTCACAATTTTTTTCCTAATGGATCAGATTTTGATTACATATGTCGTCAGTCAGCCGATTAGCCAGGTAGACGTTAGACAGGCGTACAGCGGGCCGCCTAGAGCTTTCGTCGGTCCCGGAGCAAATAAATCTTAGGGTCCTCATTTCACACTTTTTTCAGTGACGTCAAGGATACGTCACTTTTTCTAAAAAAGAGGTTCGTACTATCGCGGGGCGTGAGGCAAACTGCCCTGTTTGCCTCTCTGGGCGGACCTGCGTAGACAGAGAGCGAGATGCATGTACGCTTGCTCCCCCTCATGTCAGCGTTGAAACTGTAAGTCACGAAATAACTTGGAAGAAATGCCCCTCCCCCCCTCCCCAGATTCCCAGGATGTTTTAAAAAATTCATTTTGCTTTCATTATTTTACGAAAATAATTAAGGATAAAAGAAGTGAAAAACTTTTACATTAAATTTAGTTTCCAGTGATTGAAACTTGAAACAAATTGAAAAAATTTCAAGTTTCTTCGTTACACAGTGAATCTAGCGGTGGTTCTGTTAACTATGGATCTTTGCTCAACGATCTTTGGCGCGGCTTCGCTACTTTGCCTGACCTACTTTCTACATTGCCTATATAGAGTGCCAACCACAAAACAGCTGCTGAACAGCCAACAGGTTGAATAACGAGTTAAGTAATGAACTTTCCCGCACTACGCACCAACAGTTGCACCGAACCTTATCTCTGTCAGCAGAACCTAAATAGTAATCCAGACAGTATTCGTATTCGATACCTGACTTACTACGCGTTGATTTATTTGTTCACTGTAGCTATTCACAACGTAATTAAGATTCGCTAATATGATTCTTAGATAGTGTTTCGATCAGGTATTTTTTACTCTGGAGTCTGTTATGAATTACTTCAATTAGCTCCTTAAAAAATGCCTTCATATTTTTCTCATGCCAACCGTTCGGCGGTGGCATATTGGATATTAGGATTATGTAACAACTTTGGATATGTTGTTATGCTGAGTGCCGCCCATGATATTTTGGCGCGGGTAAGTTAGTAAAATTTTTATGTTTGTAATTAAAACAGTTTCTACATAGAAGCACGTACATTACCTACAAGTCGTAATTACTCGTAGTAATTACCGGTATTTCGAAGAAATAATAATACTTAAGCTATCTACGTGAACCCGTACGTTGAGAAAACCGCCGGACATCTTCTGTGTAGTTCAACAGAAATTCTGCGAGGTTAGCAGTAGCTGATTGGTCAGATAATTCTCAGTTGGGATTTGATTGGTGTACTATAAAAAAGGAGGTCGGCAGTTCTGATCAGCCCTGTAATGCGACTACTTGTTTGATGGAAGGGGGTAACTTAGCGTGAGTTAACTATTCAAACTCTCTGAAGTTCAGAACACTAAAAAAGCTCTTCTTTTTGATTTTTGCACCAGAATTTGGAAATTAAAATCAATCTGTGTACAACCAAATTCGGACGAGGTTACTATACAGTTCACGACTTTCAATGATTTTTGTCGAATGATTGGGGAAGACTTATGGGGAGGGAAATGCAAATTATTGGCTCATGAAAGCAATGTTGCATTTACGCCACTCTTAAGCATGGGTCGGACTCTGATTCAAACACTTGAAAGTCAAATATTATTCTAAATAGATGGATAGCACCAAAAATGATCGAGCTTTTATTTTTCGAGACCTCGGTATTTCGCTCAATTCTTACCCCGAAACGGCGCTTGAATCTTTTTTAAGTTAGTTTTATGGAGTTCAGCTCTTCTGGTAAGCTTATAAATTCTTCAGAACTTATGCTCTTAAGCTCAGCAAGTTACATCCCTCATTTCACTCTATTCATGAAATTATATATACCCACATAAATGCGAAAAATTCCGACACTTGGTTGAGTAAGTAAAGTAGACGGTGATCTTTTTTTCTTCATTTGTCACCGCACAGCAAATTTTGTAAAAGTCAGGAAATTCTAGAGAAAATTGAGATGGTCTTTCTTCTGCTTGCTATCTGAAATTTACAAAATTTTAGTGAGGATTTTTCGAATTTTCTCCTCCTCTAAATGCTTGGAGCTCTTGTAAGGAGCTAACTCTGGATCGCTTCTGAAAGGAAGCATAAGAAGTTCACCAATTTACCTATGTATACAATTTTCGTCGGATGATTTCCCGGACAAACATGTTTGCAAATTAGTTTTTGTAAAGTACAAAGTTTTTCCAAAATCCCTCTTGATACTTATCGCGACTGCTATTTTTATACATAATATAAAAAATAAAATAAAATAAATAAATAAATAAAATTATATAATTTAGCTCTGGAGGGAGCGAATCTGGCTTAACATTGTTTTTTAATTTCACTCATGTATCATTGACTACAGGCATGCCTGTATCATTCAGAATCTATCTACTGGTGGGGGGAGGGGGGTAAGTAGGTATGTGATTTTTGTACATGATCACAGATTGTGACTATTATATTCCATTTTAGTATCTACATGTGATTTGATGTATGCTGCGCTAGACTGAGAGTTCTGACAAAACTTACAAAAAATGTCTGCTGAATGCGGTTGCTATAATTTCACGGTCACCAAATTTCTCTTCAAACATAAGTATTCATAGCTACAGTAAGTGCTTATTCGGTCTGGATCAACGTAATTTAGGGGACAACTCATACATATGATAGCGACAGCGACAGATAACACAATTCTGTATCGAAGTTCCGCGTCTGATAATAAGATAAAAACTGTCACTCGACTTTTATCTGGCGAATACGAGTAAGTAGAGCTAAGTACTGAGTGCAACAATTGATCGTGCAAAATACCGCCACCCTTCAGTCTTCTCCTTGGTATAGAGATACGTAGGTATTTAATTTGATTAAACTTTAAGCACCTCAACTTGCTCCGAAATTAATTATAAGCTGGTAATTAATCGTAATTAACGTTTTAATATTCTAACAATGGGGGTCGATTACAGGAAAAAGTCGAACCGCACAACACAGTGCTGAATGAAGCTCGTCACTGCAATTACCTATCAACGGGTATCATTCTGCTGGCTGATATCCTCCCAAGTTTGAGCATAAAATTCATAGCACCGTTTCTGCCATTATGGATGAAGTAAAAAATATATTTTGCAGATTTCGACGAAGCCTGTGCTTGAGCAAATACAACAACTTAGAGCTATACTTTGGCTAGAGAACAAGACATCCGAACATGCTAAGTCGCCATTTTTATCTTTACTTTTTCCGTAAATAAGCGAACACGTCGCGGGTGATGATCGAGGCTGCCCGCGATGAAGATCTAAGTTGCACGGCGAATGAAAAGATGAAAATAGAGCCTCAGCGTAGTCGGGTTTATAGTACTGCTTCTTGGTATTGTCCTTATTGTTAAGTTATTGATAAACTAATGATACATTTGATATTTAAAAAATGCTTCCTTAGTAGTAGCATGTCATTAGTTTGTGTAACATAGGTATGTAAAACTGTATTATTTTATAGCATACGCATGAGTGTGGTCGTTTTGACGGCAGCCCTGGGCTTCATATTCGTCGCCGTTTCGAAATCGTTATTTGTGGCTTTGGTCGGAGTCGTTTTTACCTCCTTTTCGTCGGGAATCGGCGAAAGCACGTTGCTTTCTTACACTGTGTTTTACAAAACTAGGTAAGCATGATCATTCGTTATCAGATCGCGTTCTTCCAGCTCTACTAAAGAATGAACCACAATGTTCAATCAACTAACTGCACCATTTAACCCGGTTCAAACATTCAACACAGTTAAAAAATAAATAAAAAAGTATGTAATTGAGAGAACCTAGTTTAACCAATCATTGACACCTTCTCACCAGAGCTGAACCGTTATATTTAAAAACGGATTTAACTCATTATCAATAGTTAGTTATTTACAATGGGGTGGCTTGGCAAGAATATACACATGTACTCCATTCTTTTCTGTAATCAGGATTAAGAGAAACCAACGTCTACTTTTGTCATATTTGATTTAAACATAATAAGTACATACAACGATTGGAATCATTATGGTAATTGAATTTTAGTTTGCAAGGACGTTCCACTAATTAAGTAAATCTACAAATTGAGAGTCCTGTATACCATGATAAAGCCAAAAAGGCCGGGCAGGGTATGAGCGCACGCTGAAAACGTTATAGATTTTGTCAATTAGAGGTACGTAAATCGAATGCAATGTATCAGTCTAAATTCAAACAAAAAAATGTTATCAAAAGCCGTTGGAAGATATCGCAATATCCTATATGTATGAAATGTATTTTTAAAACTTTGATCGAGTTTTACTTAAATCTCTCAGAGTCGAGAAAGATCCAACAGTTCCAATAAATACCTATAGTTTTTAAAAATCTGTAATGTACCTAGTAGACTACATGATTAGGTACACTGCATATCTAGCTTGAAAGTGAGAAATGAGAAATAACAACTGATTTCCTTCTAGAACTTTTTTGAGTTGGAAAAAAATTGTCATTTAGAATGGTATCTGCAAACAAATAACAAAGCAAAAGTATGTGAAAACCCTCCGGGCAAATGTATCAAGGATCTCAGAAGGGATTAAACTTTCGAGAACACATACAGGTGGGTAGACACTCTCAAGTCCTCTTTTCCGGACGAGCCCGTTATAATAGTTAGAAAAAATCTCAATGTAAAGCTAAACTTAACTGCGCGCGAATTCGGGATGCTCCCTTGATTTCTAATTTATCCGAAGGAGTGAGTGGAAAGATATACCAATTCTGTACAGAAAAGAATGATAATGTGTTTAGAATGGGATTTACTGAAAATATACATAATCCTACTAACCATAGTTAGCACAAAATACGTTGGTAGTGGGTACAACTAATAGGTTTCCAAAATTATGTTTTTAAAACAGAGGCATTATAGTATCTTAAAAGTGCCTCATTTTACAGGGTCACAGCTTTTGTTGCAGATCATCCGAGAGTTGAAGAGGTCAATGATGATGAAAGAAAAACTCGATCAAATTAGTACGCTCATTTTATGCTCACATAATTGAAGCACATTAATTTTGTTCATAAGAAAAATGTGCCATCTTTACTAACATTAGATGGAGATTTTTTTCATTCTGAGTTCTGATCAAAGTAATTGTAAGCCTTCCTTGTTTGAGATAACAGCGGACCCCCAACATAATGACACATGGGTATAATATAATGATTGTGAAGCCTTTGAATATGGATTTTAAAAATTGTTTCCGAGAGTAATAATTGAGGAGTGGTTTTCCAAAATGGTTTAAGTCCAAAAAAGCGATTTTACAGCAGAAGCAAATAACTGTTTCCTGTGTTACCTACAATAGTTCCGACGCACGTGACACCCTTGTTGCATACTCAAACATATACAGGAATATAAGTAGGTCGAAGTTTCGTACCAGCTATGCGCTAATAACAGATATGACGCCATCAACTTCAGCATCTGTGGACTTAATGCATTTTGGATATTTCATTTTTTTTCCGCTTCCGACACTTCCTCTAAAGGTTATTCTGACACTTTTGTGCTCCGAGGTGAAGCGTCACATATTTCTCCACGAGATACCGCGTTTGTCTCATTTTTGCCCTAAATGGACTTAAGCCATTTTGGAAAAACGCTCCTCAATTGTGTATTCTGGTCAAGCGTACGTTTGTAATTTTAGTAACGATAATTACTATGAGCCTTCAAAACGGTTAATTCCTGAGATCAAAACTCCTCAGATTTGTGAGCCTTAGTAAAGACAATATGTTGAATTCTATGGGAACCGTGTTCACGAGCAGAAAGTTAACAAATGTTGTACTTCATGTACTCGACCGAAGTGATAGAAACCAAAAGTGATCAGGTGATGCGAGACTCTCGTATAGTTTTACGGTTCTGCCACAAGACGTACATCTGTGGCATCACCGTCAAACTGCTTGATTTTTATGTTGCGTTGTACGGGAGCTGTCATATTTTTCGATATTACTCAATTCTGCGAACAAACGAAGTGAAAATAATTTATGCAGCGTAAATTTCATTTTAGCTGAATATACGTAAAATAAACGAATAAAATAGGTGTAATTCTCATGTTCTCAGCGTTTTATGATTTCTTAAATCCATACAATCTGCAAATACAGTTTTGGGTGTATCCATGGAAATTGAAAAATAACAATTTTTAACACTGTACTTTATTTAATTGAAGTAACTTAATAAAAATCTATAGAAATTTGTTTTAAAATCAGAAAGTTGTATTTGTACGTAGACTGCGACTTCAGAAATCATAAAACGCCGATCACATAAGAATTACAACGATTTTTTTTTTCGTTTATTTGTATATTTAGCTGAAATGAAATCGACGCTGCATAAAGTTAGTTTTATTTCACTATTCTGTGAAAAAATAATATTTTTTGAGTGAAACCGAAAAAATAACCAGCTTTCATACAACTTAATATAAACGTACATAGAGTAATTAATTTTGGGGCGTCGTCAAATAAAATAAATCAGCTTGACAACATTTTTCAGAATACGAAGTTTACATTTGTTAGACAGCGAGTCGTAAGGCTTGTCGTTATATCATTTTTTGTGCTCGACAATGAATATTCTTTACATATTGTCGATTTAACATCACTGCAGGGACGTAGCCTCGGAAGGGGGATCTGAAAGTAAAAAAATTATAATTTATTGATTAGATTTTAAATGTTTAATTCAGTTAAATACCTGTGTATGACTTCTTTGAAAAAATATAAAATTATTACTTTTAATTTTTAACCGCGAATCGTACTTCGTACCTCCCCCCTCATATCATGCTATTAGTGAATCATTTCTTTGTTTGAACTGAACCCCCCCCCCCCCCCCCCTTCATGCCGAGTCTGGCTACACCACTGTATCACTGCATCGGATGAGAGTCTCTTGTATGAAGAATGATAAGAACCAATCAGTCCTAAAACCCACCAGTCAGAGTAGATTTGCCCCCTGCCAGCGACCGCACCATCTTGCAGTTATACTAATTTGAGCCTAAATTTCCACAGGTCGATTATCAGCGCATGGTCTTCCGGAACCGGAGGGGCTGGATTCTTCGGATCACTCACGTACGCAGGTTTGGTAGCTATCGGCATTTCTCCTTCGACTACTCTCTACTTGCTGTTATCTATACCCGTATTGATGGCTGTGAGGTGAGAAACTGCGATAAAGACTCGAGAACGAATAGAGAATATCGCGACTATTCATCCGGATGAATAGAGTACACTAAAGATTCATTCGTATGATTCATTTTTTACACAGCTTTTGGATAATCCTACTAAGTCCGGCACAAACTGAAGGTATTCTGGAAACGACTGAAGTGAAACCCGAGGATACAGAGACGGCCACACCAAGCGCTATCAACAATGAATCGTTTTCAACTAGACTCAAAGAGTTACCGTTGGCACTTAAATACATAATGCCGTTAACGTCAGTTTATTATTTCGAATACCTAATCAATCAAGGTTTAGTGAGTACATGATCGTTAACAGGCCTGATATACTATACGAATTCTTACTGCAGTTTTGGCTAAAATGATTTCCATGTAACTTGTTGCAGTTCGAATTGTCATTGATAGACAATTCGTTTGTGGATAGGAGCACGCAGTACAGATGGTACCAAGTATTCTATCAGATCGGCGTTTTTCTATCTAGGTCGTCTATCAGCATCGTAAAGGTAGACAAGCTCTGGCTCTTGTCAATCTTACAGGTACAGATACATCAACGACCGGCAAACGAAATTACCTAACCGGAATCAATTACTCGTATTTACGTTTTCTACTCTCGTTCAAATCATATTTTATTCATGCAGGGAGTGAACGTGATATATTTTACTCTGGAGGCAATTTACAAGTTTACAAACAACGTGCTGATTGTGTTCGCCGTCATTCTCTGGGAAGGATTGTTGGGCGGCGCTGCCTACGTTAACGTTTTCTACAAAATACAAGTCAAGGTATTTCAGCATTTCCGAGGACACCAATTAGTAACGCAGGGTTACTTCATTAGGTTTTGTTGGTTACTTATTGTTCATCTGTTTCATTTTCTTTTTAGGAGGAACCCGCGAAAAGAGAAGTTATTACCGGACTCGCAACTACCTCGGATTCGTTGGGTATCGCATTCGCTGGTTTAACGGCTATTCCTCTACATAATACAATATGCTCGCTGCCCAAATTTTGAATAATTTTTGCGCATTAAGCAAATAGGTGCCTATTACACGCAGTTTTGTGTAAAAAAAAAAAAAAAAAAAAAAAAAAAAAAAAAACACCAGCGGTGAACTGTAAACGAGAAAACTAAATTTTTAACATTTTTTAAATGATTTATTGCTTTTTTGGGAAACAGCGTGATTGGCGTGGCAACTGTAATGAGAAATATAGTGACCGTTGGATAATTAATTAAAGACGTTAAAGTAGTCTGGAAATTCGTATTTGCGTTGAAGTTGTATTCACATCAAAATTTCTGAACATTAGTAGTAGTGTCGCGAAGCGATATTTGTAAACCGCAGATGTTGTTTCAGATAATTATACTCGTATATGAACACTCGTTTTATCATCAATACATATAAAATGGAGAATAAGAAAATCGATCATAGTCTTTATGCGAGCTGTCTTATCGGAATGTCCCCCCCTTCTGCTCTCCGGTCATGTTTGAGATCATTGTACTAACTGGCAGGAATTTTATCTGTGTTTAAAAAATCGCACAAACTCCCAAAAGATGAACAGGCAAGAACTTTCGTTACTAGTAGGGGCTAAATTTTTCAAATTAACGCCAACTGAGCCCTGCAGAGCAAGAGAGGCGGTCAACGTAAAATGCCATTTTTGAACTCTGTCTGGATTGTCAGAAACAGTGCACTCTATTGTACAAATTGTGAAAATCTCACGTTCCTAGCTATAGTAGTTCTCTTCCTATGTGCATTTAAATCGGACGCCCTTTTTGGACTGTGTATAGCAATACCACTACAGAATGCGAATATTTTTGGATTGCCATCACTTGTCAGTTTGATTTTGAAGTATTCACGCGCCATAAATGTAATCTTTATTTCAAGCAATTAATTTGGAGTATTATTTCTACATAATGCCGAAACGTAGTAAGCATCTGGAAATCTGGAAACGCAATGAAAACAAGGGTAAGTTGTGATGAAGTTTTTGACATGGTTCGCACGATACTTGAATAAAACAATCGAACATGTATTCCCCGTGAGAGGGCACAATTATTGCCAGTGTGATTGCAGTTTCGGTATGTACGAGTATTCGACGCTTTGTGAGGAAGACAGAAAAGTAACACATTGAAAAATATATCTACGTCTTATGGCTACCTGTGAAACCAATTCACGACCTTTTCGCGTTCTCAAATATCCTAGTAATTATTAAAAATGCAATGACGGTATTAAATAACATCTTTGGAGCAACAGCAAAACCGAAAGATGCTAAGAGAAACCCTGTACAAATTCAGTATTACGTTCGAATTGATCATCCAGATGGACCAATGTCAACCTCCATATCGTATATAATGCTTTATGAGGTTTTTAGATGAAATATTAGTCCTCCTCATCACAATATAATGGATAAAGCGGAATCTTTGAGAGATGTCCCATTGAAACATGCTAAAAAGGAAGATCTTCGTCCGTTATCAATTTTCTATGTTAAAAAAAATCTAAAATAGTTACTGGATATTATTGAAGATTAAACGTTTTGATGCTCAGATTGTGTTTAGATTTTCTATTGTGAAAAATACTTACGTGTAATATTGTAAAACAGTTCAAAAATGACATATCAGAACGTATTGACGATTAAATATTTTGATATTCAGATTGTGTTTAACCTTCTACTGTTAAAAATATGTGTAATATTGTAGTACAATTCAAAAACTGCGCATGACGATACATTCGCGAATTTGCTACAAAAAATTTTTGGATCATCGGACAAGCTCCAACTTTTAGTATACTCTCGAAAGGGGTATAAATTTTATTTGTGCCAAATTTTCGCATCCTGTATCAATTTGTTGCTCAGATACTACACATTGAAACTTTAAAATGTGATTTTCTGGAAATAACATTTTTTCAGATACGCTCGTCTACTAGTTCTACAGGGTTCAATTGATCTTGGCACAAGAAAAAGATCCCGACAACTACATTAAAACTCCTGATTTCTAAAATTTCTTAGGCAAATACGAAAAAATTGGGTACAACCATTATATATTCCAGGAGGATTTCTGTTCAGAACATTTTATGATAAAGTCGATATCTATAGTCTCCCAACTAAAAACCTGTATCGATTTGATAAACAAAATTTATGGTACCGTAATCCTTAAAAAGGCTTAATTCGACGTATAATTAGAAGCAAAAAAGTGTTTTTCATCAAATTTTTGAAAATTATTGATACATGTCCCAGAGTGGCCCCTATGACACCGCATCCCCGGCCACAGGAACTACCCTTTCGAGTATCGCGTCAGTGACCGGAGGGACGCCTTGGGGGCGGGCCAGAGCCCCCATTTCTACGTGCCGGAACGGTGCGCGTGTCCTACCAGGGCCACCATGGGGTTCCCTACTGACCGAGGTCCGCACTCCCTGAGCGCTCGCCTGGAAATTTCAGGTCTCCCACGGCCGGACGCGTTGCCTCTCTTCACTCACCCCTCACCTCCTCGTCTTGGTCCGTGTGTCGACGCAGGCAGGTGGTGACGACGGGTGAGCCCTGCCGGTGGGTCCGCAGTGCAGCTGCAGCAGCTCTTCCTAGGATGGTACAGAGTTCTCCTCCTGTTCGATGGTGTGGGCCAAGCTTGGTGAATCGCCGGCCCTCTGTCTCGACCACTCCGTCTGCATCTTCTTCTTCATGATGGCCGAGACAAAGGCCGACACCCGGTCCCAGCTGCTTCCGTTCTTTATCATCTCCGAAACCAGGCTGTCCGGCGCGAGACGGCTGATCACGCCGTCGTCTTCATCGCTTCTTCCACCGGGATCGATCGCTGTTGTGGCCGTCCCGCGCCTCTCCTTCTCCCAGGCCTCACACTCGAACAGGGTGTGCCAAGGTGTGTCCTCCGCCCCTCGATCACAGTGCGCGCACACGGGGCTCGGCGCTATCAACATCCGATGTAGGTACGAGCCGAGGCACCCGTGGCCGCTCAATACTTGGGTAAGGTGGAAGTTAAGCGCTCCGTGCGTTCTTCCTACCCATCCGTCGAGGTCGCGTATCTGCGCTCGGGTCCACTCGCCCTTGGTCGAATGGGCGAGCGCGTCCTTCCACTTCCGAAGCGTGTCCTGCTGGATAACTCGCTTGACCCGAAGTGCCTTCCGCTTCGTCTTCGCTTTCTTCTTTGCACCGTATACCGCCGCAATTTCGCCGACCTTGAGTTCGATCGGCGGTATACTGATATATGTCCCAGATATTATTCGTAATATTATGCTCAATTCATTTTTACCGACAGAGGGTGCAGAACGTTATCAAAATCCAGTGTCCACGGGGTAGAAACTTCCTTTAATTTTTCAAACTTGCAAGCTCTACCAATTTCCACACAGTCGAGGATGGTCAAGGAATCACTAAATGAAATGAAAACTTGCAGGTACGTTTCAAACGGATGAGATCAGACGATTCAGAATCTTCAAAATTCTACAGTACATCAGGATATTTGCTTTTTCGCTGTGGTCACCTTTACCACCGTACCGACGCCAAAAAGAAAAACGAAGAAGACAGTCAGAGCGTTAAGAAAAACTTTGACAATGTATATTTACATTAAAAAAATATTTTTTAGAAATTTCTGACACTTCTAACAGAAAATTTTCTTCATCCCCCTCCCTCCTGACGAATATGTTACCATGGGTGGAGAAGCATAAAAATGGTAAGACTGGTAAATTTTACAGATTTCTGCTATAATAGACTGTCTAACTGGGCTGAAATTGAAAATCTCATTTGCAGATTGCGTTCATAATAGATCTGAACCAGTTGGTAAGCTACTCAACTGCATGAAACACAAAATAAACGAGCCACAGCAATTCAATTAAAGTGACCATGGCGATAGAACAAAAGTAGTTTCGCCAATTTTGGGCTTCTCAGGAGGTTCGTGGTGCACGTCCAGTCATCATCATATTAACCCTGAACTTCATCCTTTTAAATGAAGTTCTCGTATACTTTATGAAACCACTCAAAAAATAGGGCCTCTGACATGTTCAGCATTCCAGAAATCTACAAGAATTATCTATTTCCCTTTTACACTCGACAGTCAACTAAACCTCTTTCTTCGTTACCTCTTCAGCATGTCTTTCTTATCACCTACCTACCCTTCATCCCATACGGGAGACCGGAACCAACTTGAATAAATTCACCCCTTGTGCGCTCCACATGTTATTTGTAAGTTTTCTGGTAGGCCGGAAGGGTTTTCAGTACATTTTGGACGCTAAATGTTCTCAAGCCTTCCTATGAGCTCCCTCTATTATCAAATGTATAAACCCAATTCCTGAGAACCAAAACCAGTCAGTCCAGTCAGTCAGATACCTGTGCGAGCACTACGCTTTGCTAGTGCATCATCTTGCTCTTGCAGACGAGTCTGCAACTACGAGAATGCATTTTCGTGTCTTGGCTTCGCCGACTGCACCGACATGAGAATGTCATCGTGTCAGTCAGTCAGTCATTTATTATTATTTTTATTTATTTATTATTTATTATTATTATTTTCGTAACGCCCCAAAGTAACGCTTTTTTCCGTTGTGTACCAAAGTAAAAACATAAAAATGTCAAAATGTTTCAGTAACTCACAGAGCTAATCCACCCGTGTGTCCCTTCTGAATATAATAAAGGGCTGACTCTCAAATCCACGACCCCCACAAAATGATTTACCGCGAATGAAAACTATTAGTCTGTTTTACTACTATTATTGTCGCTTAGCGAACAGTGCTCATCCACTTAACTCCACCACTTCCACTGAATGATGTGGGCAGAGGCTTCTTAAATCACACATCTGAGCGGCACCGAGTCTAAAGTTCAATTACGCTGCTATATCTCCTAATACAACATGTAACTTTGAGACACCGCCATTCATCTTACAGATTTTCATTGTTTTCGGGGATCACCTCGGCGAAATCAACTACATTATTTTATTTGACACCCGCACACGTACACCCTTTCGGCCTCCACGTTCATTCATGTCAAAAAAAAAAAAATCTATTTTATGATAAAAAGATTAACACATTCGCGAGCACCATTCGCCTAACAGGAAAAAATGGTTCGGCTTCGCGCAGACGAATTGAATTTATCGCCTCTATCTTTGTCGAATAAATCTTCGTTTCTGTTTCCAAGCCCCCCCCCTTCATTTACCCTCCCCTCTTCCTGTAATATGTTATTGTTTTGCTGTTTTATTCGACGCGGAATGCATTAACTTAATTTTCTCTCTGTTTTCACTCGATTGTTTCGGCGAACAACATTACGTGATAGAAGGCGATATCCATTCACGTTATTTATCTTTTTAGAATTACGTTCGCCAATTTTCTTCGGGACCTATTGCGAACTGATAAGAATTTCCACTCTAGTTTCTGGCTTCGATGTCGACACGTGCTCCAATCCTCTCTCGTTCAGAGATACAGTGCCCTCCGCTGTATCACAAGATCACGGCCATAAGCGGCGTCCTTGGTATTACAAGGACTCTTAATGTAGCAAACACCAGGGAGGATCGGATTCGGAATTTCAGAAACCAAAAATTCTACCATCAGAAACCTGATACAAGGGGAGGAGGAAAGGATAGCTGATCATTTCAAATTCGATATTTTAGCGGCTTCGACCAGAACAGTGGACAAATAAACAATTTCTGATGAATCCTTATTTAAAATGAAAAAAATAAAAAATCGATCAGTTTTCTCTCTAATGGGGACTACACAGTCTGGGTTTTGTGAGCTCCCCCTCCTCTTGTAAGATTATGAAGGAAAACAATTCAAGAATCATTTTTCAATCTCGTAGTCGGGCGAGTGGTATTTGATGTAGGGGATTGGGGACACACAGTAAAAGGAAGAGGTAATTCCCGAGGGACCGATGATATGCATAATGAGAAGGGAAGGATTTCAGGCGGGGGAGTTAGGAAAGTCAAATACAGTGTTGATTATTAGCGGAGTGGGGTTTTTTAAATTTTCCCCACTTTTTGGGGATAGTTTTCATCAAGTACATCTCTGTTTGCCAACTGTTTTTTGTATGTGGTGCACAAGTAGATTCCGAAGGTATGAATGCGAATCAATTTAATTTTGAAAACTATTATTTGAATTCTAAGAAACTGAACCGTTTCTCGTTAAGAGCGACGTTTTCAAGTATTACAAAAATGACATAGAAAATAGGATGTGGCCTCCCAAATAACGTCTCTAAAAGCTGAAAATTGAGTAGAAGTATAATGCTTTTTTCTGGTAATTAGTTTGGTTGATTGGTTCAACGATTATCTGCCTCGTATTCGTGCATTTTCCTCTGAATACGGGAGGAGGGAATCTAAAGCTCAATAGAGATTTTGGTTTAAGTGTCACTTCTATTCAGAGAATGAAAACAATGATCATGAATATCATTCTTTGGGTTTTGAAAATTCAGGAATTTTTTCTGAACAATACTTCATTTTACGTAGAATGTTCTGAGCGATTTGAAACACAGGAAATCAAAACTAGTATGTACTCGTACAAGAATAGCTATCATAGCCTAAGTTTCATAGGTAGGTAACATAGGGGTGTCCTAAACATTTTTTCTTCATCCTGCTTGACCCTTTACACCCTCCTTCCATGATTTGCCTCAAATAACTCCTGAGAAGCCCCTATTTTTTTGCTAAGGGGGGAGATTTCAGATCCCTCAGGAACCGCCTTATCTATACAAGAAGATTAGAAATTTCGTGTAGGTACACCCATTTTTAGGTTTTAAAAGCCTCTTAATTAATTTCACTGCACACCCCCATCCCCTGTCGCAAGCAAAGTCAGCTTATTTGATTTATTGCATGACCTTTATTTCAACTTTCCAGTGAAATTAAAGCACGCCCAGTGCTTCACAAGACAGAGAAATTTACGATAAATACGATATTTGGGCTATTTATTAGCTTCCAAAGGGTCCGCAATATTTTCTGTGCTCTCAGAAGCAGACTTGAATAGTATATAGCATAGTTTTGCATACGCCGTATTCTGAACAGGTATAAGAAAATCATGTAAGCCAATTGTTATAGAAACTCGAATTTAGAATTAACTTCGCTCGAAACTTTGTTTTATTAAATTTACATTGAGCAGGAAACGGACGAGAAAACTTTATTTTCCCTTCATGTTCATAGTTGCTCCTTAAACGTAGTGAATCTGTTAATTTACATTAAGAATAGCGATCTCTAGATTCAGGACATTTATAGTTACTGTAATGGGTCAGAATTTCATAAAGTGAGACAGTTTTTGAAAATTCGGCTGCGTTAGAAATGACAAACTATAAACTGACAGTGAGTTTAGATCTTGATCAATACATCCACGGTCATATCCACACGAAAGTCCTTGCGACTTGTGTATGTATTACTATTACCTACTATAGACACAGGGAATATACTTCATAATCATCATATACTCGGGGCTATTAAGCAATCAGGCTACCAGCGCAATGTGGTCGATTTAACTGGAAACAAACAGAGTGTGCGAAACGTACAAATGTTTGATTTACGTAAACAAAAACATATTTTTGTGTACTGTCACTGAATGAAATGTTATAGAGGTAAGGTATTTTGGAAGGATGTGGCCAGATTTGTTGCAAAGATACCACCATGCGGATGTAATTATCTCAGTTTACTATTGTACCGTCAGATACCAAGCACCGAAAACAGTTAATTTTTGTAATCAAAACACGAGTACAGCTAGCCGGTCACTCACATCCTTCGTTCGATTAGAATCGTCGTCGCTCTAGTAACCACCGCAGTCGCCTCGTAAACGACATTCGATGTTGTTAACTTGGCAATTTTTCTTCCAATTTTCGACGAGTGTATTGTCTGATTGAAGTCTGCTCGAGCAGATGTCGCAGGAGGATTTACAATTTAACGAGCAACATTCGGCACGAGCGAGAAAGAATATACATATATACTCGTTCATTCGAGCACCGAGCACCGAGCAACCGAAGCTGTTCGAGAGACGTGACAGCACGACACGATGGCACCCGAGCTTCCTTTCAAACTAAAAGAAAAAGCACTTCGTGAACTGAACGAAACACCGGAAAATTCGAGCAGCGGAGTTTCTAAATTGAGGAAACTGATAGCGGGTAAATACGTGTGTTTTGCATAAATTTATTTCAGTGTTCGTCTTTTTGTTTTCAAACGCAGCATCAAACAGAGTTTTAGGGTATGGGCCCGGTTTAAGAAAACATACTCGTACGACAGTATTGATATAAAACAGAAAGCAACACTGAGGTGAACTCTCCGTTCGTAGATTTCTGAGATGTGCTTATAAAGAAGCTGTACAGAATCATTTTTATAAAAATCTACGTAAATAGACCATGGTCAGTGTATGGCTAAAAGTTCTTAATGACCGACTTACAACACAAAACTGAGACAGGGCAGGCATCATTTGACCTCAGCAATAGACGCTGAGTATCAACTCATTCTTTTGTACGTTCATTATCAGCAGGGACGAAAATTAGGGGGCAGGCGGGACCACCTGCTCTCCCACGCCACCGCCAAAGTGGTAAATTTTAGTAGATGGATCAAAAGTTGGGAAAATTCAACAAATCAAAATAGTTTTTTTGGCTAATACAAACAAATTGTGATTGATACTTGGGAATTTTGAGTTGAGTCAGCTGGGAATTTAACAATTTTTGACCTTCCAGAAAAAACTCTTCACTACGTCCCTGATTATCAGCCTAATTAGAAAACTACGGTGCTTCAACCCTTCAACTCATCTGCTTGCCGCTACGCCTTGCGCATTTTGACTAGATAAAGCAGTCAGTCAGATAGTCCATCATCAATTTGTTTCTTCGTATGCTAATCTGGGAGTTTGTTGGCTGCCTAACTGCATTTCGGATCATAAGAGTTAAAGGTATTTTATAAATGAACTAATCACACAAATTCAATCAAACACAAGCCACATAATAACACGAGTGGGGCATTAAAAGGAACCGCAAAGACGTTTCGAGACAACTTTTTTGGGAAGAGGATCCCAATTTCTTCAACAGAGAACCCTAGTTCGCTAACTGACCGGAAATTTTTGACGTCGATACCTAATGAAAAAATAATATTTATCATTTTCCCAATTGAGGGAAACTTTCGCCAGATTTACCAACTGAGAAACATATTTTTGAGGAGGGGTGGAGGGGGTCCACTACTATTTGGCACACCGCTGAAGATCAGGTTGTGGGAAGATATTTAGGAACAAAATGGTACAGAGTTTGGAAAATTTATTCAAGGTTATTCGACATTACTTTTCAAGCAAGTAGAACGAGACAAAACACGGAACAGTCTTAAAAAATGTTCTCAATTCCGGAAGAGTCGAAAGGGTCTTCATTGAATTTGTAAGAGACTAGAAAAGTTTCAAACAAGAAGTCTTGAAGTATTTCAAGCCATCTTAAACGACAATACGAATCTTCAAGAGTTTTGGCGAATCTTAATGAAGCAGCAGTAGCATCAGGATCCTTTCTTAAGGGAGGTGGGAGGAGGAAATGAATTGCTCAGGTGGAAAAAAATAGCGGAAAATGTTGATATAATAAGGAAAATAGCGACTTGAGAGTAAAATGTTTTTGAAATAATTGAGAAAAATTGTGTAATTTTGTTTCCATATTACATTTAATCCCGTGTAAAGCATGTCATTTCATGACGTGAGGAGAGCAGGGTCAAGATCTGCTTACCGCCTTACTGCACTTATAATGAAGTCTCTCAAAATCTTAAACAAGTTTAAAAGTCTTAAAATGCATTCAGGATGATAGAAAACAAAAAAGATATACAAGAAAAGTTTATATGTATGCAAAGTTTGCAGACGAGTCGTAGGCAAGTTCTGTAATTGCACGAGTGGCATCGCTTCCTCTTTCCTTTCGCCCTGTCATGAACCATGATCATTTTCTAAATTTTACCAAATTTCGAGCTGGAAATAATTCCTTTATCACTATTACTTCCTTCGCAGTAAATCGTTAAGAGAGTAATCACTTTCTTTTTCCCGAGAGAAGGGTGTAGTACTATTACTACATAGAATATCATTCAGATGAAGCTGAAAAATGTCATTTCCCAAATGCTGAACTGATGAAATACATACAATGAATTTTGTTGGTAAATTTACAATTTTCTGACAATGCCGACTTGGATAATGATTAATGGGTCAACCCACTTTACATACTGCCGGCTCTATACATATGTCACATCGGACATTAACTCCATCTCGTCTCCTCACAATCATTCAGTATCATTTGCATTATTTCCTTCCCAAGTTAATATTTTCTTAAGAATTTCTACGTGCACTAAGTAGACTAGCATGCGGTATGTATAGATAATATTTTCTTCTTTCCAGATGAGCCAAACTTCACGTGCCCCGAAACAGAGGAATTTCTTCTCAAATTTCTACGAGCCAGGAAATTCAATGCGGACCATGCGTTTCGTTTGGTAAGATTTGACGAACATTATCTCTATATCTGAAACTTTTCAATACTTCAGAACAATTGTCTCCCAAATGAGATCACCACGACTAACATCTCTCTACTAGTCCTCACCTCTGAAAACTAATTAATCCATCGACTAGTCATCCAGATTGTTATTTCTCCAAAAGATTACAAGCGTGTGAGCCACAATAAATTGAGAGTATGCGGCGGGAAACGGCACGTAATATTTGGTCATGAAGGAGGGAAAACCTACGAAAACAAATTTGCTTTATGTATCCCAACAGCGTGCTAACCTACGCACATCGAATTCGCAAGTCTTTTTATTTTTATTTTTCCCCCATATAAAATAGCCCGTATTCGCTTGAAGTACACTAAGGCGAAACAAGTGGTCATTTGAGAGGAATTAAGCCGTAGATGGGCTCCAGTTTTGAGTTCGCGAAGGAAAAGAGAGCATCGGCGAAGACGACACTACGTGGGCACGCACGTACATGAAATGTGTACTCGCTTTAATCCACCGGATAGAGATGCCTTGAAAGTTTCCGCAGATGCGTTTAATTAAACTGCGAGCCGAATGAGGTATCGCCGCGAATTAAGGTCGGTTTAGCTTAGTGGAAGGCATATTAGTTGTCTGCCTTTCGCCACCACCGCGGCACACCGGAATCGAATACGTGTCACGTTTTCGGACTTTTTTTAGAGTTATTTCAGCTCTGGGAGAACTTTTCAAAAAGAGTAGTATACGCGTTTTCTTTCATTTTTATCGGTTCCATTTCCATTAGAGCGCTTCGAGACTAGCTTGTAAACGAAGCTGACACGACGAACGAACTTGCGGTTCTGCAAAGTTATTACACCCGAAGTGAGATATAACGTCAGGAGCAGTCGCTCGCAACTGGCAAATGAGCGACCTATTCGAGGTAGACGTATGTAAGTTGGTATGTCATGGTTTTGAAGGGGAAAATAACGCGGCGTTGAATTATGTAGAAACGTGGTCATTCATGAATTTATCCAGGGACTTGAACGACGGCATTTTAGTAGAAAAAGAAAATACTAATTTTATGAACCGGACAAACTTCAAGATCAATATACCTCTGAGGCGGATTCAGAAGGCAATCTAGGTGGGGAATTCAGAATGTGCAAGAATTGCATAGTTTTCCACCTCTTCTTCCAAATGTTTGGATCATTTGTGAATCGCCAAGATTGTAAATGCGTGGGGAGAAAAAGGAGAAATACTCAGGGGTTTTGAATATTCTGCTGTTGCTTCCACTCTAGAATTCAACCAGGTAAAATTTTTTAAATTTTAATTCTTTACAACAGACCATTCACTTTTTTCCTTCGAGGACGGTACTGTCCTAATGACAACAGAAGACTTTGCAATGTTAGTTTGAGAACTGGAAACTCTGCTAGACTTGCTTCAAACTCTTTAAAACTTTTTCAACTTTGTTTGAGGCTTACACAAACTGATAAAACTCATACACGACTCATTCTGACTCTTTCAGAGTTGTTTAAGGCTCTATACAAGGCATAATTAAGACTTTCCAAAACTCTTTTATACTTGTTTAGAATTTTTTGAAATTCATGTAAGACAGTAAGGCTCATCAATGCTCATTAAGATTCGCCAAGACTCCCAGACTTGTTCAAGGCTCTTGAAAGCTCTTCCGCAATTATTTAAGACTCGCTGTTGTCTCTTCATAACTCTTCCAGTCTTGATTAGGATTTTTCAAGACTTGATCAAGACTTTGTATAAAACCCCTTAAGACTTTTGAAGAATTTTCAAGATAGTTTAGATTACTGAAAACTCATCTAAGACTTTTCCAGATTGTTTACGGCATTTTCAAGACTTTATAATACTTGTTTAAGATTTCTTGCAACTTTTCAAAACTCTTACCAATTTGCTTTAGTTAGTAAAACTTCCGACGTATCTCCGACTAATATATCTAAAAAATAATAGTCGTCTGGAGGCTTTTCGTGCAGTCAACAAAAAAGCAACAAATTAAATGCGGTGCAAAGGTTTTTAAAAACGCATTAATAGAGTGAGACAGTTGAAACAGGGTCACGTTCCCTTGTTACTAAACTGAAAAATCTTTTCTTCGAGAAAGAATTCTTTTCCCACAACGGAACAAAAGAATTTGCCCTTGATCAGCGATAGTTAGAGTCCCAAATTACTTATAAAATTTGAGTAATAAGTTTTCCTAGAAAATTCAGACAAGAACCAGCTCGTTTCAATCTCGTCTGCGATGAGTTTCGCGAGTATACGAATAAGTTATAGATGCCTACACTAACATCCAACATGAATACAAATTGTCAAAAAGGTCGGTATGAAACTTTAGTCTTCTTTCTGACAGAAAGATGCGACATGAAAATCAGAAGAAAATTATAAGAATTGAAAAATTACGGGAATTTTATTGCACATCTCATATATTTGAGTTCGGACAAGTTTCGTACTAACATCTATTTAGCTGAGATCTCGTGCATTAGAAGACAGCACGAAAGAGAATAATTAAGGAGTTTCATTCAAGATTCAAGGTCGAAAAAAGTCGTTTTGGGGTAGAAATATGAAACCGAGTCTCCGAAGAGCTGCAAGCTGGAAATTGAAATGTAAATTTCAAGCGAGGAGCTACATTTCAAACTGAGCTATTCCCAGAAATCAAAATTTTCAGGAAACTAATTAATCGTTCTGGGGAAGCCATGTTACGGGAGAGAAAAACGATTCATGGTTTAGAATGTTGGTTGCACTGTCACTCAGGAGGTTGTGAAATGAAAAAATTTAAAGAAGTACCTCATCAGGAGAGATTTCCCGACAGAGGCATCGCTGGAAAAATTTTTAGGGGGGTAATTTTTTCAGTAGTGTTGACCTACATTTATCGTCATCAGTGGATTTTTGGGGTGAGAGGGGAGTAGTTTTTTTTTGTTGATAATATTGACTTACGCTCACTGAAATATTTTATGAGGAGCAGAGTATTTTTCTAAATTTTTGTACCTGAGTATTTATATAGGCGCCGACTTATGAAAAGTATTGGGGGGGGGGCAGAATCAAAGTTATCACGGTTCTTAGGAGCGGTCGAAAATCACTTTCCATGTATTTTGGTACCAAAATTATACCCTTCTCATGATTACTTATCATATTTTCGTATTTTAAATAATTTAAAATTGTGCAGTTTTTTCTTTGATTATTTTATTGAGACGCGTCTGATATTTCGGTATTATTGATTTTATTCTTATTTGTTTTCTATTTTACCGACTTTTCGAAGAAAAGGGAGGTATTACACTCGTCACAGTTGTGAAGTTGGGGGCGGGGGCAATGTTTTTTTTGCGTTTCAGAGTGTTTAGAACACGACTGTAATAGTGGCTGAATTTCAGGTTTCCTTATATATATATATATAATATATATATATTTCGCGAAAGCAGTTTTTTTCTTATTTGTTGAATTAAAAAATTTATGGTAACATTTGTTGTACTTTTCCATTTTTGAGTTGAAAATATTGGAGGGGGAGGGGCGTCGCCTCCTCAAAGTTTTTACTGAGGGGAATCCCCCTTCCACACACAAGAGAAATGCCAAGTCGGCGCCTATGAGTATTTATTAATTATATTAAGTATGTCAAAATATTATGAAGGTAATTTCAACTTATTACAATTTTTTCCACAAATATTTTTAATTTGTGTTCATTCCCATTGATGAACTTCTCAATAATTCTTTATTCGGGCATCTCGAGTATAAATATAATTGGCATCTGAATTTGGGGGGGGGGTTTGATCATGTCTACCTCCCTTCCCCGAGCAACACCCATGTTTCCCAGTAAAGGGGGAAAATGATGCGAATAGCTTAGTTTTGAAAACGGACAATTTTGTACACAAACTTGGACTGCTTAGAACACATAAACTATATTAGATACGACATTCGAGTATAATATGATTATCAGTGCAGCCATATGTATATAGAGTATCACAATACATCAAAAAGTGAAAAATCGTTTTTTGGGGAATAGCTTAGTTTGGAATATGGCTCCTTAAGCTCAGTTACCTGGGTCTATATGTTAAGAATACTATCATTGCTGAAGGCATCTGAAGGAATTAAAACGGGTTTATTCAATTCAAAATTGGCATACTACCTTTGTATTATTCATAGTCTAATATTTATAGATAGCAAATTGAGTAAATATTCATCACAAAACTGAATTCTCAACATTATACCTGGTAGATATAACTTTCACAAATATAATTCGAAAATGTTGATTATTGGATAATGGAATACTAGTAAATAATTGTTGTTATAATTTGTATCCGAAAATGAAGATCTCGATATCCCTTGTCCAGAAACGATAAAAACGGACACAAGAAAGTTGCATTTAGGTATCGATATACTCGTACTATAAGGTGTGGTCTTTACTTTAAGAAATTTTCTCAGATCTGCTTTCCAAACTTCGAAACTCATGTTACATAAGTAATTCAAAAAATTTTCAAAGAAGATTCAACCCGATCGGGTATATATTAACCCGAGCTCCCTGAGAGTCAAAGTTCAGTTATTTTGTCAAAATTTGCAGTTTACAATAAAAATACCAAAAAATCAAAAAAATTTACGAATTCTGATGAAGCTCGCGGGAGTTGTTTTCGACGTCAGTACATCATGCGCCAACATTTTATTCATTTATCTTCATTAATGTTGCTACAGCCACAATTTAAACGCTAGAGTAATTTTGGATGTGCAAAATTCCAAAATTTCCGTGCGCCTCCCCTGAACTACGTACAGAGTTGGGTTTTGTAGCACCGAAATTTGGAAAATCGAGGAACTATATTCTAAAAAGGAGCAAGTAAGAGGAAAAATACTGGTAAAACGCGATCCAAAAATGAATAAAAATTGAAATAAATTAAATAAATAAAAAAATACAAATCCACCAATTTTGTTACAGTTTGAATGAATTATTGCTCGGGATATGTACCATATGTACTTACATAAAATGTTTATCTGTCTCTGTATTGCAGTGGTATTGGTCTAAATATCGATGAATATGTTCTTTTAGTTGGGCAAAAGTTTGGGGTTCCCGTGCGGTCTCTAATCAACTTAGGAATAAGGGCTGAACGGAATTCTTCACAAAATCCTAAAAATAACTTTCCTCGACTAACTCGTCGCATACATGTTATCTAAGTTCGACAAAGAAAACTTCGAACGGAATTTTTAAACCACAGTGGTGGGCCGAAAACGATGCTGTTATTCCATTTAGTCGTGTTCAGCGAATTTAGCGTCTAACAGTTTCAGTTCCACTCGAACGAACTTTCGGCCAGCGAGGCATAACTACTGAGGAGTCTTTCTCGCACGAGCAATCAGCAGCCCACAAAGCACTTCTCAACCGTTCTTCCCAAAATAGACGGTACCCATGTATACAAATTTCGTTTCCACGTGCCTGTTGCAGCTACAACGGTACTACGCGGTCCGAGCTTCAAATCCGGAACTGTTCGCCGACCTACGTCCGTCACTGCAGTCAAGGACATTGGCGATGGGTGCCCAAGCTGCACTTCACGAGCGCGATCAAAACGGTTCAAAAATCTACGTATTTCGTTTGGGTTAGTCTTTATATCATTTATATACTCGTTAACGTATAGAAATTGTTCGGAGACATTAGAGGGAGAAGAAAACGAAGTTCGACAAAAATTAAAACAAAGCTGAAAATTACTACTGTTAGATTTTCAATAGTACATTGACGTATATTCATTATACTATATTGAAAAATATTCGAACTAAATTAACTAACAGACTAGAATCCACATGAAAATGAGTCCTTATAATTTTCTAATATCTGTCTTCAGAAGGTTACAAAAGAGTAATTCAAAATAACTCTTTAATCAGCTACACCATCAACGCAGAGGTCTGCTTCTGGTCGGATATGCGAAACCCCGAAGGTTTTTCTTGTTTCACCGAGTTCTCGGAAGCGAAAGGATGATTACAACTCCTGTTGGAATCATCCCCCTGCAAGTATACCTATCCATCTCTGGAAACTTTTTCAACTTCCCTGCCCTCCTCCTTTAGATATCCCACGGATAAAACTGTTGTTTGCGTTTTATCTGTTTTATGTAGTAAAATATTTGAAACATTTATGAGTATGACTTCGCAACTGGAACATTGATCACATGATTTTCTAATTGGAATATCGACTGAGGCACCACAAAGGGAGCAACGATCAACAACTGAGTGAAATACAATACGAATATCGAAATGTAAATTTTAAAGAGACCTGGACTCAATTTTGATGTTGTAAAATCGAGGCCTCATGGGGGAAGAGGGTTTCAAAATTCAGAGAACCAAACGAGTTAGTATAATACATGTGTTACTTCCCATGCGGTGGAAGCCTCTGAATCCATTTTTGATTTCGGTATGATCGTACATTCAAATGTGGTTTAAACTTGAAAAACCCAAGAAAATTGAACATGGATCTCATTTAATGGAGGTTTAAGGTTACTGAATCCGAATTCGCCGAAATCTGATGTTACAAAAAATCATACTGCAGAAAAGAATTCTTCGAAATTGGAGGTCGAAGGTATGTAATAGATGGAAATGAGGGAAAGGAATGAAGCTTTAGAACAGGATTAAGAGAATTTTTCCAAAGTGTTTCATTCCCAAGAAATTAAAATATAAGTAGATTTTGTGACATGTCGTATCAGTCTTTTCTATAGGACGACAATGTGGGCGGCTCAAAGAGAGAAAAATATTTTTTTCATGTTTTGAACATCGAATAATCATGAAGACTAATCTCGAAAAACTTAAAACTGCAACACGAGTTTTTGTTCCTTAATACCTATTAACACCGGCTCATTAAGAATTTTTGATCGTCGAACATCTTATACTGTGAATTTTTCCATTTAAAGCTCCCCAACTAATCATAAGCGCCACAAGTTTAAATCGTCGTCAAATAAGCGTTAGAAACTGATTCAAAAAATTTTTAAATCTATACTTCAATATACATATTGCTTTCCACACAATCCTTACTCCAAACTCTTCCTGTAGCGCCATAACTTTTAATTTTAAGCAAAGTAGATACGAAACATCAATTTAGCAATAAAACAAATTCAACAGGTGATGTTTTGATTTCGTTAATATACCTAAAAAGTCCAAAAAGTTATACTTGTAGTTTTGAAGTCCTGTGTTAGAAACCAATAAGAGACACAGTAAGAGCTATCTACAAGATATGTGTGGTATGTGTGGGGTTAGGTAAGGGGAAGAAAATACTGCTGGAGATGGACAGGTATACAAGTACAGAATCTGATGTCAAACGTTAATATGTATCAGTATATAGGATTAGTTTGAGCTCCCCTGAAGGCAAACGTTGGAAAACTGCTAAGAACCTGTGTCTACACAGTATACAATTTTCTCTCCTGAATGAGCTGAGCTAATGTGTAGTGAGATTGTCTTGACGTTAAATAAACATTGTGGTGCCTTGACCATTTGCTTAAATTCTTTGGAGATAGTCTTCATAATTTTTCTATTGCGAAAAAAATGCAGAAAAGTTACCGTTATTTGGCGCCAAGCGGTTATCACATGGGATGTAAAGGCTGAATAAGACGCTACGAATGCGACATTCGTCGTTCAGCCAGTTTCACATAAAGCCCAATCTAGATTTTTTGTTAAGCATTTCCCGATACAGTAAATATTGATAAGTTTGAAATGGATAATCTACGTGAGTGAGGGCTAGACTGTTCTATTTCCTAACGAGTGAATCTCCAGTGGGATACTTCGAGACTTTTCGGGCATTAATTACCTAGTACATGCTCCATCGAACAACTACAGGAATTTTCAGCGTTGTGCTAATTTTTATCGAACATTTTTTTATTGCCTGCACTAAAATATATCTATATATGCAGCAATAAGCAAAAAGTAAATATACATTCGAAATCGTGTTTCTACACTCGTTGTACGTTCCCTATTCGCTTCGAATACGGGTTACAACGTCATATGAAAGATATTTACGACGAGCCGAAAAAAACTGCCCATTGTTCCCTCGTGTTTTTGCAACGTTGTAAATTTTTTTGCTAACGAAATACACAGTAGATGAAAATAAACAACGATCGATTTTTTCGCGAATTTAATGGACATTTTTGACGTGTTCGCGATGTAGCTTTTACTCGAATTAAATTCCAGAGAGAGAGGATGACTTATCGCCGTTTTATGTGCCGCTGATCGAGTAAGAAAGTGATACGGAGAGGGGGGAGGGGGTGAGATGAAGAACGGAGAAAGACAACGTTTAAAACTCAAAGAAACTGCGGAAACACTTTCGCTATGTGGGTAATTCGCGCGACTTCCTTTTCACGATACGAGTAACTTTTATTTGATTAACTAAGCAGCTCGCGAAAGAGTGAAAGAAAAGTTTTTTAATTACTTTGGCACCATGCGCGTAAGTAAACATCAAAGAACATCGACCTAAGTTCGAATAATTTCGCTTTTTAATTTGTATTCGCTCGTAAAGAGATCTTTCACTTATTAACGGTGTTCAGCATTCTTCGGTTGAACTTTTTCATTTTTTCGTTCAATTTGCGACCGAATTTTACACAAATATAGGTACTATGCTGTGCGCCAAATCACGTTACCCATAACTGCAACGAAGAGCTATAAAAAATTCCCAGTTCTCGATAAGGCTATAGTTTCATTGAAAAAATTGAAAGTGAAAATATAAATTGCTGACGTTGTACCTCCTCCCCCTAACGTCATCTAATCTTCCCGGTAATGCTCGAATCTACGGGGCCATGGGGCTTTGTTACGGTTGTGGACGGTATGATTACAAAAATACACTGATACGAGAACGTTAAGATTCCCTTGCTTTGGAAATTTTCGAACTCGGAGTGACGATAGCCCAGATCTTTTCATTATGATCTAAAACAACCACCCTAGGTATTTCAGATTTTTAACATATTAACCCGCACCGCATCGGCCTTGAAGTTTACCGTGAGGTTAGAAATCACGTTTTCACTCAAAAACGCTTGTACCAAAAACAGTGAGACGGTTTGCATACTTTGTCAAAGTAGATAAAATTTCGAATATATTAAAAAAACAATTATTTACGTTTCGATTAAATTACATTCGATCGTGTTGCTTTCGGCGAATTTACTTTTGATGTATTTTTACATGAAGCTCTTAGCAATATCGGACTTTACAAAGTTGAAAAAGCGAAGGATTTGTTTTCTCGTTGATTTTAATAATTTTCCAGCTTATGGAATAACGTTCGAGTAGTTAAAATTAGAAACTCTTCTCTTCACATAGTCATTTTAGTACGCTCATGTTACATCGGTACTGCTGGTCTTCTAGTGATCTTAACGAGTTTTAGCAAGATCTGAATGAGTTTTAGCAAGATCTGAATGAGTTTCCATTCATATTAAGTTCCATTTTACTTTGTCATTATTCTTAAAATAGCGGTATTATTTTTCTTGTAAGATCGTTTCTTTCAACAATCCGTGTCTTACCTCTCTGATCGTGTTTCTGTTTTAGATTACTGTAAATGTTCTTTATTGATCTAATATTCATTACTTGTTCTGTCCTATATTTCCCTAATAACACCCTGGTGCACTTTAAAGATATGTTCGTTAGAATGGCCCTCCTTTTGGAAATTTCGAAATCGGGGTGACCATCCTCCAGATTTTTCCATTATGATCTAAAACAACAATCTGATTTTGTCAGAAGTCCGTTTTTGGCAGTTTTCTTCAAATGATATTCTCGCGAATATTTTAGTTTTGAAAATGAAATTTCTAGGCCGTATCCGTTAAGATCAAGATTAATTCTAAACTAAAATCTGTAAACGGTTTTTGTGATTCTGGAACAATTTAGAAATTGGACTCACCACGTTATAGAAAAATACTCTTCAAATATATCAAAAGTAAATAAAATTCATCGAATAAGTGCGTGCAGTTTTAACTTTCGATGAAATAAAAACCATTCTATAAATTATTCATTTTCAATAAACTTACTCTGATGTATTTTCTGTTCGATGTATTTACTTTTGGCGAATTTTCTTCGATGAATTTACTTTCGACAAATTTACCGGTTACCATTAGCTCACTGATTGCGAGATTTTTAAAATCAAAAGAAGCAAAAAATAAAAAAATCTTCATCCTAGGTAGACGATTAAACTCGTTAAGATTCAATCAGAATTTCTCAAGATTCGATAGGAACTCTGCGGTAGGTACCCATTAAATCGCATTTAATTTTATTAAGACTCTGTCAGATCCTCAAAACTTCTCAAGCCCGCAGCGAAACTCGTTAAGATTTTATCAATATTTTTTAATACACAATAAACTCGTTCAGACCGGGAGAACCTAATTAAAATGTATATTTCCGACATGATATTCTCAGAATTCATTGAAAGACTGGCTGACACTTATTTAGAAGTTGGTAAGACTCTTCAAAGACTTTCTAATACACAATAACAGCCCTCGAGATAGCTACCTAATTCGCCTACCTTTGCAGTGTTATGCAGCGATCCTCGTAGCGTGTGATGTTGCGCTAATTCCCCTGCTAGATGGCAGAAAAATCAGTCACAATGTATTTCTTATGGACGAGGCTCTTTTTCAAATAAGAGCTATAAAGTAAATAACGTATTTTCTGAGGCGAAATTTCGTACGGATGTTATATTATCCTTCAAGATTAAGATCATAATAAGGAAAAATATTCGTACAGGGCAAAAAAAAATTTGGTGCTCACTGTTGCGAGCATATTGCGAAGTGCGGCACCAGCTGCGTTTGTGTACGCAAACACGTATGTTTGTGTGTGTAAAGGTGTAAAGTGTCTTCCAATATTGTGGTACGGCAAAAGGGAACATGGGTCGCTACATAAAACTGAGTTAGGTATCTAGGTTATAGCGTGTACATCTGTGCTTGAGACTAACTGAAATACATTATCTTTCGGCTCAGCTGAGACGTTTTCGTATTAGGTTTTCGGTAAAACTCGACAACTCGACAAGTCTCGACCAAGACTTATTGCAACCAAGTTAAAGCTCGCTAAGCTTAATTAATACACCGTTAACGCCGTAAAATAAAATCGAACTTCTTGAGGTGATATTCGATTTATGGTTTGGCGTCACTGGACCAGAATTCAAACGTAATTAATATGGTAGCTGGGTCATGGTATGATTCTGAACAAAACCTAACACTGGATTGATCGCGTACACTTGCGTTTGAAAAAATCTAATTCATTTCAAGTTCTGTTAGCATCATTACTCTCATTTCCTTCACCCCTAATACGAGATATTGACGTGATAACAATATTACGAAACTACCGATTTGGAAAAGGAATTACAGCATCGACACTTGACCAACTTTTCAGAACTTTTGGAGCTACCGACGTTTACCCCGTTTCACGAAGCTATTCGGATATAACTACATTGCTCTACAATATAATAACCACACACTTAATTTTGTTACGTAGACCGATTCGACATGAACAAGGTTTCGGTGGAGGACATATTTAAGACTAATTTAATGGCACTGGAGTCGCTGTCGCGGGAATTGGAAACGCAAGTGTCAGGAACCGTGGTGCTCGTCGATATAAAGGGATTCGCCATGAACCGACATTACAAATTATTGTCACCGTATGTCGCTAAGAAATCTATCGATCTTATACAAGTAATAAAACCAATTTTTTGTTACTCAAACTGTATAATATTTACGATACGGAGGCCATCTAGCTTGGCCTCACGTAAGCCATAGTACGTATGAGAAAGCTGCTTGTTATTGGTATAAATTCCTTACTGCCTTTTTATAAACTCGGTTTCATCAAAATAAAAAGGAAAAGGAAGCTCGGTTCAAGCATCCAGTAGCCTTAGTGTATCTATCATAAGGTAATTCAAAATAAAATAAACTGCGCAACTAGGAGTAAAATAGTGAAAAACGATATTCGCATGGTAGCCCTTGTTTCCAGCTTACTCTAAAAGCTCATAATCGTCTGATTTCACTATTTTTTCCTCACTTGAATGTTAAATTTTTCTTGACAGTGCAAAATTACTCATAAGCTGAGAGAAACAGGAAGGTAATAAGATACTTCCTACACAGGTATCGATGATTAATAATTACCACCATTTTTCTGGAGACTCGCTTGAATTTGAGCCTTAATCAAGTTTTTGAGAACCTACGAACTGTTTTGTACACGAAACGCACCTTTTGGAAGGGCTGTACACCATTTCTTTGTTTTCCAACCGATGGCAGAAAATGCTACTGCAAGCAAGCATCTTTGGCTTTCGCTGATAGGTTACAGAACGCGTTTAATTAATAGTAATTTCACTCGCACTCAGCTACGTTTCTCCCTTTTTCTAAAGTACTCGTCTCTAAGATCGGTAATTAGTGAAGCATTTGCGCGCAAAACGGAACTGGCGAACCGTTCGACAAATCCGACTAATTTACGAAATTATTCTTCGCTAATTCTTTATAAATTGCGAAATTAAAAACCGTATGAGCTAATTTATCGCAGGCGACTCGACGGTTCGCACTCATTAAGAAAATCACTCCGCCCGGTACTATGATTCTTCGATGAGGACGGATTTCATGGCGTAGACTACTAAAAATGATTTTTGAAAAAAGCTTGATTTGCAAGCAAAGTAGCGACATTGTTTCTATCTTCGTGAGAAATTCTGTGAAAAGTTATATTCTGGGCAGTTCTGAGAAAGGGGATTGTCGCCCAAAATCCACCCCTTATGAATCTCGAGATACCGATAGTACTTTTAAGAAAATCCATAATCTCGTTAGAATTTTTGATTCGTGGGTAAAAGAGTGCGCCAGTAATCGGGTTTCAAATTCGGCGGATGACACAAGTGCAAGTCCCTTATCTAAATAACATTAGGTAACGAAGAATGACAGGGTGACAGCGTCGATGTAGACGTTAATTGACAAGAGAACGTCGGTCTTGTCGAGAAAAATTTAACCAAGTTAAATGGCCAAAACCCGAAAACGAACGACAAAAGTGGTACCGATTTACCATAGTAAAAGTACGTTACTTATTTTGATTTCTAGCCAAGATTAAAGATACGATTCGATTTCTAACATTTCATCCGCATTTATAGCTGTCTTCAGATTTAATTAAGTCGAGTAGGTATACCTACTTAAATGTTTTACATATTCAATCCCTTTCTTCATTACCAAATGCACCGTAAGCCAACAAAATTGATCTTCACAATTCGTACTCGTAGATTGTACTGACAATATTCTTGTAACAATACTGTATAGTATGAGGTACTTACCATGTAAGATGAACTTTGTTCTCAGGATGCATTTCCGTTACGTTTTCGTTCTTTTCACGTCATCAATGAGCCAGTCTACTTCGATGTTCTTTTTTCAGCCCTGAAACCGTTCATGAAGAAGAAACTTAGCAAGAGGGTACGTCTAAAATTATTATACTCTCGTTTATTTGAATTATGCGTGGTTTCATGTCTTTCTGAAACATGGCGGTGGCTGCAGTGTGATCTTAATGAAACAGGCGTAACAAATTTTTTCCAGTTAGAATGTTAATTATGCCAATTGTTAAAATTTAGAGACAGGTAAGTAAGGCTTTACTTCCTAGATCTTGGTAACTAAGGTTGCGAGTTTCTGTGCTGACAGATTTTTGAAATCAATGAGGGGAGCAACAAACTGAAATCTAGACTTTTCAGATTTTATCTCCATTCTGACAATTAAGAAATTTTCAGAAAGGGAGAGGCTCGTTCCTTCGATACGTTTCCGTATGTTATGTGGTATACTTTTAAAATGTCCAAAAAATTCTAAGGTGTATTGCGTTTACTATGGATACAAGGTAGCTACATAATAAATGTATAAAACCCTCAAACTAAAGCAAGTAAACGATTGAGCAACAATGTAACAAAAACGAATATAATCGATTGAAGAAACACATTTCAAATATTTTTCATATCCTCTGAACAGAGTCGGCTAAGGTTACAGGTAGGCGACAGGGAGAATATAAGGTTAGGTTCGTTAATGTGCGTACCTATACTTTCAAAAAATTTGGTGAGCTGACTGAGGAGAAAGAAAAGTTTTAAGTTTAGATCTCTTCATTTCAGACTTATCAACATTAAAAACGACATAAAAGCGCAAACATTACTGTTGAATTTATGAAAATATGAGAGAGGATCCAGTTATTAATCGAAATTTAAGACAACAGGAGAAATAGGGCTTTACGGCGGTCAAAAAGTAGGGAAATATTTGTTTTCGCAAGTCCTATTTTAATTTGCTAACTAGCCTAATTTTGAGACAAAAATCAGTGATTTTCTCAAAAGAAACTACAATTTGATGAAAGTTTGTATTAAGGAATTTTCTTCACTTTCATTTAAATGTCAATTAAAATCTAGAGCAAAACTGATTCACACATTATTGCTTCCGCTATAAGGAATCATCTTTTGAAAAGAAATCTCTATTCAACGACAATCGGAGATGAAATTTAAGCGAAAACTTTTCTTCTTGCATACCAGCGGAAATTTGATTAGACCATCGAAACTTTGCTAGTTGATCAATACTGTTTTCTTTTCTTTATTTTGCAATCCGGAACTGAGATGAATTGCGCTGTATTGGCCAAATTTTTATTTAATTATAACGAAATTAGACCGGTCTTGCTAATTTAAATTGTAAATTTTAGACAAAAGTTATTCTTATTTACTTCCTTATCTGCAATTGAAATTATGGGAGATTGGTACATTGTTCTCCACAAGTTGATCAAAATTTTATATTAGAAAAAAAGCAACTACTTTTTTCCTTATGGAATCAGAATGAAAAAGTTTTCAAATATGAAGAGTTCTTTTCTGTTTCCTTCTAATTATCTTGCTTGTTAGTAAGAATTCCTGATAAAATTTAAAGCAAATTTTTTTTACTTGCTCGCAAAACCGAATTAGTGAAATTGTTTTTCAAGGAAATCAGTGTGAACAATTTTACAATTTTTCTTTCTTTTGGTCGATTAAAATTGAAGACTATAGTAGTTAGCTTCGGATAAACGGGAAAATCAAAAGAGCAACTGTCCTTTTCAGAAAGAAAAATATTGGTTAATTGAAAATGTTTTGAAAATAGTTGACTTGTGGGTAAAGTAGGCCTGAAGCAATCTTAGGAAATCACAGAAAATTTTCAACCGATACTTAGGTAGCCTTGAAAGTCTTCAATGTGTCTTAGACATGTCGGAACGAATCTATAAGGGTCTAACAGGTTCTTAAATAAACAATAAAAAATTTTAGACGAGTCTTAAACAATTTTGAATACTTTTGGAGAATTTAAAAAAAACTTGATCAAATCTTAAAGCGGCTTAAAAAAGCTTAATGAAGTTTTTAAGGGAGTTTTCAAGAGCTTTAAGCAAGCTGGAAGAATTGGAAACAGTTTTAAATAAATTGTGAATAATTTTAGGGAGTTTCAAACAAGTTCGGAAGAACAGTCTTAAGATGTAACCTAAATCTGAAAGAGCTTTAACAAGTCTTGAAAACAGGTAGGTCATAAAGAATATTATAGATACCTATACAAGTGTGTAAGTTTCAAAAAGTTTTAAGCGATTACGGACGAGTTTTGAAAGTTCTTATTCAGTCTATACAAGAGTCTTGAAGAGTCTTTACTTAGTCATCAAAAGTGTAATTAAAATTTGAAAAGGAATTTTTTCAATACCCACACGGAATGTATTTATCTCATTACCTCTCTGTTGCTCCCAGCCTCTGTGACTTTGGATTTTCTAAGAAGGTGCTGGAAAAAAAGTATCGCACGGTACTCGGAAGGAAATTGTGAAATACAACTTTCGCATTGCAGCCATCGTCTTTAGCTCTTGCTGAAAACTCACCTTCCGCAAGTTGCGTAATGTACAATTAAACAATCAGCGAACACTAAACATGAGCTTCGAAGGTATTGAAACAAGTAATATAGAAAAATCTTTGAGGGTTTTATTAAGGCTTTTCAAACTAGGCCGTAAGAATTCCATGAAGTCTAGATTAAGTGTGGAAAAGTTTTAATCAAATCTTCGAGAGTCCTAATAAGTCTTGAACGAATCTTGAATAGCTTCAGAGAATTTGAAACAAGTTTTCTTGGGCTTTAAAAAGTATTGAATAAATCCGGGGAAGTCTCAAAGATTCTCCAACTAGCCTTGAAGAGGCTTACCTATAGTCTTAACAACTTCGCTCCCTTTTCCGAAAGAGAGAATCGAATGGTATACGATGAACATCAATAACATTTCAGAAACTACTAAATTCTGGTATATCATAAATTACCTTTTCTCTCTCAAGATTTCTCTCTAAATATGCCGCTGACTTCGAAGTGATATACGTTTACGCATCTCGCAAGAACTCATTTTTATGGAAAAAGAAATCAAATATAAATTCAAAACTGTCTTCTCATAAGCATGTGTTAAATTTCACGAAATTTGATTAAGACCAATTTTGACAATGTTTTTCAAGAAGACTTAATCGGCAGATATGAATGCTATTGTAGCTTGTAAATATTCAGCAAATTCCTTTTAGAAGAAAGGAATATTTGGTTATGCCAAATTTTATAATACGATACCTTACCGAGTTCGTTATACTAATCTTTAAAAATGAAATTTTAAAAATATTCTATTAACTCTCATATTTCTGCAATTAATTTTCATTGTTCGTACCAATAGAACAAGAAATTTATATTAGTAAAAGATTTCTTATGGAAATCAAATAAAAATTCATTTAATAGAAATGTCTTAATGATTCCTTATAAATTTTCTAAGCTTGTACACTAAGAATTCACTTATAAAATTTGCAAATTTTACGCGAGTAATATACTCAATTATTGTAATTGTTTTTTCAGAAATTTTGTGAACAAATCTAATAAATGGTATTATCTGTGAGCTTTTGTGATGAAGTTGAAGACTATATAGTCTTCCATAAAAATCAGCGACTAGTCAAAAACGATATTTTATAAGTTGTACGAATCATGAACTTTGGAATAGTAGATCTTAAAATCCATGAAATTTGTTCAACCGTATCTTACATAAATTTAATTGTCCTTAAATTTCATTTACTCTAGACAGTCGACGGTCTATATATTCTAACAGATTTTATAACTAAAAAAATTGTTAGTAACAGTACAAATAAATTTGAATACTTTTACTCATTTAACAAAGAACTTCATCTGAAAGACATTTCATTAAAAAAGCTAAGAATTCTTTACATTTTTTCAAGAGCTTTAATCCGAAGCTGTAGAAATAATGAAACAAAATTCGTGAAATATATTCATCTACGAGAGTTCCCCATCAGACATTCTGATAGCATCAAGTATCTTATAGAGTATAACAAACAAAAAGAAGATCGGTTATTCACAGTCGAAGAATCTTAATTAAGTGAGCTCAATATAGGAGTATATAGCAGAGTTCTCAAATTTTACAGTCTTGACAGTCAGCATGGAAAGGGAAAACTCCATACATAGCTATGGATGCTACAATTTTGAGACGAGACAAAACGTTTTTTTCGAAGAATTCTCGTTTCCGGAACCAAAAAAAATATTAATTGTTTTCCATTATTTCTTCCGAAAAATTGCATTATTGATACCAGAACGTTTTAGTTCTAAAGTATTTAGCTCGTATTTGGAGGATACGTATATATTCTGCCATTCAAACGTAGAAATAGTCACGATGCACATTCTCCAAACATTTTCGAATGTTATACCATCGTATTCCTAATTACGAGAAATTCCAACAAATTCGCGCAGTTGGGTAAAACTTTCATTTTTAGTATCATTCACAAAGCTTATTTAGAATGAGCTTTCAGTTGGCCTCCTAGAACATTTGTAAAACTCGGCATGGAGATATGGAAAACGTAGATTGGCTTATTAATGAATTGTCAGGCAAATTAGTAACACACTAAAAAAAAAGAAATTCATACATAAGACTTTTTCTCGCGATGAGTTAATTCACATTTCTCTTTCTTAAATAATCCTCTCGACCTACTTCTGAAGATCTAACAACACATTGACAATTTAGATATTGCGGTTAATTTTAAGTACGAATATTTTCGACTAAATCAATTTACACGCCAGTAGAAACCGACCCTTTATTTTTGCTCTATTTTATTTAGGCAGCTCAATTACCAGTTCGTCGAGCATGACACAATGACTAAATATTCAGAATCCAACAACACTTTAAATACTAGTCACTAAAGCATTCTTGTTGAACTTGTTTCTCAAATAATGAATAAACTATGTACAGAATTCCTACCAAGTTTGATAGCTCGAATAAAGTCTCAGAACGCACATTCGGAATCCTCTAGATTCGAAAATTATACTATCCTTAATGCTCTGATCGCAGCTTATCAAAATCTTCTTAAAGAGTGTTACATAATGATACATGGAAAGAAATCAATTGAAAAGTTCATCCTACTACAGCACATACTTATAACTTTAAAATAAGATAAGTTACAAAATACTCGCTTTTTCGCATACTGGACGACCCTTAATTACACATTCGTTACTGCGAAACTTTACTTATCATAAGTTATTATTTCGAGAAAGGAATCTTTTCCACCCATACATAATTTCATCATTATTTCTCACATCGCTCTTGCACTTTGGATATTTCTAAGAAGTGGGAAAAGAGTATCGGAACGGATTTTACAACAAGTAAGAAATTGGAAACACCTTTCGCCTTGCACATCGTTTTAGCCTTGCTGAAAACCCCTTGCTTCGATTTGCGAATGTATTAAAAATCGAACACTAAACATCGAGCTTGAATGGTATTGAAACAAGTATATAGAATACAATCTGATTAGGAGTTTCTATGAAGTTTTCAAACTCCGAAGATTCAGAAGTTATGGATTAATTGAACAGATTTTATCAAATTTCGAGCCAATATGTCTTGAACAGAAATTCTTGGGAAATTCAGACGGAATTGCAAACAACTTGATTCTTTTGAGGCGTATTCAATAAATGGGAATTCTAACGCAGCTTCCTCGCAATAACTCATTTATTATGAGGGAAAAGAGGATATTAATAAAAGCAAAACTAAGGGTCACGACATACTCTGCATGAAGGCATGGTTAACCTACTTTTTACACAGAATTAGGAAAGTTTTATGACAACATGGTATTTTTACAAAAAGTTAACCTTAACTCGGCAGTGTAGATAGTATCTGATCGAGCTGAAATATCAGTCGAAATTTTTATTAAAGAAATGGAATCAAATTGTGGGATTTGCCTTTCAAACTTTCCTATAATACGAGTCACCTTCCACCGAGTTGCTGTTATTTACTAATTCTTCGACTTCATAGGAATGAATCATCTTTAAAAAATTCTACTACCTCTCGATAATTACTTTTTTCTTTTTCAAGTACCAAAATTACGGAACAACGAAGGATATATTATGTAGAAAGATCTGGATGACACATCAGAATAAAATTTACTTATTACTAGATGTCAGGGGAATGAAACACCTTAGAAAAATTTTCTCAAAGCCATCGATACCTACATCTCATCTTTACACATTCCAAAGTTTTCGCGACTGTAATTTATCACATCAATTATTGTTATTGATTTTTTTTTTCTACTGCAAGATTTTTTGTGACACATCTCCCCAATGAGAAGTGGTATGTCATAACTGGTGAGGCAATATGTTACGTGAGAAGTGAGGAAACTTCGAATGCGTTTTCCTTGAAGAAATGCAGGACTAGAACATAACGGACTATATTTGTATCATTAATGTACAAGTTCAACATGAACTTTCCCTCACGCTGAATTAGTTTTTTATGATCATTAACCTATTATCCCATTGTATTTGTTCAAGCCATTTTGGCCTCCAGTAAAATTTAACACTTTTCTCCATGCATACAAATTACATTTACTCTAACTACTCGCGGTTTCTTAAAATGATTTTAATCATTAAAAAAATAATAAGTGCCGTGAACAGTACAAATAAATAATACTGTTTACTTCATTACAATATTGAACTTCCGATCTGAAATAATTGAATTATTAGATTAAAAAACAATAAAAACTTCCCAAATTACATTTTTAGCCATAAGAAGATTTAAATCACCGAAAACCACCATTTCAAAATACCAATGAAAACAAAATTCTGGGCCAAATAGTTCACATTCATCATAACGACGAGTTCCAGCCATCGCCGATTCTGTAGGTCTATTCATATGCATACTGGAGGCTATAACATTTCGCCCGATCTCCCCTATTCTACGATGAAGAAAGGATAAACAAGTTATATAGATGCGATCAACTTATATAGGCGTTTATCAGCGAGAGAAGATTCTCCAGAATTTTTTCAGCTCTGAAAGCAGTCACGGTCTGAACAAGTTTGAAAACGCTGATTTAGCTGCGTAATTGGATGACAACACTTTTGAGAACCCCGAGACAAGAGATTCGGGTTTCTTTTCGAATAAGCAATTTCGTTTCACGAACCCCAAAAAATACACAAATTAAGCGTTGTTTTCTCATTTACTCGTGTCTCGTTCGCTGGAAATAAAATTGAATTTCTTCGAATCCGCAGATACATTTTCACGGTTCAAGTATGGCTTCGCTGTATCAGTGCGTGAATAGAAAAATTTTGCCAATCGAATACGGCGGTGAGCAATTATACGACTGCATCGGATGGAAAAACCGACTGCTCTCCGAAGAAACAATTTTCGAAGGTAAACGGGTGATTTAATTACGAAGAAAACCGAACAAAAAATGCTCATTTTTGGTACTTTGCATTTTTATGTTCACTCATTTTACGCGACACAAGCATTTATAAGATATTAGAAGCATTTCGTTGGCCTCTCCTACGAAAATTTGTTATCCAAAGCAGTGGCGTATGGTGGTTATAATGGAAATACTGATTGGCTTTACTTTGTTCCAATAATACTTGTAGGCAAATTAATCAACAGCAATCCTAGAAGAAAAGAACGTATTCTGTGATACGCAGTGACGGACTTTTATACTCGACTGATACGTTCAACATTAGTTTTTCTTAAAATAAAAAGATTTCTAAGATTAAAAATACAAATGAATATTTAAGAATTATTGCAGTTTTGATAGGTAGAATATTATATCAAAAATGAGCACGACTCAGTAGAATCACCCAAATACAACCTCTGAATTCAAATCTCTGAATAGTGTCAGGCTCAGCGTTAAAATTACCAATGTTTCGTCGACAAGTTTTACACAATGACGTAAGAAAGAATCCTAACAACGCTTTTTCACTTAGCTCGCTAAAGCTATTTTTAGCAATTGTTTTAGAAAAATGAGATAAATATGTATCAGAAAAATCTACCGAAGTCTTCGATAGCTTTCGAAATACTAATGTTCTCGAAGAACTGAACGTATTCGAGCAATCTCGTTCGTAATTTCGAAAAATTGATTAATATCCGTTAAACGATGCTTCTCGAGTCACGCAGCAGGTGTATAAAAATTCTTTTTACGGTTAAAGGAGTTTTAAAACTATCTAATGATACCATCGGAATTAAAATGAATAACAACCGTTCGTATCCGTAATCTATCAGCTACTTAGATTCTTATTAGACGTGGGTGTTTAGAAACTCAGGAAAGAGTCCTACGAATAATTTACTATCGCACATATTTTTTCCCTATACCTGGACCGCCCACTTAGACACACTATGCACGAAATTGAGAAAATATAACTACTACTATTATACTGTCTCCGAGGAATAGGTAATGGACTTTGATACACTCCGTATTACATACTTTCATCTTTTTCACTCGCATCATTGAGTCACTAATGGAATAATTCAGAATAATAGATTGAGACACAAGAACGGAAACTGGATTTTTATCAACAAGTAAAAAATTTAACACGCTCGCCTTTCACTCGTACGGCAAATTTCATGAAATACACCGCAATTTTGATTCGATTTTGCGAACGTATTCATTTTGTAAATACACTGAAATCTCGAGAGTGAATGAGATATTCTGTAGAACAGTTTTATAGGTATACTTCTGATATGGACTAGAACATTTCTTATGAATTTGATCAAAATCCAAGATTAGCAGGAAGTATTATAGGTATTCTATTCAAATTCAGTTTTTTATAATAATTCTCGAGCCAAGTCACTTTTGCTTATTTGAAGAGTAAAATTTCTACTTGGGAAACAAAATCGGAGCCAAACCAGAAACTTGATCATTGATGGCGTATATTCCCATAAGGGAAATATTAAATAGCCAGCGAAAAAACGTGTTTGAACGCGAAGCAAAAGTCCGATAAAAAAGTAGCTCGCAGGAAGATTTTTAACTGAACATCACGAGATAGTCCTTGCACATTATTTCAGGTTCAATAAGGCGATATTACCTCTGGTAAAAAATCTTGAGATAACAGTGACAAAATCCACCAGGAAGTTGAGTACCAATAGAGTGACAGCCGCGCGACGAAAGTGCAGTAGAAAACCCGGTTATGATAGGGCGATAACCGCGTGTCGAGTGAAAACCAAGAGACAACTGTTTCCCTCCAGAGCTTTTGGAGAAGATTTGCGGGAGGTGATAACAGTGTGGAAACTGTGTGATTTTCCCCTAGGCGGCAACAGTATGAAAAAATTCCTGAACGGGTAGGCGTGCGGCTACGACTGCAGCTCGTTGAAGTGCCACCAGCGGCGAAACAAATCTTGTTGGGACAAAAATGGAAACGCGGTCGTCCCGCAAAAGCCGAAAGAGCACGTTTGACTGAATAAATGTTCCTTTATTCACGTTTTCGAGGTTATTTCTTCATTTTTTATTTCGCGTTCCTTTTCTGTATTATCGCATTTATAATTTTCTTTTGCGTTTCACCTAAATTACACACGTCGTAAATTTCAATTATTGTTCCTTCATTTAATTTATTTTTGCGTCCTTTTTTTATAACAGAGTGCAGCACTTTTAAGTCGTTGGAAAATGGTATATTTTTCGCGTGATTATCTATTTTGCTTCGCGCGCCGATAAACGCATGCCTATACAAAATCAGCGATTTAGGAACGCTAGTGCCGCAGTTTGATTTTATTTCATTTAAATTTCTAAGTACTTTCAAGCCCCTTCGAGGAGATAAAATCTTGCTATCCAGGAAAAAACTATATCTCTTGTTACTCGAATATCGTCCACTGTCGATCCAGCTACAATCCCAAAAAATAAGAGAAAGCGTGCGAAGCTAATGTATGAAACGCCCAGTATAATAATTTACAGCAGCGACATGCTGGTGAAGGGGCGGGGGAAAACACAATTTGATGAAATCAGGTTTCAGTAAGCATAGCTGAAATGATGGCGCTCATTTTTTTCTTTCTGTATGCTCAGTAATATTGACATTTTCTGATTAAAGTCTTACAATTCAAGATTTTCTTTTGTACCCATTCTCATCAATTTCAACATTTTTGCCGTTGTGATTTAATTTGAAATTTCGCTCACCGCAACAGTGCCATCCCATATTTTTCAGGAAAATCCCTCAAGTATGTTACCGAAAGTCAGAAGATTATTATGGCACAAAAATTCGAGAACTGGTGATGGTCATCGAGCTACACTTCTTATCGTCTCATTCTTTACGAGAGCCTATCCTAAAATATTTGAACTCACTAATAAATTGTACTTCAACCAGGAAAACATCGATCCTTCCAGGGGTAGCAGAACAGGGCAGAAACCTTTTTCGGCTGTGCTCCTTCATACCTCTGCCAAAGGAACATTCCGACGTTGAATTATAATAAACATATATCTTAATAACATCGTAATTTTGTTCGCAGAAATGGCACGATATGGTTACGGGACCGAAAAAGCATACGAAACATCTAGAACATGCTTCCACTCTTAATAAGAATAAAACGAAAGAACTTGGTTTCTGGAATGAGCAAATATAGCAAATATAATATTCTAAAAAATTCTCGTGTCATGGTACCCACGAATGCCATGGAATCAGTACCGCAATTATTTTTTTCGAGCCGTTGGCTGTCGTTTTCGTAATAAATTGTAATAATATTCCAAACAATTTGCGAAAGAATAAAACAATAACGAAAGAAAAAAAAATTGGAACCTATTAAAACAGTTTTTCCTTGTATTCGCATGTTTTATTTTCCTCTTCTCCTTTCCCGCTGAATTTGTAAACATTATAAAAATTAACATTTCACTCTTAACGATTCTCTTTTCTTTTTCACAACAACGATGCCTCTCATTCACAACCAGAAAATACATTGTGTTTCGTTGTCTCAGCGCTGTTCCTATTAGCAATTTTGTATTAAAAAGTCTATTAATAATACAAAATTATTTTTTGTACACGACGTAACGACGTATCATTAAAATATTTAACGGTTGGAAACTCGACAGTGTCGTAGCTCAATTTAAGAGTCATTTGTAAGGGGCGAGGTGCTATACTCGCCAAGTTTGGTCAAAGAGCCGATTTCAAACAGGCGATGAAAACGGTACATCGGATGGCTTCTTTCGGTAATCAAATTTAATATACACCGGGTAGAAATATACGTACGAAATTTAGTTAGCTGCAGTGTGTTTCTTGACAATCGATACTGTGATACCGATACCAATACGAGTAAGTAGCCATCCAATTAACATCGAATAATCATCAACTGAACAACGAAAAGTATGGCTTGTAAAGGCGAAACCGCAGTTGAGATACCCAGCGAGTAGCGAATCCGCAGGTACAAATACAAAGCACAAACTGTGAACTCACAGCACGTATAAACATCGTAAATTTCCGTGATTTACACTCAACGCATGGTTTTGCGCTATAATTCGCGAGCAATAAGCTCGGCTCGCAAAATTACAGCCCGAGCGGCTCGCCAAACATCAGACCGTAATTTTTTTCACTAAAACTATACACCCAAAAGGAAATCGTTAACGTAGATGTTCGTACGAAATTTTGCTGATGAAGGTACAACAGCATAAATGAATAGTCTTATTTAGAGAGAAAAAAAAACAGGCATAATTTTGAAAACTGAAAGTGGTTGCAAAGTTACAGCAGAGGGCACAAGCATCATTCTTTTCCTAAGTGAACCTCGGAAATGTACATCTGATTTGGGCTCGAGAATTCCAATTTCACAACTAAAACTGACATGGGGAAAATTGACTTGGTTTGAAAAATCATTGGCTGATTTGATATTTGTAATCAGCTCTAATAATTTGTTCGATTGTTACGTTAAGTAAACTTTACCGATTTGGATCAAAAATTTGATTTTTTAGGCTCAAATTACGACTTAATCAAAATCTGATACAACACTGTAGTCAACGACCTAAAATACTCATATATCAACGGTCTCCTTGATATTTTTAAGCTTAAAATTCCAGAATTGGGAGTATGTGTGGGCCTCATTGAGGAAAGAAAATTTTCTATTCCACGTTTATCCCGTATTGATCCGACGTCGCAATTAAAAACAAAAATATGAGAGTATGTAGGAATTTCTATCAAAAATCTGAATTTCTCGAATCTTCTTCAAAAACGTGTGTTTCTGTCAGACATACGATAAAAGTGCAAATTTCAATGAGATCCTATGAAAATAACAACTCGCATCAGACTACGCAAACGAGAAGTTTCATCAGTGACTCGATAAAAACGTGATATTTCGTCAGGAACTTACTAGAAGTCTGAATTTATATCAGAGACCGGATCAAAATCGGAATTTATCTGAATTTATATCAGACTTTATGAGGCACTTGAATTTCTTATCGAATTTGCTTCCTATCAGAGATCTGATACAAATACATATTTCCATTAAGAAATGCATAATATCTTATTTATGGAAATCCGTATTTTCTTAAGAGAGAAATTTTCATTTTTGTAAGTATATCCTCTGACTAAAAAATTTACATAACATCTATCATGGCAATTCAAAATTCAAATTGCTATGAAGGCTTTGGTGAAAATTCACATTTTCATGGAGTCTCTAATTAAAATTCACCTGCTGGAAATTTACATTTATATCAAACTTGATAGAAATATTATTTTCTACTCGATATGTACACTTCAATCAGAAAGTCAATAGTCATGTAAACACCCATCAGACTCGATATGAAAGTGAACTTTTATAAGAGGCATAATAGAAATATGCATCTTCATCAGACTTGATAGAAACGTATAATTCTTCTGGCGATTTGATTCCTATCAGCCTTGATAAAAATCTCATATCCTATTAGAGACGTGACAGAAGTATGTTGAATTTATTTTTCCATCAGATACTTGTTAAAAATGTGCAATTCTATTACAAATTTTATAGAAACTGGAGATTTGAATCATTCCGTGGTGAGTTTCTTACTAATTTCATGATTTATTATTGTATTCAGTTCAAATTCATAGTCTGAGAGATAACTCTTCTTCTAAATGAAGTGCATAGGAAACCAATTTACAAGTTTCATTCATCCCCAAAATAGTTTCCATGTTATCTCAATGTTTTTCCAAACCAAGTAAAAGTCTGTACTTTTAAATTGTTCAGGAAGCACAGAAAACTGTGTACAAACCTCAACTTCAATTTTTCCTGTCTGATTTTTGACAAAATTCAGCCTCAATCTACTAAAATTAGTCAAAAATTGACACTAGCTCAACTTAGTCGACGAATTTGAATTTGTTCCAAAAAATTAAGTTATTTCCAATAGAGGTCCCGGTGTTAAAACTCTCCGAAAAGTTTTTCGTTTGAAATAAGACACGATATGTAAGTATACATGGAGAAATTTTCAAAAATCTAATTTTGTTCGCTGAATTTGAATTTGTTATACGAAACAGGCCGTGACGCTCGTTGCCAAAATATGCGTAAAAATGCAGGGAAATTCGGAACTGAGTCGAAACAAAAGGGACAAGATCCCTTCTCCAAGAATAGGTTTGAATTTTGGCTTCAGTTGGAAAATTCGTGATATTCAGCTGGAAAATTTGAAATCTGAGACAGAAAAGGCAACAAATGGGACGTCTAATGGCGTTGAAAAATTCAAGATGAAGTGATTCACCACCATACTAGAAGAGTTGTTCTGTATCTGGGATCTGTACGCAGTGACCCATTCACTGTATCATACAGTTTTATATTTCTTATAGATTTCTAGATTTATGGATAATTTTAGATTTTAATGGCCCCCGAGTCATCCGGGGGGTCTATTTATATGGTTTTGTAAATGAAATGTTTTATTTAACTTTATAACATACTAGAAGACCCGTGCTGCTACGCAGCATTAGTTGTTAATTGGAAGTATAATGGCTGAAGCTGAGAGCTAATCAGAATGAAGCAAGTGTAGTTTATTTATTTTTCTTTAATCTACCATTTTTTTCCTTCTAAAACTATAACAGGTGAAGTTAAATGTCCACTCACAACTGTCCTCAGACTCAACCGATTTGAGTAGTCAAAAGCTCAAATGTAAGGTCTTGATCCACTGAGTGTTCTTAGAGCAAAACAAATTCTTAGCTTCATTTAGAACCTGAGATATAGATCTTTGAGTCAAGAAAAATTTTGAAAATATCAACAGTCAAGTTGAATGTCCACTCACAACTGTCCTCAGACTCAACCGATTTGAGTGGTCAAAAGCTCAAATGAAAGGTCTTGATCCACTGAGTGTTCTTAGACAAAAATGAACACTGATACATTAATTAGAACCTGAGGTATTGATGTTTGAGTGGAGGAAAAGTTTGTAAAAATCATAAATTAAGTCGCGTTTGAGTATAACTTGAGTAAGGTCAAAGTTAGGTGAACTCCAATACTTGATGACATACGTAAATATAATACCTTTCATTTTAAAAAAATTAAGCAAATTGGCTGGATAGAACGGCCGGACGAACTCGTATTAGTTTTCATCAATTCTTTTAATACATAGATTATTATCTACACATGTATCCATCTATCCATCTATCTATCTATCTGTCGAAAGGTCTTCATAAACCTATTCGCGACGATTCTGAAACAGTTCCATGAATAATTGCACGGTCTCTTTTATGGAGCATTTGAAGAGCTTTTATTTTCGAGATGATTTGCATTTTCAACCACGACTTGGGCGAGTTACAGGCCCGATCTTAACTTCCTTCTCCCCCGTCAGTTGTACATGCAGAAGTCTTTGACAAAGGCTGCAATCTAAAGCTGATCTTTTCAGAAGTCACATACTGACTTTCATGTGAAGTGTATGATTCTTCGCCAATCGTAGACGAACGAATACTAATCATTTTAAATGTCGAAGGTCAATCATGTTCATAATTTTGGTGTGAAACAATAATTTTATCGAACCGTGAAGAAGTGCGCCCTCAACCCCATTATTTTCTAATATTTCCTTCAATTTTCTCGGCGATTATCGTCAACTGCGTTGTCAAAAACCCGACTTTTCAGTTTCTTCATCAAGTTTATCCACGAATTCACTCGAATATCCTCGAGCGTATAATACATAAAGAGACGCACAGAGTCTGAATCACGAATTCGAACAGCTTCAAACTATACGTTCGAACTTGTAAGCCAACTTTTCAGCCTACCGGATGTCCGAGGATTTTCAGCTGTCAATATCTATCACCGAGAAAATCGATTATCTTTTTTCACAATAGCATTTAAGTGAACAAAAATTACGTCGAGGGCATCTAAAACGTTTTCGAAGAGTTATCAAAATTTCGAGCTAATTTTAAGCCGAATTTCGCATCCACTTAAAACTTGTGCTGGACGAATGGTACTTCCTCTGGCGAACAGCTTCAACTTTTCAAGCTGAAACATCGCAACAATTTCCCTTTTTCGAAATCGCTCGTTGGGTGGGCAAAAGCTCCCCAAGTATCAGATTCAATACAATAAAGAGGTTGCGCGCCTATAAGGATATGGAAATTATTACGCTCGCGTCTCGACGTGTCGTAAACAACTTTAAATTTATGAAAAAAACTACCGCGTGGCGTATATATAGAGAAATTGATGCGGCGCCTCGAATAACTCTAATATCTGTGGCGAAGCCGATATAATACGAGCAGGTAAAAAAGGCTTATAAATTATACATGAACGAAGCGTGCAAATAAAACTCAAATACGAGCCGAATGTAGGCCGTGGGTGGAAAAGGAGGCACCGATCCGCCGAATTCCCGTCGAATTAAACATTTAAGGAAAAAGATTTCGACAGGAATCGAGTGGTCTGGAAATTACAGCATTATTGCTTTTTCGGCTTGATTAAAGATGCATAATTAGATGAGGGAATCTCTTCTTTAAACGAGAAGCTTTTCGTACATCTGGCGACGTAGTATTCAGTGTGTTGGAGACACAGAGAGCTCCAGTTAATTTGACTTACGTATGTACTTGCTAAATTGTTGGCGATGGGTGTAAGATTTCATTTTTGAAATACTTCTAGTAAGTGCGATTTACTTACATCGATTAGAGGAAAGTAAAAATAAACGAACAGAGGAATAGTTTATACACGATCTTCCGCAAAGACAATCCAGCAATCCTGACGAATGAGATTCGAGTGTGGGCCATGATATAACGTGACGCTAAGGAATGGCTAGCCGGAGGCTTAAGAAATGGGAACACTTCGCAATAATTTGAATATAAGACTGAAGAAGATCATGAGTAGTAATAATAATGCATCGGAAGATTTCTGAGGTATACGACATAATTTAACAGTATTAGAACGTACCAACTGGCAGATGTAATCTTTTTGTAATTTATTGTGAGTTTAAAGGACGTGCTAAGGAACATTTTTCGAATAATGAAAAGACGATCGAGTTGCTATTTATCGAATGCGGATCCTGAGAATTGGAGATGGAATCCAGTTACGGAATTGACTGTACTTCGGTCCTATCGTTATGTTTTTTGATTTCAGTAAGTTAGGTAGCCCATTTGAGAGTTGCAGGACATTATGGCAATGATAAAATTCAACATACGGGAACAAAAAAAATTTCGCCAATATTTGGTACTAATTTTTTCTTTTCATTCTGTCAGATTATACTAAATATTGGTCGACCAATAATTGGTTAATTTCAACATATTTTCAAACATTCACATAAAATGCGCTTAAGCTTGACATCGGTGCGTATAAGTGAAATTCATTCCTGATGGCATACACTACCATGTGATATGATTAAAAATGGAAAATTTTGTGAACCAATAATTGGCTACAATTGCTAGAGTTTGTTTTTTGGGTCCTTCGTAGAATGCCTGTGGATTAATCCAGGGAGGGGATAGCAGTGCCATCTTATCATACGTTTTAGAGGAAGGATGAAGGTATTTATCGATTCCAAAATCAACTCCCCCTGTTAATTAAAGCTCCAGATATGAACGTCCAAAAAACCTGACCAATAAATGGCACTTCAGCTTACTCGTACAGCTTATCATCGTCGATGAACAAACCTTCTTGCACATATTTCAATTTTTTACGAACAGGATATAATTATTACTTTCAGGGTTGACGCCTGAACTAGGACGTGTAATGTGTATGCGTGACCCTTGAAAATATTTTAGGCTAAAAATTATGTCCCTAACTCACTTAAGAGGCAAGCTATAAACTTTTGTCCCTGGTTATCCCCCTTATATCTGGTCTAATACTTATTTATCCTCAGCAACCTCTTATCCTAGGTTCCAATTTTCAAAATAGGGCCAAAATAACATCAGAAGCCAATTCAGTGGCCTGTATATTAATGTGTGACGAGATATACGAAGCGCATATTTCGACTTCCTCAATTATACACCACTTCTTCGTTCTTTCTTCATCATTGAAATGCTTAATTTGCAAATACGGTCAAGATAATTCCAAAGTGGAATTCGAGAACAATTACATATTAACATTATATTTTCTGACGTTTGGGAACTTCATGACATCAACCGTTGTCCTTCTTCAGAAATGCATCTAATTTCAACTTTTCATCAGACTGCTTTGAAAACTCGTGAGTTGACGTACCGATCGAATTTATTGTACTCGCATAACTGAAAGCGTTTTTCACCCTCTCCCTATCTTCCACCTCACTCGTGATGAACTTATGCTTGTAACTATATGCCATTCATTCTATCTTAGATTGGCTGGTTGAATGATGGCTTGCTGACGGTATAATTATTCGTCTAGAATCCTGGAGTTTTACAGGCTGCGGATCGGATTTTTAATTTACAGAGAGAGAGAGAGAGAGAGATAATACAGGAGTTTAGAGCACCAGATCGAATGGTCAAGTTCAACGTCTTTAAATTTGAGGTGAATTACCATCGGCTTGAGCATAGTAACATTGTTATAAGCTGAGTACACAGTAGAAGAGTTAAAACAGAGTTTCATCTGTCTATTATTCTCAGATAAAATGGGCTGAAAAATGACAAAATATGAAAAAGTATTTTCGGGTTTGTGAGCTGATTTTTTAAGGGGGAGAGGGCGCGAATCTTTAGTAAATGAAGATATAATAGAGAATAGTTCAGGTGCTCGAATGACGCCGAAGAAGAAGCGAGGGGGATGGCACAGAGAAAACATATAAATACTTTTAAAAACATATTTTTATCACTTTTTTCTTTGAAATGAAAGCCTTTTGAGTCAAAATAGGCTCAACTTTCCCAACTATGTGATAATTCTATTTTGTCGAGTCTCTGTGCTATTTGGAACGCAGAAAGAGACATTCGTGAGAAACCATGAAATTTTGGACTATGCGTATAGCTCGCTGGTTGACACAGATTAATGTGGTCTTATTACAGGAGAATTCTTCAGTAACGAAGAGGAAAAAATAGGAAGTAATGACTTAACGGATTAATTTGAAAAACTTTGCAAAATAAGGAGCATCCAAGTTTGCTAGAACGAAATACCAATAAAAAATACGTTTCTACGTTTTCCATATCCCAGCGCTAATCAATGCACATTCGAAGCTACGTATTAACAAATTTTCGTTTTTCTTGGCGAACGGACGGGGTTGAATAACAGAAATGCTATCCAAAATCAAACTACTAATTTTAGTAAACAAGTACTCGTAAAAGAGAATACGTTCCCTTCTTCAATAAGGCCAACCTAGTGACTGACTTATTATTAGTAGAATAATCTGGATTCTGTCTCGAGTACCCCATCATTCATGTTTCACCTACTCTTTCACTTTGTGTCACACAGCATGTACAAAGTACTAAAGATTTTGAATTTAGAAATTCGTAAATTAATAGCAGGGTTCATAAGGGATTTTGAAACTTTTAGCTATGTTCTTCCTGAGCACGTGCTGACTAATTAATTTTACAGAAGGCGGCCAAAGCTAGTAAATTTTAGAGGGATTTCCGTGTTTCTTTCGGAAGACTAACTAAAGTTTTATAAAATTCTGAAGTAGCTCTTCGTTATTGTTGTGAAAAGTATAAGCCACCAGCTTGCTAAATCATCGAGCAGATTCTTTCGATTATCATATTTCCGATTAGTGCGCGACTACTTATGCAGAAGTTCAGAACTGAGCACGATAATACAATTCGTGAACATTTTCCATTTTGTCACATTATTCAGTTTTTCCCCTCTTTATCTGAATAAAAGCGTACTGCGAATTATTTCGCCGTCTTTTCAAATCTTTCCTCGAATTTAGCAGTCACTGTAGAAATAATACTCTATTTCGTAAAGACAATTTTCCCGAAACTCCTTTTCGGTGGCTGAACTTTTAATTATACTCACTCAGAAAGATGCAAAAACTGATATTCACAAAACTTTGGCCCAATTAGTGCCTCTATAGTGTTCTCTCTCCGAGAGTTAAATTATTATATTGTTTCCTTCCTAAACCATGTTATATAACTTTCGACCTCGAAAGTGAAATTTAATACCGAGACTACGACCTACGTAGAATAACCGAGAAAATTATTTTTTGAATTCCTATTCGGATCATTTTCAGTGCAGACTACACAGCGTACACACTTACAGCCGTATCGAGATGAGTGTAACACGACACGCTTCCAGTGGATAGTTCGTGTTCATCGTCCTACACGCGATTAATGCGGTCGATTATCGGAAACTATATACGGCGAATCAAAAATACCGCCGAAGAAAATATAAATGGTTCGGGCTCGACTGCCCGACCGAGTCTTTTTTCACCATTCACAGTCCGGGCGAAAAAGCTGCGAAAACTAGCGTCGAGCTTATCAGCACGCACCCAGGCCATTAATAGACGGGCTAACGCAATGTTATAAACTCGCTAGACTTTAATGGTAAAAAGTTGAGGCCAAGGTCATCAACTGCCTTATCACGTACGAATACAGATACAGCTTCGTATATATTGTTATATCACCGCCTCAAAATTTCTTGTGTTTCTGAAATGTTTAGATCAAGAAAAGTGAGTGCGTTTTTCCTTCTGTCAAATGCAAATTCTTAGTAATATATCAGATCGATACCGAATTCCGTAAGGGTCATGTATTAGTTTTATTCTAAACGCAGGAAAATTTTGATGAAAGTTTTTTCTTTTAATGTAAAAGTCATTTTTTCTAAAACGAAAAAACTTGATACAAAAAATTAAGTTGAATCTTTAATATACAGCAGCGTAAATATTCACTCGCCTCCTCTTCCTCCGAGATAAGAAGAGAAGAGAAATTTTAGAATTTTTCAATAGTCACATTTAGAAATGCTAAAACCCAACGTTTCCAAATTTAGTACCCAAGATGGAAAGAGTTAGTAGCAGGAGCTTCAATCCGGTGTATGGGGAATACTAACTACTAAAAATGCTCAATTTGAGAAGTTTCAAAAAGTTTTCTAGCAGTATTTTCGACAAACTTCGTAATATATTTTTAGGGCTGATAAAATTATTTTCTGAGAATACAGCCGTCATGTAATTGTCGGTAACGTTACCAAGGACTACTCTACAACCCCGTTTGGCACGTTCAGAGTATATACAAAAATACTCCACCATTTTATAAAAAATCGCTGAAGATAAATTCGTTATGAGGGAGGGAGATCATAATTCTCCCGTGACAATGTCAATTTAACCAACCAGCGGAAATTTTGAAATTGATGGGCTACACAAAGTTTGCCCATTGCAGATCTAGTTTTGCAAATAAGCGGAAATATTCGAGACATCTCCTTTCTTTTTCTGGTACAGTACGTTCTTGTTTATTTACTATCACCACGAGGTAATACCTGTTGTCATAACTCATTAGAATATCAAACCAGTAGCTGGCAGAGAGGGGGAGAGAACTAGGCATTTTTTAAATTACACGCAATTTCATGTTTACAAGAAAGTACAAAAAAATTGTTCCCGTTTCCCAAGAAGTGCCTTAATTTTTATTTTATAGCCCGCCTAATATGGAAAAATTATATTTGATAGCAATTTTTCAGGAGCAGCTCCATCCCCTAGATATTAGGGAGTTGCCATTTCTGCTCCCAATATCGACACCACTGCAGCGAGCAGCCACCAAATTACAAAATTACGGTCACGCTTCCTACCACAGTTTCTCTTTCAGGGAATCGATTAGGTTCAACTTAAAATAGGTATAACTTCATTTTAATTCGGGCGAAACTGCAGCTAGAAACAAATCAGAATATTAGTTTCGAAGTTCTTTTTAATCGAAAGAATTCCGATTCCGAAAATCGAATCAGTAAATGAACAACCGCCCGATCAAATCAGAAGATGAACTGCGTTTGTCCCAGTACCCTACCGAAATCCATTCCATCATGACTGCCAAATTTAATCTTGCATGTCGATTCGATAGGACGAATTTGTGACATCGAATTCGTCGGTGCTGTACGAGAACACGTGAAAATAGAAAGTTGAAACAACGTTTTCCTTCTTCGTGAGAAAGTTCAGCAGCACCAGAAAGCTCTACAAACGCGGGTAATCTGTCAATCGAACAAATTGGTAATAATTCGCTGCACATTTATTCTGCACATCGAGCAGGTGGTAAGCTGTATGTAAGGCAAAATGCCCATTTTGGGTCACCATGCCGGATTATGGTCAATTTTCAAAGTATCACAGTCGAACTATTTTAGTTGGTAAGTGCTGCTATCTGTGGTACGTTGTTGTCTAGGTGTCTACTTTCCAAACGACACCTTTTGCGCTGTGAAATAGTGATTTGTTAAGAAGTTATCAGTGATTTTGTAAACATTTTTTGCCTGCTTATTTTTTACGTTTTTTGATGTGCCAAAAAAAAGAGGCATGTGCGGAAAAAATTAATTATGCTAAGTGTTTATTGATTTTCGTTGTTTCCAATTGGGTTTTTACTATTTTATAAGGTTCAAAGGCACCTTTTTTATAAAGATTTTCGAAAATAGTTGTCTTGTACTAACGCGGTTTTTTTGAAAGTGTCGTAACTTCGCGAAAATTTAACTATTCTGGGTTTTTATTCGCTTCAGTGGTATATTTTGTGCCCTAAATTAATTTCTGATCGAGAAATTAAGCAAAAACACGATTTGAAAGTTGACCCAAATTTGGCATGACCAAGAATTGACAACTGTTTCAAAATCAACAGGCTATGAAAATTTCAAGTTGAATTAAAGTCAACCAAGAACCGGCAAATCGATGTCGAATTTCAAACAGCAATAAAAACTCACCTATTCATCTTACCGCGTTCCGGTTTTCAGATTCATGGTTCGTTTTACTTAGTCTTTCGTACTATAATAAGCGAAATTACTTTGGAGAGGTGACCAATAATTGGCAACCATGCTAACTGATACTTTTCAACAGATGATTACTGTGATACCAGCCATGTTTGGTGCTTCGTAATCATTGCAATTTGTTGATCGATCCTTTAATTTTATGATGCCATGATGGCCAATTTTTTATTCCCATTCTAATCGCAAATACGGCGCTTTAAAGGAGCTGACCAACTACTGGCATGTTGCCTTACCCCAGTCGACATGGCTACACTGGCTACATAGCCAACCTACAGCCCAGCGAAGCAGCCTTATTTTAAATCCCGATATTATACAGTATACCCATCAACTGGAAGGGACAAACACGCGAAAAATCAAGCACATAGTACGTACATACGAACGTTTGTGTAACACCATATCCGAACACGCCATCCGGCAGACATTAATTAGGCGAAAAATGTCAAAAAAGTTTCGAAGGCCGTTGCCGCCGGATCGAGTTTCCATACGCATACAGTTTACAGACTCTTGTTCAGAATCGACGGGTAGTTCTCGCCTCGCGTCACATACGCTCTGGGGCCAGGCAGCGGCACCGGTACGAGCAGAAAAGGGGACACGCACCTTGGTACCTATGCACGTAAAATAAATTCACATACGAGTAAATACAAAAATGCCTACCTACCTACCTAACGGACAAAACAACGATAATTACTCGTAACGACGTATTCGTAATTATTCGAGGAAAAACGTGTTTTCATTTGAGGATAGCGCCGGAGTAGGGAGCCCTGGAGAGGGATGAAGTGGCACTAAACTATATACAAACCAAGTTTCGGGGTACGGTACCCGATGGTATCGATTGTACGTAGTAAAGTTAGTATTTTCTGTCCGCGCTCTTTCAGGCTCCCTCTGCACGGTCGAGTTCGCTTCACAGCGCACACGTTCCCTCTCGTTCAACTAACTGTACGTATCCACTCAGTGCTCACACTTACTTTGCAGTCTCGCGTTCTTGCGTCTTGATCTTGCCCGTGCAGCTGCTGCATATTTTCAAACATCGATTGCGTTGGACCTCATCAAACTCATGTTAAATATCAGATCTATTACACTACACAACAGTATAAAAAACAATGGGATGAGATTATATGATTTTAGCTGCATTTTGAATGCTAAATACGATGGAGTTATCCATTTTTCTTGAGAATCTCTCCTTTTCCATATTTAAAATTGAAATTTTATTAAAATTTTCACTTTTTATTCCTTTTTGTCGCGCAGGAATAGCAACACTGATACCGATAACAATAATGAACGCGTGTAGTTGCGTTCGATCAGTAGTATCATCTTGATGATACTAAAATTTGCATGACAGGGAAAAAATGAACTATAATCAAAAAATTAACATCGGCATTGAATTCCTTGTTGAAAATACATACAGAATCATGTATTCGCATGCCACTGTTTTTTGAAAAATTTCAAATTGTGTGAAGTGTTATAGCTGTATTGTGGTATTCAGGACACCCAAAGACAGAGGGCGTTGAACCTGAAAACGTACAATAATTCAATCGGGATACCTTGTCTCATGGTTGAATTGAGACCTCACATATAGAATTTTATGGCTCGTAACTTGCACGATGAAGGGCACGAGTTTTCACAAATCAATCAGTCCTACTATGTTAATAATGACATTCACGACTCAAGAAAATGGGACTGAGTCAAAATGAGAATTTTCCCTAGTATCGTCTATCACGGAAAATATTTCCACAAAGATTAAAATCTTCCGAATTCTTCGAACAAAAGCGCTACTTTTTCGTAAATATATTATACGTCCGTAACACGGTAAATGTGGAGTTCGAAATCAGTTTTTACTCTTTATACTTTAATGCAGGCTTTATGAAAGTAAAGGAATTCTACTAACAAAAGTAAAGTCGATTATACTTGTAACTACATCTACACCTTCAACTATTTACGGGAATTTTTTCGATTCCTACGTCCACATGTTATATATTTTATGTTTGTATGATGAAATAAAAAACTACGCGTACAACTTTTATAATCAAAGAATATACCACACACTTTCTCGGATTTTTGTCATCCCCTTCCAGTTATAGAACGAAGGAAGGTTACAGTTTGCGAGGCTTCATATGACAAAAATCACCCATAAATGCATGGTTTTTTTTATAGCTAAAGATTGACCGCAGCGGAAAGAGGAACACAAAAATCTCCTCCTTTTCGTGACATCAAAATTTCTGGATTTCATTGATGAATATTAAATGTGTTCAGGATGTCTACAAAATATAAATTTATGAATTTCATGACTTTTTCACGGGTTTACAATACTCATGTTGAGGGTCCTAAATTACAGAAATAAAAACTAATTTTTACATTTCAGTGATACTTGTTCAATTCCCTCTTTTACTAATATTCTGGAGTTAAAATTTAAAAGGGAAGATGATAAAATAATAAATTATAAACAATCAGCAGTTAGGCATGCTGTGGCACTGCCTACACTCTATTTTTTTCTTGTTTCCAGAAGGACTTTGAGAGAATTTATGATTTTTGGGAAGAAGCAAATCAAATACCTATATTATATAATTGATTACTGCATGGTCGGCACTCTGGGTTTTTAAGCTTAGATGATGGCTTCAATTTGAATGTTACATCATAATATCAAAATAAACTATCGCCAATTTTATTGAAAAACACCGATATTTAGGTTTTCCTTAAAGAGTTGAACGTTTGCAAAGATTTTTAGACGCTTCCAGTCTTTTGGTCAAGTCTCTACAAGACTTTTTTAAAGACAGTTACAACAATGATTTAAAGAATGACTTTTCAAAATATGAAAAATAAATATTTATAAATAGTTCAGGAATCATAGAAAACTATGTACAAATCTTAATTTTGATTTTCTCCCCTCCGATTTTGATAAAAGGTAGCCTCAATTTTAAAGGATACGACCGAAACATTTCATTCCCAAAATTAAATACTCGCAAGAATATAAGCTACAGAAAACTTTCGAAAACTGTCGTACTATATTTTAAAAAGCCGCGTTTTATTCGCAAAAATACAGTGGTAACATGAAGGAAAATGACTTTTTTTTGCAATTCCAAATAGAGATATTTGACTTGCTGCATTTGGAAAAGTATTCTTCTATTTGATTCTTCAAGATATTTAAGCTGCTATAACACCCTTCTGGACTTGTTCATGACAATTCCAAATCAAATTCAACCTTTTTCAAGACACTTCAGATTTGTTTGACACGTTCTGAAATTATTTTCAAGACAGTTAGACTTGCTAATACATTTTTTCAAAACTGTTACCAATTTGAAACTCTTTTAGACCTGTTTCAGACTTTTCGAGAGTCATCCATACGAATTTCGAACTTTTCTTTCCCATGTCTCTTTCAGACTTTTTGATTCTTCCACATATGTCTCAGATAATCCTTAGCTAGAACTCTTCCCAGCTCTTTTTATGACTGTTTGAGCTTCGATTCAGACTTTTCCGGACTCTTCTAGATTAATAAAATTTCTAGAGATTTTTCTGAACTTATTGAAGTTTTCTCAAAACAAAAGGATTCCCCATGCCATAATTTTGAACCTGAAGTTAATATACAGTACCCAAAATTCATTACTCGATGTACGCATCCAAGACATTATCATTTTCCAATTGCAACCCTCCTCTCTTTTTCCAAATATTATTTGAGTTCTCGTGATCTTGAACCTTTGTGCGAGGTTTTGTCGCCTGCCATAGGGCCTCTTCCCCAGTAATGCTTTATACTCGTAATGAAAACAATCTACTAACGTGACCTGATAAGAGATCCTCGTAATCGTAACAAACATTAAGGTGTTTTCGATGCTTAAAACATGCGGGAACTGATGAAGGTTTCGTAAAAACGGCGCCGTCGTGCAGCTAGAGCTGAATATACTTCCACCATTTCAAAAATAAAGGTCTGCAAATTTGAATAAGCTGCCTCCTGACTGCTTACCGAGTCGGAAAAAATGCTACCGATGAGATGCAATCAAACACCTTTGCTGGGTATAATTATACCCATAATCAATGTGGCGAATTCGTATTTCCCGCAGTCCATTTTTTAATTTTATGTTTACTTATCCAGAAACCACCAGTCAACTTTTTACGATTAAGGTCGATAAAAAAGGAACTAGTATCGTTAATGCAGTTTACTTATTATAGTACTCGAGCGGGAAAATGCGAAAACTTTCAATTTATTATACGCGAATTTAAAGTCAGTAGCCTTGACATTTGTGTTTTAATGGGTTACTAGTTCCAAGATATGTTCGGTGACCTTGCAACAACTTTTGCTGATTCTTATTAATACAACAAATGCCCGCGTTTTCCGCCGTCACCGAATTTCCTATAAATATTGGAATCCCTAATACGATTATGGTGTCCTTACTGAATGAATTTTACGAGTTTTCCGCAAACTTTTTTCGCTTGATTTTAAGATTCCGATGCTATCGCGTTCTTCGTATTGGATTCATTTAATTCCGCGCGAAGAAAACTGACGTTACTTTATCGGAAACATCGTAAACGCGGTTTATGTTAGAGATGACATTAGTGGAATCTTCGAATTAGATTTATTTTGTCGTTGCCGTCCGGTTTCGAAAAACTGTGCAAGAATGCCGGTTCAGTTCCTTAAAGTAAGACATTTCTCGCAAAGAATAATACGAATATTTTCGATTATTTTATTTAGCCTGAACTGAAGCGTACTGATCACATAAGACAGATAATGTGTGGAATATTATTCTCATCTGAACCTTAAGTTCTGGAAGTACAATATACGTGAAAAAATATGAAACCACGGTATTCTACTATAGCGTTATGCCTGTTGATTGTCGAAAAGAAAATCTGGCAACGCAGACCAGTGAACCCGGGACTAGGTACATGAGAAATTTAATTAAAATACGCAAATTCGCGAAACGTTGACACTCTAAACTACGGAATCTACGATAGCTACGAGAAAAAAAATTATATATTTAATGTTACCAATGCAGTAACTGACAGACTAGTTCCTAGACTGAGCTCAAGATCATGATGTCGGTAAACAACATTTCTGAACAATTCAAAATTCAGTTTAAGTTACTCGAAAAAATCTAGGACGCTAAGAAACTTGGTAGTCTACATCAAGTACGTACATACTCCAAACAACTAAAGAATTACAAATAGACAAATACATACAAAATAGAATGACAGTGTAGTCAACCTTCTACAGTTTTCTCAATTTTGAAAAGTGGCAATACCGTAACACTTTTTGGCAAAAGTTCCAACAGATTCTTAAAAATTAATAACGAGTCTTCAAACTTACCGAATCTAAAAACTTGTTAAGTCTGATTAACCAAGTTTTGAACGGTTGGGATGGAAACAACGTTGAGTCTAAATGCAGTTTTAACGAATGTGACTAAAAAGTTTTGACAGAGCCTTTCGACGAGTCTTACGTAGTATTAACGAGTTTGTAGGTGAAGCTTTATTATGTTGGGAACTGGGAGTGGAAAACCTTTTTTTGGATGTTATCGATTTATATGTTTACTTGTTCATTGTTAGTGAATTTATACCGTTTAAATAGATATATGTTTTGCTTCTCCGCTTGTCCTTCAACATTTTGTTGTAAATATTTATTATCACTTATTATCATGATCTCTTTTATGATATCATCAACTTTTCTCTCCTTTACATCAGTTCAACATGATGCTGTTATAAATCGCAAATAGTTCCTTTATGTCTCTGTTACTTTTATTGTTACTGCGGTCTTTTTCCGTATGTACAACATGTAAAGATTATAAGATCGACGCAAATGACCTCAGAAGTCGAGCGTTGCAAAACAAAATATATTTATATTTATAGGGGTAGAGAAAAGATAAAATCTCAGCCGGAATATATGGCTAGGCAGCTCAAATTTTTTATTTTTTATTTTTTATTTTTCAATGAATGGAGGACCTGGCTTGATAATCACTTAAGAATAATTTGTATTATAAAAATTAACAAATCTGTGGGGAGAACGAAATAATCTTTTAGTTGCCCTAATTTCGGGGAACAGTAACACCAATAAGCGAATCTTATGAAGCAAATAGGCAGAAGAGAGGGTACTCCACTGATGATGGCATAACAGACGAAAGTGCTCTGGACTACAAAAGAAGAAAAGGTGAATTGGCACACCCTTCAAATTGGAATATTACCAAGTTCACTCATACTTCGAAATGAACACCAAGAAAAAATACAGTTAGAAATGCAGGGATAGATAGAGATACGGTACTGAAATACTCCGATAAACAGATGAGACAATATAAATTTCTCTTCCCCATACCTTACCCGCTCTAGTCAAAAAAGGACGGGTACGTTAATTTCTTCCCATAAAACTATATCAAGTTCCTATCTGAACATTTTTATATGACAAACGATTATAAAAAATATTGAAGAGATTTACCCTAGGAATAGTATTCAACAACTAGTACTTTTGTATCATTTTTTCACTCCGATAGAAGGGGAAAGTGTTTTTCAAAAAAAAAAAAAAAGCCTACTATGAGAGCTACAAATAAGGGAACCAACACAATCAAAGCAAATGTTGACCAAGAGACTGGGTAATGAAGCGGCTAGCGTAGTAGCGTACAAAGCCCTACCCTTACAGTTGTTGTGTTGCGAGTTATGAAGCACTAGTTGAGGATGAAGGAAAAGAGGACAGGACTAATAATATCTAGCAATAAAATCCAAAAAAAGTTTCGTAAGTTTCAACGACAACTGAATCTATGACCCTAATTCCAGAACCGATTGTACTTGATTGGCCCTGTAGGGATTTTGGTGACAAGACAGTGGGCCCGCCGTTAGTAATTAATGCATGATTTTAATATTTTAAGCTTTATTACAGGACAGCTAAGTCCAAATACGGCAACATGCCATAATAAAATAATTTTTTTTTCTTAAATTTTTCCCCGTTTTTTCGTTTACGATTTGTAATTACAGGAGAAAAACGGGTGGCATCCCTGGGCGAGTGCTTGAGTGTTTACCCAGCTCTCGCACTCTCGAAGTTCATCACGGGTAGGGGTTGGTTTACCTCTAGCATTAAGGGTACGTAAGGCTCCGCGTGCGTCAAACGTCGCACCGAGATATCTTGGGCGCGGAAGAATATAGATTTCCAACATTCGGAGGGAAAAGGTAAGCGAATTTCGTAGAATTTTCGAGGCTTCATAAATAAGTCATTTTCGATGCTAGTTTGATCTTTGGCTCGCGTTAGTGCATTCTGATGTTGGCCCGATCTTCATCCGTATATTTTCACATGGAAACTTCGCAAAACTATCACTGCAACTCACGAATTGAACTGCCAAGTACAAATTATGTACAACACAAAAATAATTTTTCAAACGCATAAACAAAAATGGTCTGACCAAATAAGATCAGCCATTCGGCCTAAGAAGTTCAAGTACATAAAATATTGTTCGTCCAGGTTAACCCACAAAATGAACGTCCGTTTTCGTTACATAGGGTACTAAAAAAAAAGAGAGAGAGAGAGAGAGAGAGAGAGAGAGAGAGAGAGAGAGAGCCTTTGAGTTCTTCTGACGCGTCACGACGAGAAAAAAAATCAGCTTCTGCGAGTGACATCGACTGTCACGAAAATAGCGATAACAAAACGGGTTATTCTTTTTCATTCTCTCCTCACAATTTGGCTTCTGTCGACCGGCACGACTACGCGATGACCGAAGCTTTAATTTCCAAAAAGTAATTACGGACGGTTGCGTGCAGTCAGTCACTCCTACCCTCTCGTGTTGTATTTATATGTGTACATCTAAATATGCGAACGACAACTGGCTGGCGATTGAAATAAACACCCCGACATGCGTCGAAACGAGGTGTTCTTCAACGACCGTGTAAGGGGCTCCTAGACGGGGCGAAATTTCATAACTACCACCTCCCGAAGACGAGTAAGCGCGGGAAAAAAAGGCCGGAGCTTTTCATTCTCGGAACGCTTTTCGGCGACTTTAGTCGCTCACGTAGAGGCAATGAAGTCGGAAGCCGCAGTGCCCGAGTCTTCGATCGTGAAATTTCGCGATTCGGCCCTCGAAAGGCTCTACCAGACGTACAATTTGAGACAGAAACGCGCTTCCGTCGAATGTTTTCTATTCGCGTGTGCCCTGTACGATGTGTACGCGTTGGTCAGCGAAGATCGTTTGCACTGGCCGATGATCGTCTTCCTTTTTGCCAACTGCTCGTTGTGGGCATGGTGCAAATGGAGCCCACGACCACTCTGGCGACTCATACCGATCGTGGTCAGCCAGATACCCTCGCTGCAGCTCGTCTGGAGGCTGATCTACAACGAGCTGCCGATTTCGGGTAACGACGATCTCGGATGGGTTGTGCTATTTGATTTTCTACTCTTTGTCACGTTACCGTTATCTTGGATATGGAGTATCCTATTCAGTTTGGTTTTGTGTGCCGAATACCTATGCGTCAACTGGTACTTGGCTTTCGAGAACGCCAACTTCTACTCGAAGGTAAGCGCGTGGCTATGTTTTTACAATCATTGACTGTATTAGTAGGTATCTACGGGCTTACGAATAGGCACCACAAAATTATTTCTTCTCGATTACAATGCTCCGAACAGAAATCTAAATAATGAACTGCTCGTACCTCCAAATAAGGTAAACAAAGCTCTTATCACTGAGCAATCATTCGTCCAAAAAGAATCTTGAAAGGGTAATTCCCCAGGCATGTCATGTCTGAGTAAACCACCACATTTTATTTAGTGCCTGGGCTGTGCGGTGTATAGTGTGTACTATGTATTGTACAGCATTTTATGTTTCACTACTCCAACGCTTATCTGCGTGTGAACTGTGAATCTGATTGTCGTTATTTAAAATACATAACTAAACAATAGTTGGTACTCAAGTTCCATAGTAACTCCTACTAAATAACAAAGCTCTCACCTCGTGTGTAAATACAATGTAGTAATCATTGCACCGACCTATCAAACAGTTTGGGTGAAGAACTTTTAGGTTTCCTCTATTCGACGTACCTTTAATCCAGCCGGGTTTCCTTTGTTTCCTTCTCATGTCAATGGCACTGAAAATTTTCTAATTAATTTTCTAATCCCGAGCACTCGTATTCTTTGCACTTTGTATTTACGTCTACTGTTGTTATTTATAAGGTTTGTAGATTTCCCATGATGTCGGAATGATCGTGGTATTATCGTAATATGACGAATTAATATTAGCTGAAAAATGGCACCATATTCGCGGCACCTCGATCAGCCTTGCCTTCTCGTGGGATGTTCGCTTTGAACAAAAATTTGAAAATTTCCCCGCATATTTCAGACACTGAAAAATTACGGAATTTGAGTGAACGATCTGGTACTTAACACCGCAATAATTACCTAAAGAAATCTTACATCACCCCAGCTTAGCTTTGGACAGTAATGGTTTTTACTGTGTAGACTAGCTAAATAACAATGCTGCATTTGCCATGTTTTGATTAATCTTCACGGCCTCATGTGATACCGGGTTTGCTCAGTAAGATGGACTACTTAACTAGGCAAAATTTGTTTTTTGCTTGATCGGCAAAAAATGGAGTATTAGGAATAGGGGAAAATAGTAAAAAAAAATTCTAGTGTAGCGCCCTAAAGGCCACAATTCAAGGTACTATTTCAAATTAAACCTTTTGCAGACTATATTCTATTGATTAGTAGATTATTTGATTCGCGAATCCAAATTGACTTCGTATCATCCTGTATCGTCGCTTCGTAACCCCTAAAGTCACAATTTGGAAGACTGCTTCAAATTACACTGTTTGTAAACCATGCTATATCGATTAATAGGTAATTTAGGTCGCCAAGTCGGAATTTTTCATCTATTTTTATGTTGCCTTACTTTACTGACTATCCCGTGAAGTGGCGAAAAACTTTACTCCAGCTGTATTGAATCGAAATTTCACATAATACATGTATGTATGTATAGGTATACGAATTTGCATTCGCATATAACTCGGCTATTAATCACTGACTGTACTTTCGTTGTCACTACTGTGTACAGGGTTGTCATCGGAATTTCCAATTTCAGCCGGGATTTCATTTCCTCACTTGATTTGTGGTTTTTCTCTCCTTTTTTTTTTGCGCTTGTCTTCTAGTCCGTTTCAACAATGACTCGTTCAATTACCCCTACCCTTCTTTTACCATTTACAGCATATTATCTAGTTCGCTCCAACTTATGGCTATAATCCCAATATGTTACAGGTACAATACCCGACAGTGCATTCATATTTTTGATTCTCCTCACAAGTAGCAAACAAATGCGAAGAGCTCGTAAATGTTGAACTATGGCAAAATACTTCATTACACTACGTTTGAACATAAGTCTTACCACCATTCACTTCAATTTATATTGAAGTACAGTAAAACCTCATTAAATCGAACCTCGTTAATACGAAAACCTCTGTAGTACGAAGTAAAACGCTTGTCCCTTGGGGAAACCTCTAATATTCGAAAAAAATACATTGTCTTTGACACCCTCAGTAATACGAAGAAATAACACGTGAAAACCCCTCTAAAATTCGAACGTTTTGATATTAAAACCACGCCAGTGTGAAGTTTGCATGAGAAACCCTCTAAAATTCGAACATTTTCCTATTAAAACCTCGCCTATTTGAAGTTCGCACGAGGAAACGAATATTTTATCATCTTTTATGAACATGTTTAGACACAATTTAAAGCATGATGAAACTGAAAAATGTGTTGATCGCGCGTTTTTCGAATGTATTAATAAACCAAAATAACTGATTTCTTTAAAAAATAAGCTCTACTAAATTATGTATACATTATACTGTACAAATAGAAAACACCTCGATAAAACGAATTTTTTTCTATTAACCTCGGATATTCGAACTCTCTCTACTTCGAAACTCTCCCTAAATCGAAAATTTGGCCATTCCCCGTCAGTTTTGTATTAGCGAGGTTTTACTGTAATAAGTACAATAAATATGCCAGCAGTACATACACGCATGTTTTCATAAACAAACTGCGATGTGAAATCGCACATTATCGTAAAAAAGTATTAAATATCTTGAAAGGTGTGACTTGAAAGAAGAAATGTTGATCGTATTCAATTAAGGGAGCTTTTGGACACTACACAAATTGAATAACACGTTTGCTTAGAAATCAAGCATATTTTTGGAACCACTTTGTTAAATTTTACACTTTAAATATAAGGGATAATGGAACAACAAATGAGAGTATTAGACAGTACGTAATCCGTTCGGTAAAATAAAAATCAACACCTTCGAACAAAAACTCGCCAACTTAGCGCGATTCTTACATGATACGATTGTGGTAGGTCAACAGTACTCGCGAAAATTATATCGCTGTCAACAGTGAGACGCGTTGCTGTGGTAACATGATCTCAATTAAAAATTTATAGAGTTGACCATATGATGAACAAGTTAAGGTAAGTTTTGATTAAAAACGTGATAACAAATTTTTCAGACTTTTGTCTGACTAAATTTATTCCTCAAATATGTATTTCAAACATTGAAAAATTACGGACGCAAACGCTAAGGGATTTGGATGAGCGATCTGACAACATCGTAATGTTTGATTTCAATTATGAGAATCAAACAGACCTCAGGACCATCAACAGAATATTGGTTCTCATTTAAATTAATAAAACCTTTCAAATTACCAAATTAATGGATATTCCCAATCAAGAGCTCAAATAGGGTAAGTCCCCGAGGTTATAACACAGCCTCAATCGTATTTTTGAATGAGCAAAATTAACAGCTGGAACTAAAAAAAAATGAAATAGTTAGTATTTGGTGGTAGAATTGTTTCGAAAATGGTAAAATTAATCGCCCCCATAAGAAATGTACAAGGACATTCGATACTTCAAATTCCTTAAAATTCACATTTGATCGAGAGTATAAAGGTTGGCTGAAATCGATCCACCACATCACGGATTACGAATAAAAATTATCTTCAAAATAGGAAGTGTTTTGAAAATTTTGTAAAACTCAACTGATCTTTACTATCCCCTAATAGGGCCTTGCGAGACTATTCTTTCAGGAAGAAGGGAAATGGTGTCGAGCTAAAATTTGCCAATTCAGAACCTGAAATAAACCAAGTTTGCCAAGTTGATAACCATACACACCTAAAAATAAAAATAAAAGGTACTAAACGGACTTGAATTTGCCGAGTTTGCCGACTGTAACTATTGCCAAAGAGGAGAAGGGAGAGTGCTCTCTCTTCACTTTATCTGGTTGCGAGGCTTCTAGATCCCCGTGCAGATGAATACGAAAATCGATACTGATCATTTACATGCCTCAATTACGCGATATTTCAATCAAATAACAGAGTATGCTATGTGATACTGGGTAGGACACACGTCAGTTAGCAAACTTTCTCGCTCGTTAATTCGAGTGGGACTGCGAGATGTGATGGTGATGCTATTACTACGCGTTCTAGTCCCAATACTAGGGAAGTAAGATAAAAGCTGATAAAACTATCTTTCCAGTAGTTTTATTTTTCAAGATATCGCAAAATGTATTAATGTACATAATTACACTGCATTATAAAATGGAAAACCATCACACCACCAGCTTGTTTTTAGCAAACAGCGCAAAATGAAAAACCGCGATATTTTAAAATTGTTCAAGGTCATACTTCATCAACAGTGGAATTCGATTTTTTAATGTACCAGAAAGTAAAGAAACCTCAACTGCAGGAAAACCGATTTCAAACTTACTCTTTCATCAGTTTGGATGAGGGGTATTCAAACATCTAGTGTATGTGCTCAGGGATCATTAATATTAGTTTAGGTACCGAAATGTGCCTAGCAAAACGCAATATCAAAAACATGTTTGAAAGTTCATCTAAAACGTACGTACTTACAATTGCAATACCGGGCACGTAATTGTCGTTTTCGGGGACCGACACATACATCTACCAAGTTGTCAGCAGCTCAACAGTATAGTTATAACTTTATCGAGGCTCAATTAGAAAACTTATCTGACTAATTCCAAGCCTCATTTTTCAGTAGCGTTTGTTTTAGGAACATTCCATTATCTGATTAGAAATGGGATAGGACGAGCATCATAGTATCCCAAGTTTCGATGGGAAGCTTTCAGAAAATTCTAAATGCTGAGACCAGGGCCGTCCCCAGGATTTAAGTAAAGAGGGAGGGGTGGCTCAGTCAGAGATTCGCTCTCCTCTCCGTCTCAACCCATTGTTTTTTCGTGTTCTTTTTCTAGCCATGGGGTCATCTCCTCCTCCCCCCCTCCCGGTACGGCCCTGGCTGTGACTAGCAAAATGCACACTGTAAGCTGTACATCACAAGAGACTATGGGCACATCTACAGTAACGGTACAGGTAGAGATTAGAGGTACACTCAAACCGAAAACTACATTGGCTCTTACGGCGTTATAATGATTTCAGAACATCGTGAAAAATCCAGGAAAGACACCACATACTTCAAAATTGATAACTATTTAAGAAGTTGCAAGCTTTACGAAACAAATTTTTCCTAGAACTCAACTCCTTACCGCTCAATAGAAATTTTTGAAAATTATCCGTTTTTTAATGGAAAATTAACACGGAAAATGTGCCTCTTCTTTCACGCGTCGCCATAATACTATGCATAAATACGAGCGGACGCAGAAAAAAAATTTTCAAATAAGTTCGAACATACGACGATCTTCATCTTGAATTTGAAAACTGTGCGATATTTTCTTAATTTTTAGTTATTTTTTTGAAAATAATGATAACGTCGCGAGAGTCACTTCAATTTTAGATTTTTTGATCACTGGCTCCTGCAATCAGCTGCTACAAACAGCGCTCGTACATCTTATTGGAATTTTCAATAATTTCATGTTTCTATTATCTACTAACGCCGGATAGGGATACCAACCTAATCTAACCAAACACATCACAATCGCGCAAGAAAATTTTTCTAAAATCCAATAACCTGTAATATGTGACAAAACAAATACGTAATGTTCAACCATCGAACGCAATGCACGATTGAACGCGTGTTTACAGATACGAATGAAATTCCATGTTAAATTTAGAAGAGGAAATAAGGAAAAAGCGGAAAATTGTTTGTCGTCTAGTCGTGTGGAATCAGCGAGCACATCAATCAGCTGAAAATTCTACCCTTCCGCTGTCCGCTTGTATCATATAATCAATCCGTAGTGGGGGGGAGAAGGGACAGTGAAGGTATTGTTCCAAAAATCGACGTTTTGCATCCCTCCCCTCTTGGTGATGCGTACCCCCCCCCCCAGAAAAAGCTAAGACTTTTTTGGCACCCACCTATCAAACTGCAAGGCCAATAATGACGTGTTTGAAATGGATCGCTACTTCTTTGTCAAATCAGTGGCGTAGCCAAGGGGGGGATTAGGGGAATGAATCCCCCCCTTGAGACGAGAATTTTTTATATGCTGGCAGTGTCACAGTAAATGCGCAACATGAAATTTAAATCCAGATACATAATTGAAGTTGAAAAGCACAACATACTGATACGTCAATGTAAACCATACAGTTCACGTTAGGTGTACCCCGCTCTCGCCCAAAATTTTGCTGATCTCCTTCCTTGAAAAAATCCTGGCTACGCCACTGTGTCAAACTGAATACTGTTTTAATTAATGATGAAACCCACGAATACCAATAAAATTGCTATTGTAGCAGAAGAAATAGACGTGATATGCGTCCACAAACAGCGGCATTAAAAAGGAACCTACATGTACATGTTGTTTAAGTCTCTTCTCCGTCAGCGATAAGGATTGACCACTAAAATCGGGGGCTATTTCTCAGGGAAAATTGTCGATAAATTGCCGGAACTTATCCACAACAGTTTACGGGCTGCAAATTGAAAGCTATTGCATCACTTTTTATCAGTTTGTAACTTATCAGTAGGCTTCTTGGCTAGTTGTATGCTTATACCTTTGTACGTTGTGTTGTTTAAGGTGACTCACCAAGAAATTACCGGTAAAGTACCGCTTATGTTTTTAAATTACGATAAGGTCAGTTTTGAGTCAGCGATGGTTGGTTTTGCTATTTTTAATGAGTAAAGAAGATGGGTACCCTCGAATGTTCAAAGTACAGCGCACAGCTGACAGCGCCATTATCAATTTTCTCAAGACTTCTTTCGTTTTTTCGGCGTGAAATTCGCAATTTCACCATAAGCTGCTCCTTCCCCTCCTCTGAGAAAGTTCTGCATATTATAAAATACATCTAGTTGGTCGGTCTTTTGCCAATAATTTTTCATTTCTGAGAAACGACTTCCAATCTGCGATCAATCCTTCATAGGTTTAGCGGGCAAACTAAAACAAGTTTTAGCTCTTTTCTCGATATTCTTGAGAGGAGTTATTCCTAGAGAACTGCTATCTATTGCATATGAATTTCAGAAAATATACCTAACATTAGGCAACAGAATTCTGACTAAAAAAAGTATTCGAAGTCTTTTCGTAATTTTAAAATAAAATGAGTGTCATTTGCTCTTTTAATTCATTTTCTGATTTAATTTCAAAATTATTTATCTTGCTGTTAGAACATCAATTAAGCTTCTACTTGAAAAACACTATCTCAATGCCATAAGTCAGTTCATTTAATTATTTATTTTTCAATTTAGTAACTTTTTCACCCCGAATCTTATTGTGCTTAAACCGTGATCTATTTCCTTATAAGTTAAAAAAATAATAATAATAATTAATAAATAAATAAAATTTAAAAAAAGTGAGATAGGTACCTACTAAGAATTTGCAGAATGAGATGCCTGACGAAATTTAATAGGAATGACACATCAACGATGGGAAAAACGAAATTTAAAGTAGAATAAAGTAAGCTTAAATCTTGGAAGTAACGAAAGGCTAAGAGTAATCGTCTAAAATTTAACTCAGGATAAAATAGTGCATTTATCTAACTACAAGCCAACGTACTATTATGAAGAAAATGGCATCAAGACCTTTTCAGGAATTAAAAATTTTTCCATTCTATGCGGAAGAAACTATTACAAATAAAAAATTGAGTCCCGAGTGGCCCAGTATAGAGAAAGTAGAACACAAGAAGTGCTTTTCACGAGTAAAGCTCGAATGGCAAAATAGGATTTAGATTCTGTATTCTAATTCGTAATCCCGTATCCCCTCCACGCTCTCACAAATGAAGTACACGAGGGTTTTTAATTGTAAATAACCGTTCTTAGTTCATTACTGATCCCTCGTATATGCACGAGCTCCTTTCGAAGCCCTTTTCAAAAGGGATTTGTTCAATGTTCCGAAGTTCTGAGAGCTCGCTCCGGCCAACCAAAAGTAGGTAGGTAAAGGTCGCTTTTCCAGTTTTGATCCGAATGCGACCAAAACGAAAGTTCAAGATAGACCCATCGACAATACAATAGAGCAAGTTGCTTGGTATTTGCATCCGAGCGTTCCGAGTTTTCGTCTCGGTTTTCATTCGCCTTCTAAATTGATCGTCTGGGCCAGGCCCCCGTTTCAATTCGCGTTGTTCGCATTTCAAGTAGACCAATTTTACGAGCCCTCAGTTAGATGTCTCAAAGCTCTGGCGGTTGTTTACGCGACAACGTAATTTCATATTACGTTTGCGACGTTCATTTCCGCATTGGCGGTATTTATATTTACTTTTACGATTTCTGGCCAGACGGTTACAGTAACGATCTACAAGTGCCACAACTCGATCGTTATTGCAACCGTTCCCTTCGCTGTAGGAAGTACCGGCGGGGCATTTGGCCGTGTTTTCGATGAATTCGTTGATACGAGTACACGCTTTCGGAAAATAATGAAACCCGACGAGAGAATAACGACGTTAATTTCCCAGTGAGTTTTTCATTCGACAAGCAAGCGAGGAAGAAATGAAATTCCGGTAACGGAAGTACGAGCTCGGTATGGAAATTGCGCCGAGAATGAATGCATCGGGATAAAAAGGCTTCCACGTTGGCGCACAATCGTAACCTTGTACGCTAATACATATTTTTACCTCGCCAGTCGGACGGAATTGATAAAGGTTTTCTCCATACAACGTGAGAGTAAATTATGGAAAAATCGCTGAATTGGAGATTCGTAATTACTGATAGTGAGTTTGTGCAGTTGAGATTCCGTTGCTATTTTCAACTTTGCAAACACGAACGGAAAAGGTTTCGAAAGCTGTTTCGGGTGCATACGAGCTTTTTTTTCTCCTTGTTTCGTGTCGAGTGGTCGTGTCGTATGTAAATCGCTGATGAAACGGAGAAATTAGATTAAAAAGTAACACTGATCACAATGGGCGACTCGCGTTACGAAATGAGATGGAAATCCGTGAACCCAATCAAAAAAATAACGAATTTGGTATAATTTGATGAAATAAGACTCCATTTGGAGAGCCATAATTCAGATCACTGTGACTTATTTCAGTTTGGTAGCTATTTCAAGGTGTCTACAAGAATGGAAAAATATAAATTCCTGACTTTTTCCAAACTTTTTTTTTCCTCTTCTTTAAACCTTTACAGTATAGACAGTATACATTTATGTTTATGCTACATACTAAACGCTATGGTTAAAATGAACTGAATTTTGAAGTTGATTTTTGGGTGAAAGCATTAAGAAGGTGTTCAAAGATAATTGTAGAATACGACTCTAGGGAGTGCTGAAGTAAAATTAACGACGAAAAAAATTTTCCGTGAGTTCATTCTTTGTTTTTTTCCAAACTTCTTAAAAATATTGTTGAATTTCCTGACTATTTACAAACTTCCTGACCTACTTTTCAAATTCCTGACTTTTTCCAAACTTTCCAAAGTTTCCAAACCTGTAGACACCTTGTATTTAGAGAATCGTTTATTTTAAAACACTGGTTTACCTTTTGTAATAATTATCTTCTCTCCTCTAAATCGGACCTTGTATCTTCTTTTTCAAATCAACATCTCCAGTGATGTCGGAATGAGGTAAAAGGATCCTTCTCTCCGAAGAAATTGTTGAGGGTACGAAGTATCCACCCCCTCCCTCTACCAAAAAAAATAAAAATGTCAAAAAACTAATTAGTAAGTTGATAAAAATTGTTTTGAGAGAATTTAAAGACGATATTTATGTTATTGTTGGAGACTTACAAGATTTTTTACTTTTCAACTCTACTTTCAAGAGAGAAGAAAACCTTTTTTATTTTTATTTTTCTGGTTAGATTCCAAATTCTTATACTCCGCCAAAAAGAAAAACTTTCAGGTGCCATTAAACATCTCATTATGAACTACTAACTTCAGTTCTTCTGTCTGTCAGTTCAATACTTCGTCATAAAAACGATGTATTTGGTTCGCAGAGACTGTTTACGCAAAAATGACAAGAAATATTTTTCAGTTTCTCAACTACTATTTGGTTTTTTGAATGCTGAAGCATATTAAATGTACGTGGAATATCATCGCTTCAAAATGCGAAAGATGAATATGTACAAAGTAAGATGGTACTTTGGAGAGGTCCTTTATTTTGGATAGGAGTTCTTTTCGGAGCCCCACGCCATTCGATTTTCACTATAGAAAAACAGTCTCCGTCCAAATATTTCAGATTTTTAGATACATATTACATCTTAAGAGTCGCCATTGCAACGGAAGTTTAACGTGAAATTTACGGAAGAGTGTGGATCGAATCAATGAAAATTAAAAGCTAAGAATGAAGGAAAAAAAACAAAAAAAAAACAGAAAAACAATTTATCTTAAAAGGTTTCAAAGGGTTTCACTTTTTGGCACAGAGCATAAAATATCTCTGGTTGCTTCTCCATTCCTCACAATATGGTTCAAAAATTGAAAACTTGGAGACGAAGGTTAAAAAAATAAAATTCGAGATGGAAGTAATTTGCAGGTTTTCGATTCTTAAAACCGATCCCTTAAGGTCATCATCAATGAAGGAAGTCAGTACTAAATTACAGTTGTTCTTTTGAGAATTACACGTACAAATTCACATTTTTGTAGCGACTCTTAGAATGTAATAAGAATCACAAATATTTTTATTTACATACGAAAAGATTTTTTCGTACTTGTATTGAAATATACCATTACACGGGACTGTTATTTTAAATAGTGATAATCAAATGTCGGAGTATTCCGAAAAGAATTCTTACTCTGCCAAAACAAGGGCCACCTTAGAGTCCTCCATTAAAAATAGTTTTGAAATTTAATAATAATTCTCCCCAAAGTTTTTTCTTGCCACATGTAGGTGACGATTGAGTTTTCTCAAATTTATTGAACAACACCAACTGATGCCCCTGAAGTCTAGACATGGAATTTATTTTAGGATTTTTCAGGAAACCATTCATCCGAAGTTCATGAGATAATAATCTTTACTGTATGCTCTTAAAATTGATGAAATTTTAAGCATATTTGCAAAGAAAGATTCAACTTAAGCTTAAAATTGAACGTTCGAGAAATTTTTAAAACTGAGGTGAATATCAAAAAATTAATTTGTACAAAAATGAGTACGTGTGTGGCGGTGAAATAATATTTTTTTTGTGTTTCTTTTAAATCTGTACTTCCTATTTCTCCCTCTACTATATGTACTTTATAAATGGACTATAAAATCATAAACATTTCTATCAAAAGTACGTTTTGTGGGATAAAGGAGAAAATGCCTAAATCAAAATTTTGAAGTTTGATTTAGAATCTGGGCACAAACTATTTTTGAAACGTTGAAACACTTGTTTAGTTTCCTAATATGCAATGTATGAATTTTGGATCTTTGGTTTTCAATCCTTCAACAGATTATCATCACAGACCTCGTATTTAAATTTTATCAACAAAAAAACTGGGTATAGAAGTAGTTTCCCATTAAAAATTATTTTTCTTTCCTCTTTTTTAAAATAAGTAGATGAGAGTCAAAATTGAGTCTACTGCTGCTTTAATTTCAAGAATTTGCCAAAAATTAAATTTTGGACCTAAACTTTATTTTTTGGTGGAGAATGTTTATAATTTCATCTACTAATTTTTAAAGCCAATTTAATTACTTGTAGGTTCGCCGACTAAATCAATTTGTCATAGAAAAATAAAACATTTAACACCAATGGGCAATTTTCAATCATCTACATTACCTCACTGAAGTAAATGTTTCTAGAACTATCGTTCTTTACTTTTTTTTTTCAAATTTTCAGACCGACTGATAGCTTTTTACCACTGAGAATTAAAACTAGAATAATGCAGCCAATTATATAATTATTCATCGCTCTTCCCTTCTGTTGCACAATTTTTACAGCATTTTAATTGGGCCTGTGGTCACATTTAGTACATCTGCTCTATATTTCAGCAGAGCATAGCGAGCTTTTCTCCTGAATTCCACATAAGAGCTGACTTTCAGCTTTTTACTAGCAACTAAAATAAAAATAGGCCTTCCGTGGAAACGAAAAATATTACGAGCACTATCGAACGAGCTCTGGGGTGAAAGAATTTTTCAAATTACGTAGCAGTAGGTAAAAATTTGGCGCTTCGTGAATTAGGTTCAGTCGACGCCGACGCCGCAAATGCGAATTTTATTCCCGCGTACGCTCTGCCGGCCTTACACCGCCGTAATGTGCGTTTTTCTACCCCAAACGAGAGAAGCGCACATTTAACGAGCTGAAGGCAGCTTCCCAGAGGATATTTAAATCTTTTGTGAAGCGGCGCAACTTTTCGATTCAGCTCGACAGCGGAGCAGACAGAACCAAAGAAAATTCGCTCTTTTTCTTCTCGATGAATATTTACTTTTTTCTGCACTCTCTTTCTCTCCCCTTTTCCTCATTTCCAGATTTAGCTCATCAACGCAAAGAACTACCTATATATTTTAGAATACAGTCTCAAAGGTTCGCTATAATCCGCGTGTATTTATAAGATATTGTTTGTCAAGCGAGAAACTGTTTACATTTTAGAGAGCATCGACAGATGGAGACTGAATTTGATATTTGAATAATACTGAAAAAATATACGTATAGGGGCTGAAACTGGAAATAAGGAAATCGGTAACAGTGTATACATAAAGAACTCGGGCTTTCTCAACGTTTGGTACTAGTAAAGGATTTTTTAAAATTAATCTGCTCTCCGTATAAGTTGATTTTCCAAATATCCTGTGTAGCTATGTCCACAAGTTCAAAAGTCCACGCTTGTATACTGGAAACGAGTTATTAAGTCCCAAGACTCATACTTTTAACTATGGTGTGAATTATCAGATATTTCTTTATCACATTTATTTTTGTAGCGAGAGAACGTTCCTAAATTTATTGTTGGAGAAGTTGTACTTTTTCTCGTTTTATTCAAAATTTATTACTTGGCACTTTTCTTCTTTTCATTTTACAGTTTGAACTATAAATGTAACCGAGCCCAATTTCGAAAAGGCCGATATTCTAGAGATCTAGGAGACTTCATCTTCGATCGTTCTGAGATCTGACTTCCTAACGGATATTCTCGGGTCTTTACTCGAGGCTCTGCGAAAGGTGTTTCTTGAAAAAATTCTTGTTTTGTGTTTCCTGCTATTTTGACCATTTTAATTCAGAATTCTAGATTCTTAATAAATATTTAGACGTTGCTTATGAATTCTGAAATTTTTCATGATGCATTATTTCATACCGGAAATTACCAGTTTCCATACTCAAATTCATATCAGAAATCAAAGAACTTAAAACATCGAAAAAACATAACAATATTATTACATAACCACAATCCCCAAGTTTCAGAAACTCCCCTCAATTTTTCTAGACATTATTGCTTATTAATTTTCATCTCCGAAATTCTGACTCATGGAATAAACTATCTTTTGAATTCACTGCTGATGAAATCTGTAGAAGCTTGAAATATTCTCTCTATGGCAGAATAAATTATATGCGAAATCGTGCACTAAATTCCTCGATTAATCGAATTCGGTAATAATTACTCGATCTCTCAGCAATGCCAGAAATCTATACTTACATGTACGTACTACGTATATACCCACGTACCTTTAAGTATAGCTATACTACACGGATAATCGTGTACATTCATCTGCACGTTTGATTTGAACATAGGAAAAGCAATCTTATACCAACCATTACCCGGTAAACTGTTTGAATTCATTTAATCATCCGAAGTGAACGGTCTAGTAAACAGAGGGCATCGGTATAGAGTGTGCTGAATCCCCACAGAATTTCCTTTTTTGTTCCCGGAAGTAAAACGGTAATAAACAAAAAGTACGATAGCGAAATGAAATTCGACCTTTTCTCGCAAAAACATAGGAAGAGAAAGCAAGACGTGTCGGAGCTTCGTCGGTTCGTTTATTTCCTCATACATATACACACTAGCTGAAACAGAACTCGAATGGTATTTTGATAGATTACGAAGTGGTCAGACTTTATCTTCTCTTCTATTAACGTACTCGTAAAATGTAAAAGAAAGAAAAAATTGACGAACAAATACAGCGTATCATCTGAAGTAAGAGAGAGAGAGACAGAGGGAGAGACAGAGAGAGGTGAACAAATAGCTTCAAAACGTACCGAGCGAGCGAGGCACTGTTACAAGCAGGGGTACCCAAAATTAAACTTCATCGAGACAGAAACCATCATCCAGGGAATGCTGGCTCAGCCCGAGACTTCAGTTGATAATAAAATAAAAAACGGGAGTGCCGAGAGTACTCGAGATTTCTGAGCGGATATCTTTCAAAACAAGCCAACGTGAAAATTGATTTCACGTTTTCCCTCTCATTTTCCTCTAGTTTGGTTTCTCCTCAAACCATTATCGGGTTGATACCGACAGTATTAGATTTCGAGCAAATTTCCTGCAGTTTGGGATTAGTGGTTCGAAAGCTGGAAGTTGGCAAATGAAAATTTTCTACTAAGTGGTTCGAATTATCTGTAATAGTGTTAATGCTAAAAAAAAAAAAAAGTAAAGCTGTTTTTTCGTTGAATTTGGGCGCCAGTTTTTTGTCGCTTGTGTTTCTTACGTCGATATCAGCTGTACAAATGAAATATATTTCACATCGAAAATCCGACCGTGTAACCGATTGCTAGTTTTCTAGTAGCTATAGTATGTTTATCGGTCTCCACACCAAAAATAATATAATGTTCACTTCGAAAATTGGCAAACCTAACAGTGTTTGATGTGGTTCTCAAAAAGGCCCTGAAGTTACACTTGCAGGTTCAAAGATTTGCAATAAGGTCTCATTTCTTAGTTACCTATTTACAGAACGGAAACTTTACCGTCATTCACATCGAATGAGTTTTTCGTTGAAAAACGATGAATATAAATTTTTTAAATGTTCACAGTACAAACACTATTGGCTTAGTGAGAAACTGAATGTGGTCACATTTGGAAAAACCGTGAATTTCTGGTTCCTAGCTTGGTCAATTTGGTAATCAAATTGTTAAAAGCGCTACTTTTATATCTTCATAATCAACTAAGTCAATTTCTCATTATATGTACAATAACATTTACAATAAATATGCCATTTTCAATTTAACTACATAAATAGGTAAAGTACATTATTTGTGGAACTATCATTCTTGATTTTTTATTCACTGAGATTTTCAACCCTGCATACAGGATGTTTCACGAATTGGTCTCCATCCTCTTTTTTTTTTTTTGATTGCGAAATCAGATCTTTAAGTGACAAAATCTAGTTTCTTTTCGGGTAAAAAATTTTCACTACTTGAACGGTGGACTAAACAATCCAAATTCTGAATGCAAAATGAGTAAAATTATATTGGCTTGAAAATTAGAAAAACACACCGAAATAGAGATTTTTTGAATTCCTGATTTCAAATACTGCATCAAATTTTTGATCCGACACCGATTTGACTTCCACATCAAACTAGGAGTTTCTCGAACTACTTAAGTCTATAATCGCATTAGACTTCTTCGTTTAGACCCTGTATGGACTTCAGTATCAAATTTGATTGTTCTTTTCAAATGCCTGAAATCAACGTATTTAAAAATTTGAGCAAAATATGTATCAAAGTAAATGCGAGTTTTTCGAACTTTCTTTGAAATAATGTAATCAGATATTCATCGAGTACCGATTTAACTTCCAAATTGATATTTTATCTTAAAAAGGAGCGAACTATTCCGAAATGAAAATTGAACGAATGATCGAAAGAAGATTTCTTTGTGGTAGAGGGGTTACTGATTCCGAATATCGCTTAAGATTTTACACTTGGTCTCGATCTAGGTTCCAAATCAACTCTCACTCAGTTGATTAAGAAAAGTATCAAAGTGCAGTTTTTGAATATCAAAAATTCTAGTACCACGTAAAATCTAGTATTATATATTTAGGCTCATTTGGGGCCGGAAATCGGTACTGACGATGAAAATGGACAAAGTTTATTGTGTCATTTGGAGAAATGTCCATAAATATGGTTAGAAGGTTAGTATCAAGCGAAATCGAAAGTCACTGAAAAAAAACCGACTTTCCTGCCTTCCACGGTCACATTTGTGTGTTACCCACATGAAAACATTCGGCAAGAACAGTTTCATTATGAAAATATATAAGAGCCATTTTTTTCAGCCGTACATCGAGAATAGACCATTCGAAATGAAATAAAATTAGTCACTTAGAATAAATAAAATTCTAGGAAGCCGTCTCGAATTTATGTTTTTCTAATTGCTTACGAATGTGCAAGATTTCTGAAATAAAAAATGCATGCCGCTACTCATTTCAACTGTTCTTCAGTGCTCCAGGTCGGGTAAGCTTCGTTTATTTTAAGTCATTCTTTTGTCACGATGTAAGGCGCAAAGGCAAGTATTTCAATTTTACACTACAAATTTGTAATTCTATCCTTCATAAGCTTTCTCGTTTAACTTTCAGCTGAAGAGGAAAACAAATTTGAAACATTATTGTTATTTCTGTTTTGACAATCAGAAATAGTGACCTTACTCGTTACCTGATACAAAATGTAATAAATAATTCAAAGTTAACTATCATAAAAAACGTATCAGGATACTTCGTGTGATTTACCAAGTCGAACATGCTCCTGCCCCCTTCAAGGTGAAATTTGATTACAAAGGGCCAAATCTGCGATGTTATTAAATGTTTCAATCCGAGACAATTTTGTTCATTTGATGGGGAAAATATTAAATTTGTGGTATAAGTCGAAGTCAGACCACAAATTCGATACAATATTCGAAATCAATGACCAGAAGATACCCAACTTCGATACATTAGTTCAGCAAGTCAAACGAATTTTGAACTTTTTTTGGACCAAAATTTACATAGATTCAAAGGGAGATTAAAAATCTGATGCGTTCGTTTATTCCGTATCGATCCGACTTCAGGATTTTATTTTTACACCTTGTATTGCTCAACACCGTTTGTATGTACATGAAATTGCATACTCAATTCCCCGTAAATACGCCATTGAGTTCAACAGTCAGCAGCCTAGTCAGTTAAATAATAACTTCGGACATAGATATTTATCTGGCTGTGATTTCATCTCATTGGTCTTGATTTTATTTTTAAACGAATACGTCTCATCGCTGGCTTTCTACAAAAAATGTATGTCACGTTTTACCGAGCGACAAGAGCAAAGGACACGACGGACACCAAGAATACCGACGGCAGGAAACGTTTTTGATTTTGTATTATCGCAGTGTTTCGATATGCGCGTTTTTGTACATGGCAGAGTTTTAATTTCCTGTAGATCTTCTCGAATACATTTGCAGTTACTGCTAAGGTTAATCGATGCCGACATTCCTATGTCGATTGAATGCGCGAACCGAGTTCCATATCTATAAGATATCCATGTACGATGTACCTGCATACAGTGTACATAGATACTCGTTATCAGTTTACTAATGATAATTTTTTTTTCTTTCTTTCTTTCTTTCTTTCCCAAGAACATAAAAATTAGGTTGGTGTTGTATTGATTCGTGTCTTGTCTTTCGCTTGAGAAGACCTCAACACGTACATTATACCTACCTATGGTGTAACTGATTTATCCCAGTAATTTATCAGCGCAATAATAAGTTTATGGAACTTCCTAGTCGCATTTTGCCGGGCAACCACATTTCGATTCGGGTTGACGTTTTCTCATGCACATCTGAGGAAACCTGAATCACAAAAATTTAAATCCAAATCGAGCTCGAACTTCGCCTCGAATCTTAGCTCGATCTTCGAAAATTCAATTCTGTTCTAAAACAACCCGATTTCTTGAAACTGAAAAAGAAAGTACCCGAACTCGACTACAAGAAACGCGAAGGTTATGTTTTGTACTTCGTGTGCGTATCTTTTCCTTTGCGCCAGCCGTGTAATGGTAAGTTAAAAAAGGCACCATCGCGTCGGTGCCTTCACAAGTTGGTGGCACACTGAGTTCATGATCATATTCGATATCTTGCCTGGGGTCTAGAAGTGGTTTCAGTTTCATTTCGAATTTCGTATTTGTTGTGATTATCGTTGGCGTTCAGTGCGGACTATAAGAAGCGGATTTTGAAAAGTATTGTAGTTTATTGGTAAGTTATGTCATATCTATGTCATTTAATGTAATATTCAGCTACCTACTACTAATTTTAGAGGTGGATTGGTGAAGGAGGGTAGGGAAAACCTGCCCCTGACCGGTCCACCGGCCGTTCAAAAGATTCTTGTTCGGCTCCTCAAACCATATGTACAGTAGACTCCGGGTTATCCGACCTAATCAGGGCTGAAGCTTGGTCAGATGCCGAAAAAGGTGTCGGATAATCCGAAATGAATATTTTCAATGTAGAAATAACGTGCACAAAATTTAAAAAGAAATTGTTTATTCAGAAAATTGAACTTTGGCTTTAAAAAGGAATAAATAAGTGAAAAAATAATACTTATGTAATAATAAATCACAAATTATAATTTTTTTAAATCGTCGGTGACCAAAGTTTTTTTTTTTTTAAATCGCGATTCTTTTTTTGGCCGCGTGATTTCGCAACGCCGCGCTGTCGCGCCGGTTGAACAACGTACGTAATGTATCTACATACATTCCAAAATCAAAAATTAGATGTTTCATGTAGAAATTCGGATTAACCGACCTTAGTAGGTCGGATAAGTCGGAAGGTAGGGTCGGATAAATTAACTCGGATAATCCGGAGTCTACTGTATATGTTTTTACTTCAGGCCTGTTGCTGGCCATCTGCGGTGGGGTGTGCTGACTGTTTACCGGAGGGGGGGGGCTTGAGGATACACATAGTATATAATGTGAAATTTTTTACAAGGCAGTGATGTAGCCAAAGGGGGATGAGGCGCGATGGGGAAAATGCCCCCCTCCCAAGGCACCTGAAATTGAATCCAAAATATGTAAAAATAAGCAATTTTTCGCCTTTAAAACACGTTTTCTTTCGAAAAATTTTCGCTCAAGCAGTAATTTTACCTTCATTTTCATAAAATGCTTTTTCTCCCTTGAAAATCTTACTTTGCTCCCCCCCCCCCAGGAAGATTCCGGCTAAGTCACTGTTGTCGGTTTTTATGGGGAGTGCCGAAAACGAAACTCGAATACGAAGTTTTCTTATGAATATATCGCGAAGCACGATCGCGAGTGTACGCGGCTGCTCGGGTCTCTGGTCTTGGGTATCTCACCTCGTTGTCTAAACAGGCTCAGGTAACTTGGGGCCATTACATTCAAACCACATTCCCAATCCAAGCGTCCCAAATTAGTTGACCAAGCTTTTGTTCTAAATTTTAAAATGTTTCTGTGATATTGATTCTCTTCATCCCTTTCTTCTCTCTCGTTCAGCTTAATGATGATTTTTTAAAGGGTGATATCCTTGCCTACAGGGGCTCGGGATACTTTTTGAGGGAGCTCAGCCCCACCTTGCCCCCAATGGCTACGGGGCTATCTATATGTACCAAATTCTGTGCTTCAATTTCCGGACGAGCATATTTCATATTGTCGAGCCGTTTCGGAATTTTCCAGTCAAAGCTGGAAGCTATCTTGAGCCTTCATGCACAAGGCCGTAATGAAGGGTTTGTCTGGAGGGGGTGGGGGTAAAAATTATAGCAGAAAAAATTATTTTATATTTCATGTTGTGGACAGTGAAAATGTTGATAAAAATCTTTCCTTATACCTTTGAGTTTTCCCCCCGATATAGGATCTCTGTTATTAAGTGGAAACATTAAGGATACTGTAAGGAAAATTTAAAAAAAATTAAGACACAAAAATTTCAAAAATTCTAGCTTTGTATGAACGGAGAGGCTACAAAACAGCATCATTCGAATGCGAAGAACATTTCACCTGTTTAGCACTTTGTGCACCTTTTCCTAGCTGCTGGTTGTGCATGGCTTTATGGTAGAACTGATACCCAGTTCTGGAATGTGATTCTATCTAAAATATTTTGGTATTAACTGAAATTATTACTTCATGAATTTTCTTTTTCTCTTTTCAACAGATAACCAGGATGACCAAGGATCAAGAGTTGTTCTAGAATTAATTCAATATTAATGTTTGTGTAGATAGATACTTAGTTGTAAAAATATAAAATATTAGAATAACAATTGATCATTATTCATGAATTTTGGCTGTCGGAATTTTGTGTGTCGGGGAGGAGCGCACAGGAATGAGGGGTAGGTTAACCAAAATGCGACAGAATCAGGGACGTACCGAAGAGTTTTTTAGAGAAGGGGGGGGGGGGGTAAAAATTGTGAAAGTCCCAACTGACTCAACTCAGAATTCCCAAGTATGAAGTATCAAGAGAAAAATAAAAAAAAAAATACTTTTAATTTCTGTTGTGGAAGTGAAAATGTTGATAAAATCCTTCCTATACCTCGAGCCACCGAAAGGATTGATAAGTGGAAACATTAAGGATACGAAGGAAAATTAAAAAAAAATTAAGGCACAAAATTTGCAAAACGTAGCTTGTATGAACGGAGAGGCTAAAACAGATCATTCAATGGAAGAACATTTACCTTTCACTTTGTGCACCTTTTCTACTGCTGTCTGCACTTTATGTAGAACGATACCAGTTCTGAAATGACACAAAAATTGGTTACTGAAATGTATACTAGAATTTGCTTTTACAGATAGACACGGATGACCAAGGATCAAGAGTTGTCTAAATTAGATTCAATATTAATGTTTCGGTACGATAGATACGTGAGTTGTAAAAATATGAAGATAGTTAGAATAACAATGCATCTTATTCATGAATTTTGGCTGCGGAATTGTGTGTCAAGCGCAGAAATGAGGTAGTAACCAAAATGCGCGATCAGAGTCGAGAGTTTTCTAGAAAGGTAAAATCTGTGAAGCCAACTGACTCAACTCAGAATTTCCAAGTATCAAAGTATCAAAGCAAACAATAAAATAAAAAAACTCACCTTCTGACCTGTTGGGTTTTTCCAACTTCTCAACTCAATTCCCAAGTATCAGATCAAAGAACAGGAGAGGGAGGGAGGGAGGGAGAGAGAGAGAGAGAAAGAAACACCAACAACGGGGGGGAGTTGCCCCTCTTCCCCTCGTGTATCGGTACGTCCCTGGACAGAATATTGTCAGAACGCATTCGAGTGCTGCTAAAATGCGACAGAATATTGCTAGGATGTGACAGGGCGCAGCTACATTGTGACACAATACTACCAGAACGTGACAGCATTGCCAAAATGTGACACAGTACCATCAGAATCGGACGAAGCCTCTGACAGATTGTTGATAGAATATGGCAAATACTGGCAGTCGTATCACTGCATTCACAGATGCTCCGTCGTATGTCTGTCGCGTTGTGTCACGTCAAATCGCCCGCCCTTACTCGATTCTGATTGGTTCGCATGCTGACATTCTGCGACAGATCCGCTGACAGGATTAGCATCATCTGGCATCTGTCAATTTTCCGCAGCGGGCAGTAGCACTGGATGAAGAACCGACCTAGGTTCCGATAAAAGTCGATGAGGTTCAACATCCGTAGCTTATCCTGACAGCACGCTGCAATCTTTATTAACATTTCGAAGGAACGGAATCAGCGTCACGACAGATTTACGGCGTTTTGAGTATGCAATTTTATTAACATTTCGAAGTAATTGGGATATTTGTGGAATATACGGAGTTACGAATATGCAATTCTATTAACACTCCAACCATGCTTTTGCTGCATTCGAATTCGAAGTACAACATTTTATGTTTTCTTTCTTGTTTCCTCAAGTACATACATATGTAGCTTTTATAATATTTTATTTGCGAATTTTTGGCGTGTATCGTCTTTAATTTTTGATTTTACAGTTTCTGTGGTTCCCGTTGATTTTCTTGAAGATCTATTTGTCCCGTGAAGATTTGATTTTGCAATTAGAAGTAAAGAAAGACGTTGGTTTTGGTGTTATTTTTTTTCCTGGTTTTGGTTTTGACTTTGGATCGGTGTTTCTTGGGTTTTTATTTCTTCAACCTTTTTGGGTTCAAGTCTATGTTTTTTTTGTTACTTTTTTGGTTATTTTCTGGCCTTAACTGACTTTTCTTCAGTCTTATGTCATCACGTTCTGATGACATTCAGAATTTTCTGCTTTATTTGTCCTCATTTATGACGATTTTGGCTGTGATGAGCACTGTTTTATCTTTTATGCTTTTGATTGTGCGATTTGTTCTCTTTTCTTCTAATGTATTAGTTGTTATTTCATAGTTTTCGGTTTGTTTTGATCCTTTTTGTCTTGGTTTGATAATAAGCTATTAATTGATTGATTAATTGATTTTTGGTATTTAGTTGTCATATTTCGCCTTTTTTAAATAAATTTTATTGTACGACCCTCGTTGTTTCTTGGCAATTTTAAATCTTACAATAAAGTTTGTCTAGTTTTAATGAGAGGTTTGGTAGTTTTTGGTATTGATTTACTCTCATTTCGCTCTTGATTTTACTTCTCTCGTGTCATTCAGTCTCACCTGGTCTAGTTCTATCCCCATTTAGTGTTGATTTGACGATTTTCGGTGTAATCTGGTCTACCGCTGGTCTTGACTTTGTGGCTATTTAAGTGTCTTGTATTTTAGCATTGGATTGTCGTTTTTTCAGGGGATAAAATACTACGCGCAAGCCTAAAAAATCTCGTCACGTTGAGTCAGCTTAAATTTTGTTCAGGATCCCTTAAAATGGTCGCTCATTCTTTGAAAATAAGACAAGAAATAGAATCTAAGGAGAGATTTTATTATTTGGCTCCAAGCTCCTATGCGACTTTTCGAGGTTGGAAAACATTGTTTGTATTCGCAGTGGCTTTCGAATAACTTTCATCGCGTCCTAGTTGTTCATAATTTACCCTCCCCTCTTCGCATTTATTAGATCTCTAATAAATACGTAGTACATCTTCGTGGACTTCATTTCCGTCATAGAAGCGATTATGGATCGAGATCTACCCAAACAGCTTCCGCTTTCTTCAGTTTTTGGATATCACGAAGACGCTGTACGATTATCCGGGCAATTAAAATGATTTAATACGTCGTTATGTCCCGACAAGAATCGTGTCTGAACATACCGAGCGTTCGAACTAAAATCCAAAACGAAAAAAAAAAATAAAATAGAGTAGGAGTAAATAGTAAACAATCGAAGCTCTCTAACGGAATGTTGAAATTAAATTAATGTTCTCTGTGCTCCGGCATCGTACAAGCAATTGCATTTCACTAATTTACTTCCAGAACTCGAGAGAGAAAGCATAAGGCGATAACGAAGAAAACTAGCGGCAGATAATGTTTTTGATACGTCGGTGCGATGTTGCATCTGCCATTATTCCTGCAGTTGGATGAGTATTTTTCGAGCGTCAGTTTTCTAAAGCCATTACACGGAAAGTGGATATGGAATTAGGTCATATAGCCGCCCGGATCTCGATGAATAATACAGCTTTAGAATGACTCGGATTTCAAATCCCCCGATGACTGCAGATAACGAATATTTCGCTCTTGATCGCTTATCCTATTACACGAAAATCGTCACTCAGCAACTAAAAACGACTACAAAGAGGAAAAATTCGCGAGTTTATTCATTTAAAATGTCGAAGATTAGCGAGAGCATTCTGATTTACGTTCACGGCTGACTTCTGACTTGATTGTACGTATTGAAATCCCCGCCTTTGATTACTTTTAATACCGGTTTATAAAATTTCATTATCTACTGTTTCGTGCACCATTGTTTTAGCAAATAATTGTCTTTCTTCTTCCCATATCTCCGATACACTGACGTAGTAATTTTAAACAATCTGATACTTCCCAGAGGCGGAGCTGGGGGGGGGGGGGCTTGAGACGCTTCAATGGTCTTGTAAAATAACAGTTGATATTCATGAAAATTTTACAGCTTCGCCTCCTCTTGCTGTCATAATACCGAAAATAGCATCAAAATCGACTCTAAAACAAGCCGAGTGTCCTTTACTGCTCAATACTCGTACCTGGTATCATCGGTGATATTTTTATTGAAACTTATTAGTAAGTCTATCTCTTCTCATATATGCTACAATTTTCAGTAGCAAAACCGAATTCAGCCATAACATTATAAGCTTAGTATTTGTATTTCCTAAAAATCTTCGATACAGTACCAAAATTCTGAATGAAGGGTCAAAATAATATACCATATAAACTTAGAAGCTTCGAAAATATAATGCAATTAAATTTTTTTTGACGTTATGCCTGTGTCATATCAAGTGTGTTGCGCAAAAAAGGGGAAGGTTCCTCATCATTGTTGAATAAGCTATATTTACGTACATGTATCGTAGAGGAATGTTGATACATTTACTGTTTCAGTCAGTCCCTGAGAATTACTTCAGTAAAAAGAAAAAGAAAAAAACTCGTTTCCTGCATGCAAAATACAAGAAAAAGAGAGAAATCCGAAAGATTAGCCCTTTTGTACTCAAAAAATCTGTAATTACCAGTGAGAACACGAAGGCCAATCTTCACTTTGGCCCATCGCATTTTGAGGATTGAAATGTAGGAAAGAACCAATCTACTCTGGCCTTTCTGATTTTTGCAATTGAAGTTTGAGAATAGGCCTATCTGTATTTTGGGTATTTTCAAGTATGATAAAAACTGTAATTCGAGCTTAGAGTGAGGTGAAAGAAGAGAAATCTTGGAGCAGTTAGGGGAAAATATGACTTCAATACCAATGACTGAGAATAGTAACGCTCTGTCTTCTCTTTTACAACATAAGAAAGAGTAATTTAAAAATTTGGAATTTCTATTTTGAGCAAAATATTATAAGTAATCAAACAATAAACGAAAGATTATTACCTTTGGAAAATGATACCATCTTAGGAAAATAAAATATTAGGTATATGTCGTGATGAGAAATTCGCCTTCTGCAACTTCGAAGACTTTCCCTCATCACACCATTTCGGCTGGTGTTACCTAGCCGTCTATCAGCCTATTTCCGTATTTTTCGATCCATCAAAGAATTATTCAAAATCAGACAATGTCGCAACCGTACAGAAAAACCGTCGGTAGCTCAGACCTTCCTTGAGACACATCAGACGTATCGGCCGACCTCATTCCTCAAAGCGAGAACTCGCACACACGCGCCTTATTCCTCAGCGACAACTTCAAAATTCCTAGAATCCGCGACCGCACGAGCTACAAGCGTAAAACAAAGCATACTCGTAGACACCGATCGCATCTCCTGCCATCGGTCAAAGCGTAAATTAGATCGAAAAACTTCCGATGAACAATCAGGAAGTTCTCAAGTATGTCATCGAGTCCGTGGTAGGCTCGCTCCTACTCCGGTCACCTGAAACCGTGCACAGAGCTTCAGTTTTATAAACTCAACACAAGGATCGAATCGTCGGTCTTTATTCAGTCATGCTCTCTCCAAAAGTTAGGTGGAGACCTTGTCACGTCTCTCGCAACTCGATATGGAACTTAGAAAATCAACCTATAACGTAACTTCTGTCGTGTCGTACGCTCTTCGAAGCCTTTTGCTATTTGTAATATCAATAACCTAACGTAAAAGTAAAGTACTGAGCTGTACCGTTTGCTAAATAAACTTGTACATTTTTAACTCGATTCGGCTAGCTCATTTATCAAGCCGAGGACCGTTGATGTGGGGCTTGCTAACCGACAGCTCCGGGGCCCACGCTGTGGAGCCCCCTGATTTCACGTCGATCCATTACGACAACCAACCGGAGCCCGAGAGGCTCAGCGACCTCACGACAGTATCTAAAAATTTTATACGAGTCGAAAGTTCTAGCATTAACAAGTGTTCGTCCACACTGTTTTCATCTTCGTCAGGTCAGGTTGAGCTGTCTCGAACATTGGCGGAATGCGGCATGCAATAATACTCCTCCTTAAAATGGTTTAGGGTTTCCCCTTTTTTTGCATATTTCACAAGTCATCATAGTCTGGAAAAAGGTACTCTCGAAAATTAGACTGGCTTCAAGTCAACTACTACATTATTTGGTTTCCCCTTTCTCATAATTGAAACTCTTTCATACTCTACAATTTAAAACGTTTTTTATCAATACTTCGAAATTACCATTTTTCGTATAATTTTTTTCAAAAATAGCAGCCCGAATTTCAGTAACCTTGAAGTCAGTTTTATCATCGCACTTCAAATTTTTACTGTCCGCATAAGTATGCCAGTCGAGAAAATCAGAGAAATTCATTTTCTTCAAAAACTATACTACACAACAAGTTGAGATTTTTTAAAAAGCAATACAGTATTTTTAATTATGAATTCAATACCGATGTTAATTTTTTGATTACTGTTCAATTTTCCCCCTATCACCTACCTTAAATGAGAACTTTGTTGATATTATCAATATGATACCACTGATCAAACAAGTCTGAATGTTCACTGTTGTTATCAGTATCAGTGTAGCTATTCCTGGACAAGGAAAAGGAATAAAACGTCGAAAATTTGATAAAATTTTATTTTTGAATGTGTAAAACGAGAGGTTCTCGGGAAAAATGGTTAACACCATCGTATTCAACATTCAAACTATTATAGTTGAAATCATATAATCCCATTCCCTTGTTTTTTTATGCTGTTTGTAGTGTTAGTGTTACGTTACTTGGAATCAGGATGTGTTGCGAATAAAAATAGTCTGAAGGTTATGCCTGAAATGTTGTGTGTAATTTAGTTTTTTCGATCATTCAACTAGCAGTTAGGCCCCTAAACGTCGAACACTTTGGCCTTTTCTATGCTTAAGAGAGCAATTTGGTCCACACGTTTCTAGCATTTCATCCTTTTTAGCACACTGAAGAGCAATTCAGCCCGAAGTTTGGCCCTTTTGAACTTTTATCTAATTTCAATTTGGCTCAATGAAGAAGAAAATTTAGACCGGCCTTTTCTGCACAACACCTTCGATATGAAAATTACTGTTTCATTCTTCAAGCGATGCCACCCACGTAATGCCGATATAAAAAACGGAAACAAATGAATGGAGCGGGTAGATGAAGTGAAGAAGATGGGTAAAGGTCAGGACATCGAAGACTTCGTTGCGAGAAGAGACGTCAGCTTGAAGCATTACAGAGAGGGTAGATGGAAGGTTTAGGGATTGATGATGAAGAAAAATTGGACATGTCATAAGAATATGAGAGATGATAGTTTCACCGACATTGCATATTTGGGGGGAAAAATGCAACTGTGAGCGAGAAGTGTATTATCTACTGAAATCGTACATTGTTTTATTTCTCCCACCAAGTTATTGAGAAGCTAGTTCAAGCTTAATTACTGCTGACCCTCCCTTCACCGAATTATGGGTTCTATGCCTTGTACTTTCCCAAAGTCGCATATATTTAATTGTGTGCCTTTGTGATTATGTACAAAAATGTACACCAATCGGCTACAACTATGGTACAGCGTGTTGAAGGAATAATCGAGTTCCACAGTCTAACTAACGCTAAGAATCGGGCTTATACCGTGTATTAACAAAAGTGGTGAAAGCATTTGTTTTACTTCCGTTAATCCGGTGAATACTCATATATCAACAAGGCCGACGAAAAACGTCTACTAAAAACGAAGTTAAAAACGTATTTCGCTGGTACAAACTTCTGGAAAATCTCCATTAAGAATGCTTTTGCTAATTTTAAGCTGTCGGTGTTCTCTAGTAATCCGAGAACGTCGAATGGAGGAATTTTCCGTTTTGTACTTTTTCCCACCGGAGTTGCGGGGTAGCGTAACGTCGGTTGTTTAAACGAATTTCGACAAACAAAAGGTAAACAAAGTGGTCCGTCAGCAGCCGCGTACATGTGCGAAAAATCAGAGAATTTTCAACGCGATTAAGCGAAAACTTTCTCAAATGAGAATCACGTGGAACGCTGCTACGCTTTTGAATGACTTTCGTCAAATATTCGCCAGCATTTGACTCGCGCCATTCAACTCCTACAAGCGGCGGGTATTTCATGCGGAAGGTAGAAAAAGAACAGTTTGTCTTTTGTACCCTTAGACAAAGAACACGAAGTTCCGACGGCATCCAGAATTCCACCAAATTACGGCAGGTAAACTTATCGATAAATTAGATTACCATTAGCAAGACAGGCGTAACGAATGGAATTGCCCGCGAGTTGTGCGGCCAAAAGTGCCATTGAGTAGGCTCATGAGTTTGTTACGATTTCCTTAGTCAAACTAGTTGAGAAATAGACTTTGAAGTTGAAATCCCGGGTTCGAAATTAATACAACGCCGATTACTCTGTTTAAGAGAAGTTCCATTTTGTGTTTAATGCCGGCGGTAAGAAACGTGCTAGTTCGAGCGCGAATTGAGAGAAGTGATGTGCGAGAGACCCCTTCATATTTAGGTCCAATTTTTCGCTACAATTAGATAGCCTGAGAATATGTGAATTACTACTATTCAAGTTGATCTCAATATTCAGGAGAGTAACAGAAATTCTGAGTTTTCTCTCAATTATTATATATTAACTATATCGTTGAATTTACACGAAGGGCAAACAGAAACAAATTTCTCGAGGTGCTCATTTGGAAAGAAATGCTTGAACAAATAAGCAACAAAGAAAAAGGTAAAGAAAAGAATGAAAAAAGAATAGAAAGACGAAAAATAATAAAAAAGCATCCTCAATTTTGCTCTGGGCTTGAAAATTCTCAAGTTAAGAGGATTCTCAGATCTGAAAATCTTGCAGATTTTCAAAGTATTTAAGAAGCGAGTCTTAAATTGTCTGAAAGAATCTTAAAAACCCTCTAAATTAAGTATGAAAACGCCCTAGTCTTTAACTGTCTTGAAGAATCTTTAAAAGTTTTGGCGTGTAAAACAACAGTATTTACCAATAAGGGGTTTTACCAGGTACCCTATTCTCTGTCGGTGGATTTAGTTACGTGCTGCAGAAGACAGTAACTACTTGCCACGATTGTTCGGCAAAGGACCAGTGTCGGCAAACTCTGGCGGTTTACACACACCAACAAAAAATATGGAATCATCTGAAAGAAACTTCAGTAGATACCAGGGTCTTTGAAGTTCCCGGGTCTTAAATCATTCAAAGAAATTTCCAAAAAGACGTAAACGCAAGGCCGTAACAAGACAATGGAAAGGAGAGGACAGTATTGTCCTTCTTGAAATTTGATTTGCCTCGCCCTAGCAAAATAGAAAATAAATTTCTAACTCTGTCTCCTGACATAGGTTGCTGCCTCACCCCCCCCCGCCCTCATACCAAAAATAAAAGCGAGCCTCTCCTGATACAAGGAGCTAATAACATACGATCTTGGTTACTTTCGTCTGTAGTAGTGGTGTTGTGGGACGTATGGCGATGCACGCATGCCAAAGTGGCCCCTGAGACACCGCACCCCCGGCACCGGAAACTACCCTTTCGGGCATCGCATCAGTACCGAGGGGAACGCTTTGGGGCCGGGCCCGAGCCCCCATTTCTCCTGGCCGGAACGGTGCGCGCATCCTGCCAGGGCCACCGCGGGGTTCCCTACTGACCGAGGTCCGCGCTCCCAGAGCACTCGCCTGGAAATTTCAGGTCCCCCGCAGCCGGACGCGCTGCCTCTTCCTCTTCACTCACTCATCGTGTGAGACTCTTCCGATTGAAGCTCCAGCCCTTGCACTGCGGGCGAGCTCTGCTCCAGCCCTGGTGCTACGGGCGAGCTTCGCTGGATGGTATCTGCCGCCGCAGTAGCAGCAGCAACATCCGCTTCTCCTCCTTGTGTCCTCTGTCTCGACCACTCAGCCTCCATCTTCCGTCGCATGATGGCCGAAACGAAACCCGACACCCGGTTCCAACCGCTTCGGCTCCTCAACAGCTCCGGGACCAAGGTGTCCGGCGCAAGACGGTCGATCACGCCGTCTCCGGGATCGATCGTGACCGCCCCGCGCCTCACCTCCTCCCAGGCGTCGCACTCGAACAGCGTATGCCACGGCGTGTCCTCCTCTCCGCTTGCACAATGGGTGCACTCTGCGCTTGCTGCCAAGCCCATCCGGTACAGGTATGACCCGAAGCAGCCGTGTCCGCTCAAGACCTGGGTCAGGTGGAAGTTCAGACTTCCGTGCTTCCTTCCTAACCACAGGTCGAGCTCGCCGATCAGCTCCCGAGTCCACTCGCCTTTCGAAGACTGGGCGAGCCTCTCCGTCCATCGCTGAAGCGTGGTCAGCTGAATGCCACGCTTCGCCCGGCGTGCCTCCTGCCGTGTTCTCGCCTTCTTCTGCGCCTTGTAGGACTGCGCCAACTCGTCGACCTTCAGCTCGATGGGTGGAAGGCGCGCCAGCACGCCTACCGCCTCCGTTGACACGGTGCGATACGCGCTGACGCACCTTAGCGCGACTCTCCGCTGAACCTTCTCCAGCTCCACTCTCCGGTACGGGGTCTGGACGGCGTCCGCGAAAACCGGTGCGCCGTACGTCAGGACCGAAAGCACGACGTTCGCGTACAACCTCCGCTTCTGCTCCCGCGGGCCGCCCAGGTTCGCCATCAGTCGCGACAGCTGCCCGGCGACCCGGTCCGCCTTCTCTGCCGCTCTCCGGAAGTGCTCACGGAACGACAGCTTCCCGTCGAACCACAGCCCCAGGTACTTCAGCGCTGGACTTGGCGCGATCCTCTCGCCTTTCAGCACGAACGTTGGTTGGTCGTACTTGCGTAGTAGTATACTACAGAATCACGGAAAATAGGACGATTGTGAGTTGCTAGCGCGAGCTACAGATAGGGACTGCAACACAAGAATAATTGTACTTCACGATTATCCGCGCCAGTATTGAGAAAAAGTTTTCAAAAGTCTAAAAATTTTGCCGATCCTCTAACGGATCCCCAAAAGGCTAAAAAAATCTTCAGCAAATCAGAAACAATCTTAAACAAGATGTAACAGTCTTGACTTCTTCGCAATGAATTTAAAAAAGTGTTAAATATGCTTGGAAGAACCTTAAGGAGTCTCAAAAAAATCTAGCTTTTAAAACTACGGAATTCACGAAGCCAGCAACTGATAACTACGTAGCTCATACCCTCCAGAATACAGCCTGAAGAACTGCTATTTTTCTTGCTCAACATTATTTCCTCATTTACGCCATCTAATCCGGATGTAATGCTTCCACTAAACGTTTAGTGATAAAAGAGGGCGGTATATTGGGTATGTCACGCAATTACTTCGCCTCCATTTTCGTTTTGAGGAATCGGATTGATACGAAGCAAATGAAAAACTTCAAGTGGCCAGATCCACTTTCTTTTTAAATAAGAAAATCCCCCCCCCCCACACACACACACAAAGAAGAGCTATACATGCCACCAACTTTGAGATTTCAAATAAAACTGTATTCAAGTATCCACATGGGGTATTTTCAGTCGTCAATTATGACTACTGCTATTGTTAATACAACTCCGGTTTGAATCCATAATCCCAATTTCAAGCCTAAAATGGGCTAAACAGACTTGGTTGAAAAATTGAAAAATGAAACGAAATAGAAGTTTAGTAAGCCGCTGATCAGGAATATCGCATTCGATTTCAGATTCAAACCCTTAGTTCCGATTTCGACCCAAAAATACTAATTTCAGATCTGAAATCGGCAAAGGACTCATGTTACATGTGACGACACTGAACCTTCAATTAGAGTATACTGTTATATTGTACTTTATTATGTTAGAGATAACGTTGCCGAGTTCCTAATTCAATATTCTTCACAAATTTAATTTACTTTAAAAAGTGGTAAACAAATCTAAACGAGCTTAAAAAGTTTTCCACCGGTTTAGAAGAGTAGTACTAAGGCTTCGAAAAGTATGGAAGAGACGATAAGAAGTATAAAAAAGTCAATAGCATCTTGTGTAGGAGAGACTGGGGCAAAATGTTACAGGAGTAAAAGTTCATAGCCTGCAGTCATCAGCCCTCTATTTATTGACATACAAAGTAGGCAATGAGTAGAACTTTTGTCGCTATGATGAATGTGAACTATACGGCCCAGAATTAAATTTTTATTGACATCTTTGAATAATGGTTATCAATTATGACAGTTCTCTTGCAGAAAAAAACTTCAATTGAAATGTTTTCATTCTTTTTGTAATTCAATTACCTATTTCTGAATAAAAATGCAACACTTGAATGCCATGAGCAATATTAGTTATTTGTGCTTCACAACACTTACTATTTTTGTTAGATTAAAATAGTGTCAAGAAACCGAATTATTAGAATGAATTTGAAAAGAATTTAATTTTTATGTATATGGCAGTATCGGGGTCTGGCTGGCCGAGTGAATAGCGCGCTCATCTCGGAATTCGGAGATCCCGGGTTCGAGCCCATGTAGCAACTCGCTACATTTCGACCTAGGCCGATTTTTCGACAGGCAAGATGAGAAGAGGGCTAAGACAGCCCTAACAGCCTCCCCGACGTCTCAGAAGTAATGCTCGAAAGGGCAGATTTCAGGGCTTGGGTTGAAAATAAAATTAGAAAAGAGATCTTCCTTCTTTGAGAAATCTAATATGGCAGTATCACATTTTATTGCACGGTGAAATTCCACGAAGAAAACCAATGGGCTGATACGGAAGATGATGGGAAGACAAGAAATTGATTCAGTGTGAAGAAAGGTTGATGCCGAATTGTAGATTACCCAGGCAGTTCTTTAAGAAAATTTTATTCGAAATTTCTCCGCTTTTCCATTCTAACGAGCACATGGAATATCGCTCCATGTGTTGGAATACATTATCCCTCATTGGGGCAGCATGTGACGAAAACCTTGCTACATATGCAGAAAAAAATACATAAAGATTGATGCAAATTACAGTCGTGAACGTTTTGGGGCACGAAAAAGAGGGATGTGGCTCCATCTAATAGCATTGGAAAAATTTTTCTAAGGTATTGTATTCCCAAAAATCTGATAAATATAAGTAAATTTTGTGATATCTTACCTGGGTCTCTCCATGGAGTCCGAAAAACAAAATTCCTTCGAGAGTTCTGCAGGGAACAGGCGCCTGAAAAACGAAAAAAGAAAATATTAAAGATGGAATAACAGAAAATAAAGAGGATGGCCGGAAAAAAGTTTTTTAAGGGGGAGAAGCAAAAGTGGTTTCTCGATGCTTTGTGTTAGGGTGCATGTTATCTACATACAACACTAACATGGCCTCGTAATGAATTTATGAATTCTAACATTATCGATGCGAGCCTCTTCACAGTTGATGGAAGCGACTAAAAAAATCAAAACTAATTACGTATAAAATAGAGAATTTTGTAAATTTGCAGTATGAACTGAGAGAGCACACGACCTTTCACTTAGAAGCAGGCTTTCAGTCACGTTTCATTAGAAGTACATGATACACGAATATTTCCACCAGGTTATGCAACAAAATAAGAGCTCTATGTATTTTTACGATTGGACGTAACTCATTTACCCGCAGTTTTGCCTATTCGAAGAGTTATTGAAAAGAGCAATAAAGCGAGTGTCCAGCTTTAGCCGCGAGAAGAAGAATATTCGTAATTCGAGAGGGAATTTTTTTCTCAATGCGAAATGACGTAACAAAGCGTTGTTTGAATTAATGAAAAAATAATTTAAAAAAAAAATTTAGAATTACGTTTTTTGCACTCAAAATGTAGTCTAGAAAGTGTCAGGTTCCCAAGTAAAGAAAAAAAAGCAAATCCTGCAATAGTTCTGTTAATATTAATTATTACGCAGTTTTTGGAACAGCTTCCAGTATCCACACGTTTTTTATCGGTATACATTGAAATCAGTCTCACTTCAGCGAAGTTCATTTAGAAGATTTTGAATCAACCCTCTACCTCCCCCCTTTAATAAAGTCGCAGTGGTACGTTTCCAGTAGTCAATATACACATGAGTGCAACACAGGGTGTCTAGTGCTAGGTCAGAAAAAATTTCCCTGTTTTTTCCCGACTAGTTTTATTAAATTTCTCGGTTATATTGTTTTAGTCCACTATATACATGTACTTTATGAAACAAAATTAGCCGCCTCTCCCTAAATTAGTCCCGTCCTTATCCTGAATCCCAAGCGAGACAACCCCACATAACCCCGAGTGCTTAAACCCCTAGCGAGTCAACCCCATATAACCCAGGGTGTTTTAAGCCTCAGCCTTTTCCTCTTTAGCACGCTTTTCCCTGGCTTCTTTGCACTTGGTATGCGCATTTCTCATAGCGTGGATCATTTTTTTGGTCACATACATATTAAGAACACCACCAGCGGCCACAATAGCATCACAAACAGCACGAATGATGATAAGGGACGCCTGCCTCATGCAGATTTACAACAATGCACTCAGCGTTCAATGAAAAATCATGTTCTAATGATGCATTGCCATAAAACAGTACCAACGACATCCTAATAAAGTCTGTCATCTCTGGAAGTCGCAACGGAGGATGCTGTTTCTACAAGATCCATCCACAAAGAATCCAGCCGTGATATAGTGCGGTCAAACGATTTAAGTATTTTAATTGTCGACGGCTGCTTCACCAAAGCAACGAAGGCGCTTTTAATGCGGTCTGCTTTGGAGCCTGTTAGAGGATTTTAGGATGTAAGTATTTCCAGCGCCACAACGATCCGTCCTGTTGCGTGATTAGGAGTTTCGATGACTACCACCGGATCCAGACAAGAAATTCCTCTAACAATTTCGCGAGTTAAAGAAGACCGCTCCTGAATCTTTTGGATCATTGTAACCAGAACTTGCTGACAATCACTGCGGAATCCTTGAAACTCAGGAATCCCCCGATGAAGCATTTCTAAGGGCCGTTTTGACAGAGAAACCTAAATGACTGTTTTTGCTTGGAATCAGATTTTCCTTTTTAGCAAGATTGATTTTATTCACTATCGATTCTTTCTCGAGAACAGTTTTCTCTACTTGCTCCATAAGATCTGTGGTAAAAGAAGTTAATTCCTTGAAGAGTAGTGGGGCCATAGGCTTTTCTGACTGAGAATTTGTTAGACGTGGCTCTACGACAGAAGCAATAGAAGCCAAAAATGCAAGCTTAGCACCCAGGAGTGGATCTGAAAGACCTCTGCTAAAATTTCGATGATTTTTGTTTAAAGGATTCTTGGAGCCCTCGCTCTGAACTTCACGTACCCAGTTGCGCAGATGAGGGAGAAGGTTGATTATTCGCGTGGCTGGCTTCTCATTGTCCGTTCATGGGGTAAAGCAAAATGACGGAGGAAAGACGTCCTGATCCGGTAGTTTTGGTAAAATGGCCACGTTGTGCCGGAGAATCGTTGAAAATGTAATATAGGGCAATCAAAAACTCTTTCATAGCTCCCACGAAACTGATGTAAACCCTGTCTCGAGTGAACCATGAACTACATGAATCATGAAGCCCACAACTTCCTAATTCAACCAGGTCAGTACCTCATCGCTCTTTCTTAAATTCTGTTTGGAGTTCTCGCAGCATCCTAAGATTTACAGCGGGGTCTGGTTGGCTGAGTGGATAGCGCGCTTATCTCGAAATCTGGAGGCCCTGGGTTCGAAACCACGAAGCGACTCGCTACATTTCGACCTAGGCCGGTTTTTCGGCAAGTAGAGAAGTGGGCTAAGACAGCCCTAACAGCCTCCTCCACGTCTCTGAGATAATGCTCGAAAGAGCGGATTCCAGGGCTCAGGTTGAGCAAAATGTAGAAAACGAGGCCCATATATCGATACTTGGATCACCTTTTCCTCATTATTTCCAACGGTTTTTTTTTAGACCAGTAGGAAGATCGCACGAGTTCGCACCTTAAAGGAAAGTTGATTTCATGTATCTAGTGACAACTTGATCGACTATACTGTCCCAAAATTTAACCATGACATCCATTTGCTGCTTTTTGCAAAATGAATTTAAGGCTTCGTCGAATCCTACACTGAGAAATGCACAGTGCTCGAGTCTTGACAGCAAATAAGAAAAGGAATAAGTAGGTTTTTACTCGATTGAAATCCGTGGCGTAACTGATATGTAATAATTAATATTAAAAACGCGACAGCAGCGAGTCCGAGAGAGTAAAATGGCGTCTTCCGAGACGCCAGCTTCAATCGGGTACGGACCTACTTACTCCCTTTTTCATTAGCTATATTTTTAAATAAGGTTATAATGCACTTTGAAAAGTTGTTGCCGAGGTATTCGCAAATAACCCTACTACCTTTCTGCTTGTATTCTTAATTTTCGACTTTTCGCACTAAGAATAAATGCTTAACGACTTTTCCATTCGAAAAAGTGTTTGTTTTTTTTTACTACTTATAAGCCAAACAGACCTAATCTTTAATTCTTTTACAAAAAAATATTCAGGGCTCCCGAACTACTAAGCGATTTGGAAAACTTCCCGTATGCTTGATAAATTTCCCGTCTTTTTCCCGGCGATTTCAAGTTCCCAGTTTTTTCCGAGTTCCCGGTCGATAGACACCCTGCAATATCACCAAAGTCGGTGTAAAGGGGAACACTTACGGACTTTATTATATGAGTGCAAGTTGCAAATTATTTAGGAATTGAATCGCTTTCCGAATCAAAATTCTTCGTAATTTAAAATTTCTTCAAAATTCTTGACAGTCGATATTTACGTGTATAACTTTACAAGCAAAGTGATAAGTTGGTTAAAATTTACTCATCTTTACTTGTGAGCTTTACACTAACTGCCTCGGCGATGAATATTCTCATCAAATTTGTCACGCTTTGACGAATTTTCTCGACGAGGCGAATCGAGTCTGTGCCGTAAAATGACTCGACTCAGCGTTTTCTTTCCTCCTCAATAGCAAAACCAACAACAGTGGTAGCAGCTAGCAGGTAGCACGGTTTTGGAAAATATCGCCGGCTTTAACCTGGCCGTTGTTCATTCGAAAGTCGAAACGGCGACGTTTCGATTATAAATGAATTCTCGAAGCGCGCTTCTTTTATTCTCCCTCTGCGATGACACTCGGCGTTTCCTTTTGTGTCGGATAATAATTCTGTCAGTCTGCAGATGGCTCGAAAAATGCCACGTTGCCATTGACTTTCGTAACATTCGTTCGCCTTTTCACAGCCCCGTATTCGCAGACTGCCAGTAACCAATGCCAACTGTCGGAAAATGAAAGAAAAAAAATTGACTCTGATGTGGACGGGTCTGAATGGACCGGAAAAAATACATCGGATATAGGTTTTTGCGAAATCGTTTAACCATAATGCGATATGGCGGCGGAATATATCGCGATGGCGAGCCAACAAAGTCCGTGTATCCATTCAATGTACGTTTATCTTTCTGAAAATAATCTTTGCTTTTGTTACAAGGCGTGTGAAAAAGTGCCGTCGCTGGCATTATTATTTTTTCCCCCTCGAAATGCCGGAAACAAACTGACGAAAGACCACTTACAACCAATTTCTGCCCACCACAGGCAGGCGATGTTGCGATGGTATACTTTCGTAACCCACAGCTTAAGAGCGATTACTCAAACTGTCCGACGATGAAATTAAAAATGTATACGAAGAACGATTTCGTCACGAAAACTGAAATATAAATTGAAGGATATATTACAAAAAAGCAGCTGTTATTCAACGCCCCCGTTTATTAATCGAATTGGACGATTTCTTTCGTACAGACTCTCGCATCCGATGAACTACAATTCGCCGACGGTGTTTTTCACGTCAGCATTTTCCCTTTTTTCACTCTCTCGTTTCGTTCTTTTTCTGTCAATTTGGAACCATATTCGCAGTTGTACGGTGTACACGAGAACAGGAAATGAAGATATACGAGTACTTTTGGATACGAATATTCGATAAATTCGCGGACGCTTCTCCCATGAAACGGAACGATTTCCAAAATTAGAATCAAACTAAGTGCGCCAGCATCGACAATTAACTTAGCGGATGGTCTCGTCGACGAGAATAAATTCTCACGTTTGTCGAACAAGGCACGATTTATTTTCTCATTCTTCCATTTAAGGTTCCCAGTTAATTCTATGTTAACCTATCATAAACTGTGCTACATGAAACAACCGATAAAATGTTACAATAACGACGCATTGTAACATTACTCGGAGAACATATGAGTAAAAGGAGGAAGGGGTCTTCAAAATGATTCTACATCGTGTAAAACACAAAATTCTAGATAGTTTTTTTGTTTTTTAACTATTTGTACAAAAGCTGACCAGATAGGTACATAAATAGTAATGACTTATATTTTATTTCACTCAGGTATGTCCATGACAAATCACTTTGGAAAAGTTTCCGGGTTAGCCGCGAAATTAATAAGACGACTAATGATCCTCAGATTGTACAAGTGAATTTGGACCCAGTAGAGTCGCTCAAAACATTTACCTCAAAGTTTCCTCGTACAGTCAATGACACGACACAATTTCTTTTTTCCTTCTAATACATCATCCCAATTTGACGGCTTATAGAAATCACAGAGATAGAAGAAAACATCTTCGGACTACATCTGTCTTTTTACCAGGAACTCATCGCAGTTTTCAAACTCCAGTACCAGAATTTCGCCATTCCATATTCCATGAAACTCTTCTGCAGCCTAGTATGAGGTACCAAATTACTTCATCACCCTACAAGGTAAATCATTCTCAGCTTACCAGTTTTTTAAAACCGCTTATCTCCTGATGAGTCAAAATAGTCCAAAAATACGTCTCATCAAGAACGGATTACCACAACTGCAACTCATGAACACGGACCATTTGGAAGAAATGGGGAATTTCGGTATTTTTCTTTTTTTCGCCAGGTGCTGCTAATACAAGAAATGCCAAATGGTTGCGTTTAGTCGGTATCTCTTGTTTTAAAATATTTCAGAATTTGGAATTGAACACCTCTTAAGATACTTTCTTATTGTATAAAAGTGTCTTTATCAAATTTTCAAATATTTTAAATTTAAGTACTGACCCGCGGCTCACGAGATCTGAAGTTTAACCCAGGATTTTACGTGAAGATTTCTTGATAGAAACATCACTGCCCAAACCAGTCTTTATGGCAGATGAGACAAAAAGAACCAATATATCCTACTTGTAGGTAGAATTATGAATATTTCAAAAAAAGAAGTCGCCCCAGCGGTCAAAATTGAATCGTGATGGGTGTCTGAAATTGAGGTATCGAAAACTCAAATCTGAAAACATTTATCTCCTCAAAAATGTACGTAGATCGATTTTTCAAGCTAATTTCGATTAATATGTACACACCTCAAATATGTAGCTTCTCTATTCACAATTTCCGAATTTTTCAACTCTACCCACGTGGTATCTTTGTCGCCTGTATATTTTTGTACATAGCTCGCAATTCTTCTAGTTTCTCGCCGGTCTCAAATCTGTCGTAGCCGCATCCAGCCCTCGTTTCATACATGTCCTGCCTGATTTTCCTTCCTTTAAAAATTGCCTTTTCATCACTTTCTACATATTTCTCTCCTTTCTTTCCAGTCGTCGCTGGTCAAATCATTAGCACATTTTCAGTTACCGATATACTTAAATTCATTAGTTCCTGTCATCTTTTCATCACTGATCTTCACGGTTCGAATACTGTCAATCCTTTTGTCCTCCGCTGATTCCACACTTCTCCAAACAAACACACCCTCGAGTTCTATTCCTCAGTCAACCCGATTTCAGTTTTTATTTTGTATTCGCTTTTCGTATCGTCAGATAATCGCGTCTTCAATCGATCGATCGGATTCGTCCATTTTTGTGTAGCTCCGATTTTTTTCTAATACACGATCGAGAACATGAGCGACTTTTATACTCTTATTTCTTATTCCCACTACACGATCCGGACACTCCACGAACAGTAAAATCCCGCATTCTCATGAAATTCGAGAACACTTGCGTTAGAAAAATGGGATAAGAACTAATAGTCATTCTTGACTATGTAAATTTACAACATAGCGCCTAAAACCCCATAAGGTACCTCAGAGATGTATTAAAGGGCGGGGTCGAGTTACCGCCTTACCTCATCTCTTGACGCATGCCAAAGTGGCTCCCCAGACACCGCAACCCTGGCCCCCGGAAACTAGCCTTCCGAGTATCGCATTAGCGACCAGAGGGATGCACTGTCCTACCAGGGCCACTATGGGACACCTCACTGATCGAGAAAACGCTCACCCAGCATTAACCTGAAATTCGGCTGCACCACAGACGGATGCGCTACCTTCCTTCAGAACGTCGCGGTGTGAATGCCCACGCTTGTTTCTGTTGATCATTACCTCTAGTCGCAAAAACCGACCAACGATCGGGGTGGACCGTGTCATTGCGTAACCCGCGCACCGTGATCGAGCACCGACTCCAAGAGCCGAGCTGGGCGACGTGGACGCGAACGCAAGGCCCCGACCAGCGACCTTCAACGATGAAAAAAAATACATTTTGAAGGTACCTACGATATATCAAACTGAAGGTGCGAATACCCCGTTTTCCATACTTTTTTGTAAGCCATCGCTTTTCAAAATTTCTTAAACAGGCAGCAAATGTACCAACGTAATACTAAGTAATACACACTGCGAGCGATAACCGATAACAATAAGATGTCAGGTACCTCTTGCACCAAAATACGAGTTTTAATGCCTAGTTATCAGGATATTATTTTTCATATTTTTACACAAAGAAGTACTCGTAGTACATATAATCTAGCCCTGTAGCGTTATCATTTTTTAAAGGAGTGCAATTTGAAGGACAAGAGTTATCAAAAAGAGATAATTTATTGGAACCTTTAAACGAACGAAAAAACGGCCTTTCGCTTCAAATTTTCATGCAACAACTTGAAATATCAAATCTTCTGGAGAGGGAGGAACAAACATCGGCTTATCCAGAAGTGGAGGATCATTAGCTACGATTACACATTTTGACTGCGAGTTCATACAATAATAATTTCAATAGCTCCTTTGCCTTTCCACTCCACTTCCAAGTGAGAGATTTTTGTACTGCGCCTGAAAATGTACTAACAAGATAATATGAATTCTGATTATGTGAACCGTACTTATTCAGGAAAAATACCTAACGACCAAAAAATCTGATTTTACTGTTACCGTCCGTTATACAAAAAATAAATACATAAAAAAATAATAAATAAATAGGTGGCCAATCAATTGGGACTATCTTCTAAAAAAAAAAAGTTGTTAAATCTTTCTTGATTTTAGGCCACATTATAATATCTTCAACTACGAAACAAATGTTTTTTCTCTTAATGTTTTCACTCGTTCACTCGCACATAATAATATTTCCTCATCAAATAGGTCATCTCCAGCCGTACAGAGATGAAATCATAATTTCCATCGACGGTTGTAATTTCGTCCGCTGCATTTCAATTCGAGTACTTCGTATTCACGAAAATCGACTTCCATTTAATCCGCATTACGGTAACCGATGTGTAAAATGATATGTTAATTTTCGCGCAGGAAATTAACGACAGACCGCTGCCGCTTTTACCGTTTCAGCGAGCGAGCAGCGCGATCGCTATCTCCATTTAACGCCTCCACTACCGCATCGCATCGGTGCGGCGCGGCGCCTCGGTGCCAGCTGAAGGCTTTTAGTTACTTATGAACCGAAATTTGATAGGTTGAGGCAGCTTGGCAAAGCGTTTCACGACAGTGCCGCTGTCGATGCCGCAGCCGCCGAATACGAAATTCCATCAAGCCGACAAACGTTTTTGGACAGCAGTTTTAACTGACGCGAGTGAAATTTCATTTGAAAAATAAACTTTCTCACCGTACTCGACGGCGCACGAATTTTGCGGTCGTAATGACGCGATTAAAATATTTACTTTCGTTCGCGGTTTCACGTTTCCTCCATGCCTTTTCCTCAATTTTAGACGATATTAATTTTCTGTTTAGGAGTAAAACCACTTTCTGGTCTCGCAGCTCGTGATTTGGCCTAGGCGTAGGAGCTCGCGAAGGGAGCTGGTGCGTTGTATTTCTGAAACCCAAGTTAACGTGTACTTCTACTTTTCATGACTTTTTTAACTGAGAATCCGGACTTACCCTCTGACTATTAAATCTTTCGCTGCTCAATGACTGATTCTCAGTTTTATATTATAGATATTTTGTCTGAGATTGCGTTTGAGAGTTCGATTGGGCGACAGGCTCAAGGGCTCTAATCTAGGAAACGGGTTCTCTAAATGTTTTACACATTAGAATTCAGATGAATACGCCTAATTAAAGAAAAACATAAAAGTTTAACATAGTCATTTCCACAATTGATGTATAATTAGAATGAAACAGAGCCATATAAACCATTGCAGACGGTAAAGTCTGTAATAGATACCATAGTACATATCTTGTTCTTGTAGGAAATATCTCTTTTCCTAAACAGAATCTGGATTATGTGCTTATTTTGTTTGACCGGATATATCGTTCATAATAATTAAGTCTGAACATGCAATATAATCACACTGCAAAGTAAAAGATTTCTATGGCACAAAGATTTAGTTGACAACCCCCTCCGAAGTGACGACTTACGAAAATTCATGGCTAAGAAAAGCGGAAAATGAAGGGCTTTCATCTATCTTATTTCATTATTTCGATTTTATTAGAAAATTTTGGTTCCTATATAACAAATATCTAATGGCAGAAATGTTATAAATAAAATCTGACCCAGGAAGCATTCTATTTCTGTCGTTCAACTCACACGTTTCTTCTTTTGAAAGCTCCAATGGATGTCAAATCTACAAGCAGAGAGATGTACCTTCAAGTACACTGATAGCAGGATATCCTTAAATGATTACATTGATTTAAGAGGTCACTTCAGCTGAAATCATCATTCTTACAAATCCACAAGGAGCTAAAATTTATAATATGAATAGGTACACGTATATTTTGTTCGTATCAGTGGTGTCAGAAATACACTAACTGACAATTTATGATCTCCTGTAGAGCCTTTCAGTTGAGGAGAGAGCAAAACAAACATCAAGAATGAATCAAGTGGCCCGAAATATCGTACGAGAAGTGCGTTCATGAAACGCAATAAGTCCATAATTCCAGACTGTTTATTAAGCATTAAAAAATGCCTAAAAATCTCAATTTTTATTTTCCCTGTCCCACTGCTAATAAAAGCTAGCTTCAAACTTAACGGATAAGACCAAGAAATTTAATTTTCAATACTGAAATATTCGCGAAAATAGAAGCCGGCAGGAAACTTCTCAAATTGGACTTACTACGTTTTGGAATTGGAATACATAGCACATGAACTTACTGTGTTTTAGAAAATGAATTTTACATCCAAAGACATTATTATAACACAAATAGAAACGATTTTTCGAAATAAAATAAACAAATATTCAATCAAGTGGAGGTTCCTTCATTCGATTAAAAAAATCCACATTTTGGAAAAGCATTTATCTTATATGTGACGTCAATCATGATACGAAAAATTCTAGACGCCTATATATTGTTATGAATCAAAATTGTGACAAATAAATTCGAAGATGACCTCAAAAAATCTCTTTTGTTGATGTAAGTAAAATTAGCTAAATTTTTAAGTTCCAACTCTCAGCAGAGATTAGGATGGTCTCACAAATGGTCTCAGCGCGCCTAAAAATAGCATACGCTTTATATAATCAATTATTGGTAAGCTACTTATATATCTGCACTGCATTGATTTCAATAGGATTTATAATTCTCGAGAATAAGAAATCAAATCCTGCTTTGCTTCTTATCATTAGTTTTCACGAAGACGCCACTTTTGAGCTTGAAGAGGGATCTCTATTAAGCATTCCTCTTTCTAAAGAAACTGTTTGTTTCGCAAGTGTTAGAATCGCCCTTAATGTTGTCATGAACAACTCGACTGAAGTTTCAATTTGGTGTCCAACTGACATCAAAAATGAATTCAGTGACCTTAAAAATTCGTTATTTGAAAATTCCATTACCAAAACTCGCCAGTAGTTTTTGTAGAAACAAACAAGTTTCAGAGTTACGGTGAATCACACTAAATCTTTGGAAGTTTCTGGATTTGACACAAGAAAAGCAGTGAAATTAGAGTAACGAACTATAAGCGTACTCGTATCAATAGCGAGCCGTTTTATTTGACAGGCAGTGTTATCGATCCGAAACTTGTAAATTTGGATTTAGAGAGTTTTGGAATCTTTATTTGATATTAGTAATGTATTTCACGAAAATTTTATCACATTTCCCTTCATCAAAGCCACCATTTCAAAATTAACTTCAAACTGACATCAACAACGATCTTACTCGATTGACAATTTGGAGAGCACTCACACAACATATCCCAAACCACTACCGTTTTGAGACTTTTGGCCGATCACATTTTTTTGTGAGTGTTCAACATCTCATCATTTTAGGATAGTGTGTGTGAAGTGATCGCTCAGCATTAGTGTGATTACTGAGTGATGTTCACAAACACACTCACAACTGGCCTCATTGTCAATCGGGTAGCGACTCTCAAAAGTCTTACTATGTTGATTACATTAATTGTACACGTACAAATTCGAGTAGATTCTCTATTGAAGTGTGATCTTCAATCCGCAATAAAACACAAAAGAACGCAATTTTACACATCTGAGATCCGAGAGATGTGGGTTGAAAATGTTGGCATGACGAAATATGTTTTCAGATACGAATTTTGGAGTAAATAGCATCCTTTCTGTTGGCTAAATTCGGCGCCATGCTAACATAATGTCTAAGATTCAACGTGTTCTATCCGAGATCTTTTCTGTTGAGGGTGATTTTTAACCCACCACTTACGTTTCTTGCATAATTAGACAATTTTTATGGGAAATCCAAAGACCTACAGTTTTTGTTTGACAGCTTCCATATCAAGGGCTGTAATGGATTGGTTACAATATAAACTGCGACATCAACAATCGTTTACGCCAGTTATACAACAAAATGAGTTTGATAGGGTTACTCTAATCTTAAGATTGATTTTTACGTGTTTTACAAGTCGCATACTAAATTTAACGTTTTCGTGATAATACGCATGATTCTTATGAAATTTTGCATCCCTCAGTCGTATTAAGTAGGGATTTTCGTTCGCATTAACTTATAATTCACTCGCCCTCGAGTAATGACTGATGAATTTCGAAGTGAAAATATTCCAGACCAGCCTCGTATGTTGCTCTCGGATACACAAACTACTGAAATTGAATGGTTGCGGTGAAACTCGTACGAAGGAATGATTGATTGGGAGGCTGAAAGCCGACCGAGAATGTTAACATGCCTGATATTGGCAGACGTACGCTGAAAGGCTACAAAGACGTGTTTTTGAAAATATTTACATTACCTACAGCGGTTTAAAACTAGCTGAAAGTGACGACAGCATCACGTTCTACCACACGGTGACGAAAGCGACTCTTTTTGTTCAGAAGGTGTAGATTCAGAGTTATAATAACTGGATACTGACACGACGTGTTTACCCTGTAGTGTTTATTTACAGAACAAAGTTTCATCTATTTACAAATGTACAGCATACGAACCGTTATCTATTCACAATGGACCACAATCTCAATCAAATATAAACTACAATATCCCCTTTAAAATTAATTATTCTTCATCACAAGTTGATAATTTTTCATTGTGAAATAATAATTTATTATAAAGTGATACGTCTGAACTCTGAACTACTTCAAGTGTAAGATAATAATCGGTCTGAAAGTCGTCGCTTTCGTATTGGATAGCGACGTTTGAGTGCTTCTATCATCACAATCAACCTTCAAGGATTAGGTCTCCGGCTTGTTCCGCTGAACCGGTGAAACCGTCGTACTGTCGTTTCATGAGACGTCCTCTCGTCCTTTTCCCAGTACGCTCGTCCTGCAAAATTCTCTTCAGTAATCTATCTTCGAGCGTTTGGTCTACATGATCTGTCCATTTTTCTCAACAGTTTTCTGTTTTCGATTTACTCGTTGCAGCATCTTTATCTTCGTTGCCCATTTTGATAATGTGACCATTCGGTGATACTCGGTAGTTTTTTCATGTCTTTATAATCATGAACACAAACGTATCCTCGTCACCATTATAATAACTAGACACTGATACGTGTTTATCCGGTAGAGTTCATTTACAGATTAAAGCTGCACCTATTTACAAATGCACAGCACACTAACCGTGATCTCTTTACAATGTACCATAATCTCGATGTGGTATACGCCACAAAGGAATGCTCCGAAAGAGTTTATTATGCGTGTATTTCCGTCACAAAGGAGTTGACGAGCCATATATCGATTCACGTGATAATAAAATTGCATATACGAAACGCCGTAAATAGGGCGTCTGACGTTACCATGTTAATAAATTTGCATAAGCAATACCCCGTAAATTCGTTTGTTCAGTAAGAATACACGACTTTCATTCAGTCATTCTCTTCCTCTTCAATTACAGTTTTGAGGCAGTAATGAGCGACAACAAAACTAACGCAATTTTATTTTCATATTGCTAAAGTCGGTGATGCTTTAACATCAACTGGTATAAGATTAATTCAGTTTTCGACTTCTGTTTTAGGAAATGTAAAATATCCCTCATTTAAATCGATTAATGGATGGCAGAAAATGTAGACCATTTCAGCGATCATCAAGTCTTTCTCAACATTTCAAACAACAAATGATCAGAAAAAACGAGCACGATATCAATACGTATAGAAGTATACTGGATCGTTGATCGCCAAATATAGCATCAGATTCTTGATCCGACTTTAGTCTGGGCCTGAAAAGCAAATTTCAACCCGCGTCAAATAAAATTGACTCGACTTGAAAAATCAAACATCGAAATGGCTTTTTCGGTTCAATTATTGCGAATATTGCATCAGATTTGGGCTCGAAAATCAAAATTTTTGGTACGCATTAGCAAAGTTGAATAGATTTGAAAAATCAAACACAGCGTTGCGATGGCGGTTTTTAAAATTACTGATCAAGATTTACGGATATTGCATTAAATTTTTGATTTGGTCTCCGACTGAGTCAAAAATAAAAATTGTGCCCCTCAAACGAGCGAAATTCATTCAGTCTGAAAAATCGAACAGTGGGTCAAAATAGGAATTTCTCAAATCGCTCATTAAGAATATTATGATGTTGACCCCTCAAACATCACGGGGAGCTGAAGTGTAAAAATTTGGAGATAAACAATGTTCAGGTTCAAATTGATGGTTTCAATGTAAGTGAATTTATTTTTGCAGTTGTTTTCATCTATCTGCTACTCTCGGGGGAAATGACGATCTAATTGAGACACTGAAAATAAACTTAATATCGGGATTAGTTTCATGGTTCAATGAACTTGAAAACAGCATCAAATTTTATAAATCGTACTTTATTTGGGGTAGCAAAATCAAAATTTGATATTGATTGAAAATATTCTTCACACACATTTTAGAGGGATTTCCATAGAATTTCGTATAATAGTCCTGTAGATGTTCCAGACATCCATTTAATTTCTGATTTTAAATTCGTCGGGTTAGTGCGATTTGGAGCTATATACAAAATTGCTAATTTTGCTACAGAGGGAAAAGAAGTTTTCCCATTGAGAGTTTACGGACAAAAATAGACCTGATTTGGATGTTGTGATATGTCGTTGTACGAATCTTCGTCGGTGATATTATTATATTCCCATCAAATTTCAAATTCTCTTCTCAGAAACATAGAAAAAATGGATGTCACCTTTTCGCTCTGATAAAGTTAATGGAGATTGGATGTGTCACCTTTTTTTCTATAACTACACAACGGTCTTCAAGAGTGATATTAATTTGTTGTCAGTTCATTTCTGTAGTTAAATAATTAATATTGTACATATTGTCATTTTTTGAGTGATTATTACTATAGAACAAAAATTATTTCAAACCATATATTCGAAATCTGAAAAAGGGTAAAGCAACGGGACCAGACAAGATAAGTAACTATGTACTGAAAATGTTTGCTGATGAACTAACTCTAACTTGAATCTTCAACAAAATTCTAATCAGTGAGGTAACTCCTAAACAACGGAAAAAGATAGAAGTTATACTACTTCATAAAAAAGGTGACCGTTTGAATATCCACAATTATAGACCAATAAGATTAATGTCGAACATATGTGCAAAATACGTATTCACAAAAATTTTAAAAAACAGAATGAAGAGCTAAAGCTGTTTTTATTCCCCAGTGCTACGTTCTGCTCTCCGAAAAGCTAAGGAAATTCTCTTGACGCCTGGTTTTTGAACCTCAGCTTTCATAACGCTGTTTTCCCCGACAACAGACAGCAGAGCTTAGATTTCTGATGAACAGAAGTTAAAGATTAACTGAAAGAAACAAACTCTTTAGCGCTCACGAATAAAATTTTCTATTTCCGCCCAGTCTATTGTCCTGCTGGAAACTGAATAAAGCTGCAAATTCGTTATATTCACATCTATAATCCAACGACAACCAAAAAATAAGTATTACTGCTGTTCTAAACGGATCATAACTCAATATTTCAGTATATTCGACAAACTGACCACCAAATGAAGAGTTTATCCATTTCGAAAATAATCAGGTTTTAAAAGCGCACAAATTCAATTTGGAACGAACCCATCGACCCTCCTGTACTGTCCGGAGCAGCAATCGTTTGCTCGTAAATCTCGGTTGAAATATTCTGTCTCGGGTTTTTTAACCTAATTGTCAAGAACAACTAACTGCGATCATCCCACCAAGATTTACGAGCTAGCCATTACTCTTCGCAACAAAGTGTATACAGTATACGCTTTTATACCGAATATTACGGATTACAGTTTTTGTTCGAACCTTTTCTCCTGAATGGGAGATGGTTTAGAACGCATTCGTTGATTTAATTAAATTACGCTCCAAATTTTAAGCAACAAAAATTTTTTTCAGCAGACTGTAAGGAGATAGCGAAGTTGACAGAATGAAGAAGAAATTTGTGGCCAATACTCGAAATGTGTGACCAAAAGGACCTCTATGCCAACAGTTTTAGCGTTGCCCATGTCCAGCTCTGTTCTTAATTCATCTCTTGGTGTTCTAGAAATAAAACATCTGATAACGAGGACATCAGCGAATTATATTGATTTAAACAAGGATAGCAATTTTTTTAAATCCGATCTTCATTTTTCTGCGAGCGTTCCTTCCTTAAACAAAATGATTTTTGGTAAAACCCGTCTTCTGTCAATATTAATAATTTGTTTTTTAGCCAAGTACGACCCCGTCATCTTACATGAACAAATTTTAATGAACATGATATGTGTACTGAAAAATAATTAATATCTCCTAAATTATTTTTCCAAAAGAAATGGCGAACAAACAGTCTGTTAAGACAACTGAAGGCTCATTCATACTGGCTTAAGACCCATTAACGCTAATTCGTGACTCTGAGACTCATTCTGACTCATTAGGACTACTTTAGATTCACCTAGGCTGATTTCAAACTTTTCCAGATTCATTCGTACTCCACTAAAACTTATAAGGCTCTATGAAGACCCTTGTAAGTCTCATTCGGACTAGTTATGACTCTTTAAGACTTACTCAGATTCCGCTTAGATCCATTAGGATTCATTTGCACTTTGTTCAGACTCATTCAGGCTCTTGTAAAGCTCAGGGAGACTTATTCGAACTTCGTCAAGAGTCATTGAGGCCGACTCCGGTCACGTGATTCATTAAAATTTATCTAGACTTGTTTATCGTTAGATTTTGTTACAATTCATTCCGACCCCTTTACGATTCATTAAAACTTAGTCAGACTTGTCCGACAATCTTTGAGACTGATTGAGACTACGTCACGATTCGGTATATAGAATACGAGCACATTCAGTCCTGGTAAGATTTGTTGTGGCTGAATTATAACAGGTCAAGGCTCCTTCAGATTATCTTACTCGTAGAACTTTATCTGTATTCCGTAATTATTACAAGTTCGATCTAATTGGTTTCTTTTACTCGGTTTATGTTGATTCTGCTACCTGCCACCCACGCTATAAACTGCGTTTCAAAAGCGAACAAAGAGCTTGATGGATTTGAAACTCAGTTTCATATTAATACTTTGTTTGAAATTAATCTCGCCATCAGATACTTCATACTCTGGTACACTAGACGACATACTTTCATGTTTGGTTTTTTTCTTTTTTTCAGATCATCGCTGATCTGGTGTCTCTGGTGACGTCAAACGTACTGGGACTATTCGCGTTCTACCAGGTCGACAAACAACAAAGGACGGCTTTTCTGGAAACCCGTCAAAGTTTGAAAATGAAACTATCGATTGAAGAACAGTCAGCGGAACAGGTACGAAGTCCGTATATAAACGCTTTTACGTCATACTTTTTTCCGCCGAATAGATCGAATAGTAGTTAAGCGTCAGGCTTGATAAGTTTATTGCAACTCTGCGAGAGTAGAACAGATATTACTTTCCTCCTCGAGCACGAAAGGCCGAATACATTTTTTTCCTTCTGCCTTTCCTATACAATATATACTCGAAGCATCGCGCACACTATGAAAGCCCACGAAAGCTGAAATTGAATTTGTACTTAGTACCCCCTAAAAGCTCCTTACTATCGCTGCTCCTCGCTTTTATTGTTCGTTCTACCTGGGCTAGGTTAAAGGATAAGAGCAAGAAAGGAATAAAAGAAAAATCAGCCCCATTTTGCAGTGGCGAATAAATTAGTCGACGGCGAAATAGTCAATTCGCATTGGGCAGTTTTCCTCGAATTGGATTACCGTCAGCACTCGTGAAGTCGTCGATTATCAATTTTGGGGCTTGTTGACGGTGCGAAGCGACTCGGCGCCAATAACGACCTTCTGTAGAGGGTAATTACAGACGTGCGTGAGTGAAATCGTAACATCGTGAACCAAAATAGTGAGGCGAGTCGCGCGTTCAAGGAGAGAGTGACAGAAGCCGAAGAATATAAGGATGTGAAGCACGATTTCACAGCGAACTTTAATTTCCTCCGAACTGTCTTCCGCTCTTCAGCCATGTCAGCGTTGTGTTGGCGGATTCTGCATAATATTTAAACTACGGGTTTTCGTATTCGACCTCAAATTAGCTTTACGATCGAGCTCGGGTAGTGAAACCAAATAATGAATGATTACGAAAATCAACTAAGTAAATTCCATTGCACTAGTTCGGTCCCCACTATTTCGTAAACTGAATCTGAGAAACAACAGAGAAGAAACTTTGATTTCGCTTGGAATTAGTCTGATCTGTTTCACATAAAAAATAATCGAGAAGTGATTGCCATAATAAGGCCACCATATTGAGGAGTATGGGTTCTAGTAATATTTTGGGGACTTAATAGAGTGACTTCAGTCTTAAAATTGATCCTAACTTCTTCCTGAAGTCACATGCCAAATTTCACGATTTCGAGATAGCTAGTTTATTTTAATTCTAATTCCTTAATGATGATCGGCAAGGCTAGGTCCACTAGATGCACAATTCGTCATGTTTGAGCTTAGGAAGCAGCAAATGTAAGAGAACTCCCCAGAGAAACGATTTCTGGCACACAGTTAACTTCAATAGTGCGCTGCAACTGTCGATGGATTCGAAAAATTAAAATAACGAACCAAAGTACGAATATTATCTTCGAAGCTCACGGCCTCCTCCAGCCCGGGCAAAGTAAGTTACCATTATTAAACCGGGAATAACATATACTTGACTTTCGTTATGGTGCAAAAACGTAAAATACATAAATTTCTATCGAAATTGTTTGTTTGGTATCCCCCGGTTGGCGATCAGCTGAGGCTGGTCTATCACTCCCCTCATTTTAAAACTTTTGTAGGATACCCAACTTTTACTAATCTCTGCAACAGTGGCTAATCCAGGAAGAAATTCTGGGAGAGACACCCAGAATAAACGAATAGTTGGTAGTTCACTGCCTTCTACCAATCTTCTCACTTGAATTATTTTTATACCTTTAAAATAGTAGTTTTGTCAGCAGATAGCAAAAATGAAGCTTTGATAGATCTGGACAGACTATTTTCTCACTGATGTTGAAAAAGGAAATATTTATCTTCTGTATCCGATGCAACGGGCCTGACCCCTTGAGACTCGTGTAAGATACAAAACTCGTATAGACTCGTTCGAAAGATTCTGCAACGTTTCGCTGTATCCGCGTATAACTTTTCAAGACCAGCTAAGAATCTCTTTAAGACTATCCCAGACTAGTTTAAGATTCCTGAAGGTGCTTGTTTGAAGATTTTTTGACTGCTCAAGGCTTGTTAAACAAGTCTGTGATTTTTTCAGACGTTATTACAACTCTTGAAAACTTGAGTAAGGTTTTTTAAAGCTATGTAATAGCTAAGTTACTATCTATTGAATATTGTCCTAAACTGATGAATTCTCCCGCTATAAAATTTTTGTAGCATTTTAAAATCGAGTGTATCTCGCTAAGTGGGATGACTGCTCTCATGGCCTTCCCCATGTAGCCGACCCTGCTCTGCATTTTAAATCTGATCTCGTGTAATTAATTAGTATATTACTTGGAATTATTCAAGATATCAGCCGAAGGAAAACGAACGTGAATGTGTTCGTCATCAAAATACCACTCTTGGGTCTAACATTACACGGGACTTATCAAGTTCGTTTTTGCGCTCCCCGAAAGAGCACCTCCTCTTTCATTCATTTCGCCAAAGCCACACTGGCGAATCATGTTCATCTACCATAAATAAGTTTGCGGGGAACACGCTCGAGAAGCGCTGCATCGCCAATTTTTCGACTCAAACAACGTTGGTAGAAATTTTTAATAAGAATGTTCTTTCCGACTGTCGAAAATTCGCTCGCGTTATTCTCGGTGAGAGTGAGCAAAACAAATAATGCGGTGGATTAAATATGTCTGGCAGAATAGCAAAACTACACTAACGCGTACGAATTAATGCTATCCCAGTTCGAGCAGGAGGGTAATTATTCAAAGTGAGGAGAAAATTTCGCTTGTTTTGGTACTGACGAGAGAACAAACAGACTCCTCTGCCTGGCCGACCCTCCCACACATCGTGTCGTATTTGTTCTTGAAGATTTTACAAGGCTGGTGAAAAAAAACAAAATATGAAGGGAATGACGCAGAGAAAATACGTGTTTTCGGAAGCTCGTTTTCTCTGTTCTTTCCTCTCTTCAATTTTCCTGTTTATTTTAAATGTAAATACGAGCTTACTATAAGTTTTGATAACTCAAATCAAAGCAAGCGTAATATTGTTGGAGGCTGATTTGTTACCGATATTCATAGGCTTCGATCCTTTCCAGGAAACACAGTTGTTAACTTAAGGTCCAGTTGATACGAAAAATGAATGCAACGACCTTCTGAACCTACAAAGTAATATACTGTTGTATTTGGGGTTTTAATTTTAGAGCCCACTGGTCTACCCAAGGTACTCGTATTTTCAAAAACGGGTCAAAGTAATATCGAAATAGGATCCAGAGATCCTTGAAACTCAATACATGGAATTTATTTTGTATTTTGTTATATGTATTTATAACCCTATACTTTTTGTCGTCATATAATGCTTAGAGTTTTCAAGATAGTAAGATCAATACCACGACTGAATTCACGGATCATAGAAATTTGACCGTCGATATGGGTACAAATATTAGTTTTGTAACTTATTCGAAGTCAAATAGTACTGTCAGTTCATCTGCTGGAATCATATAACATTGAACAATACATACGTGTCCATAAGTTGCACTTAGTGGGTGGTGGTAGTGGGACGACAAATATGCAATGTAAGCTGCGATAGTAAAGAATAAGATGTCCGGAGGTAAATGTCATCATTATTGTTCTCAGAAGTCTGTGGAATATGAAAAGTACCGAGAGAATTAAGTACTCATTTTTTATGTTCATGCAAGTACCAGTTAAGCAGGTTACCTTGAACCCACCACTCATAGAGTTTTTGAGGCAGATATGTAAATATACGAAGAATATATAAAGTTTTAAATAATAGGTTCTATAAATAATATTTTTAGGAAAAGTTATAGTGAGCGAGTAATTTGCGAATCGTAGGTATTCACCTCTCTCTTCACTCATGGGCTGGTGGATCACAGTCTTATTCTCAATAGGTCGGAGCTTTTGGTGGGTTCCCAAAAAAGATGCCTTTATCAAATACTATCAAACGGCAAATCAGTTAGTTTGTATTCGAGTGATTTCAGCCCTCTGTACCAAATTTTTCACTGTTTCAGACGTCTTGGCTACAGACGTACCTGTATTTCTTGCCCTTTCAGTTTTACTAGAAGTTTCTGCCACCCTCATTTCTATCGTTTCTGTCTCTTCCACGGTTCTTCTTCTATTTCGGCCTTTTCCGGGTACGTTTTATCACTGTATTTTCACGATTTTCTGAACTTATTTTATTTTTCTATTTAATTTCTTTCATTCATTATCTCTCTATTTTCAGTTTGCTTTGCAATTTTATTTTGTCGAGTAGACTATTTTATTAAGAAAACTGACTTTCTGCTGGCTGTTAACAGCAGACCAAATTCGGTATGATGTCTAAGCACGATCCTAAAATTCCGTTCGTATCAGTCAGGACGATTCACAAAGATGCTGAGGCATCTTCAGCCCCGTCGGTGCTTGGGGGGGGGGTGGAAGAATGGATATGTGGCGAGAATGCAAACTCGAAAAAAAAATAATTGCAAATAAAAAAAACCGCGATTTTTTTGTTTTGCCGAATGGTGGTTCAAAATGTCGATAAATGGTCGAATTCACCGAAAAAATGCTGACTCCAAAGATTCGAGGCGCCTTTTACTAACTACGCCCCTAAAAATATGTGCACGCATTTCCCTTGAATTACACGCAAATCTTTACAGATCATTCTAAATCATCTTATATAAACATAAAAACAGACTGGCAGACGAGAAATTTTTCTTTATTCAAGCCCATTCGGATATTGTACCGAGGAGCCCGCTCATCAAGACTCATTAAGATATATCCAGACCTCATCAAAAAGACTTCCTAAGTTACTTTCAATCGTCTTTACGCCTTATTAAAACTAGCAGCGATTCGTTAAGACTAATCAGATTTTCATGAAATATTTAGACTTCATAGAAGTCCATTCAGGCTGAATAATTCTGGTTAAGACTGGGTCGAATTTCTTTCTAATTAACTTAAACTCTGCTAAGACATAAAAAATTTAGTTTGTTGACATTTTTTTCAAGATCTCTTAGTCTTGTTACAATTTCTGTACACGAAAATTTTACTTTCACTTCAGTCTCCATCGTTTCCTATTTCAAGAGAAAACCAAATCACAGAGAAATAGATAAACAGTCGGTCAGTGAGACAGATATCTAGGCAACCAGACAGAAACATATAGGCAGACGAGCACACAGAACAATTCTTTTGGATTTGAGTTAGGAGAAAAGCCTTCTCTCTCCCAAGTAACACCTAAAATGCTTGACTCTATTCACGATTGTCAAGTTAGTCAGATTTCATCCTATCGATACCATAGAATTACACTACATGCGACTTTCATCAAAATGTAATTACTAATATCTTATATGTATGGTATCTCCCGGAGTAATTCACTCAAATTTCTCCTCGATTTCTCATATTTTTTGTCATTTTTACAATTTACGGATGTATCTTCCGGTCATCTGTCGTGCTACTAATACGTCCGTGTTACTATTAAAACTTTTTATCTTCATAATAGTGCTTGCACTATTATAAGCGTACTTCTTGAAGCTCGTTAAGTTAGCGACATTGCTGGAGGAGGTCCAATTGCGCGACTCTTCTCGGTCGAACTTTTCATGACTGAATTTGAAATCATCTTCGTGACACCTTGCGCAAAAATAACGTCGAATAGCGAATGCGCGAGTGAAGGCCGAATTGCCAGCTCGAAAACGTTGACACGCCAAGCTGAAAGTCAGTTAACGAGGCAGCAAATTAAACCTGCCAAAATAATTTTCATTTTCCAACCTTCTTCTCGGGTTGTTGTTCAGTCAAATTGATAAGGGTTTCGAGAAACAAACGCCGAATTATACGAAAGTTAATTTGCAGTCGCTGAGAAACCGCGAGACGAGGCTCGTACATAATGAATCTTATACTCGTCATTTTCTCAGGTTCTTTATTTATTTTTCGCCAGACTTTTTCCTTTCACCGAATCATAGTATTCTCCGGTGACGTAATGATCTCGTTCAGTATACACAACAAAGGCAAAAATACACTGAGAGATAAAAGGACGGCGAGATGGTACGTACAAAAAGGGTTCCATTATTTGTAATATACAATCTGCAGTGAGAAACTGAGAATACCGTTCGTGAAATCACGAAACTCTTCGACGTTCGATAAAATTGGTAACGAATTTTACTACCGTAGGTATCTCGTGAAATATTCAAATTCCAGACTGTACTTATTCTATATACTTTCATCGGTGAAAGAGTCCGCTTCAATTTAAACAAACAGTCCAATACGTTTGTATTATTATTTATTAAATCGAATTTCGCAACTCGCGAGCAAAATAATCGGGCGAAGATTTCGCGCTCGATGGCGAAGTCATTTATTTAAAAACGCCAACGAGACAAATAGCATTTATTTTCACGAGATCCGGATACGCTCCCTCTAGCGAGTTAAAACTTTCAAATTCACGACAAAGACCATTCTCTCAATCTGCAGAAATAACGTTTGCATTCCCAAGACGGCTCGAGTATTTGATGGACGTGAAGGGGGAAAACGGAACTTATCGGAACGCATATTTTAAAAGATTTATTTACTCGCTGTAGGGGGAAAAAAAAAGTCAGCAGGACCGGAGATACGTTGCACGAGCTATGCAGGAATTCCCCTCGAAGTTTCGGGCTTTTGCTTTCGTCAAACAATAAACAACTAAGGTATATCATCTACACTGATAGCTACTCGTAGATAACAGACACAACTCGCAGCTCAGGAAATGGTGATTGATTATCGTGACCGGTTTGTGTTTTTATAATAACATACCCGGCGATATTTACATAAATATTTTTGGCAAGTATGACTACATCGATCTGCAAACATATGCCAGAAATTGAAAATTACGATAAACTGAAAAAGTTTTGCAATACTTGAAATGAGGGTTCAACTTCACTCGTGTATCATCGATTAAGCGAGATGTTCTAAATAAAAGACTTACTGGTTTACGAACGTTAAACCTACGCTGAGAAAATCTGTACAACAGAAGTCTGGTAATTCTCCGGCATTCAACGATTTCAAGCACTTTCTGACAACGAATTGCAGTAGTCTCTACTAGATTCTGGCGACAAAAAAAAATTATAATTTGCATTTAAAGACTGCATGAAATCGCTGAACGTCAGAGATTTACTAGAATTCCACGAATTTGGCGAGAGTGCGGATAAATACCCTTCGATGTCGACCATTTTGAAGAGAGAGTCCAGATTTTTAACGAATGAAGTTTACATAGTTGGTGTTCATTAGAATACACTAGCAGAGTAGGTTTTCGGTAACTGGGGCCCAATCCTTTTACCAAAACTCACTTTTCTTTCGTGCCCCATATTCGGCGGTGCGCTCCTTACCTTCCACCTATCTGTTTTTCTATCGATTGGCATGTCAGATAAGATGGAACGAGAAAAACTTTTCTCGAAGAGTCTTGGAGATCGCTCGCCCGCTCCTTCAAAGTGTCACTAGGTGAGAAAATAACGTGAGCACACTTTTGGTGAAATTGCATGACTCATGCTTACAGCTTGATGAAAGCAGTTAGAAGATGAGAAAGAAATATAAACGAGTTTTCTAAACTTTACATGTACTTACAATCAATAGATTTGTCTCGATCCTTTCACAACATTATCAACAGACTCAATTCAGGGTACAGACCTGTAGCGTGATTACGTTTCCAAGGAAGACAGCTTATGGCAAAATTCCAAATTTCATGCCTAATAAGCAAAAAAAAAAAAAAAATAGTTTTGACCTTTCTGCTAGGACGCGAACTGTCGGCTAAGGGGAAGGAACATGCCCCTATTTGCCACCCCTCTCGCCTAGGAGCTACGGGTCTATTAAAGTAAAACAATGTACTATTCGCATTGAATCGGTTACAGCTATTTGCAAATTTCTCTGAAATATGACATCCAATTCTCCAAAATTGAGTATATTCATGATTGGAAAATTAAAAGAAATCAAGAGAATCACGCAAAATTACCTGCGAGGATATTTTTCTAAACCGCAGTGTCATTTCTAAATTCTTTAGAAAACACAAGAAATCTGTCAACGATCTCGATTTTTTTTTTCTACTTCCGATTTCTGACAAAACCTTCGACTTCATCGGATACGACTCAGAAATTTCCTCTTCAAAATTTGAATATTTGCGAAAATATAAGCCAAAGAAAGTTCCGAATAACTGGACTCATTGCTTTTTAATACTGGAATACATAGCGAATAGACTTACTGTATTTAGGAAATCTGTTTATCATCACTAAGGCTAGGATTCTTATGTAAATGCATATTTGTTCTCGTAATATTAGATAGGGCATATCCACATTATCTTTGTGAATCATGGAATTCTGAATCCGTATACAAAAGTTTATAGCGCGTAAGTTTTGCATATTTAGGCCATAAATGCATAAAAATGCATATTTTCGCTGAAAAATGGCCGAATACCGCATATTTGAGGTTGTTAGCGCATATTTCCCAAAAATCACTTCTATTGACAAAATTTCGACAATTTCGACAATTTTCACGATTTTCTAAAAAACAAAAAAACAAAAACGAGTAACAGGGTGTTTGCTCTTTGCTGTAAGCTGCTAGAAGAAGGTCGGCTGAAGACTAGAAAATTAGAGACAAGAAAAAAAAACTTATCGGTAGTCACGTTTAAGGTTTCTTTTTTTACCCTACATAAAAGATTATTCAAGGCTTTAAACTGCGAAGCTGCAAACTGCAATTGCGATAATTTGGAAATGAAAAAATGCTTTGTGTTTTTGATGATTTAATGAAATAAACGTTAAAACGAATGGCTCTTATTGTAGTGCTTCGAAAACCCTACATTTCGATACCCATGAGGGTGCGGTTTTATAGCGCATATTTTTGCATATCTTGACATTTTTCAGCGTATATTTATTGCGCATATTTTCGGGTTTTTAGCGCATAAGAATCTTAGCCCTAATCATCAGCATCATTAGAAAATATTGAGATAACACGAAGAAAAGTAATTTTTTTTACAATTAGACGAAGAGATATTGATGAGTTGGGGATCCTGTCACCAAATTCGGAAAAGATGCACTTACTGCGTTTTAGAAGAGCATCCCTCAATTAATGAATAAATTAAAATGTAAGGTGGTTGAGTAACATATTCTGAACTATTTTCCCGAAATTAAACCATTTTCGACGGAACATAAACATACTAAAGTAATTTTTCTCCGGTGATTTTCTCAACAAATCGAATATCATAGAAAGCGAGACTCAAGACACCTTTCTCAAAATTATTCTATCGTATCCTTCTCTGCTCACCAGTCTGGTTTTATTTCATATTTTAGGTAAGCAATCCGGTTGACATCTGTTCTCACTGACGGGGAAAGATGGACGTCAAGAATTCAATACACAAAGACACTAGCTGAACTACCCGCGACTTAGTCAGCGGCATACATTTTATTTTATTTTATTTTTTCATAATCAAGTGTCAAGTTTTATACGCAAGAAAATTGAATACAGAACCCTTTTCGATACTACCTTTTTTAATGAATTTCCGCAATGCACCTATTTGTTTCACCTAACCTTCGAAATCCAATCCTTTACCTATCTTCAACTCTGAAACTTTTAATACATGACCAAGATAAGAACTTCACGATGAAAAATACTAATTTCTCAAGAATTCCCGACGAAAAATCAAAAATTTGAAGCCCTAAATATTCAAAAACGACCACAAACAGACACAAATTTCTATTCAAAGTATTTCCAAACTATTCAGTAAACTCGACCCAATAAATTTATTATAAAATCAAAGTGGGAGGTGACTGAGTCACATCGTCGTTGAAACATAATACACGCGGACGTCTACGTTTAATTTTAGGTCATATGAACACGATATCACAATATCGCGGATTTCATCCGAATCACCTCATCATTTGACTTAAGTCCTTACACGACTTTACGAATTTCCAAACCTACAGGCATGGATCTACGGATAAACGCTTTCGGGAAATTTTTCCAAAATATTTTCATGATTCTTGCCAAAATTTTGAGCTTCAATTTCTCAAGAGTTAGGATTTATTTCGGCAATATTATTAACTAACTATAAACCAACTTCAACACTATGGTTATCTTTGTCTATATTTTCAACTCATTCTATCCAGCTGTTTGGCCATACATCAGCCACTCAATATTTCTCCAGGGAAAGGGACAGAAACCGAGCTCAGGGGAAATGAACTGATTGAAGATTTTCTTGAGGGGAGTAGAAAAATGCTCAGTAGAGATTTCATTAAAGGCCCGGACTTTTTCTCTGTGGACAAGTCGTAACGACAAACTGAAAAACGATTTCTGTTTTACAAAGGAATGCTGTACAATACTGAATCTTTACTTTTAGACTTACATGACATGAAAGATACTTTTTCATTGAAATTTTTCACCGCTAAAAAAGTAATTCCACAGCATCTTTGTAGTATTTTGGTTAAGGGAAAATGAAAACAAAACAAGTAAGCCTACCGGTCGATAAGATTCAAGCTAATCAAAGGGAAATTCAAGTTCTTCCAAACAAGTTTAAAAAGTCGAATAAATTTCATGTTTTTGGCATTCGAATTCGCAGCGTGCCACCTTGCAGCCAGAGGTGCTTACATCTATTTAAAATTTAAAATACTTTCGTCCTTTCCTTCACGAGCACTTTCGTAACTTTTTTTAGACTCTGGATCTGATCCTTCTCTAACGATCTAGTTATGGCTCTGAGTTCGATTTCTATCGGGGAGATGAGTTTGTCGTTAGAATTGTATACGAAATGTTTTCTGCGTGTCGTAGTTCTACAATTTTCTACAGACTAATCGTTGGGTGCATTTTTTTTCTCGGCAATCTTTTAGACTTTCGTCGGCCAGCGCTGTCTTCGCGAATGATTTTTTAATGTAATTGCAAAAGAAACCCGATCAAGCGAGATGGTGCATTTGAGTTTTCTACCGCAGTTGGTGGTTACAGGGTACAAAAAACCTTCGATAAAACGCGTTCGTACCTCGACGTGAACAATCGAGCGTTTGTTTCTTCGACAGACCTACGAATAAAAGAACGATTAATCTTCCAGCCGCGAGGGTGTGTAAATTGCGCACTTCGAACGAGGAAAACATTGCGGGGTAAAATATCGAAGGTTATTTTATACACTCGGGGTGTTCGAAATTTGTAGCGAATTTTCGTAAATTGAAGTACGATAGTGTCTGCGTTGCTCGAATTTCCAGCTCATTAGGGCTTTGAAATGGCGAGTTTCCAGTGACGAGAAAATTGAGCGGTCCGAATCGGCGAATCTTATTTTGCACTTCGAGTGAAGTACGGGTGCTTTGAAAAAAAACGAAAATAAGAGAAAGTTGTTTAAGTCGAGGTCGGTATCTCTATAGGCCGAATATATTACACGGATTTTCCTATGCAGTGCGAAGCTCGTTGAATTTTATCAACTTCAACGTCATTTCAGCCATATGCGAAAATCGTATCTATAAGCTCGGCGAGGTAACCTAATTTTCCAGCACCCTTTTCAAACTCGGATATAAAATCCGCGAAAGGATGAATTTGCAAAATACAACAAGCAAAACCTGCGACGATGAGAATAAGAAAATAATACGAGCGTAAGTATTACGGTACCCCTTCCAGCTATCCACGGTCGCTGTATTATCCCGTATTAGAATTTTATACTTCATTGTTCCTTATTAGAATATGACGCGTATTCTCCTATTCTCGCCTACGAGTGATGTTTGACCATGTTAGACTTGATATAGGAGCTACGTTCAATGAATTTTTGTTTCGGAGATTTCGGGTCTTAGGTCCTCAGAAAGGACGAGGAATAAGGCAGCTGTGACGCACCGTAAGGCTGGCATTCATTTTAAAGCACGAATGTACATTCAAACAGCTCTTGCAGTTGACCTCGTCAATTTCGACCAAACTGGCAGGAAAAAGGCTTGGGACCATCCCAGAAGTATGTCTGTGCAACTATTTTGCAAAGTTTCGATCATATTTCTAATTTTCGGACTTCTTCAAAAACTGGCATTTTCAAAATACACGATTGTATTCTCGTTGTATCTCGTCAACGAACTGAATTACAAACACGCTCGAGCACTCATCGTGACGGTTTAGGCATGCAAAATTATATTGGATTGTTGAAAAGAAAAAGTGTTTCTATACTAGAAGTTTTCAATGATCTAGGTAGTATAATGCTCCTTTAGGGAGAAGGGGACTAGTAACCGAAAATCAGGCTTTCACCGTCATGTAGATATGCATCGAATACCCACACGGAGTGACGTTTTGAATAAGAGTTGTTAACCACAAATTTAGGCACCGTAAATGTATATAAAATTTCTTCAACTTTACTAATGGTTTCATAAATTAAACCCGAAAGTATTCATTGAATATGGATGACGTTTCAGAAATTTCAACTAATTTAATAGTTTTTTTCATTTATACTTCGTAGTTCTCGAGACTTTTACAGATAATTTTTTTTTTTATAAGATCCCAAGAAATTTCACGCATACGAGAAAAAGTTTCTCGCAAAAATTGTTCCTCGATAAATTTCGCTTACTAATAGTTTTCTAACGCAGGGTTTACGCATCTTACCTACACCGTTAATGCCGTCGAAAAAAGTCGATCGTCTCTTGCTACGCTATTCGGCTCTTGCGTACGACTTTGAACTTTCTGTATAAATTGACACAAATAAATAGACTCTCCTTCAGGAAATTCGCAACTCGTTAATACCAAATTAACTAACATCACAAAATTATCGATACCTCTTGTCTGTTTGATGGTTACTTAGATGCATGAGTGGAGGAGCTCCCTTCGTAAAACACGACTAGACGAGAAAAGCTTAGGCGTTCGACATTTCCGAAGGAACTTTCACCGCAAAAGGTACATGGAGAATAACTACAGAGTTTCCGGCGTATACCGTTAGATAATAACCGTCTATATCGATAACAGTGAGACTCACGCGAGTTAAAACTGTTTCCAAAGTTTCGACCCAAGTTTCACGTTTCCCGCTGAGGCTGAAAATTCTCCTCAGTCTTAAATTAACAATTTCGTGTTCGAATGTACTCAGGTTGTAGTTTCGTACACGCATACACACGTACCAAGCAACACAAAATTGATATACTGACTGCACGCCTACGGGTCGACGCTCGATTAGCGAGCATATCGGTCGTCGGTTTGTTTAGGTCGTCGAAATATCGCAATTTAAATTACTCTTAGCCCATCTTTTCAACTGAGTTGATTACGATATACGTCGGCGTAAGCAAGCGAAAAAGTCAATTTAAAGATAAAAAGTTTGATAAAACAACGAAAGAACAGATTAATCCAACGATTCGAGTACAAGAGGCAATGATGTCATAGTCCACAGGAATGGTGCATTTTGTCATAAAAAATGAACTTTGATACGTTAATATTGGGGGAAAAAAATAGGATCAGTTTCAAGACTGAAGCCTATGGGTTCACGGAGTTTATCCCGTAACTAGCGTCGTATGATCTAAAACGTAAATGGTAAATATAAAAACTGAAGCTTTTGAATTATCCACAAAATAGACTTCTTGCTATTTTTTCGTATCTACCTCAAAAATGCAAGTAAGGAATAGAAAGGAGAAGGAGGCTTCACAATAACCCTGCATACTGCCATCCATTAAAATAGGTCTAATGACGAAAACCCAAAATTTCTGACAATCCAATATTTCATATCACTAAGGCTAGGATTTTTATGTAAATGCATATTTGTTCTCGTAATACTAGATAGCGCATATCCACATTATCTTTGCGAATCATGAAATTCTGAATTCGTATGCAAAAGTTTATAGCGCATATTTTTGCATATTTAGGCCATAAATGCATAAAAATTTTTTTCGCTGAAAAATAGCCGAATACCGCATATTTGAGGTTGATAGCGCATATTTTCCCAAAAACTGGCCAAAAATCACTTCTATTGACAAAATTTCCACAATTTTCATGACTTTCTAAAAAAAAAACAAAAAAACAAGTAACAGGGTGTTTGCTCTTTGCTGTAAGCTGCTGGAATAAGGTCGGCTGAAGACTAGAAAATTAGAGACAATAAAAAAAAACTTATCGGTAGTCATGTTTAAGGTCTTTTTTTTCCTACATAAAAGATTATTTAAGGCTTTAAACTGCGAAGCTGCAAACTGCAATTGCGATTATTTGGAAATGAAAAAATTTGTTATGTTTTTGATGGTTTAATGAAATAAACGTTAAAACGAAGCTCTTATTGTAGTGCTTCGAAAACCCTACATTTCAATACACATGAAGGTGCGGTATTATAGCGCATATTTTTGCATATCTTGACATTTTGCGCATATTTTCGGTTTTTTAGCGCATAAAAATCCTAGCCCTACATATCACTAATACATTATTAAGAACCATTGTCCCATCCCTCTCTCAGAGCCAAAATTTTCAACTTTGGTTCAAACTGACATAAAAAATTAATCCAATGGCCGAGAAAACCTACTGTATGCTATACATATTGTAGTTCTTAGAAATTTTGTCTCCCCCACCCCTCCACTATGTAACAAATGTCAACTTGAAGTCAAATTGACGCCAAAAATGAATTTAGTGACCTTTAAATCTACCATTTGATGTGCATATTTTATTGTTCAGTAATTTCAATCTCCCCTTTCCCTTCTGGGTTCCTCATTTTTCAACTTGGGGTCACATCGGTACCGAAAATGAATTTAGTGACCTCGAAATAAATTATCTAATATGCATATCATGTGTCTTAAAACTGTCCCCCCCCCTCCCGAAGTCACAAGTTTTAACTTCATTGTCCAGTTGAAACAAAAAGATATAGTGACGTTTGAACTCCCGAAATAGGTACGTGAGCTTTATTAATTGCCCTTATGAAGGCACATAATTTTTAACTGTTAAAATGCTTTTAATGTCAAAAAAACATTTTTGAAAGCATTCATTCACACATGTGGTATCTAGGAGGTAGAGGTAGAGTGGGCGAAAATTCCCATAGGGGCAGATGCGTACAGAGTGTTAGGGAACGAGTCGATGGGTAGATATTATTCCTTGTGTTCATATAACTTGTAGAACTGAAAAGTAGGCGCGCAGGGCGGGGCGCAGCAAAGATCAAAATCAATGAGCACCTGATTAGAAGAAAAATAAATTTTCCATGGAAATGTCAACCACTGAACTGAATTGTCACCATGAAGAGCTAAGTCATATGGACTGGCTTCGTGTAAGGGGGCATGGAAATTTCTATTAACAACACTGGCTACCAAAATTTAAATAACCCTGATTCGTGTCCCGGAAGAACGTTCGGGGCCGAAATTTTCGCTGGCCCAATAGTAAAACAAAATGCAAAATCATTTCCCTGGTTTCAACCACTAAATTCGTGACCAGGGAGCGTCCCGGGAACATTCCTTAAATTTTACGGTTTCCGCTCCAAGTATCGTTTAACTTAAATCTAAAATGTTGAAAATTCTACGTTTCCGCCTAAAAGAAATGGATCTACCTTCCCTTCAAAGGCAGTTTACAGGAAATTTTTTACGGGGCTTTTGGAAAGGATGGTAATCACCGACTTGAAAGTCAGGGCAATTATTCGGTTCGATTTTCTCCCTTTGTCCGAACTAAGCCAAATAACTTTATATGGCAAAAAACTGATTATGTTTTACACATTTGCAAATTTTTCATCTTTTAAGTCCACGGTTTACCAAGTCCGGTTTACAAAAACCCTTTGAGGAATTGAGGTGAGTTTCCAGACAATTTCATCTCCGCTTTACACTTACGAAACTTTATCCAATTGGTCTTATAGAGATTCTAAGTTGATTAATTGTGCAATTAGGCTTTTCAAAGCTCAAAACCATTTGTGGTAAGAAAATTTAGAAATAAAATATTCCGATTGGGCTTTAAAAAGAAAGGAAAAAATGGAAGTTCAGCTCCGGTTCTGATCCTCAACAAAAGTTTGTTGCTCACCGATTCAGTCCCGGACAAATTTTATTCTGAATATGGGAGGATTTATGAATCGTCGTCCACATTTGCTCGATTAAGTTCAGCTAAAAAGCCGACGAATTTAGAATGGCATATACTTTTAAACGAAATGTAAGGGAGGGAATAATTTGGTTTTTAAACAATCTAAAACGCTTTCAGTTTCTTGTCAAATTTGACATGAATGTTTCTTAAGACTTACTTTTGATTTGGGTTTGTTTTGATTAAATATAATTAGTAAGCCAGAAAAGAAGCTTAAAAAAATAAATTTCATTGGAAAACAACACAACGGCACAGGTTTGAGCGCCGAGAAGAGGAAGCATTCGCCTTTCGTAAGGAAACGACAACAAAAGTATTACCCATAGCCAAAAGGCGGTTTTCCCGAGAAAAGTAAAAGGTTTAACGATTTTTTCGCCAAAATTAATAAATTCCCAATTTGTTAAACTATTTTTATTAAAATAAAGCTCAATTAAAAATTTTTTTGGGTCAACTCTGAATATACCAAAATTATGGCTAACTTAATTTACTCTGTCTCAGAACAAGACCCAAATTTCAGGTTTTCAATCCTTTGAATCTGATTTATCTTACCGTCAACAGTATCTTTTTATTTTTATGAATAGCAAATTTTCCTTTATCGCATTTTCCCTTTTAACGTTTTTTTAATGAATTTGAAGTCGGAAAAAATTATGACTTAATTTTCTCAAATAATTTCGTGTTAAATAATTAGGAAACGTTTCTTTTGAAGAAAATTATGCGGAAACGTAAAGCAAAAATATTAAATTTTCCAAAAAAGGTTTCTCAAATAAACAAATTTGTTGCGCAATTTGGGTTTTCGTAAATTTTTCAGTTAATTCAAATTGGTTTTGAAAAAGGAAAAAAATTAGATGAAGTTAAAAAGCTCCAAAAGGGACGAAGAATTAAAGACGGAAAAGTCCTAAATCAAAACAATTCAAATGCTGAAGCAAGTGATCAAGATTAGGAATTTATTTAAATTAACGATTGTATTAAAAGTGTACTTATCCGAACAAATCAAATTTTCTTTTTTCATGGTATCTAATAAAAGAGCGGAAAAATTACAGACAACAATCCATAAAATTAATTTTTAAACAATTTTGAAAAAATTGGATATTAGGGATGAGTTTTTTAAACAAGTCTAAACATTTCAAAATTTAATTTCTCTTCATATTCTACAATTTCTGAGGGATCGTTTCCCAAAAAAATTTACTGTCCAGAATTTAATTTTTTCAAAGATTTAAATAAAATTTGCCAACTCTTCGATAAATAAATTTATGATAAGGAAAAGCGTCTGGTTTAAAATTTAAAACAAAAAATTTATAACTCAAAATTAAAATTCGTTTAAACCAAAAATTCCAAAATAAAAGGGAACGAAACCCAATAAATCCCAAACTCGAACTTTCCCGGTTATTTCCTTCAAAAAGGTTTTAAATGGATCAGAATAAATTTTCACCATCCAAAATTAAACTTAATTCCCTTTTTAACGCTGTCGGATATTAAAAATCTTCTGTAAAAATAAGCATAATAAATTTTTAATTCCGGGTTTCATGCTTAATTAAAAACTAGGAACCATTACTGTTCTAAAACCGCTCAACGAAGGGGAATTTGCGATTTAATTTGGGAATCAAAATGAATCTTTGAAATCGTTTAAATTTAAACTCCCGCTAACAAAATTTCAATTCTTCTTCGTTTAATAATAATTTTCCCATTCCCTTTGTAAAATTTGTTTTTATTAAAGAAAGGCTATGCAAATCCCCAAAGAAAAAAGCAGACATAGACTAACCAATAAGATGAACAAAATGTTCACTAATCGAAACCAAGTCGGCCTAACGAAAGTGCGAAAAAAAAATTAAAGGCTTAGTAGAAGAACCCCCAGATATGCCCCTATGCTTGCACGCACGACAAATATCAATCGATTTTTAAAACAAAAAGAAAATATCCAGAAATCCAAATTCCCATTCTAAACTAACCCCCCCAAAAATCAACAAATACTTTAAAATTCCCAACCTATTCCTTAAATTTAGCCTCTCAACAATCCTTAAACTGTAATCAATAATTTAAAGCTTAGTGAAACAAACGCTTCAGAAAAAAACCCCCCGTAAAAATATACTATCCAAAAACGAATCTGAATAAATTCCAAACTTCAAATCTCAAATAAAATAAGAAATGACCTCATTTAATATTCAAAGTCCCAAATTCAAATTCAATAAAATATAAATTTAAATTGGTCTGAAAATACCTTGAAAAAAAAAAAAAAAAAAAAAAAAAAAAAAAAGGGCCCTTTAAAAACCCAAAAAAAACCCCAAAAAAAAAAATTTTTTTTGAACCCCTTTTGCCCGGTTTGGGGGAAAAAAATTTTTTTTTAAAAAAAAAAATTAAAAAAAAAATTTTTTTTCCCCCCCCCCAAAAAAAAACCAAAAAATTTAAAAAACCCCCCCTTTTTTTTTCCCCCAAAATTTAAAATTTCAAAAAAAAATTTCCCCCCTTTTTGAAAAAAAGGGGGGGGTTTTTTAAAAAAAAAAAAAAATTTTCCCAAATTTTAAAAAAAAAAATTTTTTTTTAAAAAAAAATTTTTTAAAAAATTTTTTAAAATTTTTGGGAAAAAAAATTTTTTTAAAAATTTTTTTTGGTTTTTTTTAAAAAAATTAAAAAAAAATTTAAAAAATTTTAAAAAAAGGAAAAAATTTTCCCAAAAAATTTAAAATTTTTTTCCCCCCCCCCCCAAAAAAAAATTTTTTCCCCGGTTTTTTTCCCCCCCCCCCCCCCCAAAAAAAAATTTTTCCCCCCAAGGGTTTTTTTTTAAAAAAACCCCCCCCCCCCAAAACCCAAAAAAAATTCCCCCCCCCCCAAATTTCCCCCCAAAAAAAAAAAAACCAAACCAACCCCCAAAAAAAAAAAATTAAAATTTTAAAAAACCCCCACCAAAAAAAAAAAACCAAAATTTTTCCCCCCCCCAAAAAAAAACCCCCAAAAATTTTTTTTCCCCCCCCTTTTTTCCCCCCAAAAAAAAAAAAAAAAAAAAATTTAAAAAAAAACCCCAAAAAACCCCCCAACCAATTTAAAAAACCCCCCTTTTTTTTTTAAAAAATTAAAACCAAAGGGGGGCCAAATTTTTGGGGGAAAAAAAAAAAAAAAATAAAAAACTTTTAAAAAAAACCCAAAAAATTTACCCAAATTTTTTTTCCAAAACCCCCCCCTTTTTAAAAAATTTATTCCCAAAAAAAAAAAAAACCCCCAAAAATTAAAAAAAAAATTAAACCCAAAACCCCTTTTCCCCCTTTTTCCCCCCCTAAAATTTTTTCCAAAAACCCCCCCAAAAGGGAAAAAAAGGCCCCCCCCAAAAAAAAAACCCCCTTCCCCCCAAAAACCCAAACCCCCCCAAAAATTTTAAAATTTTTAAAAAAAAAACCCCCAAAAAAAGGGGGAAAAAAATTCCCCCAAAAAAAAAAAGGGCCCCCCCCCCCAAAAAAAAAAAAAAAAAAAAAAAATTTAAAAAAAAAAAAAAAAAAAATTTTAAAAAAAAAACCCCCCCCCAAAAAAAAAAAAAACTTTTTTTAAAAAAACCCCCCCCCTTAAAATTTACCTGTGACCGTATATCTGTCCATTAAAAGAAGTCCGTTCGAGTTTCGTTGTGGTTGGTGAGTGTCAGTGTTACTCAAAGTGGGGTACTATCCACGAGACTAGTACGAATATTAACCACCACGTGCGTTTCTCAGTATTCCCGACAAAATTACTGGACAACCCCTTTTATTGTACCCCTTCTCATTAGCAATAAACTGGTTTTCGTTTCATCTCTGTGTGTTCAGGCATTCTTATTTCCTACTTGTATTATGTGTAGCTAGACCATCTGAGATTAGCATAGCGAATGTTATACCTGATATAGGTGATGTAGTGGTGGGCAAAAATCGATTATGTAGAATAATCAATTAGTCGATTATTCAAATTGTGCCGAATAATCAAATCGATTTTATCCAAATGAAACCCTAGTGTACGAGTATTGCGAGGACTCCTGATTTCGTGACATCAGCGCGTTGTAGGTGTTTCACGAACGGTCTGCTTTCGTTGGACAGACAATACATAAGAAAATCCTAGTAGCGCGATAAATGAAACTAACTCCCAAAAACATTTTGCGAAACCCAACTACAGCTCAAGTGAGAAAGACACACTTATCATAAAGTTATGAATGTTATTTTTGTATCTCTTCCAAAACGAGGTAATTAATCAGCGCTTTATGTACCCTTGTTAATTTATTGTTAAGAGAGTGTGACCATACTTAGCTCCTAGCTTGACCAGTAATTCAGATTTTCTCAAATAAAGTAAATTGCAGATGTGATGCGGCAATTTTCTATCCTCTCTTTATTCTGGATAGCCTCAAGTACATCTTGGACTAGTTCACGGAAATGCGAATGTTCCACTCTCGAGTACTCGTATCACTTATGATGGAAAAGAAGCTCCCCGGGTGATTCTATCGATGCGCACACTACAATTGAACTTCGTTCCCAAAGTATGTACATACGAGTTTTCGCAACTAAAAAGGAAATGATTTCGAGAGTTGCTTGAAAGGAACGAGAGTAAATGTACTTTTATCCGATCAGAAAATACGAGATATAAAAACTTGTAGCCGCCCCGAAGGAATACGAAGACGTATTTTCTTACCGGGGCGGGACAAGTGCTTTTGTTCTCAAAATTGTCGCTTAAAATTAAAAATCCAAATTGCCGAAGCTGGGGGTCTGAAAAGTTTAATTACGGCGTCAAGAAGTTATATGCGAGCACTTTTTAAACGAAAGGTATACGAGTAGCTATTCGCAGCTGATAAAAAGCGTACACTTCCGCCAGAAGTCCGCGAATTAAAATGCCGAACTTCGTCGTATCTCAGCCGAAGAAATGGGGCACGAGTCGAGGGGTGAGAAGAAGGAGACAATACCCGTTCGTTATATTTACACGAAGCCGGAAAAAAGATTATTGAAAGTTTTCGTCGTAGAAACGTTTAACATCTTCGTTATTAGGTTAGTTTTCCAACTTCTCGTGCCGTATCTATCTTCCAAAGTGCAACGAAATTCGTTTATCGATTCGCCGTCAAGTCGAAGTACGAATTAAGATTTCTCCAAGTCGACTTGAAAGAGGAAATAAAACGTACCTTCTGTTCAATTTTCACAAAATCTCAAGCAGGAAACATTCAGTGTTATTTCCGCGATGCGGTGTTGCGAAGTGTTGGACAAACAGGGGAGGGGGATACAAAATTTGGCGGTACATTTGTGTTTATTAGTAGCCTGCGCACAGTGCCTCATCTTTCATTAATAATTTAACGCCGAGAAGGACACCTGTTGCACCAGCGACTATATATGTACTGTGACCAGTCTGAGAACCCTTTCGTCCTATTACGTTAAAACGAGACATTTAATGGTTACATAATGATATACATTTGGCGAAGCCGGAGCTCGCATCGTGTCCGATAAATATCCTTTCCATCAAGCCCGTAAACCTACCCCGGTTATTAATATTTTCCGATAAAAAAGAAAAGTTATCGGAATTTTAAATGGCGGCTTTGCAGCCGCCGGCATCATTTGTACTTGGCGAGCTCGACTCGGGGCCAAGTATTCTGCGGTACTCACCGGGGTTATTGTTTTCGAATTTTAGCTCGACCAGATTATATTCGAGACATTTTTATGGAGACCGATGGGGGTGGAAAAAAGGAAATCCACTTCTCGCGCCGCAACCTATAATAAAAATTTTGAGTCGATCTCGACCAAGCTTGTCGGTATTAATGGCTCCGTTAATTTTTAACGAGCTTTACTTTCCGAATATTTTAACGTGAATGGCGAATAAGTTTATAGGCGGTTATTAAAAAGTTTCCGTCGAGCATCTCATTAATGTCGTTTTACTTCTATTATGTCGAGGCGAATGAATAAATCTCGAGAACAAGGCTTCCTACCTGCGAACTCATTACATTAAAATTTTCTCTAAGATTGTTCGTGGTCTCAATGGTGGGTGTAGGCTTTGACGTCGAAGGCGAATAAATTTAAGGAATAACATAGAAACTAAATTAGCTAGAAAAAACGGTGAAGATAGTTTTGATTTGGCATTCGTATTTTGAATAAATAAAAAAAAAAGGCAAAGGAACTAAGATGTTCAAAATTTTTTTTAGTAAACGATAGTTTTTTCTGAACGAGCTTCCGCTTCCTCTCTCTCATGAAGAAAAAGCATAGAAATCGCAACGAAAGATCAGCAGCGCAGAGACAGCCAAATTGGAAGATATGTTATCAGCCAAGACTGAGAAATAACCTAAGAGCTAGCCTATCCGTGTGAATAGATATAGAAACAGATAGTCCGCTATCCCGTCAGTCAGCTAGACAGACAGACAAACACACCCAGAAAGATGGAATCTAGCCTTCACCCCGTCTTCAAAGAAAAACTACAGGAGTCAAAACAGACTGAAACCAGTCAACAAGTCAGAGCTTCCACAAATAAATAGATGGATATGTAGATAGATAGATAGATAGATAGATAGATAATAATAATAATACGATCCCATACCAGCTTATTGGGCTCAGATTCCCGTGAGCAATATGGTTTCTTTTCTCTTCGCCCACCCTTCTAAGTTCCTCTCTCAATTCTCGCATGATTCGATTAAAATTCACGGCCACTTGGTAGTCAAGTTGTCTTTCAGTACCTTGATTTCTTAATTTTGGTAGTTTCACTTTTAAATTTTCTCTAATGATTCGAGTAGGCAATCCTTCCGCCTCCCACCAACATTACGAACACAAACTTTCCCGGTTTTTTGGCGGTAAATACGTCCTTCTTTGGCGAACAAAATTTACTTAGATGAAAAATTTCAAGTTCTTCAAACAAACACAGGGTATCTACAGAAATTGAAAAGTAAAAATGAAGTACTTTTTCAGGACCCTTTGCAGGATTGTAGCCGGCATATTTTCCATCTTTTCCTGCCCCATTTCCCTCCTCCTGGTAAATATGGATACTTATTATTATTGAAAATTCCAATCTTAACGAACGTTGATTTTTGAGGTGCGTGGTTTTAAAAATAAGTACTAACAAAAATGAAGGACTTTCCAATTTTTTTTTTTAAATTTCAGCACTTTTCAGGACTCTTAGGACCTACTTTCCAAATTCAGGACTTGAAGGAAGTGAAGGACTTTTCAGCACCTGTAGACACCCTGAGGAGGTACTTTCCTCTGGGTTGTGCTTCGCTAAACAATATATCCCCTAATTGCAGATCGCTGTAACACTGAGAGAGCCTCAGTGTGGATGTCTGCGACTCCTCCTAGATCTCCAGCGCATATTTCAATGAAAGCTCGTGTATAGCTTTGTAGATTTTGATTACCTCAGAAAAGCTTGTTGAAGAAGCTTCGGAGAGGGTACTTCGGATAATTAAGTTATTTGAGGTGCCTCATATTGCCTGCGCCGCTTTGTTTTCCGGTCAATTACTACCCCCAAATATCATTTCAAACGTCTTCTCAATTTCAGTGCTTGAGATGGACGTCCTGTCGTTACTCGGCATGATTATACTTCTCTTTTTGATTGTTTAATCCTAACGTCCAAAATGTACGAGTATAAACTTGGCTTTACTGGCCCTCGGATGTAACCCATTCTCTTCAAACAACGCGGCCATCTTGGCTATATCCTCGTTTTTTGTTGTTTTTTTCCCATACGTATGTGGATAGATAGATAAATAGATTGATTAATAAACTGATAAGCAGACAAAGGTGAACAAATAGACACAGCAGAAAAGAAAACCCAACTTGAGCGCTCGTTAAGATCAATTCAAACTCTTTCAGAACTTTCTGAGAACTCGAGACTAATCTAGACTGATTTAGGTACTCGTTAAAATTCATCTAACTTCTCTTAGGTTTCCTTAAGACTTATTCAGACTGCTCCGAAACATCGATATGAAATATCAAATTAAGAAGAATGCTCGGCACCTTACGTTCAAGTTCGCTCAGTACTTAGGAAATTCAGTCTAGTGTTTATTATACGGTGAATGTATGGAATCATTTCGACGACTTAACATCGTTTTCTTTCACTGAAGTGAACCAGCAATGAAACCAGATTGCATTAGAACTTTCAAAAATTTATTCAGTATCCTTTAAAACTTGTTAACACTCCCAGACTCTCTTAGGATTGGCAAAAACTCATTAACATTCTTTTGGAACTCTTTAAGACTCAAAATGCGATTCGGGCTTTGTTGAGAATTCGTTATCTAGACTCGTGAGTATTTTTTTTTTTTTTTTTTTTTTTAAGAATATTCTGAGAAAAAGTTTTGTGATTAAATTATCGAGAATATTCTAAAAATATTCTTGACTAAGCCTATGTATACATGCGCAGCATGCTTTAAAAATATTTCCGGAAAAAATGATACTCGAGTATCTTCCAATCCTGGAAACGATATTTAAGGGTTATTCATACTATGGTATGACTCAATAGACAGCATTAAGATCCATTAAGACTATGATAAGACCCATTCAGATCATTTTGCAACTCCTTAAGGCTCATCCGAATCACTTGAAAACTCATTAAGACTCTCATAAGACTAGCTATGACTTGATCACCTGTTTAGATCTCCTTAAGGCTCTCAGAAACTCATTCAGACACGCTCAGGATTTGTTCAGACGCATTTTGACTCTTTCAGAACTCATTCAGATTCTGCTAACATTCATGGGACTCGTTAAAGACACACCAGACTATTCCAAAACTCATTCAGACTGCTAAGACTCAAACTGTCCTTAGGACTCGTTAAAGCTCGTTAGTTATCTCATCATTATCCATATAATTTTTTTAACTCGTTCATATTTCATCCAAGCTTGATAAGATTCAATCAAAATCTATTAAAGCTCGTAATAACAATCAAGAATGCCTTTCAGATGTTGAGATCTACATATAATATAACTTATTTAGACTCCAAAGTGGAGCATTAGGAAAATCATTTATACTTTTTTATACATCAATTAAGACTTATTCAAACATTTTCGTTTTATCTCCGATGTAATGAGCTAGGGAGATATTGGCCCCGGGGCCTCAGCCTTGAATTTAAATTTCATGTTTCTTTTAAAGTTTTTTTTCGTTGTTGTTTTTTTTGGTAGCGCGTATAGAATGTTGCTATTTTGCTTGAAATATGATATTGCAATGAGAAGACTTTTTGATTTGAATAACGCCGCGCCAATTGTAGGAATATTTTCTAAATATGACAAAAATGGACATTGGCCATTCTTAACTTGAGATACAATACAAATGTATCGCCTTGGTTGTTGGCATTATTTATCAAAATATCGCTAAAAGATTCAGCTTGACAAAGAACATTCACGAAGATACAATAATATAAAAATTCATCTCTGAACTAGCTTTTCCGCTAATGCAGGAGAAACCGTTCCTGAATTATTGTGCCCGCTTGTCTGTGTAACTTTTTCAGCGTGACCACGAGCACCGTCAATAGATTGAAGAAAACTTTGAACGAAAAATGCTGATAAAGTTTAACTCGGTTCAACTAGTCGCTTCTTACTAAAATCTGGCAACATGCGCGCGTGTAACGAAAAATTTTTCCGGTCAAATTTACCCAGAGCTTCAGAAATACAAGAGGCAATTATTATCTCATTTTAAAGAGCTGCGAGTGTACGTGCGATGAAGTTTGTTGAAGTCGTGTAGAACATAATAAGAGCTTTCTTCATCCTTATTCGAAGTAACACATGTCGATTTTTAAGTATTGGATTATTTTTCCTGTCAGCGGTCAACTCGAATACTGTAACATGTTCCGAATTTGACGACAGCTCGAGATACAGCAAAAAAATCTACGTAATAAAACTTAACTTCGTGTTACCGGGCACTGACTTCCTTCTCTCGGATTGTTATAACTTGACCAGTAACTCGACGCTTTTAATAAAAACTACCAGAAATACGAGTTGGACGCCATTCTCACTCACTGAGTACCTAAGTACTGTGACCACGTTTGTAGAATGTGAATGGTGCCGTAGACTCAATACTGGTGTATTATGCCACCCACGGATACAAGTCCTCTCTGAATCATTATAAACAGTTACAACCAGTAGCGTACAAAACATAAGGGACATTTACGAATATTTTTGTTCCATCATCGGGTAGATAATTACAATAGTCAAATTGTACAAACCTGCAAACAACTTGTAAATTTAAATAAGGTTTTATTGTTTTTATGTTCTTACTCAATTTTCTGATTTATGGATAATGCCGGTGTGGGCCAGTGGGCGTGAGCTAGTAAGAATTTCGATCGGCTCTGCGATGCCAAGGTGTGAAGGTGTGGCGAGGTGGGGCTTGAGAAAGTCAACACAATCTTGGAGGTTTTTATTTTATTTTTATTTACATTTAATTTTTTGTCATTATTATTATTCGCACAGAAGCCGCCGATTCTTTGGAGGAAGTAAAAATCAATTGTAAATAATTATACATTGTTACAAACATTAAATAAATAAAATTAATCCGAATTCAAATTATTATCATTTTTGTTTAACAGATCTCTCTATATTGGTCCTCTGGACTGTTACGAGTGCTTAAATAAATATTTGAATAATCTCCACGTATCGAAAATTCGCCACGTATTCAGAAGTGAAACTGGAAGAAGTGGTGGTAAAATTTTATGATTTTGAAATGTGCGATTTTACTTTGAAAATTCTTAAAACGCACCTATCGAAACTTTCACTAAAAGTTATTCTAAGGTAAATTTTCAGGTGTACTGAACCAATTTAAAAATTTATTTTGGTCCAAACCTCTACTGAAAAGGCTCTGTGAAAGAGGCAGAACCTCAAAAGTACAGGTAATTTTTTTCAGCATTACTGGTAATGGTTCCAGTTGAAAGAATCATGAAAACGAATTCAGCATCTTCGAGAATCCCATTTTTGAAATGATAGACAGTATTATCTGTAATTATGATGTTACATTCTCTTGGAGGAGTCGTTGGAAGAAAAGGGGGTCAGAACCCAAACAAGTTCATATCATACATTAATTCAATGTACATGAATATCGAGCAAACATTCGATCCCATACTTTTCATCAATGAATAATTTGCAAAACAGCGTGCTTTTTAACACCAAATTGTTCGGCTTCAAAAACGTGTTTACCCGTGGGTTCTAGATGAACAAATTCAAGTACTAGAAGCGAGAAATCAGAAATCTCGGATTACTCTACTAAAGGGAGCGCAGCCCCAGACAACCCTGAAATTTTAATTCTTACCCAATTCCTTCCTCATTTCTGAAAAAGCAAGTACAAGATTTACACCTCTTTAAATACATAATATTTAAAAATCTATCGTTATAATTCTGGGACATATGGCCCCTCTACTAAAAAATTTCACGCGTAAAACGGAAATTAATTAAAAAGCGAGATACAGATATCTTTGCTTATGCTATCTGTTCTCTTCTCTGTTTTCTAGTAGCACATACTCTTTCTCTTCCCCCTCCACATACTTCGATTTATTCATCAGTTCTGGAAAGTCTACTGTCCATTGTAAATTGTTTATTCGAACATCTGGACCAATACTGAATTTTTGTGAACTGATATGCCTATGTAGTTGCAGTGGGCAATATGCATTCAGAGATGCATTTGGAATTGCATACACGATTTGCCGTAAATATTTTGGATATGTTGACAATAGTGCTCTCGCGTGTGTGAATAGAATTGCATACCAAATTTGCCGTAAATACAGAATTAGAAATACGAAGTTGTGAAACGTGTTTATTTCAACGGATGATCGGACGTGCATTATTAATGAGGCGTTTACGCTGTTTTAAGTAGACATTTGGCCGACCAGTTTCAACTGATAATAAATAAGAAAGACTACAAACTGCAGACAACTAGTCAATAATAAGTATTACCGACTATTTTTACTAGTTATCCTCTAGATGTCCCGAATTGTCTGAGAATTAAGCCGTACTCCCAACCGTTTAAGAAATTACGTACCTATTCCAGGGGTCCACCCGGATATTCAGTAAAACGATATTGTATGTTGATAAAATTGAATCAACTGTCGCTTTAAAAGTATCCCCTCTGTACCCATTCAACGCTACGACAAATAACCTATGAAAACGAGATAAGTTTAACATACATCACTTTATCCTTTCCAATATCTTCGTAGATTTTTTTCACTTTGTATATCCTCATTTTCCTCATCATTCATGTTTCACCTTGTGAAGCATTCGGCGGAACTTGGAGTTTTCCTCAACGAATTAGAACATTCGGCAAACACCAAGTTCGGGCGAAGTTTTCGTGTCTCGATTTTCAAATATACCGCGATGGTGGCACAGGAAAATTCCGAATACGATGATTTTCAGTTTCATGAAATGTAAGAATCGGAGTGGGAAGAGCTGTTAAATGGACAACAATGTACGAGCATGATGGAACTAAGTCAATTGGTATTCTCATTTTATTGTGAATTACTTCAGATAAGTGGAAGCTCAGGATGTCAGTGGTGCCAAACACCGCTGACAAGTTTATCCAAAATATCCGATTTCATTTTTCGCTCCTTGCAAGCGAACCAATTAGTAAGCAACTCGCCCCACAAGAATATTGTACAGGTCTGTCTACCTCATTTCCCACTCGGAATTGAAGGTCGCAGAGGTCTAAATATTTACGTAGGTGGTTTCTTCATCATCAATTTCGATAAATGGGCTGCTATCAATACGATAAAATGAGTTAAAAAATCGGCAGAAATTAAGAGGCCTCGCATTAAAAAGCCGCAAGTACACCTACGCGTAGCTCTACTCTCGTAACACGTCCCTTTCAAAAGGAAACGACGTTCAAAAGATGTCTTTTCGCAGGCTCTATACTAAAACGCCTTTTCGAAATAAGTTTATCACGTCGAATACCTGGAAGTTTCCGCCTGAAAGTTCAGCCGGTGAAAAGGATTTCTTAGAAGAGTAAAGCTGCGACATGAGCTGTCAAAACAGATCTGTAATTGCGACATTGTAACAAAGCTGGCAAAGTTAAAATGAGATTTCATTTTAATTCTACGTAGTTAGCTGTCGACGAACCGCCAATTCGAATAGCATACCGCATATCGGCACGAGCCCACTAAACTGTACCCCGCTAGACGAAATCAATACCCACGTATCCAGCTTTCGACATTATTTCGTTGCAAAGAGTGTCTCCTGTCTTCGTCTACTCGACTTCCAAGTTATCCACGAATTTCGGCGCAGGAATTTTCATCAGCAACATTGAAATGAATATTCGCAAATGTGTTCGTCGGCAATGGAAATACGAATACCTAATTCGTCTCTCTTTTTTTCTGGATCGACGTCTCCAGCGTATACGTGGGTTGCAGCAAGTGCCACCTCACCTCACCTCATCTCGTCTCATTTAACCGCGCACAGCTGCAAAATCTTCAAAACGGCGCAATTTTCTCGTATAGATAAAAACGGATTAAGCAGACGTTATTACTGTGAGAGATCGGGCGGATTCGGCGAGTTAAATGATACAGCGAAATGCTGCGCACTGGTTAACGATGACTCGAAAAGGCCGGGGAAGAAGGAAAATAATAGCGACACGAGTTCACGTGGCTTGGCTCAGACGAGGAAACGCTGAAATTCGCGCTACTTGCGAATTATTCACAAAAACATCGCAATACGAGGTTATTTGAATTTTGAATATCGTCGAGTGTATACAGTCGAGACAAGAAAACTGTCCTCTTCTTTTAGATGCACATAGTACATTATCTTTCTGGGTCACTAGATCTGACTTTGAAAATGGCTTTTGAATCTGACTTCGCTGTACCCGATTTCAATTAGCGACTTATATCAGCTGATCCCAAAAGATTGACAAAACTGCCAGTTCCTGAGAGCAAATCCGTTTTATAAGAGAAGTAATTTGAAACAACTAATTATTTCAGAGCCATCAAATTTTTGTCAACATCAGCAAAAAAAAAAAAAAGCTTTTCATTTCAATTGTTGAACCTGAATTTGAAAAGGGGGAAGAGTCAAAGCTTCAACTTGAGGAAAACTTGTTCCCTTCGATTAATACTTCACGAGCTTGCCTCTAATAAGACGGGGATAAAAGGAAGAGGACTTTCCATGCTTTGGATAAAGTGTATCTAATGAATAAAATTTGAAAGTATTTGAAGACTGAGGGTTAAAGGTGGGGGTATATGATACAGGGTAACCCAGACAAATAGAGAGATCAATATACCGAGTTTTCTACCCTTGAAATTTCCTTTAGTTAGATATAAATAGGAAGTTCAGCATCTCGATTTGGCACACGATTTTGAAGGCAGGAAAGACTTTACTTTCTGAATTCAGAGATAATTTTTTTCGAATCTATATTTCTTAGCTATGAGATCAATATAATACCAGTGAGGAGAGTTGCCGACCATACCACCACCTCCCTGAATCATTTATATTCTGCGTTATTTGTGTCCGTCAATTTAGGAAAAGGCAGATCCGATATTACTTTTTCGATGATCTATGGACGATAAAATTTTCCGGTGACAGTGGGCGACGAAGATGAAAGTTGTATTAATCTCACTTACATACACCTCATCCAGAATTATGCCATCTAAAAAGCGATGCAAAAACAGCAGTCTTAATTTATTAATCTCCTTTCGCAGTACATCCAACCCGGCTGAGAAAAAAAGGCGCGACAGTTTTAATTAGGAAAAACGAGCCAGCTATACGCAAATCTTGATTCATCTGCAATTCACTATCTTTGCTGCGGTTCCAAAACGCAGAACGTCGTGAGGCGAAAAAAAAGTGGATCGTAAAAACTGATTTCCGAAATCAGTTTAAGCAGCGCTGTGAATACCTATAATTTAATTTAATTTAAACAGAAACCTGCGAGAGAGATGGAAAAGTAATATCGCACCAAATTTCTTCGAGCGTTTTCCAATTTATCGAGGAGCAGTTTATTCGTCGTTGTTGAACCGAAAGCACTAAACCGAGCTGCAATATCAGTTTTACATTTCCCCAAATTAATTCGGTTTTAACAAATCCAGTATCTTTTTCTTTTATACCACGTGACGTGATTAGGTTTCTCTCAGTTACTATTAAATTCGCATAATATACATAATACTTTTTCTGTTATTTGTTCGCCTCTGCACAAGCTTACTCTTGCATCGTATGTGACTTGTCTAGGTACTTATTATCACTGAGACCAAAACAGGTTACTCATTCTATATTGTTTTTCAATATTTAAGTGATTCTTCAGAAAATAAAATTAATGAAAAATAACTTTAGGAAGTTAGTGCTCGTTTTAATACACTCTCAGACGCTGTTAACGTACCGTATATAAATATCGAGGATGTTTACCAGAGAGACATATTATATTATGCTCCTTATGCCCCTTACTAGCAGTTACCGACCTACTAGCTGAGTTGACAAGAGGTGTCTACAAGAATGGAAAAATATAAACTCCTGACTTTTTCCAAACTTTTTTCCCCTTTTCTTTAAACCTTTACAGTACAGACAGTACATATTTATGTTTATACTACTGGACGCTATGGTTAAAATGAACTGAAATTTGAAGTTGATATTATTCAATGCACAGTTTTTACTTGTAAAATACGACTCGAGGGAGTGTTGAAGTAAAATCAAACGATGAAAAGAATTTTCCGTGGGTTCATTCTTTGTTTTTTTTTCCAAACATCTTGAAAATATTGTTGAATTTCCTGACTATTTCCAAACTTCCTGACTTACTTTTCAAATTCCTGACTTTTTCAAACTTTCAAAATTTTCCAAACTTGTAGACACCTTGGTTGAATTTCATAAAGTTTGCTTACAACTAATTAGCTTACTATCTGGCCTCACATACGAAAAGTACTCCTCCCGACGATAACAACGGAGTTCCGTCAACAAATTGAGACTGCAGTGCATTTTTAAGATTCTGATAAGACTCATTAAGACTGCGATCAGACTTCCCCAGGTGTTGAGAATACTAATCGCTGTAAGCTAATCCATGACGAGCGCGTAGACCGGGTTAATTTTACTAATCGAGAAATAGAAAAGATTAATTCTGGTAATCTGTTGATCAAAACTTACAAGTTTATTTCTTTCTTTTATTGAAGGTAGAAATTTGTACCTCCTCCTTTGAGGCGCACTGGAACTTAAAAAGGTATATTGGGAAAACGCATCCTTATCGGCTTAGTTTTGTTCTAGAAGAAGACAGGCCTTTTTACAGCTTAAATTACAAGTCGGTACCTAACGATCAGCCAACATTTCTATTTCATCGTCCAACCTTTATTCGCCTAGGGCTCGGATTTAGGCATTCCATATCGCTCGTTATCATCGTCCGATTTTCAGTCGATAATATAACGTTCAAATCCGAACCTTATTTTGGCCCATTTTCGGTCTACCCTCGGTACTTTTCACCATTCCATTCTAGCCTATTCATTATTTCTACTTCTTGCTATTTGCCACTATAGGGATGTTTCTCAGTTTTGGATTCTTATGCCAGTTCTAACTGTTTCCAGCTGGGCAGTTCATTAATTTTGACACGTTCATCAGTTTTCAGCTGTTGACCAGTTTTGAGCAATGGTTGGTATTTCTGGTTATTCTTAACCATCTATGGTCATTTTGGTCTGATTTAGTCCGCCCTGGTTATTTTTGGTCGGTCTATGTTGTTTTTTTAGTTGTCAATGTTATGAAATTTAATATATAAAACATAAATTACCTATAAAACATGAATATTTAGAATAATAATTCGGGAAATATTAAATAGCCGGCGGAAAAACATGTTTGAACGCGAAGCAAAAGCCCGATAAAAAAGAAGCTCGCAGCAAGTTTTCAATTGAACGTCACGCGATAGTCTTTGCACGTTATTTCAAGTTCAATGAACTCGATATTACCTATGGTAAAAAATCTTGAGACAACAGAGTGACAAAATCCACCAGGAAGTTGAGCACCAACAGCGTGACGACCGCGTGACAACATCCACCAGAAAAATTAGTACCATTAGAGTGACCACCGAGTGACGAAAGGGCAGTAGAAAACCCGGTTCCGATAGGGTTATAAACCGCGTGTCGAGTGAAAACCAAGTGACAACTGTTTCCCTCCAGAGCTCCTTTAGAAAATTCGCTGGAGGTGACAACAGTGTGGAAACTATGTGATTTTCCCCTAGGTGGCAACAGTGTGACAAAATTCCTGAACGGGTAGGCATGCGGCTACGACTGCAGCTCGTTCAAGTGCCACCAGCGACAAAACAAATCCTGTTGGGACAAAAATGGAAACGCGATCGTCCCGCAAAAGCCGAAAGAGTACTTTTGACTCAATAAATATTCCTTTATTCACGTTTTCGGGATTCTTTTTTCATTTTGTATTTCGAGTTCCTTTTCTGTATTATCGAGTCTGTATTTTTCTTTTGCGTTCCACCTAAATTATACGTCATGAATTTCAATTATTGTCCCTTCAAATAATTTATTTCCGCGTCCATCTTTTATTATAGATGCAGCGCTTTAGATTCGCTGGAAAATGGTATATTTTACGCATGATTATCTTCGCATGCCGATAAATGCATGCCTAATAATATTTTAAATTTTAATTACTATTCCATCCTTAAGATATTCATTGGATTGCCAGAATAAGTGATCTACTGGACTGTTCATCACTCGAGATATTTGTCAATTTCGGGTTGTTTGTCAGTTGTAATTGTTTCAGGTGTTTTTGATCATTTTGACATGTTTCCTGTCACCCTAGGTAAAATCTGATAGTTCTCAGTTTTGAGCTATTTTCCAGTTTTATCGGCTGCTTATTAAATTCGAACTGCTCGCTAGTTTAGGTGATTTCTGATCATTTTCAGTTGTTTCACGTTATTTTTGGTCGAACGTGAATAGGTAGGTTTGATAAATGTCATTTTTAATCGTTTTCAGTTGTTTTATGTCATTTTTGGTCGAACTTAAATAAGTATATCTGATCACATTTAGTCGCCATTTTTAGTAAGACTCTAACATCTCCGATCGTTTTTGGTAAGTAGCCATTGTCAGTCATTTTAGGCTACTTATAGTCATTTCTTGTTGGATTTATTTGGCTTCAATGATATTTTATAGAGATTCTTTTTCCAGTCGACCTTGGACAATCATAGTGTTTTTCGACTATTTTTGGTCAGATTTGATCGTTTCTAGTCGTTTTTGATTATGTTTGGTTATTTTCGATAATTTCTGGGCGATTTATCAGCCTTTAGTTATTTATTTTGAGCAATTCCAAAATAGCAAGTGGTTTTGGACGAAAAATATTTTCAACCAGTTTTCATTTCTAGCTGCAATTATGAGTGTTCGGTGGCCAAATAAAATGTCGAAATCGACGTTTTTCAACTCATTTTTGAACCGACTCGGGGAGGTTTATTCACCCTTCCACACCGATCTGTTTGCACCAAATTTTTAAAATTTTCATCACACTTTCACCGCATTTTTTCCATCTCTTCTCTTTTCTGATCACTATAGCGGCCCAAAACGCCTGAAGAAACCGGCGCAAATCTTATGAACTGAACCATCCCACCCGGAAATTTTCTAACAACTTATACGGCCAACCTGCATTACAAGCTTTCCCCTTCCTAAGCTGGTTCCCTTTTACACTTTTTTTTCTCGAAATTTAAGAAAGGCTAGTGCTCGACATTCCTCAAAAGGTTCCATATAAACAAGTGTAAAATGTCAGTTTAATCGAAAATAATCCTAATATCCATGTTACCAAGAGCCACCACTTTTCCTCACGAGTCACGAAAAAAGGTACAAGGAATTTTGAAATTAGAATCGACATTTTCAGGACGTAATGATTTTGTCATCGGAACCGACTAGATAAAGAAAATTGGTCTCGAATTCTTGGAAAGTTGATTCAGTTTGTAAATTTGATTTCTGCAATGAACGGGGGTGTTGATACCACAAGTCTTACAGATAATATAGACTGCGCTATAGTGGTAAGAATTGTATGGTTTTCATCGTCATCAGTCTGGGCCAGCATACGGAGAATAAGTGGAGTGGCAACTGGGCTATAGGTAGTGATAAAAGGGGAAATAATATCGCGTTTTTTATCAATAAATAATCAACTGATAAATAAATTGAAAATGTCAACTTTGAAACATAATTTGAAATAAAAATAATCAAAATAATCGTGAAAATGCGATGAAATACGGATTAATGATCTCTAGAATCGAGCTGCCACTCCACTTATTCTCCGTGTGTGCCAAGTATTTTTTATCACTAATCGCAGTCTATATTATCTATAAGGTCTATGACTGATACATTAACTGGCGATGTACGTATACAGCCATAGTCTTTATCATCAGACAAAATCATTGCTTACGAGATTCGGCGTGACAGCAATGGAGTGAGACGGTGTCGGGTTGGCGCACCTTATTTCCCTTCAGCCATTCTTTGAATGTCATAGGCATTCATTTCATACTAGTAGCAGTTTCCAGAACACCGAGTATATTTCATTAGCACGGATCGGATAGCTGGGATCATTTTCTCAAATTCTCCGTCGTCCGACTAAGAGAATTCTGTTTCCTTGTGATACCCCTACAAGCGGCTTAGAATTTAATTTCGCGATATTAAAACGATTAAGGTTGCGCTAAATAAAAGGGCAAGGTATTCGCCGAATAAACGGTCGCTGATGTGAAAAAGATTTCCGGCTGGTCTTCTTGACATTCCGCTTTTTGACCCGCTTCCGAGTTGGTCATTTGCCAGCGTATTTTTATTGGCTATCATCGACCACGTTTCGTGGTTCGGCTTGCTATTAATCGAAAATTCTCGAAGCAACTAAAGACAGTTTCCGGGTACTCGGTATTTTGAAGTAAAATACAATCATACAATCGTGACAATTATTCTGATTATGGCATATAATTTTGCGAGGACGAAAACAAGAAAAGCGTTTTAGGAAGCTGAAGAGGATAGGGATGAAAGGAAAATTCAGAAATCAGAACCTGATCCAAGGTAACCGTACCTAATAATATATTTACAAGCTTAGATTGACGGTTGAAGCCTAAGTAATTATTTGTTAATTTCTGTCAAGAAATCTGGTCCTCGATTTTTCGCCGCCACATCTGCGGAAAACCCGAGACAAGAGGGACGATATGAGAGGCAGTGGATGAACAGAAGATATTTCTCGAATGGCGCTGAAAACTGAACTCATAAAATTGGTGCTTACATTGAAAACTAACATGTTTCCTCAGTCTCTATGCGACCTTTTTTTTTAAAATTTACAATAAAATGGATATTATTATTATTTGTTTGTTATCACGGGCTGTTCCCGGTGCTACTAATCTACAGAGAATCTTCTGATCAAGTCTATAGACAGTGTGTAGTCTCTTCGTTGATGACTTTCCTGACTATACGCATTGTGTGGAGTATCACGGCCTTCTGCATCGATCGTATTTCTGTTGTTGTGCATCCCAGCTCCTGTAAATTCTGTACAGTTGTTTTTGGAAATACTCCTACTGTTGTGACCACTATTGGCAGCGTTCGCGTCTTTGTTTTCCATTGCTTCGTTAGTTCCATTGATAGTTCTTTGTACTTGCTGACCTTGTGGCTCACAGTTTTCTTCATATTATTTTGGTTTGGCACTGCTATATCAATCAGATAGGTCAGCTTCGCTTTCTTGTCTTTGAATACTATATCGGGCCGGTAGTGGGTGACAGTCTTATACGTGTATATTGTTCGGTCCCAGAGTATTTCAGCGTCTTCATTCTCACACACCTTAGCAGGTTCATATTCCCAGTATGGTTTTATTTCGTTCTGTAGACACAATTTTCTGACCAGCGCCCCATGTACGACTTTAGCGACACTATCATGCTATTATTATTATTATTAATGTCGTTTAATATGTTGATTGACAACCTCAGAACAACAAAAAGCCATTAATAACAAAGACCAACCACAAACAGTAGACAGAATAATTAACAAATATAAATACAACAAAAAAGTACGGACACAGAACCAACAACCACAAAAATAGACAAATACGCAAGAGCAATACCATTCACAGGGACACGTACATACAAAATACAGCAAATATTGAACCAATACGACATAAATCTCGGAATCAGAAACAAACCACCTCTGATCAAACAATCAAGCAATGACAAAACAGAAATAACAGTAGCGGAGTATACAGACTGGACTGCGAACACGGTGACATGACCTACATAGGAGAAACAGACAGAAAATTCACAACTAGAATATAAGAACATGAAAAATCACAGAAGCAGAATGACAAATCACTTTTTGGAAAACACTACAACGACCAGGAACACAATAACCACAAGTTGACAGAAGAATACAAAATCCTACACACAGAAAGCAACACAAGAAAAAAAAAATTAAAAGAACAACTAGAGAGAATAAAGGGGAAAACAAAACAACCTAATAAACACAACTAACTTCCAAAGCGAGAACTATTCCAATAATAACATAAAACTCACTGATTGAACAGACGAAAAAACTACAGACAACCAATAGGAACACATACCAAATAGGGTCACCATACGGCACTACACATCATTATAAGAGAAGACCAAAAGAAAAATGTCAGAGTACTTCACTGAAGATGGCGCAACAGCCGAAAGCGCTCTAGACTACAGAAGAAGAAATTGTGAATTGGCACACTCTACATACAGAATAGTTGTTTTCTGATCTTATCATATGTATTATGTAGAGCGCTGACTCTCAGCGAAAGGAGGGACAAAGACCTGACTACCTCCCTGTCTGCTTCTATGGCTGGGTGTCTCAGGTAGAATACAAATGAGGAGTTATCTGTCAAAAGGGCACTTGACATATGGCAATCCCATATGTCAAGGGCCCTTTTGACAGATAACGTGTCAAATCATTACAAGGAGTGAAATTCCTTCTTTCCTCACACTTTGGGTTGAGAAGCGACTCCGGATAAACATAATCAAGTTACTTTTAAAACCTGAGATACCTAACTATCGAAACCATGGTTTCTAGGTCTTAATTTTGAATGGATTATAATTTTCATCTGTTGTCGACTTTAGACCCCAAAATCCAAGTTTGATAATTAAAGTGGCAATTTTAATAGGTTCGCCATCTCGGCATCACAGCATAATGTTAGAAGTCTTGCGTTGAATGGAATTTGAAGTTATGTTTCAAGTCTCCTTGTAGCGAAGAGAAGTATTTTCAAATTCTCATATAATATTCATGCTTTTTAAGGATGTGCATCAAAAGAACTTCAGATGTCAATATAAAATATTATAACCATTGTCATTCTTCTTTTTTTTTCTTTAATTTTTATTTTGGAAACCTAAAAACCTAACTTAAAGTCGAACGGGAAAAATTTAATGCAATATTCAAGATCAGCTACCAAAAAATCGTTATTCCAATATTGTGTAAGTGAGAAGGAAAAAATTTAGATTTTCTTTCACAGTTTTGTATTTTTAATTAGAATAAATTTGTGATTTGGAAATAAAATATTCAACTTTTTCGATGTGCTTGATTCTTTTATAAAACTGCTAATTCGCGTTTATCAAACTGAATGCTAGTAATAAATCTTACTCTTGTTCTGAAAACTCTATTTAATTCATCATTCGATGTATTTGTTTCTGTCGTCAAATTACTGATTCGATATTGTCTAATTCAGCACTAAAATTAATACCATGTGAAATGTTCACAACCGATTTTTCTGTCAGTTTTGAGTGCCCAGTTAAATCATTCATTAAATTGCCAACTTGCATTCGTCAAATTTTCAACTACTGCAATAGAATATTAATAAGCTACCTGAAACAAAATTCATAATTTATAAATTTCTTATCTTTTACTACACGTAAATTCTAGTACAATTTTTACAACTTTTTGGTTTCTTTTTAAATCAAAATTCCAACTTAAATCGGTAAAGTGCTAACTATAGACCTTTTTTCATCACTTTCTGGGAGGGAGCAGCCAGCCCCCTTACTGCTATTTGTTATGAGCGTGGTACAAATACAGTTGTTAGTTGCATCCTTTCTCTCATGTTTTGGTCTATTTTAGCCTTAGTTAAATGATATTGCATTTTATTTTTTTCCCCCCTAGTTAGTCATGTTTGGTATTCACTTTTCTCATTTATATCGGTCCTTGTTTTCAAATTCGCACGGATTACATTTCTTGGTCATGTTTAATTCTTCAGTTCTGTATAGGTTTCTTCTTTGGTCATTTTTATCATGTCTAGCTTTGTTTTTGTATCTTCTGGCCAAGTTTAATCTTTATTATTGATTATACTTGGCTTTTTATGCAATTTTTTTCATTGTTAAACCATTTTTTACATTTTTGGCTTTATTGATCTCATTTTAGTCTTTCTTGTGGCCATTTCTATTTTTTCTCGGGGATTTTTATCTGTAATATCTGTGTTTCTGTTTTTTTGAATGTTTGGTCTCCTATAAAAATTTATCACTCACAGTTGATTTTTTCGGTTTCGTCATCGTACTATTTGGTTTTGTCTTGTCCCTTCTCACTAATTTTTATCACTTTTTTGATATTTATTCTTCATTTTTGATCTTTATTGATATAGTATTGTTTTATTTGGTCTGTCGTTTTGCCTGGTGTCCACGGTGTTATTCGTGTGTTTAATATTTTTGAACTATGTACTCTTGTACTTCATATTTAGTCTCTTTTTTATTTGGTATTGTTTTCTGTCTTGTTTCAATCTTTTTTGGTTTTTGTTGGTCATCTTTCATCTCGTTTTGGTCTCCTTTGATGATTTTCGGCCTTCTTGTTTCAGTATTTATTATACTTGATTTTTTTTTTTTTCTAAGCGAATATTTAGTTCTATTTAGTCATGTTCTTTTTGTCGGTGAAAGGGAAGAGGTCGAGGTCAGCGGTATAGTGTAAGTATCTATAAGTATCTACGCTACAGTACACAGTACCGATATACTGTAAAAACACTCGAGTACATGTTTGAATTTTTTTCTCTAATTTCGAGGTTTTAATAATGAAACATGGAAAAAATTTTACTGTGTTTTCTGGATTAGACCCCCTCCCCTCCAGGATAGTACCATAGTAAATTAGATACCATGTTGAAAAAATGCTAAAAATTTGAGCTCGGCTCTCCTTCGGTGCCATGGGATCCGCAAAAGAATATCAAAATCGAATTCCCAGTTACCTTGAAACCCTATATGTATATCAAGTACCATGCTGAAAAATCTAGGCTCTTCGAGTGCCATCTTGGAAGGTTGAACCTAAAAAAAATGTCAAATTCGAATTCAACAACTTAAAAACCTATACATCAAGTAACGTGGAAAAGATTGGTTACCATTTTTTTTTTTGCCTTTTTTGGACTATCCTAAGAGAGCGCTATCAACAATCATTTTATCATCTATTATTTGATTCATAAAGAAAGTTACGATGTAAAAACAGACTCAGTCCCTACGTGTAACTTTAATAAGTACCAAGACATTTACTTCACCGGCCCTCATATTCAAGGTCGGTAATCAGCAGAAGTGTTTGAATTAATTTTTAAAATTCTCAGATTCCATTTGGTTGGTTTAATAACCACTACGTATATCTTTCCATTTCATCGAGGATATCACCATAACAATATTCGTCAATTTCGGAACACATATGAAGGCCTCCCTTGGTTCTATTTCTTACTATCGATTTTCAGCTTGAGAACGTCGCGTCGTATAGGCCAAGGAGAGAACCCTTGACCTTCCAGTTCCGAGCACGAACTAATAACGATTTTTCATTTACAGGAACGACTTCTGCTGTCTGTGCTTCCCGAGCACGTGGCCGTGAAAATGCGACAAGATTTGGGCTCTGCTTTGGACACGCAGTTCAAAAAAATCTACATGAGCAGGCATGAGAACGTAAGGTAAGTTTTCGGTGTTCCACCAACCACTAATAAATAATTTGACGAGGTAATTTTTACCGTCAAGCATACACGAAGCAACTGTCGAAGTACGGTGATAGAATGCGAAGAAAACGAAGCACCGCACGATGGTTTGAGTTCTGGAACCACCGTGCGTCGCATCGTTTCATTCGCATTCGTCATATTGAATATAACCGGCGCTGTGCTAAGGGTTTCACGTCAGCTGTAGTGCCTCCTTACTGGTCTTGAAACTGAGATGTATGATTTCATCGTCGACAACTCGGGCAAATTATCTCCTTGTCAGATATGGGCATACACATCTTGTTAAGAACTCGATTTAATAGCACCGGTATTCTTGTCCATTCGCGTATGATAAACGGACGCCTGAGTCCTCGTAGCTCCAACATCGACAGACGTTTCGAACATGACAAACGTTCAGCACGTTGATGCTGAACTTCAACGAGATTGCACGAAGACAACATCGACGCTTCAGGAATTATAATCGAGTCAAATGAAAATGTAAAATCGGGTGTTCGCTATCCTCGAAAAAATAATCCAAAGTACATTTGAGGAAACGCGCGATCGAATCGGAAAAAGGTCGGGAAACGGAAGATATCTTTACGATCAAGAGCTACGATGCTTGAGGCGACGAAGTTCGACTCTCGCAGAAATAAGGTAACAGCCAACTCTTTGAGGACATCACACATGGAAAGTGCGAACACGGGTTGCGACTATAATAAGTTTAGCCGTATTTACGACGATGTAAAATATCTTGAGAAATTACGAGCTGAACGTGGCTAAAAGCCAACAGTGAAGCCGCGTGTTCGGTAAGGGTTTTTCGAAAGCGAACATCGGATCCTCCGTTGTCGGCGATAAAGAGGCTACCTCGGTTCGCACACTCGATTACATGTCTATCGTTTAGATTCGACGTCGGCTTTAAGGAGTCAAGTGCATGTGCATTAAATCGCCTCACCAAATTCGAATTCACAGATGGCAGATTTTAAATTCAAATTCTCGAACACGTCATGCTTTCAAAGGTTCCGACCATATGCGAACAAAACTTCGGGAAAAGCTTTTTATTGTAGTACTTTCGAAGTAGAGCAGTCTGTGTCGCTTTTAGGATTGTGTACAAAAAATTAACTTAATTTTTACATTTGTTTGATTCGGTAACGTAGGAATGCACTTTTTAGTTCGTTGATATGAGATCGAGGAACAGGAGTAGGGTTTAGTTAGAAGAAAAAAATTAGGCGAAAAATCAAGGTTGACGCATAGTGCGTCTGTTATGCGAGTAGCTCAATCAATAACACTGGGGGTTTCGTGAATGACCTCCTCTTTATTGACAGCAGTAGCCGAATTGACCCAAACCCTAACAGAAATGACACCGTCTGATTCCGTTAAAGGTCAAGAAAATCTTGCCCCTTTCTGAAAGACATGTGGTGTCAACATACTTTGTTTTTCCAATATAAAAACATGTTATATCACGCGCAAATCCTGCACTGTATCTTACGTTTAGTGTAAATTGAATGTTGCACTTTTCTTCTTAGCTGCCTGTCTGTCTGGTCCATCAGAGACAAAGACGTATAAAGTTCAAAAGATCTTGGTTCGGATATCGAAATCTTAGCTCCCCGGCTTCATTATTTCCCAGGAAGGGGGACAGTCTTTCCGTCTATCTGCTAGTCTTTCTGCTGATATAACTGTCCGTTTGCATTTCAGTTTTTTGTTTTTTTTTTCAATTTTCATTTATTTTTATATTTTTTTATTGGCTGGTTTCCTAACTCAATGCCAGTTCGCCTATCTACTTGTTCCCGTCCATCTATCTGACAAGTTGTCTGATTCGTTAACTGGCGAGATATCTATTTATCTGTCTGTCTACTAATCTGTCGGTTCCTCAGTATACATATAGGTATTAGGTTTCCAGCCATTTCTACCTCGTTTCTTTATTATTCATTTTTAATTAGTACTAAAGATTATCATTCCACCCAGCGGAAATATAATAATAATAATAAAATAAACAGCCTTTACTTTGGTAAGGACATAATACATAAATACGTGTCACCCAATAGTGTAGATAAAATTGTAGATATCAGATTGTTATACGTCGCATTACGAGACCTGGCATCGCGGGCATAGTCTCCCCGATTTAGTTCCAAATTTTACAGTTTTGAGCCGTCCTGCATCACAGGAGTCTCGCCCTTTTTATAAATTCCCCCTTCCAGCTCATTCCATGTCTTCCTCTCTTCCTTGTGTGATCATGGGTAAACCAAAATGTGGTCGTTTTATCCCATCGATCTTCTCTCATTCTTGCTAAGTGACCCACATACTTCATTTTCAGTTTTTTAATCAAGTATACCACCCCCATGCAGTTAGTCTTCCCCTTTATAACTTTTGTCGTAATCTTATCCTCCCTTTTGATACCCAGAATACTCATCTCTATATTTCTCTGTGTTGTCACCAGCCTTCTGGTCAGGTCCTCAGTGATCGACCATGTCTGAGTCCCATATGTTAGACTTGGTAGGATGCAGGAATCAGGCATCTCGACGTTTACGGTATTTGCAGATTCCCCTTAAAGATTATCTTTAGGGCCCAATATCCCTTCCGAGCTTGCCTTATTCGAGCCTCGATTTTTTTACCCCCTCCTGAATGACATAATCTGGCCAAGATCTGGATACCGATTTCAGTTTCTTATCCCTTATCCAGATTCCGTTCCTGGTGGCACTGCTCATAACTTTGGTCTTGCCTATGTTTACCCCAAGCCCCGCCTTCTTGCTTTCTGTGACCAGCTCATTGAGCATCTCCTGGACTTCCCCCTGTCTCTACTTATCAACACTATGTCGTCGGCATACCTTAGATGGTTCAAGTGTTCCCCGTCAATTTTTATCCTTTTTTGCTCACTCTAATTTCCTGAAGATTTGTTCCAAACCCGCATTGAAGAGATTCGGAGACAGGGAGTCACCCTGCTTAACGCTCCTGTATAAGCTGAATGGGGGCCCGGGTCTCAGCGGAAATATAAGCCCTTGAAAATTTTAGACCGATCAGATAATATTAAGAGGTGACACCTCAACTCCATTCTTATGAAAAAGTACATTAGATTTTTAAATGTTCAAAGACAATTTCAAGCCTCAAAGGCGTTAGAAATGTATAAATTTAATAACATAAATTGACGCCGCGATTTATATCAGTAACCTCAGAGTGGGAGTGGCGTCTAAAAATTAAGTCTGGGAGCGATGGAGCCGACATTTAATATGGCAGTCCATACACAGGTTGTTGAATTCGATTTTGAAATTAATTTTTGGACTCGATCCAGTTTCACCAGAGGAAGTCCTGATACCACCACAGAGGATTGGGCTCAGTAATGGTCATTCTATTTTGATTGTATTCAATCTGTAGGTTTTCATACAGCAATACAATATCAAAATAATGGTCGTTATTCAACCGGGACTCTCTGTCGTGGCACCTCAATAAGTTAGATCAGAAAACTGCCAGCAAAATGGAATTTTACGACCAAAAACATATAAATTAAATACAATTTTGATAAAATCAATATTATTTAGCCGAAACCTCCTTCGGTAAGACTCAAACTATTTTTGGGGTGAAACCCCAATAGGTTGGTTCCAAATATGGTCTGCCAAATTTAATTGGGCAACCTCTAAACCTATACATCGACTACCATGTTGAATTTCACCTCCATCATTTCCAATTCATTTTTTGGACCCAGCCCCTGAGATTATCGACCATTTCTCGGTGTCAATCTATATTATATTTAATCGGTATCATGCACAGAGCCGTGCAGAGGATATCCGGGCCCTGAGGGGGATATAAAAAGTAGGTAAGAGCAAAAAAATGTTTTTAGGGCCCTTTTTGTAAAAGCAGATTTTTTTAGCACTGACGGGCCCTTAGCAGGCCCGAGGGGAAACCCCCTCCCCCCTCTCTGCACAGGCCTGATCATGCACCTTATCAACGAGGAAATTTATACATTCTTGACACTCTTGAGTGTAGAGAAAGACATTTTCTTTCAACAATGTCAAAACCTAATGTATTCTTTCATTAAGGAAGGGGGCTGAAGCGCTTACTTATTAATACTATCCGATCGAGCTGAAATTTTCAGGGGTATACACCTTCCTACCAATAGAAAAAATAATCCACCTAGTATTCATCAAGAAAGTTCGAAAATTACTGGTACTCTACTGGCAGATCTATTGGGTTTCCTCAAGCGTGTATTTAAGAGACTGGCATTAGGGGAGGGGATACACGATTTTCTTAAAACAAGTTTTTCTCATTTTGCCTGCTCCATTACAATAAGAACAGTTGAGGTTTTTCGTCACTGATTTGTATCGTAGAAACAGGCAAAACTTGGCCGCTCATTTTCTTTAACTGAAAGATATTTTCTTAATTTTCTCTTATTGAACGACCCGACGCGGTTGTATCTTAAATTAATCCATCAGTTTTTGCAAATGTTAGAATTCAGGTTCGTGACTCATTTAATGACTTTTTCCATCAGAACGGGGAAACTTCCCAACAAAATAGACACATTCGGGAAGTGCTAACATTATCATTATTCAGAGGTGTCGGTTATTGGAAAACACAATTTTTCTTAACTTTTCTTACGGAGGGGGTGGTATATATGAAATTATGAAAAATGAAACTGGGTATCGTAAAACGATGCCTCACCTTCTCTCCTTTCTCCTTCTCAACAAAAAATTGTTTGTATGTTCTAGTTAGTCCCGAAAATGCCTTTGACAACGCGTTTTTATCAGCATTTTCGAAAAATCGGAATTGTATACTATTTATCGCTGAATTGCAAGTTTTCCCCACTACCGCAAAAACTTTTCCGGTGAATATCGATCTTGCCCAGCAACGTTCGCGTTTTATGAGGCTTAATAATTCACCTGAGACAGTGTAAAATGTAGGCAGGCGTAAATTTTTACTCTAAAATGCGCGTTTATTTTATAATACTCCATAAATATACAGCTAATCGGCGGTTCCTACACCCTTCGTTCTCGAGTGATTCTTCTATTATTTTTATCTAAATCGAATTTTCAGCCTTTTAGTCATACGTGACATGTAGCATAAATAGTCGCACAAGTATAGCATATAAATCAAGCCGTGACGTGTCCAGTTTATTCGAAGTCACGCAAAAACGATGTGAAGCTGTCTCTATTTGTGCGGTATATTAGAGACGTGTACACTGCACAAACTACAACGTACATACGATAGACACCGACTTTTCCATATAAAGAGCAGGGAAAGTTTTTTTTTTTTTCCAAGCCGTTGAATTTGAAGAACGAATATGAAACATTCATGTTTTCAAAAAGTCTTCCACGAACCGCTGACATTTTCTATGCGAATAGGTTTCGAATAAAATGGGATCTCGAGATCAATAATTCATTTTTGTCACCTGGGCGCTGCAGAAGCAGAATAACACAGTTCAAGACCGAGAGGGAGTGTACGGGCTTCATGGAAATTTATTGGAAATACGAATTAAAAATTCGCAGTAATAACACTAAATTACGAGGTTGTGACTCCCCAAAATGGATTTCAAACTAACTCTCTAAGAAATATTGAAATAAGTTGCTATACAAAAACAAATGTAAAATAATTCCCATATTTTTACGAATTCACTTTACAAATAATATTTATCCAGTACTTCATAAACTAGACGTAATCTCTTAGCTAACAATATGAAAGCAAAACTAAACTTTTTAGACAGTTTTTAAGAAACCAGCCAGTGTAAACAGAAACAAAAAATCTCTGACAGTTTTGGAGTAGGTATGCTTCTTCACACAAGAATGGACAGTTTTAGTCTTTATACCGTAACTTTACGGAGCATTATCTATATGACGATGACGTGATCAGTATGTCAAAATTGGAGGCATAAATTGTTCTATAAAATTCGGTACGAACAACTTTTGTACCCCATCACAATATAGTTTAAAAATGAATAACATACCCTAAATGTCTGTTAATTTGTTTGTCTCCACCCTTAACTTTGATGTTTTTTCATCCCCTTGAGAAAGTTGTAAGAGTATTATGAGACTTATCATTATACAGATGAGTTCACACACTACAGCAGCAGTCTTGAATTATATTTCGAAGAAAATCAATTAACTTATTCGCAAATCCGAGGCAAGAGTCGCCTTTGGCACACATTCAGGAGAACTAACAATCGATAGGCGGTTTCCAGGTAAACTGGATTGTATTCATTATAATTTCGAGTATTTTCAAGATTGTAGTTACGAAACTGCTGGTCTATTTTAACGGTTTTCAGCGCTTTTTGGCGGTCTTGGATTTGTTACAACATTGGCTCAAGCATTCATCATCTCTGAGCGGCAATTCCTATCACCAAGAATAGAATTTAAGACCATCTGAAGAGTTTTAGGATAGAGATGACATTTTCTTAAGCGTACAGGTCTCTTATTACCTATTCTATAGGATCCTTCCACGAAATCGATAAAATAATCATAATTTGTAAGTCCAAAAGCACATTTATATCTGAAAGGGGATTACTAAAACATAAGTTACCTTCAATGTGGATACTAGCAGCCATATTGGATGGAGGTTTCTGATTTCTGAAACCACGGAAATACACATGTATTTGATAGAGTGTATTCTACAAGATATTTTTATATTTTCTCATTCTATTCCCCCATGTACAGACGGAAAAATGACGATTTTGAGCACAAATTTATTCTGAAAGTAGATTGTCACTTAGTTCACATGTCCACGTTAGAAAACATCTACCTAAAACACTAGGAGACAGTCTAGCAAAAGGAGCCTTCACGTCACACGCCATAAAAACTCACATTGCTGCATCATGTTGTCTATTTGCAACTAGTGAGCAGAGGCGTTTCTGATTTCCAAACATGCTCTGCAACAGAGCGACAACACAGCTGCCTTTTTCTGAGAGCGTGGACACTTTGTCATTCAACATCGATATTAAACATTTTTTAGGGCCCTAAAGTCCCCAAAACTAAATTTCAAACGCACTCCATAATAGAATATTGTTATTTACGTAGTATCTCCACCATCAATTCAGAAAAAAGAGGGGGAAAAAACTGAAAAGAGAGTTTTGTTTATTTGAATCCATTCACTTTAAAACTAACATTTATCTGAGAATGAACCAAAAGTCTCCGATACAAACTTATTAGTACGATTGATTGATTTAAAATAAATAAGAATACTCGTTTGCATAGAAGCATGAAGTATGAAGTTCAGCGGAGTAATTCCTAAGAGAAATGGAGATCCCTTTTAAGAGTAGCATCACCTCTTCAAACCTCGTTAGATCCACAAGAGGACAAAACTAAAATTTACGCTGTAGCTAGAGCTTACTAATCACGTTTCAAACAAAAATAAACATTCAAGATTTCTCATGTCATAAGAAGTTCTGAGAAAGGTCTTTTACGAATTCTTCGCAATCAACCCAGAATCGTCGTAAATGGTTATGAGAGAGGAAGAAGAAGAGAAGGTCAAATTACCCAGTGCACCACTAACCTCTCAAGCATCCACACAGGTGGGCACAAATTTCATCATACCTTCCATAAAGCGAATAAAACATAAAAACCCAACTTTATAAAATGCATGTGGGAGCAATTTGAACAAAAGGGGTAAGGAGATGAAGGGGCAAGGGATAAGCCTCCACGTCTGTTATATTTAACAACATGATATATAATTTTAGTCGTTCAAATTAAAACAAAGTAGGAAGACAAGTTACCCAACAGCCGGCGCCCCCTGGAAACATCAAGTCTAGAGATTACTGGCAAATCATCCCAACACAGGGATTAACGCGGCCCTTTTCAGGGCCAACAGGAATAGAAACGACGAAGAAACCAGTCCGAATTATGTCAATAAATATAGAAGGTTTAACATTAGTAAAAGAAATAATTTTAAGTAGTATAGTTAAAGCAAACAGTATATTAACGGAGGAAAAGCCCTACGAAGTAATCCAGCACAAATAACAGCGAACCAAGTTGCTCACCCACTACTACTAAATAGGAAAATCAAAGGATCCAGAAACTCAAAGAAAGTAGTATAAGAATACGCCTCTGCAGAAGAAAACTTTACCACCCCTAGTACTAACGAAGAAGTCAATGTCGGAATTAATTAGGCAAAAACAGGAAAGCCGCCGGCGTTGATAACATGCATGTAGAACAGATAAAAAATTTTGGTCCCGCAACAATAAAATGGATCCAGAAAATGTAAAACGCTTGCGTGAACACTTTGTGGCGACAGGCACACGTAATAGCTCTGCAGAAATCAGGGAAAGATTTAAGCAACCCAAAAAGTTACCCGCCAATTTCGCTTCTGTGTGACCTGCAACAGATATTCGAGAGAGTTATCCTCAGTCGCATTATGGATAAGATTAACTCCTGCCTCATGAGACAACAAGCAGGTTTCAGACTAGGCAAGTCTTGTACAGGACAAGTACTGAACTTAACGCAATACATCGAGGAGGGTTTCGAAAAACGTAAAGTTACGGGAGTGATATTTGTAGGCTTTACCGCAGCCTTTATCATTTTGTACCAGCGTAACCTCCAAAATAAAATTTACGAGCTAACAAATGACTTCAAGTTTAACAAAATAGTAACGATGCTACTGACAAACCGGCAGTTTTATGTAACGTTGAATGGCAAGGATAGCGGATAGCTGTTGGAGGCGACAAAAAATAATCAGCCCCAGGGTAGCGTGCTCTCACCAACTCTCTTTAACACGTATACTTCGACCAGCCGATAGGAGAACACATTCGCCACATCCTATATGTGAGGGCGTATACGAAAAGGGACCAGTTGACCAATCGTTCGATTTTTACTTTTTTGGATAAATTTATGTAAAACCCCCTTAGAAATTGAATAAAACGAACACCAGACCTCTATCTTGAAACTTCAGCGAGATATTGCCGTTTTCAGTAAGACAAGTCAAAATTTATCATTTCAAAAAGTACAAAAAGGAAATAGCATGTTCTTATGTAAGATTAAATTGTTCGAAAACAATTTTCCATGAATACTGGACATATTTTCTTCTTGCCCTTTTAAATGCGAGAGCAGACAAATACATTTACCCGTTGTCAGGATGAGTTGCCTATGTATCTGTTACAGGGGAGTCTCGTATTTCTCGCTGAAAACCCCTAATCTTATAATGTAGGCAACTTATCCTGCTGCATGAAAGCCTGTCTACTCTTACCGTGTAAGGGACTCGGATCCGAAGATTTTCGATGAAATTCTTCGGAGATCATCGAACATTTTTTGTGACGATTTTTCATAAAATTCTTCAAAACCATCGGAGTTCTCCCCCGAATATTTCCTATGAAATTCTTCAAAATTTATCAGAAAATTTTCTCAAAGTAATTTATTGAGATTCTTTGGAAAACACTGGTAATTTTTTCTAAAGATTTCCAATAGGATTCTTCGGAAATTATCGGAATTTTTTCTTACAAAAATTTGTGATGAAATTCCTTAAAAACCATCGGAAATTTTACCCACAGGTTTTCACTGAAACTCTCCGGAGATCATTAAACTTTTAAATTCCTTGGAAAACAATGGAAAATTTTTAAGATTTTTTCCGATAAAATTCTTCGGAAATTATTGGAATTGAAGACACTTTCTGCAAACTGAGATAAGTCCATTTTAGTAAATTTGTGGAGAACGACATATTACTTCCCGAAATCGCAAATGTCGTTGGTACGGAGTTGCGCAGCGCCTGGATGCCATGTAGAACACCTACTGAACACAACCAATACATCGGAGGGGGGAAAAAAAGTGCTACCTAAGTACATCTACGTATAGTGGAAAGTAATGCCGGCGGATTTATCGCACTTGGCAAAAAAAAAAAAAAAAAAAAATGAAAAATAGTATCAAAGAAAAAGACTTAATTATGGAAAAAACAGAAGACGACTTCTTCACTGTAATTTAGCTGGTTAGCTGGACTTATCGCAGTTTGCATTCTTAGGATATTTCATTTAGCACTGATCATTGATGAAATAAGAGACATACCGAGTGAAAATTCGCTACCTGACGACCACAGTGTCTCAGTGACTACTTCCTCTATTAGGTGGCGCTATAATCTCGATTTTCAAAAATTTGGACTTATCTCAGTTTGTAGAAAGTGTCTTCAATTGTTTCCCGAAAATTTCCGATGAAATTTCTTAAAAATCATAGCAGATTTTTCCCGAAGATCTTCGATGAAATTCTTCGGAGAACATTTTTTCTGAAGATTGTTAATAACATTCTTCAAAAACCATCAGAGTTTTCCCCCAAGTATTTCCTATGAAATTCTTCAAAAATTATCGGAAAATTTACCCGAAGATTTTTAAAGAAATTCTTTAGATAAAATTTGAACTTTTTCCCCGAAAATAACATACAAATGATTAAGCGAACGTGTTGTAGTGTGTAGGATCTTCACGGTCGAAATGTTGGTATGGAACAGAACGGTAATTATTACAACAAAAGAAAAATCTCAATTTTACACGCTTTTCCTGTTAAACTTTACTTTTGGTCAACTGGTCTCTTTTTGTATGCGCCCTCACATAGGCAGAAGACTTAGCGCTGACAGCCCAGCACAGAACCCCTCCAGAAGTGGAAGACAAGCTCAACCAAGTAGTAGAAAGACTAGATGAAGCCAACTACCTTCAACCAAATCCAGCTAAGACAGAGACTTGCTCGTTCCATTTACGAAATCGCGATGCTAAACGAGAGCTAGGAATCTGCTGGGGCAAGACAGAACCTAAACATTTAGTAAATCCGAAATACCTTTGTGTCTCATACTCGACTACTCGACTGAACACTAACTTATAAACAACATTGTAAAGCAACCAAGAGGAAAAATGCTGCTAGAACAAACATAATTCGTGAACTAGTAGGCTGCAAATGGGGCGCCAAACCACAGGTCTTAAGGACGTCTGCATTAGCCCTGTGCTACTCTGCAAGCGAATATGCATGCCCTGCCAGGAGCAGATCTGCACACGAAGCTTGCCTTCTAATAACAGGTTGTCTGCGAGTTGGACGTGAAGCATCATCACGGAGAGAGAAAACAAGGGCATTCAATGACACTTTACAGATGTAGGGAGCCGCGGGAGTACCGTTTAAAATCAAGACGACGCTTCATGAAAACAGTAACTGAACTACAAATATTAGCAAATATTGAACGCTTTCAAATGGGGAACAGTGGCGAGGCGCTCCCCAGCGAAAGCAACCTCGAATACGCGCAGAGGAAGACTTTAAATAGATTGAGAAGCGACGTGGCCCGACGTAAATACCATCTCTACAAATGGAAAACGACAGAAAACAACCGAATGTGGCGAAGTGCAAAATGACGAACACCTACTCCATTGTTCATTCTCGGATACATGAGATAAAAATAAATTGTACGGAGAAATAGACGCTGGGGTAGTAAACTGTATAAAATATTGGAGCAGGGGGATTTAGTAGTAGTCGCCGATCGGATACGCGAATAATAATAGAAAGTGAAGAATTTCTGCCGATATATGGATACTAATTAACGGGGGGGGGGGGGGCTGACGAATATGAAGGTAATAACGTAATAAGAACCTCCTTTCAGTTCAAAGCTCGGTGTTATTACAAATGCCAGAAATTCAAAGTTTTACACTCAGAAAAACCTGTGGTAAGGTAATAGCCGTGTTTCGAACTAACATCTCCCTTTCATTTTACAGTACTTCTGGCATAACTTGGGTCCCACTAGCAAAAGGGCCCGCAACAGCCCTTTAAAATACAAAAAAATCTACACTTATCTCAAATAAGGTTATAAAGGGAGGGGGGGGGGTGCGACCTTAAAAATGTATTTACCCAAGGTTCCATGAAAATTCTGTGCGGTCCTGTCTGAACTCTGAACATTGATTTTGACTTCTCTTGCACCCGTAGTTGTGGTCCCATAGAAATCCGACGATGACTCCAACTGTGAAATTTTTTCTCTTGTCTTTGGCCTTCTACAACCCGCATAATAATTTTACGATATTTTTTTTTTAGTGACAGCAAAATTTTCCACCATTCAACAGAAATTCGTTCGTGTGTAGTAGAATTTCATAGTGGGTTGTAATGATTACGTCACTAGCATTCACAGTCGAATTATCTGCGATCAAACGAGAGTATTGACACTAAGTTTTTGAGTCGAAAACCGCATTCGAAGTAAGGCTTGCTGGCAAACAATGTACAAGGAACTGCTTAGTCAAACTGACAATGGGGTAAAATTCCAGAAAGAAAGCAGCGAAACGAAGACTGATGAAGACGACTCACATGAGAGAAGCCGGCGGTTAAACGTTAACGAGCTAAAATCCGATTTATCTCCCATCATAAGGGCCGAAAAAATCAACTCGAGCGTTTTCCGAATTGCATTAAACGGAAATGTAATTTGGGCTTTCGTGCTGGCCGGACGCTAAACAGCAAAACCTTTTCTATCGAGCGCTTTGGTTTCTGCATGATTTTGACCAATCGATCGACGATGAAACACCGTTTTTTCACCTCAATTTCAACTCGTACATAATAGAAAAGGAACGGCCGAGTTAAAAATTAATTTATTCTCTTCGCTACGAACACCTCAGTCCAATCGTTGCAGTTTAGTTAGATATCCTTTCGCCTTTGTAATTTTCGAAAATGAGCACACCTACCTTCGCTTTAGATAAACTCGAGAACATTCAAATCGGAAATCATTATACAAGTCAAATCCTACGCGAGTTTCAAAAATTTGTGTCCTATATTAATTCTGACCCAGTCGGAACAACACTGGACCCATGGAGAATTTTTAAGCGATGAGGTATGTTCTTTTAAGAGATCACGAATCCCGCTCCACGAAACGAACTCGAGAATCCACTATCACTAAATTATAAATGACAAGAAATACTTTCATAGGAAAGTTTGAGTCGAGTAAATGCGGATCAGTAAAAAATTGGTTGTTCTTTCCCTTCTGCGGCAGCATGTCACGCAGTAGGTGGAAAAATTTCGAATCAGCAACATTGACTTCACTTGGAAAATCGCATAAGCTATCGAAATAGGGGTTTTTCAGTTGCTAAGATCGATTATTGGATAAGCAATGTTTTTGATACAGCTTTGATTTGGCACTTCAAGAAGTCGCGATATGAATATCAATCTTTACTGTGTTTTCAACGTTATCTTTACACCCATCCCCCAAATATTTTCCTGAGTAGGGAAAATTTAAGAAACTTACTCTCATCATAGGCAAAAGTAGATAATAGTTTTTTGTCAATTCTAGAAATTTCCGTCAGTTGAATGGTTGGTGAAAAAAAGGATTTAGACATGTTGGAAGATAATTTTACAAAAAAGTGAGAAAACGAAATCCGTGCTCACATTAACTTTCTCCTGATCTGGAGTTGTCTACGGATCTCCTCAAGATCTAGAGAAGTATATCAATCAGGCAGACTTCATTGTATCAAAAACTCAACTTGTTAAAAATATGAGATAGGCCCTTACGCCACTAATCATCTAGTTTACATCTTCTTTTCTTGGAAAAAGTACATTTTCTGGTAAATTTTGAAGAATTTTATGAAAAATCGTCACAAAAAATGTTCGATATGAAATTCTTTGGAACCGAGGCCCTTAAACAGTACGAGTAGACAAGCATTCATGCAACAGGATAAGTTGCCTACATTATAAGATTAGGGGTTCCCGGCGAGAAATGCGAGATTCCCCTTCAACAGATGCATAGGCAACTTATCCTGACAACGGGTAAATGTATTTGTCTGCTCCCGCATTTAAAAGGGCAAGAAGAAAATAAGTCCAGTATTCATGGAAAATTGTTTTCTAACAATTCAATCTTACACAAGAGCATGCCAATTCCTTTTTGTACTTTTTGAAATAATAAATGTTGACTTGCCTCACTAAAAACTGCAATATTTCACTGAATTTTCAAGATAGAGGTCTGGGGTTGGTTGTACTCAATTTCTAGGGTTTTTTTTTACATAAATTTAGCCAAAAAGTAAAAATTGAAAAATTGGTCGACTGGTCCTTTTTCGTATGCGCCCTCACATATGTACTTATCAGCCCTTATACAGATAGATTGAAATTTCAACCTCGTTTGGTCACGTGACAAATACAAAAGTATTTTCTTTAATTTTACAGCTTCTTAGCCCCTTCCATTTTAAAATAAAATACAGGGTATAAGAAGATATCTCCCTTTTTATCTGAAAAAGAAGGCGAATCATTCAAATAGCAAGATATAATACATGTACTTTTTTTCGGTAGAAGATTGTTTTCCGAAAAGGAAGTGAAAGTGGCCAAAACGGAGAACATTAGAATTTTAAGCAAAAGGTATTATACAAGCTATCAAGATGTGGGTTTCTTGAGATTTCATGTTTCCGATCAGATTTTGGTTTAAGCTCCGGAATTTGAATTTCTTATTCGACTTCGGCAAAATGGAATCGATTTATAAAGCTGATCTGAGTGTCGAAATATTATTACATATTATTTTTCGGCTACACGTTTCAAGTAGGCACCACATTCACCTGTCTGGGCTCCAGAATCCGAATGTAATGCTTTAAATGGGCATTATTAATATTAACAAAAATCAAAGAAAATAAAAGACTGCGAACGGCCAATTACACATTTGAAAGAGATGTCGATTTATCAGAACAAACAAAAAATGTTGGACCTAATAAAGATTAATCGTCGCTATAGAGACGAGTTTTTCAGTAGTCTTTCAAAATTCATATCCCTATTTTGTCATCAAAAATTGTACATTGCCATCAGGCGGATTTATGTGAGACAGGCTAGCACTGAAAAAGTCCTGGTTTTGGCTGTCGAGACTGTATGACTGCTAAGTCCTCTTTGACGAACCTGAGTCCTACGTACAATAAACATGATACGAAAGATCAACGATATGGCTCAATATTTCATGTTCATTTTACTACTCGCACATAACCTTTGTAGTAAACGTGCATAGAAACATTTTCACTCAGAGTAGTTGTCGGATTTGCTATAATAAATTAGTATATTTTGTTGGAATTATAGCCAAAATGGCTCATTACACTTTAGACTGGAAGTCCTTACCATTCGTACTTATCTTTTATATGTCTTTGTCCCCATATTTGGCCACCACTAGCCGCGCATTTGCCCTGGACCTACATTTATCTATTTAGCACGTATACCAGACAAGACCACATGTACACCCATACCTGTATCCAGGACACAGCTATGCAGCCACATGAAATAAATGATAAACAAACGGGCAATGCCCAGTTTAATTTATCTTCTCGAAACTAAGAAGTTTTCTAGTTATCGTTTTATCTGACCAAAGTTACGGTTTTCTGTTTTTAGCATATTGTATGCTGATATCGTAGGCTTCACCGCCATTTCATCAACGTACTCGGCATCCGAGCTAGTGAAAATCTTGAACGAGTTATTCGCGAGGTTTGACAGACTCTCCGAGGTGAGTACACCCATTCTACATCTGAAATAATACCAGATGCGAACTGTGTTGTTTGCTCAGACGAACAAAAGTTCGAGACGTAATAGAAAAGTGTCAACTATCACCGTATTTGAGTGAGGGTATGTGTATTGTGTATGCACGTAAGCAATAATACAATATGTCGCCATTTTTTTCTTCTGTTTTCCAGCAAGACGTTTGCCAATTAAATGCGAACATAATAATGCTGTGAAGTGTATTCACGCTAGAAGACACAAATATACGTAGGTTTTCGTTTTTTTTAAATTTCGAAACAAGAGCAAACTTCCCTGGGAAACAAGAAGAACGTTTGCCTTAATAGGGCGCGAGATGACTGTAAGGAAATTTGGCTTGCAGCTCACGTGCGTTTACATTCAGTCGTGGCGGTAATAACCTGACGAGAGATTCGGCGAGTTGTATTCTATTATGATGAAATTTGGTAAAGTTCGTCTCTGAGGTCTTAGCCACAGCTGATAAGGTGTGTCTCTTTCTAATTTTCCAAGAACTGCGGAGGCTCGCCCCCACTATGCTATGACGCAGGTTGAAACTTAGGAATAGGCATTTCAAGATGTTATTCTTATTTCATGCGATTGTATTCATCAAATGATAGTTTTCAGCGTCTTCTTTATACGGTATTATGAGTACGTTAGCCTTTCTGAAGGAAGGAACATGGGGAATCCAAATTTCGAAATTGACGACCAGGGACTAAAAAGGGTCAAACTTCACTGAAGCCTTTTCATTAACATCGTTAAATGAAAATCTACTCTTTACATACCATCTTCCAAGAATCAATCTTAAAAATGTCTCGAAATACTCATTATATAGATTACAGTACAGAAAACGAAGGCAGGCGGGCACATAGGTACTCAGTATGATTCCCAGAAATCGGATTCAAACAATAGAAAATTTACAGTTTGGGGCAAGACAAGTCGGTACACCTGTCTCCAAAGGAGAAAAGTGTTACATTACGTTTCATATTCTATCTACTCCAGTACTATGGAGCAGCCTCCTCACAGCCTGCTCAACCTTGAATGTGAATGTCATTTGCGGAAAATTTCCATCAGTTGATGATAGAATTCAAAAACGAAGATGTAATTTCTATTTATTAATCTCGAACTTTTCCACTTCCTTAGTTTGGTTGTTTGTAGACAGAAAAGTGTAAGTACTCCTCTCTTTCAAAGTTGTTTCGGTATGCCCCAGAACTTTGGTGCTAGTACTCAAAACAAGGTATCTAGGATTCGAAGGTAATCTGACTGAACTTATTTCTTTTTATACCAGTAAAATCCTATCATCGCCTGGAGAACATTTTGAGGTATGAGTCATGTAAAGAGAAATCCAGACAGCATTCAGACAAGAGGACTGACTGCGAGACTGACTAGCAGAAAATAAAAAGAGAAAACATTGCGCAGGCGGTAAACAAGAACGAAGGAACTGTAAGCAAAAGTAATAGACCACAGAGCAACCATGAAATCACCTTTCAAAAGGAAAAATAGTCTCATAGATTTTATGTGGTATCTAAAAGGAGTAGGGGTCAAGGCAGATCAGGCGAAAACGCATCAATGAATTAATGAGTAGGGATGCAGAGATGAAAGTTCTTGGATTATCAGAATCAACTAGTAACTAAAATTCGGTGCCCTCGAGAAATATCAAAAATTCTGTGTTTACTTGTGAGAACCTGGCCTAGGTTGACGCATGAGTCGGAAGTACCAAAGGCAAAAAAATGATCTTTCTTCTCAGAACACAGCCACAGAACAGTAAGCTTTTTCTAACTAGCTAGATGACAGAAAGAAGGCCCATAGATACTCTTACAAGGGGATCACAAAGCTGGGCAGAGAAGCATGAAAGAACCATTCAACATGTGGGCTTAAAGGCCTAAGAAGCCTTAATGAAACATATTTTGTTAATACACAGAAATATAAAGAAGTATTTTGAACGTTTTCGGAACAATTGCGAAAAAATTATACGGAAATTTCTTATGGGGGAATACAAATAGCCTCGATTTTTATCCGAGAAATTTTACATGTTAGGTCATAGTATAGTCCAAACTCCAGTTTTGATTTCTTTCTTTTCCCTCCGTGTACATCCACAGGAGTCTGAAGGGAAACGAATTTCAGAATTGATCTTTGTACCTTTTTTGATTTCGCTTACGAAATTTTATAATTTTGCAATTAAATACACTATTTTTATCAAAAAGTTGTAACAGTTATAGAGGCTCTCGGCTAAAATGAGGTCTTTAACCAAACTCTCTCTACTACACAATCAGTTTCTCGAACATTAAATAGTTTAAAAAATCGATCAAATTTCAATGACAGCTGAGCTGCAAAACATTAATATTCAATCATACTTCCCTTTTCACTATGAAACCATAAAATTAACTGAGGATCTGATTCCTTTCTTTATCTCGACCACGAGTGTCCGTGAATTCTTTTGAAAAGCGTTATTTCTTTCCATTGAAAATCGAGGTTTTTAATCAAAGAAGGCAAAACAATAAATGACCTTTCAACCTTCATCGTAAATCGCCTTCTTAATTTATCTCCGACCGGACCTCTTTGATTTCCTTTTTGCAACGGTTCTTAATCAACAACCTTTAATCACCGGGTACAAAAGAAAAAATTTCACCGTTAAACTTCGGCGAAAACGATTACGATTATTTACATTTTTCTCCTCTGAATTCGCAGTTTTCAGCCAGAATAAAAAATAAAATAAAAGGGTAGAAAAAACAAGACGAAAAGAATGGATTCCCAGAACTCTTTTTCCGAATTACGTCGGTGAAGGACAAAAAGAGACAGAGAGCGAGAAAAAAGGCGATTTCCGTTAAAAATGGTGAATTCACTTTGGAAGTAAAAGTATAAGTTGAAAGATAAAACGCAAGCACACGCGAAATATAGCTAAGAAATAGGAATTTTTGAATGAAAGAATGATGTACAGAAAGGAAGAAAAAACAAGAGAAGAAAAAGAAAATTGATCGAAGAGTGGCAGAGGTTTTACAGCAAGTGGAACACGGAAATTTCTCGGGTTTTGTCCGTCAGTCTGTTAAAAGCTGATAAGCGACTTTGAAAAGTCAGCGTAAAAGTTTGTACCGAACAAGCACGTTTCTTTTCTCTTTTTTTGCGAATTTCGACTCGGCATTAACGCGCAAACAATAAGACCCCTCTTCGTATTGACAGTTATGTTTGTTTTTTTTTGGCGTTTATGATCGTAGGTGGTGGATTATGGCGGGCGATGAAATTAACAACATTAAAACGAGCTGAGGAGACTTGAACATTTCGCATCGAAACGACAGCTGCAAAAGGGATCCGTTTAATGTTCCCGGTGATCGAGCTTGTTAAAAAGATATCAAAAGAAAATTAGTTTTGTATTTCCGAAGCGTAAATTTCAAAGTATTAATTAAATCCCGAGATATTCTCGGCGAGGAAGTACAGGCACAATCATCCAAGCCCACAGAACAGGCTCGTAATCGAGAGACTGCCTTCATTTAACGACACAGTGCGTTGCCAACGAACAAATCTTATTATTTCCAAGTGGTTTCAAGTACGTGACAAGTTCGATCACTTTCGTGTTTCGAATGTAACTAGCTCGAGTGCATCTTAATGAGCCTCATACTCATCGCATCTCAGACACATCATTTGCTTCGAATTTTCGGTTACGATACCAAACAACTTTTCTTCATTCTGTTCGAGTCGGTAAATATGGGGGGGGAAAAAAAAAGCAGAGCGAACGAGTCCGTAAATATGAAAAGAAAATACGAGTGTGAACGAATCCATCTTGAATTACCAAGGAATAGAGCATAAGGATCTTGAAGAGATAATTGAAGCTTTTGTATGCGATTTTACATCTGATTTTTGATGCTTCCTCTTCGTGTGAATCGCATGAGAAACTAAAGGTGTTATCAAGCAGTAACAAGAATATCACATTACTGTACCCGACATCACGAACGATGATGAAGTGGGTGCATCAAACTGAATTCCCGGAAAACGAAGTTTGGGACCTAACAAACGTGCCACCATCCGTTTACAAAGTGTGTACAGAATTTCTCGTTTCCATATTGTAATCCAATACTTCGCACCTCTACACTCTCTTAAGTACAAAAAGTATCCAGTCACACCTATTCCAAAAAGTTACACAGTTAGTCATATAACTAACCATCGATTCACAGCTTTGTTTCACTGCGAGCAAAAACTTTTGGCATAATATTTTTTTTAAAGTTACACCGGCAAACTTATAGTACTGTACTCCTGAATAAACATTGCCCTATGCAAGATCGGTCACTATCTGTTCCCACATTAAGTGAGTGTGAAGACCTCTTGGAAAACTCAAGTGCTACTATGTACACAGATGACTTTAGAATTTGGCTCAGAAAATAAACTGCGGATGATACATACATATCAAAAACTAGCTACTGTTTTAAAAAAAAAAACATACGCCACAAAGAAGAATCCTATTACATAATAATAATAATTATTATATAAAAGCGGTCTCTAGCAAGCAGCGACGAAGTTAGAAACTTGGGGTGATAATGGACCAGAAGTAATCATTCAAAAGTCAAATTAAGTGAACAAAAAGTGTGACAAAACGAAGTTTTGAAATCATTATGGGACAATAAAAAAATTTCAAAAATGCAAAAACGAACAAGAGGCCTAATATTATTCTTTAGCAAGACCCAACCTTGAGTTCGCAGCAACAGTTTGGAATTTGGTAACAGCTTAACAAAACAAAGAGACTGAAAAGGTATAAAAACAGTTCCTCAGATTATACTACGAAAAGATTTTTAATATTACAATACGATATTCTAGACTATCAAAGAACAGAAAAAGCGCGGTTTCCCATCTTTGATTTTATGGAAAAATAAATACCCCTTCTAAATTAAAAAAAAAATCAATATTATATTCTGGAGCAGTAGGAAACAGTCCTTTAATAACAGCCCGTGACCATACAACTCAAGTTTTCGAAAGCACCCGCCCATAAAACTACGCATAATAAATAATAAAATTGAAAAATTAAGTCCTGATACAGATATCCTCGATGCGGGGGAAAAATTAAGTAAAAATTTAGACAAGCACTCCCAGGTACATTACAAGAATAAATTTGTTCACGCTTAGCCGTCGACAGATTCTCCTCTGATTGCGTGCACACATATGCACGCACAATATACCTCTTCTCCCTATTATTTTAATTTCAATTTTATCTTGCTCTTTCTACATCTTATTTTTATTTGGTTTTAATTGTTCTATCTATTATTATCATCATTCTTTCTTCACTACACGTTCGATGTCCTTTCAGGCAATTAAAGGAGGGCTACATGAGTAAATGTTAAAAAAAAAAAAAAAAAAAAAAAAGCTATAAAAGGTAATGGTATATTAATGAATAAGGATGCAGGTTTCTTGTATGAGTTCTTCTTAATTTGTTGCAGAGGTATCATCAATTAAGGATAAAAATTTTGGGAGACTGTTACTACTGTATCAGTGGAGCGCCCAGAGAGAGGCCAGATCATGCCATTCTGTCAGTTCACATGGGGCTGTCAATGGTGGACGCTATCAAGTAAGCTTAAATACATATACGATCGCACGCAAAGACTGCAATTTTTCCTTATTTAATAACCACTCAAAACAGATCAGAACACAATAGAAGTATGGCATTCATTAAAATTCGCTCACTTACTCGAGTTACATATATCAAAATCAATATAACCACTCAGAACAGAACAGAAGTATGACATTCATTAAATTTCGCAAACTTTCTCAAGTGACGTCAAAATTAGTCAGTACTTTTATTTCAGTTTGACTTAAGAGTCTTGGCTCTTGAATTCCTGAGATAATATGATAGATTTTATACTTGGCACTATCTTGTTAGCAGCAGGCAACTTCGAGTTTGACATTTGAAACAAGGCTTAAAAATACAAAATGCACATGACACTTGAATTCAGAGATAATGGTTTCGGGCGATTCAGACTTTCATTTTTGACTGCTTGATTTCAGGCATGAAACCAAATAAGGTAGATTCACAGGATTGCAAGTTTCAGTGGTTTATACATTCAATTTCTACACGGTTCTGAGATGTGTGGTTCCTAGTTCGATTTACTTGCGTATGCTCATTACAAAAGTTGGAATTCTACATTATTTACAAACATTAAAGTTCTATTTTTTGGGTTCATCTCCTCCATCGTTATCACCACTATCAACTTCAGCGACGTACACATCTTAACATATAATATTTAGTATATTACCTCAAAATTACTTACAGTCAGGAAACAAACACGTAATCCATCTAGTCGTCATAATTGACCTTCGTTTTAGAATTCGCGATAGAAGTTCGGATCGCGAAAAAATTGTAGATCGATAAATCGGTTCGAGTGAGAAATCAAGTTCATGTTGAACAAGCGAAAAACATTTTCACTATACAAATACACAAATTGAGGCAAAGAAAGTGCTAAAATTCACGAAAATAATCTTACGCATACGCCACAAACATTTGCGAAAACGATTTTCACTTTTTTACAACGATGATTTAGCGAAAATTGCAGAACGAGAAATTGGTTCCAGTGAGGAATCGCAGTTCAAGTTGAACAAGCGGAAAACATTTGCACGATACAAATACACAAATTGCGGCAGAGGAAGTGCTAAAATTCACGAGAACATACGCCACGAACATTCCGAAAAACAATTTTCACTATTTTACACCGATAATAGATAATTTTCAGTTGATCTTTGTTTTTGTACTTTAAAAGAAAAAGAAAACGGATTCATCAGTGACGTCATCACAGGAAATAACCTGTTATCTTATCGTCTAGCGGGTGCTCTAACCAAACCCCCTTCCTGTTATCTTGCTGGAGAACAGGATCACTGATAATTCAGTCGCATTCGGCTAATTTGATAATCATAATACTGCACAACCACATAAAAAACAATGGGATGAGATTATATAATTTTAACTATATTTTGAATGCTGAATACAATGGCATTAACCATTTTTCTCAAGAACCTCTCGTTTTCCATTTTCAAAATTAAAATGTTATCAAATTGTTCTCGTTTTATTTTCCATTTTGTCGTCCACAAATAGCTACACTGAACAGATAACAAGTAAGCTGACAGGAAGAAAGGGACCTCAGCGCAAAAATGTAAATTTTACAGAAGAGCGGAAAAAAAAATTGATAACGTTTTCACGTTACAGAGACACTCACCTGTGAAGACTTACCGCCGTTTCGGAAAATTTTTTGGAGTTTTTTCGGCAACACCACGCAAAAGAGCGGCCAAAAACTAATCAAAAACAGTTGTTATCACAAAAAATTTTTGCTGAGGTCCCTTTCTTCCTGTCAGGCCAACAATACTGAACGCGGGTATAGAGTTTGATCCGTGGTATCATCTGGATGACACTAAAATTCGCATTTAGACGCTGTTCAACAAAAGGGAACCAACTAACATTTGTAAACAAAATGAGTTACTAGTATCGTTGGAAAGATTGTAAATGTAGAATTTTTCAAAATTGGGTCCCCGCAATTTAGAAATGTGTACTCACGTTGAAGAAAGCTCGTTAGTGAATGGAGTGCCATATAGTGTTTCTACATAATATGGCTCTTGAACTTCAAATCACGTGTTCTCAAAAAATGGAATTTGCTAGTTGGTTCCCTTTTGCTGAACAGCGTCCATTTAAGGTAGGAGATAAGGTGGAAAATGAACTATAATCCAATAATTAACATCGGCATTAAATTCCTCGTGGAGAATACTTATAGAATCATGTGTTCTCATATCATTGTTTTTTTTTGTTGTTTTTTTTTTCTCTTTCTTACAAAATTGCAAATTGTTGTGTAGTGTTATCAAAATCACTTTTTCATGAGTACACCTGTTAACACTGAACTTGTTAAAAGAATAAGCCTAATGACGTCAAGGCGAATGGACGATGGCAATGATGCAGAACGCAAGACTTCAAAGTTACCCAGGAATAGTATTATTGACATTTTTAAAGCGATGCTACGGATAACATCCCGTTTAAAGTAAAGTCTGGTCCAGTTAAGAAACATAACTGGCTACCCGCAATACACATTGATAGCATGGGCCTGTGAAGTTGGAGGGGAAGGACGAGTTCAAGAACACGTTATCAGCGCCGTGAAAAAATTATGTTTCTTAACTGGACCAGACTTTAAGCATGCTATGTTATCCGTAACATCGCTAAAAAAAAATTCGTTAATACTACCCCAGTTGCGTTCACATATATGCGATAGAACCGTGACCAGGTTCGCTAGTGTCGACTCCTGAAAAGGTAATCAAGGTTGTTGTTCTCATAAGAATACCTGTAAAATGGGTAAACTTTAAAGCAGAGTTGTTACGTTTAAAACATATTTGTTTAAAACATGTTTTAACCACAAGAAAAAAACATATTTGTTTTAAACAGTGTTTAAAACATGTTTTAACCACAAGAAAAAAACATAAACATGTTTTAAACCAAAGACCCGTTTTAAACGTATTTTTTGTTTAAAACGTTGTATTTTTTGCTTCTATTTTTTTTTAAACACGCTTTTTGTTTGATTTTAGTTTTTTTAGAGAAGTTGAAAATTTGAAATAAATCAATAAATGTCTCATTGAATCACAAATCTTGTATTTAATCAATGCAACCGAACACAATACACATCACAGGAACTTATTTTTATCTTATCTTTTATAAAAGTAAAAACATGAAAGAGAAATGAGTTTTTCAGAAAAACTTATTATTAATTTAATGGTACATTACACTTTAGGCTCTAAAAGAACGGGTAGAGTCACAAAGGCAAACTGGATCCTTAGCAATGGAACTATCATAAGAACGTGTGTAACTTTAGTTGCTAATATCTAGACAAATATTGCTGTTGATTAATAATTGAAGAGAATAAAATTTATCGTACATAAAATTTCCTATCTAATGCAATATTTTTCAAGATCTTTTGGGAATATATTTTAAAGTCATGTTCCCTCTCCGCGTGTCTCATTGTGATAGCACTGCAGGACGATAGATCCAGTTAGCTCTCGTGACACTACCTATACTTATAGAGCTCTAATTACACTACTGAACAACTATTTTGCACAATGCATTTCGACAGGTGATTCTGAGGTACTTTCTAACGCTGAACATGATACTGCGACCCATTTTTCTCTATCACGTCACAATTCGGAGTTCTGAACGACTGAAATTCGTTTCCATTTTGTTTTTGCATTGGAATAAGCGGTACCACTGACTGATATTATCAGTGTTATCAGACCACAATAACAGAAAACAAACAGACGGAATACACACCACTACACACGACTGCAACACCCAACAACACGAATCAGTATGACCACATTCAGTTCCTAAACCTCTTCTTGAACACATTTTAGTTGAATTTTTTATAGCTTTTGATCAGAAAAACTAGACGTGATAGAGAAAAACGGCCGACGGCACTGTATTCAGCGTTGAAAGGTACTCAAGAATCACCTCCTTAAATGCGTTGTGCAAACAAAAAATTTCATTTTGTTCAGTAGTGTTATCAGTCCCAATTTGGTATACCACTGTTTGTGCATGACAGGCAAAAAAAGGTAAAAAGTCAAGAAAAAATATATGAATTGTATTCAATTTTTTTGGTTTTAAACAGTTTAAAACATGTTTTAAATGTGTTTTAAACAGTTTTAAACACCCTAATTTTGAACTGTCATATTTCGCGTTTTAAACAAAAAAAAAACAGTTTTAAACAAAAAAAACGTTTGTTTTGTTCGTTTAAAAAAAACTGTTTTTTTTTTTGCAACCCTGCGTTTAAAGCTTTATAACATATCAAATTGTAGCTTGAAGTCTCTAGTTTATGATCAGGGAGCGAAATTTCATGCGGTTTAGGATTGTGAAACATGCAATATTTATACGCTAAAAATAGTCAAAATATGCGCTAAAAATATGAGTGTCATTTCACCGAGCGTGAAGAGATCTATTTACTTTCGGCATGTAAATGTTAATTTTCGATAAATTCATGCTTTAAAAAAAAAAATAATAAACATTGAATGATTTTTTAAATCAAGGGAAAAAATTTTTAAAATCAAATTTGTTGAGAATTTGAGAAAAAACGTGTTTTTTGTGACAAATATTGCAAATTATCGAAATATGCTCCAACAATCGGACGTTCGGCGAAATATGCGCTAAAATGGTGAAATATGCGTTTTAAATAGCGAAAATATGTAAAAATATGCGTTCATAGGCAAAATATGCAAAATAAAATAGGACTAATTTTTCACAGAATGGCCTGAAACTAAGAGTATGCTTCATATACCGCTTCTTTATCAAAAGTGGCATAAGTACATTATAATTTCATAGAATTCCGCTCCCTGTTTATGATGAAAGGTAATTTAATGCACTTTATTCGCTCCAGTCAGACGATAGGTGAATTGATTTCCAAATTACTGTTTTTCTCATGGAAGTTTACCACTGGTACAAAACGTGTTTGGAAACAACTATAATACATGGAAAATGGAGCCGTTTCAAGTTCATAAATGAAAACTAGAGACCTCAACCTCTGAATTCATCTAGTACTCTATACAATAATTTGCGATTTTGTGAAAAAACAATGATATGAGAACACAAATGATTCTATAAGTATTTTCAACGAGGAATTTAATGCCGATTAATTTATGGATTATAAAGTCTGGTCCTGTTAAGAAACAATTTTTTCACGGCGCTGATAACGTGTTCTCGCACTCGTCTGTCGCCTCCAACTTCAAAATACCCATATATCGATGTGTATTGCGGGTAGCCAGTTATGTTTCTTAACTGGAACGGACTTAGTTCATTTTTTATTTTTTTCCTATCTCCTACCTGAAATGCGAATTTTAGTATCATCCAGATGATACCGCTGATCAAACATCTATACGCGCGTTCAATATTGCTATCAGTTCAGGTTCACGGTAGCTATTTGTGAAAGACAAAATGGAATAAAACAAGAAAAATTTGATAAAATTTCAATTTTGAGCGTTGAAAACGAGATGTTTTTGAGAAAAATGGTTAACCCCATCGTATTCAGCATTCAAACTATAGCTAAAATCAGATAATCTCATCCTATTGTTTTTGTGCGGTTGTGTAGTATTATATGACAAAACACAACATATCGACTATAAAAAGCTAATTCAAGTTACATGTATTCTTATAGTGATAACGTCCATGATCGCCTTATTTCAGGAAATTTCACGCAGGGCTACCAACTTTGGAAACTCCAAGTTTTAGCGCTTATTGTGTTCTGTTTATTTTCACTTCTCCGCTACAGAGCGTAACATTTACAAATTCTTTTACGCGGTACCACTGTCAGTTTCTTTGCGTTGTTCAGAAGAATGATTCTTAATTAGACACTGTTAAGCAAAAAGGACTTAAGCGACAAAATCTGTTTTTTGAGAAAACGTAACATTAAAAGCCAATGAATAATGCCGGTTTACGGACATAGCGTTTACTGATAAGCCTTTTTTCAACGTGGGTACACATTTTTGTATCGGGGCCCGATTTTGAAAAATTTTATTTTTACACTTTTTCCAACGATAGGTACTAATAATTCATTTTGTCAACAAATGTCGCTTAAGTCCTTTTTGCTTAAGAGCGTCCAACTTTACTTTCAAGGATCAAGGTTCATTTTTATTTTTACTTACTTTTACAAATTTCCAAACATTAATAAGTGATCGGAATGATCGCATAATAATTATGCGCTGTGGGAAGGGTTCAGTTTTAGTTTGAAACGAAGGAGGAAAACAGTAATAACTTTTTTGCGTTTAAGTAACCATCGCCAATACATTTCATACTATGCTGGGGGCGATTAATTTTTCATACCAGAACTTTGAAATTGCTAGTTCTGCCACCAGATGGCAGCCACGATGCGTTCTACTCCCAATAATACACGTGTGACATGCCAGGAGGAACGGGACCTATGCGCAAAAAAAAGAAACATTTTTGTGATAACAACTTACTGTTTTTGACTAATCTTTGGCCACTCTTTCGCGTGGTGTTGTCGAAAAAATTTAAAAAAATTTTCCCAACCTGCTGTAAGTCATCAAATTTGAGTGTCTCGGAATGTGAAAACGTTATAAATTTTGTTTATCCGCTCTCCTGTAAAATTTACACTTTTGCGCACAGGTCCCTTTCTTCCTGGCATGTAACACTTACCAAAGGATATTGAACGTGAACTACAAAATCTTCATTGAATCGGTGATCCACAGTGGTACTCATCGTGATTTGTAATATGTAATAAAAACGCCTCCTTCTTAATTTGCTTACAAACTTGAAATTGATTGAAGTCCAGGGTGGAGAACTGTTTTCTTTAGCTTATCAATCAATATTTAGGACATTTATGTAAAGCAGTCTTATTTTTAAAAAAATAATAAATAAAGTGGAAATTAGAAAAAAGCTGAATTTCATTTTTTTGTTTTTCTATCTTCGTTTCTGCTCATTTCTTTTTTTCTCTGTATTATTATTTTTTTCTTTTGTCTCTTTCTTTAGCTTTATTTTAATATGCAAACTTCAAAGGAGGTATTTATTTCCTTCACTTATGAATCACAACTAGGAATAAATTTAAATAAGGAAAGTTTAATTTTGTGTTTCATTCAATTTTCTATTTTTCATGCATGGTATTTTATTTTATTCTTTTCTCGCATACCTATCAATTGAAATTTTGAACACTGTCAAACAGTAGTGATGCTTTGAGGTATTTTAATTTTCTAAATTGCTCCTCCTCCCCTCAGAAAAAAGGAGGAGAGAGAGGGAAGAGGAAATAGACATTTGAAGAAACAGGACTGTATCCTATGAACAGAAATGATGTGCGCAAAGTTTCATTGAAAAGTATTGATACTTAATTTTTGCACATGGAGCTGAATATTTGGGAAGACTTCAATACGATGTAAAACCCCTCTAGTCTCGATTAAAATTATTTAAGATTCCTTCTGACTCAAACCTATTTGTTCCAAGATGCGAGTAAAATTTAAGTATTTCTGGTTAAAATGTTTCAATTTCACCTCAAAGTAGTTAGTCCTTGTGAACTCGTTCGAAACCTGTTTCAAACTCATTCTGTCTCACTAAGACTTTCTAAGACTTTTCTGGGCTTGTTTTGGTGCCTTACTTAAACAAGTCTGGAAGAGCTTCAACGAAACAAAAAAATTTTGAAATCTCAAAAAGGTTCAGTCTACTCTGGAATAGTCTTATATTAGTCCAAAAAAAACCAGTTTCGTAAAGTCTTCAAGGAGTTTCGGAAAATCTTCGAGACGTCTCGGAGACAGGCTCAGTACCAGAATTCTTTTCCATTAACATTTTTTTGAACTGTCAAGGACAATATCATCTCCCCCTCCCCCGATCCGTAAAACTGACTGTACTCCATGTGTCTTAGGACCCCCCTCTGCCATCCTTAGAACTGGCTGTACTCCAAGTTTCTTAAGCAAGTTTGAAAAAGCCTCAAAGAGTCTCAAATCTGTCTGTGTGTGTCTTAAACAGTCTTTCACAAATCTAAGAGAATTTTAACCTCATCTGAAACACAGCTTCGAAAGAGTCTTCGCAAAACTAAATGAAGTTTTGAAAAGCCTTAAAAAGTCTTGAGAAATCAAAAACCTGTTTCCAGTGCTTTTAGAAACATCTTAAAGGGACTCGAAAATTATAAATTAAGCATGGGAGAGCCTTAAACAAAATACACCCATTTAAATCTTCCCATACTTCCGCCCTTTGGGTGAAACTTAAGTAGCTATTAAATTTTGCTCACGTTTCTTTCATATCAAAATGTAATATTCCCGTTAAGTTCATTATCAAAATTCAAATATTTTACCTCTTTCTTCCACCCAATGGAGCAATTTGTGTTGTATTATATCGGTGCTGATTGACTCTCCAGTTTTAAACCTGCTGGTTAAAGGTTTGGGAGAACTTCTTCCTAAACATTTTCCCGAGTTGATAAACTTAATAAAACTTGGAAAAATCAGTTTTATAGATGGCAAATTCTCAAAAGTGGTTCAATTTTTTTCTTTCTTTCATTTTGTCTCATCGGTTTCAAAAATGTGTTCGTCAGTTGTTGGAAAATCGAGAAATCATGTTCTTTGTTCATTTCCGTACCAAAAATTTTCTGTGGAGGTTATAGAAACTGAATTATTAGCGAAACTCGTTAATCTTGTCCATGATCTTCTATATGGATCTCTTTCACTTTCAAACGATGGCAGGAAGTGGACTGCTCCAACAAGTCTGCTAAACATCAAAGCTACCAGAATTACGACCGAACTCAGTTTTTTCTACTTGAAATGTGTTAAGGAAAATAACATTGACGTTCCGGTCGTGTACCGAACGATATTAAATAATTTCAAAACCATCAAGCCTGAACTCCTGTCAAGGTAACGCAGTCGGTGTGAAAATGATCACTAAAAAAATGTTCATCCATTCTTCTTTTCCAGAATGCTGGGTAGATATCTTGTGCACTTCCATAAAATTATTGGCTGAAAAAAAAAAGAAGGCGAAATCATTAATTTTCTTCTTTTTTTTCCCTCGCTGTTAGGCGCGTATTCTCCAGCGGTCTTTCACGTTTCATCTTTTCATTAATTATCTCCGAATCAGAAGCTGTTTCGTCGGCACTCGTTTCGATCCTTGCTCTTGTTTCGCTGTCAATCTTAGAGCATTGTCAGCGATAGTAATCGCACGTATTTGTGTTTCACACTTCGCTATGAAAATTGACCAATGTACCTACTTCGGGTTGATTTACACTTCCTTGCGATTTCATTTTTCAGATACGTCCAGCAGACGACCAACTCACCGGTGGATATGAGAGTAGGTATCCATACTGGAGCTGTCTTAGCCGGAGTGCTCGGCCAACGACAGTGGCAGTTCGATGTTTATTCTAAAGACGTCGAGTTGGCTAATAAAATGGAAAGCAGCGGCCTACCCGGGTACGTACACGAGTAAGCAAAAGTTTCGAAAACCGCGTAGAAAATGAAAGTGCACGGTTTCGAGTCGAGAGGCATGGGTTCTCACAAAATTGTGCCGAAGTTGGTTAACTTTTTGTGGTAATCCCGAGCTTGTTATTTATTATAAGTATCCATTTGGATGAACAAATTAGAATGTTGGATAGAACACTGCAGCCATATTAGGTAATTGACAATGAGTTACAAAAAAACACGAGCTTTGAAAGCAATTCATTTTATTCAAATCTTGATTTATCTTATTTAGATAAAGTAAACCTGAAGTGGTCTAGACCAAGGCTGCCATATTAATGAGGAATGTGGTCTACATTACACTGAATAAATTACCTGGAGTTAGTGGCTAAAAAAGTTCTATTCGAGAGGTTAGAAGGGAGTTACAGAAAGACCAAAATACAGTCTCACATTCTGGATTTTTCAGGCAAAATAAGTGAAGTTCTAATGTGACCAGGGGTGAGCGTAGGAAGCTGCGAAGCGAGAAGGTCATCCCATGAAAAACTGTTTGAAAATAGATTCGATGTGGATATGTACATTTTACTTGATTTAAAGGTCATTTGCAGAACATCCGAATGTCTAGAAAAAGTGAAGCCAAAAGATTCAAACCCAGTGTGAAAAATGAATTTAGAAAAGTCGATATATTTTTCGTGGCTCGGTTATTGTACTTTTAGGAACTGACCGCTCCACTCGAAAGTGATAACGGGTAATAAATTCGCTGAACGTGACCCATGAACTACCTAAAATCTCAGATTTCATTCGTAACCAACCCTTAGCGCACTAGCCCGTCCTAGTCTGGAGGTCCAAATGCTACTACATGAGAGTTCTGTAGTCTTGCAACTGAGATTCGGTGCGAAGATGACGTCAGATACGTTTTCTTGAACTACCTACTGCTGAATTTTTCGATCAAATTATATGAATCCGTTTGTAGTTTGCACTTATTTTCATTCATAATTATTTCACTGGTATTTGCGACGTCTTCCCCACTCATTTAAAAAGAAAAACGTAGGTGGGTGGCGGAATGAAGTACCACCCACTTCTGATTTTAGGGTATTTATATATGTGAGTGAGGGCGCATACGAAGAAGGACCACTTGACTAACTTTTCGAGTTCTACTATTTTTTACTATGTAAAAACCCCTTAGAAATCGAATACAACCAACCCCAGACCTTTATCTTGAAAATTCAGTGAGATATTGCAGTTTTTTAAGTGTGGCAAATCAAAATTTATCATTTCAAAAAGTACAAAAAGGAAATAACATGTTCTTATGTGAAATTAAATTGTTTGAAAACAATTTTCCATGCTGGACATATTTTCTCCTTGCCCTCTTAAATGCGAGAGCAGGCAAATACATTTACCCATTGTCAGGATGAGTTGCCTATTTACCTGCTGAAGGGAAGTCTCGTATTTCTCGTTGGGAACCTCCAATTCTATAATGTAGGCAACTTATCCTGCTGCATGAATGCCTGTATACTCTTACCGTTTAAGGGACTCGGATCCGAAGATTTTCGATGAAGTTCTTTGGAGATCATCGAACATTTTTTGTGACGATTTTTCATAAAATTCTTCAAAACCATCGGAGTTTTCCCCCGAATATTTCCTATGACATTCTTCAAAATTTACCAGAAAATTTTCTCAAAGTAATTTGTTGAGATTCTTTGGAAAACATTGGTAAATATTTTCTAAAGATTTCTGATAGGATTCTTCGAAAATTATCGGGATTGTTTTCCAGAAAATTTCCCATTAAATTCCTTAAAAACCACCGAAGGTTTTACCCACAGGGTTTCGATAAAATTCTCCGGAGATCATTAAACTTTTGAATTCTTTGAAAAACATAGGAATTTTTTTAAAAAGATTTCCGATAAGATTCTTCGGAAATTATCGGAACTGTTTTCCGAAAATTTCCTGTGAAATTCCTTAAAAATCTAGAAGATTTTTCCCGAGGATCTTCGATGAAATTCTTCGAAGAGCATTTTATCTGAAGATAACTGGCCCCTTTTCGTATGCGCCCTCACATATTTCGTTTATATACGACCCCTCCATATTTATTAGGGAATGGGCTGATTGATGGTATATCACCTTCTTCTGAGTTCAGGACTTGTTTGAATGCACATTATTGAGTTCGTGTACAACCCCTTCTCATGGTACATATTAGGTGATGGCTGATCTTATTCGTTTGCATTTCCTCTGTCTCACGTTTGTATGTACAGATAGTGGTATAATTATATATAAAAACGAAGTACAAACGAATACAGTCGTCTTCAGTATCGAAATTGGAATTAGGTGATATACCATTCATTAGCCCTCTCTCCACATATTCAGGGGGGGTGCATACGAATGAAGTAATTGTGTATACAAACTTATACAAACGAAACATAAATGAATATAATTGTTTTCGGACCTAAAAGATGAAGTAGCTTTTATATCTCCAATTTACTCATCCCCCCCAAAAAACAACAACAACAACAACAACAACAATTCGGCGAAAGTTATTGAATCCAATCTGTTTCAGACCTAGCACCAGAAGTGTGGGTGATGATGTACCATCAATCAGCTTCTTCCTCATTAATTCAGGAAGTGGTTGTACACAAAATAAATATAAAGTGTACAACTATTTTCAGACCCGAAATCGATAATGGATGGCACTATCAGTAACACTCTCCCCTCCCCGTATTTTTACAATGGAAATATGTGTAATCCTGCATACATAAGTGTGTACTAACAAAATAATCGTTTTACATGCCAAATTAAAAATTGGAAAATTTTTTAATTTACCCACTTCCCATCTGTAGCCGGTGAAGGAGTTACAAACAAAATAATTGGGTACGAAAAGATGTATAAAAGTGGCGAACAAACGAATAAAATTTTCTTCAGACTCGAAACCGGAAGAGGGTGGTATACCATTTCGATTAGGTCCTTCAATATTTTTTTCATACGGTAACATGTTCAAGCAAAATACAAACGAATGCATTCGTTAAGAAAGTCTGTAGTGAGAGTAGTCTAGCGAAATGTACCTCATGACATCGCAATGTGACTCTCATCTTGCAGAAGTTAGATCCAGAAAACAGTTCTGAGAAGGAAGGACAACTAAGAATACGTGTATGCATACGAATTTAATCGTTTCGATCAACCCCTCCCTCTCGGAGAATTTGCATTACGTTTATGTCCGCTAGATTGTAAATGAGTGAGTAGATAAGCGAGGAATCCTTGGAGTTCTGAACAATTCCGTGCTGCTAGATATATTGCATATGTTGATAATGAAAATACTATCCAAATTGTTAAACCAAATTTTCCAGCTTAATGATTCTGACTGGATTATAATATTCAGACAATTTGACGATTCCATTTAGTCTTTTTCTTTCATTGATAAGTCCTTAATACTAGCTAAGACTTTTCCGTGGTCCTTCATGAAACGTTTAGACTTTCTCAGACTTCTCCAAGACTATTAAAACTTATTTGTGACTTCTTATGAACTTCCTAGACTTGATTAGGTTTCTTCAAAACGTGATCAAGACTTTTCAAGACGCTTCCATACTTACCTATTTGAACGACACATACTAGTATAAAACTCTGTAAGATAAACATTTCGAAATTCGCTCAAGATTCTTCATGACTCTTACAGGCTCTATCAAGGCTCTTTAAGACGGGATCAAGACTTTTGAAGTTTTAGCCAATTTTGTTTAAGACATTTTCAGATTCGTTTAATCCAGGCTTTTCAAACCTTTTCTAAGATTCGCGAAGACAATTCACGACTCAGTCAAACTTTTCACGACTCTTTCGGACTGGATACTGATCTTTTAAGATTCTCTTTAAATTCTTGAAAACCTGTTCAAGACTGTGTAGAATACTTCCACATGAGCTAGCTTGAGAATCCTGAAGAAGATTCAAAACTACTACGTGCTTATTTAAAATTCAAAACGATTTTTCTGTACAAGTAGTCTATTCACGAAGCATTTTTAATTAAAATTCTTCTCGTTGAGAGGGGCAGTTGTCTCCATTCGCCTCCCCATGTATTCGCGCGTGTTTCAATCGAAGGACTTTTTTTTTTTTTTTTTACAGACGTGTTCACATCTCCGAAAAAACGTACAGCTACCTAAACGACGAGTTCGAGGTAGAGCCAGGATATGGCGAAAAACGAGAGGAGGCGCTCAGACTTGCCGGAATCAAAACCTTTTTCATCGTGAAAGCGTTAAAACTGGTAGGTCGAAGTGAATTTTGATTAGTAAAACTTTCTGTAAGCGTACCGGCTCAGAGCCGGTGGTTTCATTATCCGAAAATACTCGGAAAAATTTTCGTCTACTGCATCGACAACATCCAATATTCGCTTTTTGATATGCAACGAATGGCGAAAATTGTCGACTCGGAAAATGAAATTTTCCGCTTAACCGAGCCGGTATCAAATTGCAGACTGGCTCGAACAATTCGCGATTTTTCGAGTAAATTTTCACGCCGAGCTTGTTTGCCTTCACCTCGTAATACCTGGGGGAATACGAGCTAGATTAACGATTGTCGACGACAACAAAACGAAGATTGCAAATTACAAATTGGATGGATACGCGAACAAATATACGAACACGAATGGTTCGAAAACTCGTGTTGTTTCGTGTCGATTCATCTGATCGAAGGGCCATGAAAATGGCAATTTTAATGTTAATTATTGAACTTTTCGTGAAATCCTCCTCCGCAGCTTTTTTCAAATCCCTAGCGTACTTTTCGTATATACGAGTACGTACAAATACTATTTTACCGAAATCTGACTAATGACGAGCGCGAGTTCGTCTGCGAACTGATTTATTATGCGACCTGCTGCTGAGAATTTACATACACGGCGCTAATTCTAACAACGAAATCATTCAGGTCTCGGGAGCACACGATATGGAAGTGCACGAAGTTTGAGCTCGAATAATATTGAATATTTTATACAGCGAGCGTCTGAGTGATGTGCTTTCGAACTGCAACAGCAAACAAATCGATTATGTGGCTGACACAGAACGTCTTTGAAGGAAACATGGAGAATTAGCATTAAAGAGGCTATTGACAGACTGGCCGTAATCAAGGAGGGACGACAGCAAATTGAGGCATTTCCTCTCGCATTTGCTTCCTCTCCTAACAAAAGGAAAAAAAATCAATTTTTACATTGTCCCATGTCAGAAAATTTGACCATTAGATTTTTAAAAAAATCAAAAGAAAATCCAAGTACAGTGTGTTTTAGCTCATTTTTTGAAGCTACGAATATTATTGTTGACCCAACTGAGGGAGTAGGGCTAGGGTGAACTTTTTTGGGCATTTGATAGAAAATGAATGGTAAAATCGATCGGTGTGAAGAGAGGGAGATGAGTTTAAATAATTTAATGCTTATACACTACATTTTGTCCATCTGATAAGTCGAGGAGGAATGCACAAATTGTAATGAAATTCATAAGGGTGATCAAATACCATTGGAAATAAGAACGAATTAAATTAAAAACAAAATCGATACGCACGGAGAAAGAAGAGAGAGGTCCAAATTTTTAGTGAAACGTGCATCTTCGGTCTGGAACCTCCGATCGTAAAATGAGTAAGAACATTTTTTGAAGGTATCATTAATTTCCATAGTTTGTGTTCTGTTCATTTTTCATATATAAAATAATAAAAGGAAATCCGGCAATGCAAAGTTTAGATGAGGTCCAGTAAATTTGAATTGAAGATCGGACACGGTTTTATGTCCCTTCTTATTGTGTAAGATGTACGTTAGCTTTTATTCTACTATTTTATTTTTCGATTTTTGCTCCACCAAAACTGGGGATGTTGATGTATTTTAGTGTAAGACATGGTACCCGATATGTTTTTGAAAACAAATTGTGCTCAAGGTGGCTGAAGTTCAACATAGAATTTCCCATGAAGGAAAATACAATTTTATTTTGAAACATCTAGCAAGTAAAGTCTTAAAGAAAAGTGAGCCACCAGTAACTTTGTTAACGTAAAAAAAGATTCGATAGAAAATTTCTTGATGAAAAATTCGTGCAGGGAATGCATAGAGGAGCTCTAAATATAACTGCTGAAGGTATACTAATGAAACGATGTCCTGATTTCAATAAAATAAGTCCTCGTAATAGATAATCTATTTCTACGGCTCTCGGATTTACTGAAATCATTTTTTAGATTTCTTTACTTACACCTTCAGCTCAAGAAAAATTACGGAAGAAGAGGACACAACAAAATGTCCGTTAGTAGCTTTCAGTATATCAATTAAGAAGTATTTTAAATTGTCCAATTCATTTTTGAGGTCATTTTAGTTCTAACTCTACCGGAGTTTTCTAATGGGACTTTAACCTGAAACATTGAAAGTAATATATACTTGTAGTATTTTTCCATTTTCATCTTTATTTTGTCTCTTTTTGAACTAAGATTTTGACGTAAAAAAATCAGAAGAGGGAAATGTTTTTGGCGAGTCTTTTTGAATTTAGGACGCATTCAATTTCTATAACCGAAATAAATAAAAAATGTGACCTATAAATTCTTTTTCTTAGCTTATTTTATTTTGCTGGCCATGATTTAATAAGAGAATTCGCTTGGCAGGTGTGGCACAACTCAATATCTGTGGCACATTGTGGCATATTATGCTTCTTGTAAGTGAATGTTCTCGTAAAATTAAATATTAAAAGCCAAAAACTTTTCCCGCCAAGTTTTTCACCTATGTAAAACACTGTCAAAAGTATTCAGTGTTTGCTTGCGATTATTTTAGGTCCTTTTTCTTTTGCATATCGATCGACTTCATTCTTCTATTCCCACTAGGACTGATTTCGGATCAGTGATTTTCTGATTTTCTGATTAGGGGTTCCAAAAATATGCTTTTGCATATTTTTTTCTGTTAAAGTAGATAGGGAATATCTATGTTATTTTTGTGACTTACAGAATTTCAAGAAGAATGAGCAACACTTGACCGAGCATATTTTAGCATATTTTGGGTATAAAAACATGTTTTGGCATAGTTTCTACTTTTTAGAGCATATTCAAGAATATTTGGCCAATTTCTACACCATTTTTGCGGAACATTTCCAATTATTTTTCAATACTACACAATTTTTGACTTCTAAGAAGATAATACTGCAACAACGGCGACTTTTTTACAAACCAAAAAATGTTTTCTGCAAAGTTTTCCGTCTACGAGCGTAGAACACTGTAAAATGGACGCTGTTAAGCGTAACAGAACCAACCAACAAAATCTGTTTTTTGAGAACACGTGATTCGAAGTTCAAGAACCATGTAGAAACTTTATGACATAGCGGTTACTGATACGCTTTCTTCAACGCGAGTACACATTCTTGAATCGGGGGCCAAATTTTGAAAATTTCTACTTTTCACGCTCTTTCCAACGATACTAATATCTCATTTTGTTTACAATGGTACAAAGTGCCACATTTCTCTTCTAGCATTTTTGAGTTATCGTACATTTTCAAAACTTTCACCTGACAACACTGATTAATAGTGGAGTAACGTTGATTATCACATTTTGTTTGCTACAAAATGACTCATCTATCGGGCAGTAAAAGAAGATAAAATTGATTTTTGCTTAGGCTACTTATAAATACGTCTTCTGAACCCATGTTTTCTAACAATGTGTGCGACTATAAAATTTAATAGTAAACTGTTCAATTTTACCGTCAAATTATTTGAAGCTACCAAAACAGTAATTCAGCCAGGGACGTACCGAAGAGTTCTGCCTGGGGGGGGGGGGGTAAAAATTGTAAAAGTCCCTACTGACTCAACTCAAAATTTCTAAGTATCAATGCAAAAGAAGAAAAACCTTTTGACTTGTTAAGTTTTCTCAACGTCTTAACTCAATTCCCAAGTACCAGAGCAAAAAAGAAAAAGCAAAAAAAAACACGTTTTAACTTGTGTTGGATTTTCCTAACTCGCCTGATTGAAATGATGGTAAATTTTCCCAACTGCTTGGTGGAAAATTCATACAGGAGGGAGGGGGGAGTTGCCCCCTGCTCCCGACCCTCTTCCCTATCGGTACGTTCCTGAATTCAGCAATCATCAGCAAAAGGTTTTTCTTTTCTGATGTTGAAATCGACTAGCGAACAGCATTACATAAGATTCGTAGAAGTTGAAATAGTTGCCGCATGAACCGAACCAGGCGTCACCCTTGTAATATTATATTGTGAATTGATCGGATTCATTTGATAAAAATTACTTGAAAAGTTGTATTAGGGATTCCGTTCCATTCAGGGATTATGCCCGACTGAATCAAAAAGTCCGGATTATTCAATCTAACGCTAGGTTCAATCAGTGACTGATATGACATACTCGCATCAAATTTTGATGTCAATGTAATTTTTGCCGGTAGGCAAGCGAAGCACTCTTACCGAACTAGACTTTCTTTTTCAACACAATTTCAAGCCATTTCAGTCACCTCTGGCAATCAAATAACTATCAAAAAGTACGACCGAACGCTCGTCAGTTTTCCTTGTTTATTCTCGTTTTGATGGTTGGCGCTGGAAGCAAGTTGAGAAATCGCGATGTCACAAAACTAATCAATGCGGAGGCGCAAACCAAAACGTAATTAATGCGAATAGAAAAACCAAACTGTACAGTTGTTGGACTGACGAACGGGAACCGCAAATTTAACCGCACAGCGGAGATTTATTTCCGACTGGGGACCTTCATTCGAGGACAATTATCTTGTATTCAGTCTCGATTTACGTTCGTCCTTTTCGCGGTGAAAAATCCCTCGAGTCTGAGCGTGACAACAACAAAAAAAACGCAATTATAAACGGATTACAATTATAGTTTTTATTTATAACGCGATGCCGCGTTGCGATATTCTTTTCGTCAAATTTGTAAGCCCGTCGAGGTAACGTACAGGGTAGACGGTTCCCTCTCGCCGCTTTTCGGATACCAGCAAAAAACGTGCCGCGTGTCTGTTTCGTAAATTAAAAAAAAAAAAAAAAAAACTTGGGTAATCTGCTAGTTCTTGCCGAGTTTATCCGCGTCACAATGGATTGAGAATTAGTAAGTGTGCAAAAAATCTAGTCACGTCGCGGCGTAAGTTCGAAAATTTGATTGACGAAAGTCAGTTGACGACGGGAATACAAATTAACGCGATAATAAAAAAAAAAACGAACGCAAATACAAGAGTATCGTTGGGGTGGTAAAACGATCCGACGTAACTGTTTCTTCGTTTGTTTACAGTTTAAGGGCGCTCAAGAGGAAATACAGAACGGTAATATTGTCGACAACAGCAGGGAAAGCTCTATTGTTGTAAGTACGAAGAAGGAAACCCGAAAAAATATTTAGTTTTAAAATCAAAGTCGTCGATTACACACACAAGACTGTGTTGCAGATTGGCAGCGATATTCTGGAAGACTCGAAAAGTCCGCCGAAAAAGAGGTCCAGAGAAGACTCAGACGGATTCAAACTAAGGCTGAAGAAGGAACTGATGAACAGGGATGGTTATAAGTAAGACTGACTTATTAATACGAATATTAGGGGCATTTAACATTATTGAATATTTCAGCAATATATTTTAGAAGTATCAAAATTTGGTAGTCTACTTGAGTTCTTGGAGGTATACACAATAGAATGAAACCTACCTTCCTCCTCGAAAAGAAGGTTTCATGTTGAGAGAATATAACACGATGAACTTTTCTTTTTTCAATTTAATGTATATATTTTGAAAGCCTAGACCTTAAAGTTTGAGCAAATAATACCACATAATATGAAAATTTGATTACTTTTAAATATATACTTATTACATACATAGGTACCAGTCGATTCATTTCACTCTCCCATACCCTTATGAGTATATATTTGAAAATTGGATTACCCTCCGAATTTGACTCATTATTCATCAATCGTTTTGTCTTGATCCCTCTATTATAAATATACACATTTTGGCCCGCGGGGTGCAACATTCAAAATAAATTCGCTAACAATGGTAAATTATTTTTTTGAGTTGCCTACATAAACAGTTACATAAGAACGGTATATTACCCTAAATTAAGTCCATGAATTAAAGTCGAAAAATCTTCGCCTTTAACCGCTCATGGCAGACTAAAACTATCGATCAAATACAAAAAAATACCTAACTGCATTATTTTCTTATTAAATGGAACCTTTTTAGGAGGGGAGCACTTTTACGAAACGGTGTCTTTTTTTCTTCCTTTCTGAAACGAGTTCATTTCGCGATTCGATTACTAGCGTCGAAATATTCGCGTTGGTTGGTCGGTGAGTGTCACCTTACTTAACTCCACTACTCAGCGGGCTTAAATATTTACGCATTCGCTTGTCAAAAACTTTTGTTGACAGGCCACAGGATTTGAGTACCTTAAGTATGGCCCGCCCGATGCTTCGAGTAATGGATCTACAATTGAAGTGAAAAGGAGACAAAATCAGAATTCACGTTACAGCTAGCTCAATATTACCTAAAATGGGAGAAACTGGAAACAAAAATTAAAGCTTTTTGAATTTCCCATAGGGAAGTTCTGTTGAAACTTTTTGTAACTACTTTAAAAAGTTGTAATTTGGGATTCCAGATAAGCCTTCAAACTGCTTTACTCCAATACAGGCCTTTTAAACGCAAACGTTGAATTTCTAACATTTTTTTTAGTGACGCCAAATTCTGTGCAGAAAGAATGCTAATGATTCACGAACTTGTTTCCAGAAATCCATATCTACCTCTGAACATGAATGCCCCCTCACCTTCAGATTCTTTATCGTAGTTTTTCTTATTTCATTCCTTTTCAAAAAGAACTAACGTATCTCTTTCTGAAGCTCTTTAAGTTCAAAATTACAAGTTTACAGTTGAGGACCCCAAAGGCTGGTTGAAACGATCAACTACAGATACGTCTCTGACAATTTACCTTAACTCAACTGAGCGCATTTTCTTATAGCGGAGTCAGAAAATTCTGGAAATACATTGTAGCTTACTAAAACTAGCTCCGTTGTTGATTTTGTAGAGGGCTTCTTAAGTTGTCTTCTTGGGTGTAATTAATGAGAAATCTTGTTCGCTCTGAGTTTGCAAGGTCACTGAATTCATTTTCAGTTTTTGGAGTTTGATTCTGAGCTCAAAATTATTGTAACAAAGAGAGACGGAGTTATAAGAAATTTTCACGAAATAAGTTATGAAAATTGAATGTTACATAATGTATAGGGTTACGGAGTTCCTGTTTCGTACTTCTCAAATTTCACTGACTGGCGACCATTCCTTTTTTAATTAACAAAAAATCTGAAGAAAAAAAGAAAGTTAAAGTTTTTCAGCTTTGGCTAAGTGTACGGAACATTATTAAAGTCAACAAAGAAGACAAGAAATAAAAATGTCAACTTTTGAGATTTTGTCAACTGTGAAATTATAGTTGTTCTATTGTTAAACCTCATCTCTGGGGGAGTAAACTAAGCCTCTAAGTAGCACTCTGCCCCGTGTTGCTACCCTCATCGCTATTACTTAATTTGATTTCTCTATTTTCAGCGAACTAAGTAAACACACCTCGATATTCACCCTGCTTTTCAAAAATGTGGCCAAGGAGAGAGAATACAACTACCACAACGAGAACCTGACTAGTATATCGCTGTTCGGATGTCCGGTCGTGTTGCTCTTCACGTCAATTGCCCAAGCTATTGTTTTACCCAGGTAACGAATAAATATCGAGATAAGAGAAGAATAGAGAAAGAGAAAGACCCAAACTTTGTTCAAAATAAGGTACCTTGCTACTCCGGTCTTTAATTCTATGCACGTTGAAATGATACGCATCTTGGATAGGTTAACGATCGGCAGGTCTGAATGCCTCTCGCTCGCGTTGATCCGACTTCTTAATTAAGGCTTCACTTTGATTCTGGAAAACCGGCGCTCACGAATGCGAACTGGCACGCGAAATAAGCAAGTGAAGATACAAAATGAAGGTACTATCATCTGAAAGACCACAAATTTAATTACGAGAAAGTTTTGACTTTTGAAACAAGTCATTATATGAAGTTGCAGAACTCTTGGAAAACACGAATTGAATGTAAAAAGTGGGGTTAAGCTTACTCGTTGATGCGGAAAATGTTACTAAAAACAATTTAGCCCGCCACGTGTATAATAGTTGGAAAATACCGAAGTTTTAACTTCGGACATTGAGAAAGGAGACCAGAGATTGTAGATATAGAAGTAAAAATTTGTATCAACTTATCATCTGGGAGAAGTTTGTATGAAACAGCTGAAAAAGTGAATGCTGGCTAATTAGTTACTCATCTCGAGAATAAATATTCTTGTCGACGAATTCTATCGCATGGTTCGATTCTTTCGCTTAGGAAAGTTCTGATGAAGAATCAGATGATGAGAGTAAGAATCAATTTTAAAGTTGGGGCAAAATTTCGGGGAATCAGTTCCAGTGGCAATATTTTGAAGGTATTTGAATAAAGAGCGGATTGGCATCAAACTGGTTAGGTGGAGATGGATTCATTTTACCAAGTTGGAAGGGGTAAATGGTATGCAAATGAATAATAATTTGAAAAAACAATTAATAAAATATTTCCAAATCTCTCGAACTGATTCTTCCTAGAAAACAGTCAAGTCATCTGATTAACGAGGAAAATAGAAAATAAGGTATTACGTTGATTTAATACATTTAAATACCTTGTTTCGCAACTCACGGACGGATAACTAATGTGACTTCATTTTTCGTTTTTCAGAAATATTCTAAGTATGTGTTCCTTTGCCGTTGGATTCGTATTATTGGTCACCTTTGTGATACTACCAATAGCTGAATTATTTCCACGGGTAATTCATGCATTATAAATTTGTATTATTTCATTTTGCCGGTCTAAGTATAAATACAAAAAAAACAGTGTTACTCTCAAACTGTTCGGAGATCCTGGAAATTACTCTCAATGGCGAGAAAATAAAGAGCAGAGAAGAGGCAATATACTTAGGCCAGACGATAGCTCTCTCGGACAACCAGAATAGAGAATTAAAGAGAAGGAAAGCCAGGGCGTGGAACAGCTATTGGAAGCTCTCATATATATTCAAAGGAAAATTTTCGCAAACATTAAAGAAAAAAATATTTGAGAGTTGCGTGATGCCGGTACTAACCTACGGAGCCCAGACTTGGGCGCTCACGGAAGGACAGCTTCTAGGACTTGCGAGGACCCAGATCGCTATGGAGAGGTCGATGACGGGTATCAAGAAGAAAGATAAAGTCAGTAATATGGCAGTCAGGAGGAAGAGTGGAATTGTGGACTGTAGATGTAAAATTAAAAAACTCAAATTCGACTATGCCGGCCACGTAGCAAGAAGGGAGGAAGGGAGATGGGAAAATAAAGTGCTAGTTTGGTTTCCAAGGGACAAAACGAGGAAGGTAGGGAGACCGAAATCATAAGGAGGGGCGGGATTGCCTGGAGCAGAGATGCCAGGGACAGAAAACGCTGGAATAGGGTGGGGGAGGCCTATGCCCTAGGTTGGGCGCATGATGGGCAGGGACACCGCGATGCCTGAACGCCGCGTGAAGGAACGCATAATTTTTAATGATAGAGTTAAGAAATCGACGCGTGACGCAGGAGTGTCGCGGCTCCTTCGTAAAATGTAAGTAAGTTTATCGAAATAAAGGCTGATAATAATAATAATAATAATAATTTAATTTCATTATTAAAAACTAATCATCTTGGTGGAATAATACAAAATTTTAAAGTCCATTTCAGTGTATGTATTATTAGAGGGATTTGCGTAAGAATATGTAGCTCAAAATATACAATATGGAAGGTAAGAGCAGGTTACGGATGCCGAAAAATAGTCTGAGGAGGTGATGAAAGGTTCTTTTATTTGAAAAGAATGAAGGACGTGAATACTTTATAATATTCTCTGTTAAGAAAAACGCATGAAAACAAATGGTTATTCTCTAAGCTTCCGTGAACTTTTTTTTAAAGGTTAGTTAGGAGACTCGATAAAACTCTATGAGGCTATATGTACGATATTACGATTCTTTGAAAATAAGAAAGACTGGATAACACTCGTTGGAATTCAATGAGGATGCAACAGATTTCGTTCAGATTCCTTTGAGATTCATTAAAACTCATTCAAAATGTATGAGAACATTGATAAGACTATTGATAGGACTTATTACGACTTTTTAGAACTCTTTTAAAATTCAGCAAGATTAAATGAGAGATCAGGATTCTACGCACCAAGACTAGTTAAGACTCTTTTTGAACCGTGCCAAGTCACACTAATATTTAATGAGACATTATGGCAACTCACGCTGATTCCTTAGAACATTTTTAAGGGTCATTCGGACTCACTGATGACTCGTTAAGAGGGTCAAGAGATTCAGAATATCTTAAATCACTAAGACTCGGCAAGATTCTGTCAAAACGCATGAAAAGTTCCACCTCAAAACTTATTCTATCAAAAACTTTTAGGGCAAGTAAAGAATCTAATACGATTTATTAAGATTATGAAACATATTCAGATTTTGTCAAAACTTAATCAGCATCGCTAAAGTTCTGCTAAGAGTCATGAAGACTTATTGGCGCTCACTAAGATTCATTTTGGATCTTTGGCGATTCATTAAGATAAGTTGAGTCTTGGTCAGACACTATCCAGACTCATTAATAATATTATGTTGGTACCTTTCAGCTGCTGTTCTTCAATAATTCTTTTGTCTTAGATAAAATTTCGAAAGCTGAAGAGATTTTTGCTCTCGGCTCAGGATATTTTCAAGTAGGGGAGGGCAAGTTTTTATGTATTTCATGTAAGTCTGTATTACTTTTGAAGATCTTTCAGTAAAAATCTTATTTAAAAAAATAGTGGTGTGTCTACACAAAATTTCGCCAAATTTTGACTTGATAAGACAGAAAGAATTCTTAGACGAGCTCGAACATTTTACTCTTTCCTTTGGTCTTGTGAAGATCCTTATTTACGCTCCTCATTTTCACCGTCTTCGATAAAATACGTGCTACATACAATAAGATAGAGATACTCGATTTTAGATTTTTTTCTCTTTTTTTTCCATTTGAAAAGATTTGATATCGATAATAAAAGGTACAGAGTCGTAGTCGAGACTGTTCATTTTTCGTTTAAAATGGCCGCATTAAAATTCGTTGGGAAAACGATATTGTTTTTGGATTTTCATAACATACAAAGTGTCTAAAAAGCGGACCGGAACGCCGAAGACTTTTAAAACGCGATCATTATCGAGAAAATTTATAGTGACTTGGAAAATGATGGATCTGCAAGTGTGCCCGCGATAATGTTCGTATTTTCTCGGACCACAGTGAGGGGCACCGGCTCATTGTTTCAGGGCATTCAGCTTTAATTGTGGATATTGAGACGAATAAATGATGGTATACTAATCGTTCTTTTTTTGAATTTGTTCAATTTACAGACATTTCCAGAACAAATAGTGCATTATAGTACACTAATAAATAACTCCTCGGATAACCGAAGAATAATAGCGCTCATAGTGGTTTTCCTGCTAGCAACCACGAGTATTGTAGATCTGGTTGGTATCTTTTAACTTAATTTTCAAATATATCCAACACATTTCCATAAGTATGTTAAACTCGATTAGCGATGTTTTCAGATTCCTTGTGAAACAACCATTACGCCGGACGGCAGTAATTGCACTTTTGTAGAAGATAGCGACAAAATTTGCCTGTATCCGTCGTATTTCACACACTTTTGTGTGTTGATATTGGTAGCGGTTGCGCTGATCGCGCATCTCTCTCATATTGTAAAGGCCCTGCTGTTGCTGGTCATCGCTGCCACCCACTGCATCGTGAACATGTTCATTATTCGCGAGTCGATTATTTGCGAAGAGCTCAGTTTGCACACATTTACGTCCGAGTGAGTGTATAGAGTGTATACCAACATATAATTTCCCCACTGGCTGATATAGATTATTCTAGTCGAATACCTGACAAATATTTTGAGAAGAAGACAAACGGACACATTATGTAAACCTAGAGATGGTGCATGTCACCAGAAAGGTTTCATATGTCAGTGGTTCTAGATGTGCCTATACAAAGGCTACCGCGTCACTCATTTCTTTTACAAGTAGCTCTTACAAATATCAGCTTGATCTATTTTGTAAACCCTAATCTTATTCTTCTAATTGCAGACACAAACCGTCAACGTTTTCCCTCTCAGTACTATTACTGTGCGTCAGTAACGCGCTAGCCTTCCTCGGCAGACACGTAAGATTATACTCACACTCGTCTCTGCACCAGTCACCGTAACATAGAGCCAATCAGTGAACATGATTCTATCTTTGCAGATGGAAAAAGCATCTCGGGTTTTATTTCTTTGGCGAACGGAGGTCGAAGAGCAACGCGAGAAGGCCTCTGATATAGGGCGACGTAATGAGGCGCTCGTCTACAACATACTGCCCAAACACGTAGCAGCCCATTTCTTGGGCGACAATCGTAAAAGACAACACGAAGAGTTGTACAGTCAAAGTTACGCCGAAGTAGGAGTTCTCTTCGCTTCTATGCCGAATTTTTCAGGTGTGTAAGATGAGTTGAAAACCTTGTACTCGTTGTTCTTTTAGACATAGTTGTCTGATGTTATATTATATGATAGTATGTACTCTATTCATCTTCGATAACGCAGATGTTCACAAAAAAAAAAATCAGTTATTAGAGCGCTATGATTTGAACGTATCTCAGTCTTTTAGAAATGTCTATGAAAATCTGTAACCATCTTCGATGTGTCAAAAATACTCTTAAATTCCAACCATCATAGTGGAGAATTAAAAATATTTTTTATCAAAGTTTGGATCTGATATCAGAATGGAAACGATAGGTCCAGGAATCATAATCGATCTTGTTAACGAATATTTACCTGAAAAAGCTAAAGTATCGACTATTTAAAACTATTCAAAATACCTAGCATTTTCAGAGGGTTTGAATGACTTCCAGAGAAATTTTTCTAAAAACAATTATTTCGGACTAAATTAAAAGATGAAAAATGGCGATTTTTTCAGGCACAAAGACAAAATAAAGATATTTCTTGTACTACTTTTTTACATTATAATGTTTGGTGGAGCGTATGGCGATGCACGCATGCCCAAGTGGCTCTCCAAACATCGCACACCTAGCCCTGGAAACTACCCTTTCGAGTATCTCATCAGTGATCAGAGGGACACTGTATTTTACATTGTAATGAACAAGGAACTAGACTTCGCTCTGTTTGGGTAAAACGCCAATAATTGCTGATCTGAAATTCTATAGAAATAAAAAGGAAACGTGAAAGCAGATCTCTCACCACGCAGTTTGGTGGACCTACAATATCGGCATCGGTAGGCAGACAGACAAGTACATAGATACCTTCACCCTCTCTAACATACAAAAATTTTGTCTCATCATGAAAATCTTATTTTAACTACCAGCATACCACAACATTTTGTTTCACCATGAAAACTTTAACTATCGATAAATTTTGAATTTCGCAGATTTCTACTCTGAAGAAACGGTCAATAACCAAGGACTGGAATGCTTACGATTCTTAAACGAAGTTATATCGGACTTCGATGCGGTAAGACAAATGTACAGTGGCGTAGCTTGAAATTCTATAGACGAGGGACGACCCTAGCACTGCAGCAGCTGAATGAATTTTTGCTATTTCCACTGGCCATAAAATGAAATTCGAACCTGTCACTTCCTTAGTTACGCCACTAAACATTTTTTTTTCAGAGCGAGTGAAATCATAATAGAAAATAGGTATCTACGATACAGTATGTTAGAAACTCACCTTACGTTTTATTTTCAGCTACTCGAACATGAACAATTTCAAGATAATATAATTAAAATAAAAACAATAGGATCTACATACATGGCAGCCAGTGGATTAAATCCGTCTCGAATTGTTCGGGTAAATTTATATTATATACAAAGACATTTCAAAAGAAAAATTCAATATTTTCACGAAAATTCAACCTATTATTGTGAGGGCGTATTACGAAAAGGGACCAGTTGACCAAAAGTAAAATGTTACAGGAGAAGCGTTTAAAATTTGTAATTACCGTTCTGTTACGTACCAACATTTCAACCATGAAGGTCCTACACACTACCACATGTTCCCCTCGTCTCTTATTTCATAAGAAATATTCGGGGGGAAAACTCCGATGGTTTTAAAAAATTTTATGAAAAATTGTCACAAAGAATGGTCGATGATCTCCGAAGAATTTCATCGAAAATCTTTAGATTCGAGTCCCTTAAACGGTAAGAGTAGACAGACATTCATGCAGCAGGATAAGTTTTCTACCTAAGATTGCAGGTTCCCGGCGAGAAATGCAAGACTCCCCCTCAGCAGGTACGTAACTAACTCATCCTGACAACGAGTAAATGTATTTGCCTGCTCTCGCATTTAAAAGGGCAAGAAGAAAATATGTCCAGTATTCGTTTTCGAACAATTTAATTTCACATAAGAACATGCTGTTTTCTTTTTGTACTTTTTTTTGAAATTTTTGAAATAATAAATTTTGACTTGCCTCACTTAAAACGACACGATCTCACTGTATTTTCAAAATAGAGGCCTGGAGTTGGTTTTATTCGATTTCTAAGGGATTTTTACATAATACACGTATCCAGAAAAGTAAAAATCAAAAAATTGGTCAACTGGTCCCTTTTCGGATACGCCAGCTCGATAGCAGCTGTAATCATTTCCGAGCCTAGCAGACTACAAATATCGGGTATCACTACTTTTGTAATTACTGTCAAAAGTGTTACTTGCAATGCGACTACATTTCAAGCAATAAGAGTAATCATTTTTCAGACCCCTAATTTATGATGATGATGTTGCAGGTAACAAAGTTCACAAATTTGGCTTTACAAATTTTTTAGGGGAGTTTACAATTTTGAACATCCATAAAAAATTAGGGTTGTCCTTATTTGTATTTTGAAAATTTGTTCAGATTTGCGCTTTCAATGCCGGAAGTTGTTTCAAATAATTCAAATAAAATCCTCAAGAAAGTTTCAGGTCGATCGGACATCGAGAAATGAGCTACATTTTGCTAAACAAACGCTTTAGATAGCCGTTTTTCTCTCTCCTCCACCAATCAACTTAATGATGAGGACCGAATGGAACTATATATAGCAAATAATGTAGAAGTCGAGCACACTTTGGAAATTGAAAATGGCGTATTTTACTGTGAAATGATCCGGGCAAAATATTAAAGAATCCATGTCCTAATTGATAATTGGCAAATATTTACAGTCCAATTTTTTACGTTTAGACCACGCTACGTTTTTCACAAATAATTTTCCGCTCCAAAGCACATCATTCTAAATTTCCAGCATTTTGTTCAAATCTACGTTCTATTCTCTATGAAATATTTTTCAACCTTCCTCCGTAAGTTGGTTATGGGGACTATATGGGAGCCCAAACTTTTCCACAACGCTGTTTAGATCGATGCCGTTATACGTTTTCATTTGTAGATCATAATTTCTAGAAGTTTTCGCCCTCTCAGAATATTATAGGTTTTCGAGTGAGCAATATTTCTCTAGAATTGAAATGTTTTGCACTGTATGTGTTCCAAAATTTTTCACAACCAAAAAATTCACGGTTGAACTTGAAATTATTACTGGTAATACTTGTGATTATAAATGATTGAAATATTGCTAGCAAAGATTATGAACTTGATAATAACTTTCAATAATCTGAATATTAGTGATTTAGATATTGCCTGCAAAGAATATAAACTTAGTATTATAACTTTTAAGAATTTCATGAAAATCCATCAATTTTTTATACTAAACGGCCAATTTGATCAAAAGCAATAGAAATTTGACATCAGTGAGGCACGGATTATTCGATCGAACTCACACTTTTTTGAGAATTCAGATCCGAGAGAATTCTTAAAATAAGGACTCTCTTAATGAAAATTCATAGGTATGTAGTTTGAAAGATTTTTGTTTTTATTCGAGCACCAAGTCGAAACCCTGTACAAAAGCTATCGTTTCTCTTTTTGTCGAAATCTTTTTCCAATGAATCGAGCTTTCTGTGTTCTTCTGAAGTAAATTTTCATAACATGGCCAGGCAATAAGCCACCTTTCTTGATAGCGCTCAACTATTTGTATTAAACCAAGAAATATTGGTCGTGTTCTTGTTGCAGCCGGATGATCCTATTGAAGTACGATGGGCTCATTTATCTTTGCTAGTCGAATTTGCTCTGGAGTTGAAAAAAGCCTTGCAGAGTATCAACGAGCAAAGTTTCAACCATTTTGTATTAAAAATGGGTGAGTGTACTACGATTTCGAGATTTGCGCCTCCGTTTTCGGTTTTTAATTTATGGACAGACGAGTTAGCTATATTTTAGCTAAGGCAGGTGAATCTGCATTATATGTGCGAGTAGTTTCTTCACTTCGGCGGTAAAACGTATTTAAGGGACTAAAGGTTTAAAATTATTTAATAAAAACGACCCCCCCCCCCCGCCGGTAACAAAAATCGATTAAGAAAATCGGCGACTCATTCGTTCGGAATCCGAAATGATGATTTGTAAAATAGAATATTACGCCCCATAAAAATTGAAAGGGCTGTCTGGAAAGAAAGTTATTTATTCGTCGAGTAAAATAGAAAGTTTTTATTATTCGTTCACCACTGTATATAAGTTATATGATTTTGAAAATAACAGAAATATAGCTCGCAGATAATCAGCGCAAACGATTTTTTACGACTGGCCATTTATTTGGAACTGAAACATTAGTACGGAGCTCATCGTGTGTCTACCAAAACTACTGGCACTTTTTCCTGTAAATCATTTTTTTGTACTTATAAATTGAAACTGCACTACGAAAAGTTATGCAGAGAAATTCGGGGTTTATTTTAGAATGGACTGCAATTTCTGCTTGAGAAATTATTCGACCCCAAGTGTTATACCGAATGAGAATTTCGTGAAAGAGTTTGGCATAATATATCCCCGGTTTGAAATTTTTAACTGAAGATCACTGACAATGCCACGATAAGATTTGTTCGCAGTTCCCTAACCTGCAACTCACCATGCCGAAAAACACTTGTGATTTATTTTTCCTTTTATTTATTTTTGTTAAAAATAAGAAAATATCATTGGTGAGTACCCGATTTGGCGAGTACCCTTGACCAGTTTTACTCCAACTTTCGTAAATAATTTTCTTATATATAGAAGGGTGCCACGTTGAAAAATCAGAAATCGAAAATGCGGACTAGACTACCCTCATGTAAACTAGACTGCTCTAATGGGAACTGTAACCCTCAATTTTGACCAGTTGAGTTGCATTTCGGCCATATTTGATGAATAAGAGTGCCCTCTTCCAAAAAGAACTCGCTAATCGTACTTTACTGTTAACTGAGCAATAATATCTATCCTCGTATGCTTAATTGCAGGAATAAATCACGGACCAATTACGGCAGGCGTTATAGGAGCCCGGAAGCCGCACTATGACATATGGGGTAATTCTGTCAACGTTGCTTCCAGAATGGAAAGTACAGGCAAAGCTGGCTGCATTCAGGTGGGTTTAACATTAAGTAGTAGTTCATAGAAAAGTGGAGTGTGTCTGGTAAGTATAATTTATTTAGCACATCTGTCCAAATATACAGTTCAAATGGACTGTTCTCGGATACATGAAAAGCCCCATAGAGATCTAGGTGAAGCACACTGTTAATGAGTTTGGGCATCACATAAGTAGTGAACATTCATACATATAATACATTTATGTAGAATGTATTATGGTATCTCTATCCTGAGTAATTACTATAGATACTAATTATGTATACTTAACATCACACAGAGTTGTGCGAGTATTGTGAGAGATCATAGGTAGTTAGCGTATTTTAGTAATAAGGACGTACTAAAAAGAAGTGGGAGAGGTTTCTCCAGGCATCTTGACTGCTAGTAACATTGACAAAATAAAACTGTTATCCTGTTCGTCTATTTTGAAATGTTTTAGAATTGAAGTCACTCTCTTTATCTTTCAAAAATAATTCGCCTCAAATATGTCAATATTTAGGATCCATTTACAAAACTCACAAGATCTGAACATTATATATCTAAGGAGAATCAACGAACTTAATGAATGTTGGTAACCTACAGAACACATTTCCAGAATGTTTTAGCTTTCAGATTTTTCAGCAAGTTTTAAAATTCTTGTAAGCTTTGTTGGAAGTTCCAAATTTTTAATGAAGTTCTAATTTCTCAATTTATTTTAATTTTTCGTTCACATTGCATTTAGGTCATTTGGTACTTTGATAGTAATCATTCTTTCAAGCTGACAGCTTGCTTTTTGTTTTCTTTTAGATGTATCCTAGAAATTGTAGGTAACCTACAATTTCATAACCGTACATTAAATTTTTTTTTTAAAGCAAATTCGACAACCATCTTTGCCCTTCCAGGTAACCGAAGAAACCTGCAACATTCTGCAGCATTTCGGGTACAAGTTTGAGCAGCGCGGCCTGGTTGCCGTTAAAGGCAAAGGCCAGTTGATGACGTACTATCTGATTGGCAAAGGCTGTCCGCATCCAGTTCCCCCTCCGCTAATGGAAACCGTGCGAGAGGAGGAGGAAGAAGACGACGACGATGAACAAAATAATCGAGAAAGTCGAGACACCGAACAAGAGGCCCTCCTCAAAAAGGAAAATGCACATTAGTTAAACTAAATTTGTACGGAATATTCGACTTTCGACCGTAAGGTGAGACGGCGCATTTCCTAGCGAACGTGATTCGAGAAAACGTAATGCGGTTTTTCTACAATAATACGTTTTTTTCTTAATTTGTAAGTTTTTTTGTGATTCGAATCCAATTACCATAAATATACTCGGTACAGTATTCGTGAATATCTTTATTTTTTCGCTCTTTTTATTAAGTTTAATTTTTACTTGTACAAAAACCTTTTCTTCGAATATTTTTCTACGTTACCATTGTTTTGTGTGTGTATGTGAGAGTGTGTGTATAAAATAATATTGTATATTTCGGGAGAACAATTAACCAACCATTATTATATTCGTACACTAGACTCGAAATATTTAAAAAAAAATTATAGTTATAATATTTTTGTGATACTTTCGTGCAACCAGGTTACAATCATTCGTTTAGCGTGGTCGAGAAACAATAATATTATAATAATTGGTCGGGCAATGCGCATTTTTATACACGTAGAAATACCTCCTTACTCGTTAGTCCCCTCCCCCCTCTTTTTGTAATCGTAATTCCTACAACCATCGTCGATTTTGTTTTCAAATAGCCTAATTGTTATAGATTAGATTTCCCTCCTTTTTTATGTATAAATATTATTATTAAAAAATACTAATTTAATTTTTGTTTCTATTGTGCGCACTATCGAATCATTTTTTTTATTTACTGAGAAGAAAAAGCAAAAGGTATTTATTTATTCAGAATTCTCCTTCTTTACCTGGCTGTCGTGTATTGAACTTCGCAACGAGTGAGTTTGCGACGACGAATTATGCTGTGTACCTGGTTCTATTGGACAAGACGCACGGATAGCGATGAATTATTGATGACTATTCGATGTCGTTCCTAAGGTGCGATTACAACTCGAACGGAAAGCCGATAATTTATGAACCAGCCGTAATGGAAGTGACATTTCAAACAGCAGTTGATTGAGGACGCTGATGAGTGGAAAGAAGAGTGATTGCAAAAAAAGAAACGAAATACTTGACGACTTAATGTATTTACACTGTCAAACCTTGAGTGGTCCTTGTCTTTTTCTGCGAACCTTGTTGTAGTGTTTCGGTATCTGTGATCCAATAAAATTAGATAATTAGACGACTTCGTCCTTTGATGGCTTTATAGCTCCCTCCCGCTTATTGAAAAATGATAGTATCAGGTGCCGTAAGAAGTCTTAGAGAAGTCTTGAAGGGTTTAGATGTGTAGTATCTTGCTATTATGATATGTACACGCTGCTGAATAAAGGTTCATTATTGCTAAGGAAAGTTAAAAATAATTAAAAGCGCTAACGCAGACTTGGAATAACTATAAACGAGTTTGCAGAAGTTTTGAAGTGTCTGAAGCATATCTGAAAGGTATTAGAGAGTCTACAAATTTCTGAAAAAATCATGAAGGGCTTAAACATACTAAAATAGTCTTACAGAAATTTTGAGTAGTTTCAATCGACCTTTAAATCCAGTAAAACCGTCAGATTCTGGAACAAAACCTGAATATTAGTACCTGCATATTTCACGATGAAATATGTGACCGTCCATACTAAAAGGGCACTTCGGTCCAAAATATCGATTTTGAGATTATGTTCGATTCTGGTAGGTCAAAGGGTACTCTTCAACACTGTGAACTCGAAAACGCGAGAAAAAAAAATTCAACGAAATTTACGAGGGCATAAAAAACTGTAATTTTCAAAAATCGGACTATGCACAAAAATACAATGCGAACGCAATGAAAAGTTTGAAAACAGTAACTCACTGCGTGACATCAGAGTTGAAGGTCGAATAACGGAACAAAAAGGTAAGACAAAAGGTCGGAAATAGGGAAAAAATCAAACAAAAAACACGTTCTACAACAACGAGAAAAAAACATTGATAACAACATGTTTTAAAACAAAAAAACAGTTGTTTTGTTTTTTAACCCTGGCTCCAGAGCTTCAGTCTCCAGATAAAACTCCGGAGATGAAAAATCTTCTCTCCTTTAACATCACTACGTGATAGAAAGCACGAAAGTGCGCGTCGATAGGTTACCGCGTTCTCGAGATTCACGTTTGAATTTTTAAAAGTGTCTCCTGTAAAATTTATGTTTTGGACCGAAGTGCCATTTTAGTATGGACGGTCACATATTTTTTTATTGCTTTCAACACGGAGAATGTGATACAAAACCCTATAAATTGTCAACATTTGCTGGTAATTTTTTTATGCATGTAAGAGTGATTTTGTTTTGAAACTTAAACTTGTTCCGAAACCCTGGATCCACTGCTAACCCGTTTACATTTATCAATCCATCAATCTGTGTACTCAGTCTAGATTAAATTTTACGAGTATAGTTTGTTCTTCCCCAAGTAAATGAAATGGGGCGAAGGATAAGTTTTATAAAACCTTCCAAAGATTACTATTTACAAAAATTTCCTTCGCACATCAAACTACAAATCTCTTGCCTAGATTAACAGGTCATTCTGTTGATATTACAAAACCCCTTCGTTTCGCATTCTTTCCGAAAACTTTTCAACGAATATAGTCGACGCAATTTACATACTTAATTAGGACTAATTAAAAACCGTCCAGGAACTTATTATTTTGTTAGGAAATTGGATAGGTACTTAATTTAACGACATCACGGCTAATGACTGAAAATAGTTATAAAACCCTCTGGGAATGCACTTTTACGCTGTGTCTCTATTTACGAATGCGGCAGCCTGGCCAATGTTCAGATGGCGCTGATATTTTCTTGTTAGCTGGCTAATTAACGAACTCCTCGTTCTCAATTAATTTGTCGTTACGAGACATTTCACGGTTCGAAGTTGCTGGCATTTGAATGGGTAACGTGATTCCTTCTAATTATCGACCATTCCATTGAGGATTAGTAGTTGTATACAAAATGGGAGAACATTATAGCAAAGTGGAATTATAGGTCTCGATTATTTTATATCTTAAAGCAGGTCCGTAAAGTGACCTCTCTTTCAGACGGGACAGTTTGAGGTAAAGTTATACTTTTAAGCTCAAAAATACAAAGAAAAACAAAAAGTCTTAAGCTACTTTCTGAGGACGGCAAACTATCAGCTCAGAGGAGGAGGAGGAAAAGAGAGGCGCGGTGTCACTCCACCTGACACTACCTACGAGTTTGTCTTAAAGTAAATCGTGACACACTCCAAAGCAATGATAAGATGTTGAACAGACACAAGTACTGCAAAGAGTTTGTTGTATTTAAAATTAATGAAAACAAAAATTCCAATATTTATTTACAACACGATTCGAGAATGAATCGGAACAAAACTATTCAAGTATTTACAGATAACCGCTGGAAATGGTATTTACAGTCGAGGAAGGAGATGAATAGCAAACGGAAAGATTAATGATTCCACAATGACATCGTTTACCACATTTAATACCAACATTTCTAAGATTATCGTAGAATATAGTTTAATATCTTTGGTACACAATTATTAAAATTTACTAAATACAAACAGTCTACGCTGATTTAGTTCTCGGTTATCGAAATTTGATTGTTCAGCGCGAATTCGAAATGGTTCGTTCAGCGATGTACGTATCAAAGCGGCTTTTGTTTTCGAAGGACATTTCAACTTTCCTAATTAGAGAACTGAATGAACAAGTAAAAAGGAAACAAATCATCAATTTTTTTCGATTTTTCGATCAACAAGATCGACCGAATGAGTACAAATTGTTTTCAATGTTTGCCAGTTTGTCGAAATATATTCCCACCATCACCCCTTCATAAATCAATATATTTGTATTCCCTTAAATTAGACGCCACAGTTCTTCACTCCTTGTTCTACTTTTTTTTTTTTCTTTTAATTTTACCATTATGAAGTGAATTGAAGTTGGTAGAAAAATAAGAAAAAGCTGCAAATGCTGATACCGATATGTTTGAGTTTTTTGAAAATTTACTTACAGCAAACGTTTCTTTAATTGATTAGGAATATCATCAACATGCAGTCTCAGAATCTGACACATGATATCCATATTGAACCCTTTACATTTTCTTTACTTCTATCCTTCTTTAAATACCTTAGTTTTTATAATTACTGAAAATGAATATCAAAAATTAATTTCATAACTCAAAAAACCCAAGCCACGATATTCATCTCAAACTGATAATTTTTTCTGGATCCCTCTTCAACTGTCGCTCCCATCCTAAGTACTTCAATTTTCATAATTGCGTTAGATTAACGTCAAAATTTTATTTCACGACCCCTGAAACCCAAGAAACTGTATTCGTCACGTAAGAATAAATTCTTCCTACTTCAATCCTCAGCTCCCCCCTCCCCCCCTAGGTGCCTTATATTTCATGACAACTCAAAAGCAATGTTGTAAACCAAGTCCTCACCCCCCCAAAAAAAAACAAAAACAAAACGGGGAACAATACCTATCTCGAACGTACTAATTTCCCCCCTTTTCCAGCCCTCTTCCAGTCTCTAGATGCTACAATTTTCATGACAGAAAAAAGTTAATGTTGAAAAGGAATTCCACGACTCAGAGATCCTACTAGATAAAGCGTTACCTATAATACAATTTATGCAATTTTTTATCGTCACTTCCATCAAAGAGGCCCAAATTGCAAGTTATCGAGAAACAGATAATTTATTTAGCTTCAAAACTTAAATATCGGTATGCCGGGTTTTTTTCGTGTTTGAGCAAGTCTTAAATATATTTTTATTCAAGCCTTCTGGAAACTAATAAAGGGTAAGGAAACTAGGGAAGAAATTTAGAAATAGGTAGATGCAAGGGCTAAAAGTAAGTCCGATGTCAAGTTGCACCAAAACTGGTCACAAAGAGGATACGGCCTGTGTTAATGGGTAAAGCGACAAGAGCTGTTTTGCTCTTTCTCTCTGAGAATTCTGGGCAGTTACAAAAAAACTGGGGGGGGGAATAGGAAGGGAAAAAATCTTCTATACAATTTTACGAGAAACAATGATTGCTCACGATAATTTTTTTTGGTTCTAATTTGAAAGTTCTCAATATTTTAGCCCAAAGCTCCTGGAGGCGGAACCCTCCGCCACGAGATTAGTAACGCGGGTATTTTATGTGCTTTCTTCTCTAAGACTCTTGGAGGACCCACACACAAAATGTCTGCTAAGCACTCACTAGTTATCAGGAAAAAATGCTGTATTTTGTTCTAGGTACTACGAGTACTTAACTATATTTGAGGTAGTTTTTCGAGCACCTTTTTTTATCCTAATATTTCATGAAATTTTCTCTCTTTCCTCCAAGTAAATATAATACTACCGTTCATCTTCGTTTTCTAGTTACTTTTTTCATTCGATTCTAAATTAAGTAAATTCGAAACCCTTCCCTTTCAAAAGAGTTACAGTACATTGCAAATTTATTATCAGTGGTAGTTCGCTGGAATAAAATGAAACAATAATGACATCACAACCGACATCGACAGAAGTAGGTAATCAAATAAAAATGAATTGCAAGACTGTACATAATATACTCTTTATTGACGCAGCCTAATTTCATAAATAATAATTCGGCCGCGCCGGGCAGAAGGAAAGGCAAACAATAATTTCAACGTCTGCAAACGGAAACCATCCATTGGAAATGCGAATTTGAATATTTAATTCGAATAACGACGGAAACGAAAGTCGAGTACCCCATAAATATAAACGGACCGAAGCTTTTTCGACTTCACACAATACAGGGATAATATGCGAAACTTAAAAATAACAACGATATCTGCTTCGGTATTTGAGCAGGAGTCGAGGCTGAATTCAAAATTATATTTATTGAACGTGGTTTTACTGGTTCATTAAAGTTCGAACGGCAGATGAAGTCGAAAGAGAAGGAAATATTGAAACTGACTAAAGAAAATCCCATTCTTGTCGTCACGGTAAAATATATACCTACTCGTATGTTATCGGATTTAGAAGACGAGAAAAAACTGATACGAGTGAAAAATATTAATTAGAACTTGAGCAATATAAATTGCTGAACTTGAACTCCGATTCGGTAGTGTGGCGTGTCTGTTCCTAAGTTATACATTTACCAGCTCGAAGGATAAAAAGTAAAATGACACTGAAAACGGCAAGAAATACTATTTTTTTAAAAAACTGACGAAACTGGATAACACAAGGTATTCTATCCAGAAAAGAGGTGATCGATTTTCATCGTTAAGACGGTCTTCCAAAGGAGAGGAAAATTTATCTGTCACATCGTAAAAAAATATAATAATAAAAACGGTAGGCTGCTAACTATATTGAAGAAAAAATACGAGGAAAAAAACGAACGCAAACTGCTACAATTTTCTATTTGGGTAGTTTTTTCACGTACCTCATTTCTTATTTTAACAATATACCAATTGCACGTATCACTATACTTGGTATAATCCCACAAGTGCGTTTTATTCCGAAAGACTCCAAATACGAGTATAGGTAGGTAATTGTGTCTCCTCTTTGTTTTTTCTCTCTGTCTCTCTTTTATGCTTTCAATATAATAATGGAGAAAAGCTAAAGTCACAGATGGCACAGCCTGATTTCAGAATCATAATAAATCGACTCAATGCATACATGACTATGTGAAAGTGAACGCTCAACATAGTCCCCGCAGAGGTCATTCGGGATGCCCTGCATGAAGACGAAACTGAAGAAAGAAAAGAAGTGAAAAAAAATGGTCGAAAGTTCTTTGTTAGAATTGCAAAATATGATCTTGGTACATAAGAAAGTTGAAAAGTGGGGGTATCACAGAAGCGTAAATTTTGGTGAGCGAGAATAACTTTTAATTATAGTAACGTCATCAGAATCCTTCAGGTTCATAACTGAGGGAAAAGATGAATAAAATCGCTCTTATAGGTTATGACTTGCTTAGTATATCTGAAAGTTAATACTTGAACAAAAATTGAAGCGCTTTGAATTGTCTGTAAAAAAGGGATCTTATATTTTTTCTATCTACTTTAAAAACGTGATAATAAGAAAAATAAGCACGGGCGTGGGTCAGCACTGCATGTTCAATGGGTAGAAATTTAGAACATAATATTTTTAGAGATGTGAAACACCCGCGGATCCGCAGCTTTCCAACTGAAAAAAGTAGCCAGCCTATTCCTTCCCTCAATTTTCGCTCATGCTTAATATTTAAAAATTATTTCTATAAAATAACGTTCATTTTCCGGAATTTATTGGTTTTGAAAGCCCCTTCCCTCTTCGTTGATATTAGTATCGTTCTGGTTGGCTTCTCCACTCAGAACTGAGTGTTTCCTATTCATCCTCCCATCACGATGCTACAATTTTAAATTTACAAAAGTCAAACAAATAACAAAAGCAAATAAATGAATCACCAAAATCTATATTTTGTAATAATTATGTATTTTGAAAAAAATGTATTCCCGGTTTCACAATTTTCAACGTGATTATTAGATAGTTCAAAGATCTTTGATACTCCCAAGAGCAAGCATACCAATTTTATTAATTAAACTTCCAAACGTCCGAAAAATTCCTCTACCAACGAAATGTCTTTCAAAAAACAATAAAGCATAAAAAAAAATTATTTATATGAAATCTGAGGGGTGATGATAGAGCCAATATAAGGGATGAAAAATATCAGAGGTTAAACGCTGCAAAGTCGAGGTACGAGTTCGGTGTTAATTAGTTGGTGTCTTCTGAGTTTAAGGAGCTGGATGACCTCGGAAGAAGTCAAAAACCTCAATTCTTCATTAATAAGAGCATGTATCAGGTGAGGCAGTGCAGAGGATCATTTTAAACTCCCATGCATGAGGTTTCTGAAAAACTAAAAGACGTATTTTTGGCGGATGATGGATCCCTAATTTTTCAAGACATTTTATACTTTTAAGCCGTACTAAGCTAGCCATAAATCTAATTCCGTATTTGAAAATCCTCCCCCCCCCCCTCAAAGAATGAGAAACCGAGTGGTCTGAACGAATGATTCTACTTTTAAAATTTATCCTCGTGGCTCTGAGACTCGACAAACCAAATTTCATGTTTTTTATAACGAAGTGCAAGATTCTGAGAAAAGGTTTCATACATCAGTCCTAGTATATCCCAAGAAATGATAACCATTTGCATGCCCTCCAGACGGGGTAAACTGTATCGAGAATACTGAAATCCCAAAATCCCAATAACTTGTGGCGCTGAGTAATTGCGAATGATAGGACTACCATTTACTTCGAAGTTAGATTACAAATCAATTAGTTAATTTTTCTGACAGTAAAATATAGTTAATAAAGAATTGAAAAAAATTTGCATTCCACTGCAACGATATTTCTCTTAAATTATTGAGCTTGGCTCTGATAACAGCCTTTAGTTATACACGATAGGCACCGGTTTATGAGCATGACCTAACTGCTTAATTTCAACAATCTACCAATACCAATACGTAGATATCAAATCGCACCCCCGAGGTACTCCGAGGGTAACAGAACAACTATCGTCCTGCAAATCATCTTCCATGTAGTCAACTCGTCACACCACCAAATCCGATATCTTCGCTCGAATTTTCAAAATCTAAGTAAACATAAAAATTATCACACGAGCTATTAAGCAGCTCTAGTGGTTGTTTACAAAACAAGGGAGGCGAGTATGAAAACTCGGATTGTACATTTTAAACGGAAGAGACGAGTTCGTCGTTAATGTTCGTCGAATGATTAACGTGCCCCAAGGGATGGGACACAAGCAAACCTCACGTCCTCACGTATTTGAATACAATACCGAAGACCATAAGACTGACAACGAACAACACGATGACTGTGATTATCTTGGCAACGGCGTTCAGACCGGTTTCGGTCGGATCCGGTCGATTGGAAGCACGTATATGCGACGGACGTCGTTTACCAGCCAGACCTTTGGCCAACGCTGGAAAAGCTAGACTCTGAGTGAAAGTCAGCTTATGAATGGAGTGCGACAGGCTACATTGGCCGATGCTGCTGCGTGCGGCCGCGTGTAGTAAGACGTACTCGAGGTCAAGAGCATCGAACAGCGAATATCTGAAAATACGAGTAAGCACGATATATTGGTGCTGGTTTAAAAAGTTAGGTTTGGTCGAAAGGTTCCTCAAGTACTAGTAGCCGGAACTCGTTTGGAATTTTTCCACCACAGACGAATACTTTCGGGAAAATGTAAGAAAAATATGTAATTCTCGTCACCTGGTCATAGCGCTGCTTCTGCGCCGACGATCCCACGGATCGGAGTGACGAGCGCCGAGTTGTGGAATCGCTCCAGCGCCGGCTATACTGGCCATTGATGAGGCCGTCGAAGAGGACCCGGAACCCGTATTAACGTAGTCTGTCGTCTCTTCTATGGTAACTTGCTCGCTAGGTGAAAGCGTTCTAATGAGGCGTGCGTGATTTGGATGAAGAAATGAGCAGCTGGTTCGACGGCTCCGGTTTGACGGCGTGGGAGACAGTTCATTGCTGGACTGGTAACATTGACTAGGTCGCGGTGACGGACTCGCCTAAAATGAAAGAAATTTCACAAATTTCAATACTGAACTTATAATAAGAATAATAGCGGGGACATTTCTTGGAACCCTCAACTGAATAAGGATGCCTGATGAAAAGAGATACATAGAAAAATAAGAATGAGGGAAGGAAAAAAGGAAAGTAAGAAAGAAAAGAAGAAAGAATGACAAGAATTGTGACGAATGAAAAAATTGGAAATTTGATTTTTTTATTGGAATTCGGGATGGACTTTGGTAATTTATCTCGGGTCATACTCGATGAATATGATACAAAAATATGTCGGCTTCGAGAACTCTTGAAGAAGTCAAAGTTCCTTAAAAAGCCCTAATAACGTTTGGAAGCGTCTCAAACAAGTAAAGAACCTCAACGAGTGTAAACATGCTTATAAAAGACATCAACAAGCCTTGACTAGTCTGAGTAGATTTGTAACAAGACTAAGGTGTCTTAATCAAGTCTGGGAGATTTTTCTTAGAGCTTAGTCAAGGAATATCGAAGCGTCTCAGTTATGCCTGGTTGTGCTTTGATCACTTTCTGGAAGAGTCTCAATGAGTCAGAGGCCTTCAGATTGAGGTGGGTGGCGACAGTGTCTGCTTGGATGGCAATCAATTATTGGGCGGTGGATAATGAGTGGTGTATGATAAGTTAGACATGATGGTGGTGATAGCGAAGTAGGATGAATTTGTGGGTTGCTCTGCTGTGATTAGTTTGTGGTGACCGAGCTGCGCTCTTCCCGAATGGTCAAGGTATTGATATCGTAATATGCGATAGATATACCAACGAGTATCTCTCTCTCTCACTTCTCCTAACACGTTAATTCCTGTTCCTATGTACATGTTCGTTCCTGATAATACTATTCCTACCACTCATCTTCTTCGATATTTATCGACTTTTCCACTTTTCTGTAACTTCCTGAACCTATCAAGAGAAGGGGAAAGCTCATCGTTGACGATTCGAGGAAATGCGGCAGGGAGGACTGGGTTCCTGGACAGCAAAGCGGGAAGATCCTAACGGATTCTTGTGAGCTTGGAGTTTGCCTTTTCTGTAAAAAGCGTGAGTTCGCCTCTTCGTAAGTGTGAGGGAAAGTCATCGTTTGATTCGTTTTGAGGAGAGTGTCGTAACTCCTCAGCACGCGCGCGATTTGCCGAAACCGTTGAGCCTTTTCGTTTTCGCGACCGACCAGCGGACTCCTGACAACGTGTCGAGCACATCTCTTGCTCCACGTTCGCCAGCACACGAAAGTTCCAGAGCCGTCCGATATCTGGAAGAAGTCACCGTTTTCCGTCTACTTCCACCGACGAGGAACATCACCGATTTTGGTAAATAAATAGTCTTTTCGTTTCTGTGTTATTCGTAAGCTATTTTATCTTTGTGTGTTTGTGTCCCCGATAGACCATTAGGTCAGGGTAGTGCCTATACCACGAGATATTACGATTTCGGATACTCAGTCCAACTCTGGGTTACCTCGTACATACTTCACACAAGATCGTCAAGCCTCCAGTGTCGGATCCTTCACCCTGTAAGTCCCTTGAGCTAGTCGTGGCGTAACAGTGGTTCCTCCTCCCAAAACCGACCAACCCTCCTGTATCCTAAAGGAGCTTCGCCGTCAGTTACCACAAGTTAATACTGGAAAATTCTGAAAAAAACCTTAAATTATAGGTCTGAAAGAATCTCAAAAAAACATCTTAACGAGTTTAAAAGTCGTCTTAGTCTAGAAGAACTTCGAAGGTTATTGAAAGTCTTATAGAATATCAATCGAGACATGAAGAGAGGTTCAACGGATCTTCAACATATTTTGAAGAATCCTACACAGTCCTAAGTGGGTTGAAAGAGTCTTGACAAGTCATTAAAACTCCTATCAATTCCGGAAAAGTTTCAGCAAGGTCCTATAAGCCTTCAGTTATCTTAAAGAGGGTTACACATGTCTGGAAGCGGTTTAAGGAGTCTTAAGCAAGTCTTGAAAAGAGAGACCTAACGATTCAAAAATATGTTTTAAGGAGACTTTGAAAGTTTGAGGAGGGTTCGGAAGAGTTTAATGGACTTAAAACATTTCAAAAGTAGTTGAAAAGAGCTTCAACAAGTCGAGAAGATTCTTAAGCGTGTTTCAAAGACGCTCAATGACGTCCTAAAGATTCCTTATTGATTCTGGTTAAGTCTATATTAGTCTTGAACAAAATTTCGACAACCAAGGGTACTTTTAACGAGCTGCTACGAGCCCTAATGAGTTTTAAACAAATCCACGAGAATTTTGAACGGGCATGATATCTCAAAGTGCCTTAAGCATACTACGTTGTACTTATCTAGTATTAATACCCAGCATGTCTATAAAATTCACGCCTCCATTTTTATATTGACCACGAAATCGGATCGAGATGCGACAAAGCTGAATCTCCATTTAGTAATGTTCAATTTCCTGTTGAGTAATGTATTTTTTCTATTTCCCTAAGAGGGGAGGCTGAAACATTTTAAGGATTTTTAGATGAGATCATACCAAAAAACTATCAAAATAGGGTCTTCTTGAATCGCTAATTTCGAATATTTAATCAAATTCTGAATTTGACCTCGACTGGGACCTCGAAATTCAAGTTAACTCGTGAAATAGGTAACATTAATTTATTTTAGAAAATCGAACAAAATATTGAAAAGGAAGTATTCCGGATCCTTAATATCACAAATTTGGTCGAATTTTTGATCCAATCTAAAGTGAAGCCTTTTGCCTTATTTCAACCGAGACTTTCAAATTCCCAAATCGAAGTTGGATTATGATACATTCAAAATCGACGATCTAGAAATCCTCATTTCCAATATTTTATTCAAATTTTCAACAAAAAAAAAAAAAGAAGTAAATTTTATCCACTTTATTAACGAAATTTACATTTTGGGCCAAAAAATAGAATCTGGTCACAAAATCTGATTATAGATATTCAAAACCAGCGACACAAAAAACCTATTTCGACAGTTAGCTTAATATGTTCGGAGTTGAAAATCCAAATTTAGTGGTACATTCCAGCTTTCCTTTTAGGAGAGAGAAGATCTTTTCACTTCGAAAAAACTTGACATTACCAAATGAAGATACCGATTTGTCACACATCGATCCGTCTTCCGGTAAATAATGAAGATGGGCATTACAGCACTAGCCCTTCAAGCCATTTTCATACGTTACCCTAACTTTCAATCTATAAGTTCGACGCTCAATTTTCAATTTTTGTTCAAATTTTCGGATCACCTATAATACGTTTTTGTGATTCCAGACTAGTATACCGATTCCAGTTTCAAAGATTAAAGCGAGCAGATTGATTTTCGATCTCTGTTTCATCAGGAAAATCCTCTAACTTCTCGAGTGGTTTAATTAAAGCTGCGCGTGAGTCTAAATCGACGCGACTACTTCATCCCGATGTCATTCACCAGTGGTTACATTAAGATTTTTCGAGAAGAAACTTTTTAACCACGAACTTCGTTTCACAACTGACCTCGTATCGCAAAATAATTCGGCACCCGAAATGTATCCAGGGTCGTGAAATAAACGCATTTAGACGAATGAATTTTTCATCGGTGGATCCTCTTTCCTTTTCCCCATTCGGCAATACGAGTAAACCCAATAAACTAACGTAAATTAGTAATAAATTCGCCTACCCGAACGTCATGCGAGAATTTATGGCAACAAGTGAGTAGATATATAAAAAGCTGTACCTGAACAGAATCGATTCCGGAATCACTCTGTTGAACGTTACTGGTGTCCTCGCAATTGAAAATGAAATGCTGGCCCGTGGTTTGCGTTTTCTCTGGTGAGTCTTGACTTGGCCATACCTGCAGTAATGGTAGTTGAGGGCCGGTTGTTCTCAAATCTGCTCCGCCTTCGATCGTTCGCTCGCAGTCACTTTCCGCTTCTGAGGTTGCTTTCTGCTTCGAGCTTCCCCATAGTTTGCGTAAGTTCCGCAATGGCATCTGGAATATTAATGCGGTCATTAGAATCCAAGCCGCTAATATTGATTTTCTTTCACAAACACTCGATGATCAAAATTCGTTTGTTGTACAGTATTATACAAGAACGTGTTCGACACTGAACTTAAAAAAACATTCTGCCATCGCTTTACACGTGTTATATGGCAAGCGTGGAGCTTCTCAATTTTAAGAGCTGTTTTGACCACATCAATTTTCTTTAATCTTTCGAAATACAAGTTGAATTCGGGCGTGCGAACAAAAATTGCAACATCGGGCTTGAAATGGAACAGAAATGGTGGCAGCTTTTGAGTACCTCGTGAAACCTTAACATTCATTTTACAAAATTCATTGGTGACCAGCTTTGTTCAAGATGCAATGGAAGAGTAAGCGGCGAACTGAGGGTAATAGTGATACAAGTATCTTGATACGGCGTATAAAAAATGTATGAACTTTGGAATTTAGTCCTCTTCCTAATGTTTATTACGGTGATCTTCAGTTCTCGATGGAGAGTATACTGGAAGTTTGATAAAAGGACAACGCAGAACACACTCAGAAATTATGAGCTAGAAAACATTCCAGTCATGTATGATGGCCACGTGCCGGACAAAAAGCAGGATAACTAGAATTTTTCAAACGTGATCAGTTCTAATTTTACATTCTTGTCGGCAGCAATCGAGGATTCAATTTTGGACCTAATAGGGAGCTTCATTTCCCCCCTCCTCAGGACACTTACTTGGCTTATGTCTGCCTCCTGTTCTGCATTTAACATCTCGCTCTCTATCCGGCTATCTGTCTACTGGTAGACTCCTACCAGCAAGCCTGTCTGGCTGTCTAGTCGTATTTCTGGGCGGTTGTCTCTGTGGCTGTCCTTTTTCTGACTTCCGAAATTCTTCTAAGGGAGGCTGAATGCAGGGGAAGGCTATGTACTTAGGAAAGCATACAGAGAAGGTAGATAAATAGACCGATGACAAAACAAGAATGTAGAGGATGAGAGAGAGAGAGAGAGAGAGAGAGAGGAGAGAGAGAGAGAGACACACACACACACACACACACACACACGAAGATAGATAGACAAGTCGGAAATTGGACAGACAGCCCTTCTCCCTATCTACAAAACGAAGTCGGGAGACAAGATCTCCTCCGCTCTTGGGATGATAAATCTAAATACCCGTCTTTGTCTCTGGAGCAGGTAGACGAAGAGTTAAAAGCCAAAACGATATCTTTTGCTTTCTAAGTCTTGCACTCAGTGGATACCTCCGCTTCTCCATATTCGCTTAATATTTCCAAAATCATACTTCAGATGGCTCGTAACTCAGAATAAATGCATTTCGTAATATTCAGCCTCCAAGCACTCGTATCGCAACCGTTTTACTCAAAATTTAAAACGCGAGTACAGAAAATAAACTTTCTCAAAAATTTTCCATTAAGTTAATCGGGGATTTTGAGTTTCAGACAAACGCCGCTGGTGTCGTGTCTACTTTCTGCGAAGTACGAGTACGTAAATATTTGTAAGCCTGCCTTGTGGCGCTTGAAAATTTTGCCCTGAAAAGTTACTTGGCACCCGAGCGAGTCTCGAGTCTGGATCAATGCCATTTGATAAACATCCGCGCTGACCTAAGTGGTGGTCTTTTAAAACGCTAAATAAATTACACCGTGAAATATACGTGCAGCAGCTAACGTCCAATATTTCGTTTATGCACGGAATGTCTACAAGAACGCGAGTATAAATAAAAGTCGATTAAGAAGACGTGAAAAGAGTCGTCCTAGAAAGCATTAGTTCTCATTTGATTTCCTGTATTCTGTTAATCCACTGCACCGACAGCAGGAGTTCTAAAGCGTGAATTTCACTCGCTGTCTTTCAAGATTGTTTCGAAATGGGACTTCTGAATTAGATATATGGTGGGGGAGGTAATGAAGTTATGAATAAGAACTTACAGAAGTGATTTATTTAGGTCCATGTTGCCAGTTACTCGTGTTTCAAGTTTGTAATTATTTTGTGTATGGTAACCTCATATTTTATGCTCATACTCGTATCCTTTCCGGGGTACTCTAAGACGACCGTTCGAAGCTGATAACTTCAAGACTTCCTACCCGGGCTTCAAGGTCGTAAAAAAAGTCAAAATTCTGCGCTAATTATATGCAATGAAGAATATTGTGCCCAACCGCTTTTCTGCATTACAAGGACAAGGAAATCAAATTCGTTGGAGAGGGACATGTCATCATCCCTCCTCAACACTATACTGCACACTGGAATGTTTGCAGAAGAGAATTGAGCACAAAATCTTCGGGTACCGACTCAGAATTACACAAAACTATTGAAAATTTTGGCACCGTACTTGACCTTTTCTAGCAAATGAAAGGGTGTATGTCACAAATCCTAAATGTTGGGTGGGAATAGCTCGGGAGTGAAGAAAGCACTAATTCGGGTTTTGTCAGCGTTAGCGCCCCTCACGGGTAACGCTGGCATATGACATCTTCCCAACCTAACAAACTCTGACCTCACCCTTAGAATACGACCGCATGGTAAAACCAAAAACGCAGCGGTACGGTCTCTGTATGTGATGAATCGTTAAATGCGTTACACGTCCTTCGATGAATAACATGGTAGCAGAGCGTGGTTCGCGTCAGTATTCGTTCTAAGATACCTTTTTCCGTTCGACCTTTGTTTTGATTCGAATTAAATTTTTGTGTATTTACGACATGTGGTGTATATTCGCGCGAGTGAAGAAGTGAAAAAGTAGTTCCTTGTTCTTGTTCTCGGATTTATTTTGTTCTTGAAGTGAATTTGATTTGATATATATAGTCGAAAATTCGAGTGTTCTTGTAATACTTTTTCTAGTGGTGAGAACGTGCTGCTTGACAACATGACCGGCAGACGCAAAGCAGTCCCCACAAAAATAAAAAAGAAACCTGCCCAAAACGAACCTTAATTGGTACCAGAAGATCCCCCGAATATGCAAACTATCACAATTGAAGACTTTATGCAAACGGCTGAGTTCCAATCGGCACTTGAGCAACAAGTACAAAAACGAATGTCCGAGCTTCGTCTCAATGAGAAGACTACAGATGACGCACTACTCAAGCAAGCTGCTCTCGATCGACAGTACTCGTCGAATGTAACGCCAAGGAGGGTTGAAGACCACCAGCGATTGACTGGGTGGCGCTCCTGGAAACAATGGGAGCAAATGCTGACAACTGATCTGAGACAGATCGGCCTGGATGGCTTCCTGGAGTCCCCGGAGCCGGAGACACTCCCTGTCTCTGTGATGAAAATGAAGCAGCTCAATGCACAGGCTTCGAATGTAATAAAAGATGCCGTATCCAAAAACATAGCCTCAATGTTAACGACACAGTCAGCGTTTGAAGCTTTTGTCCAACTCAAAACGCTCTATCAATCAACGCCAATGGTCCAGGACTTTGATTTGTACAAACGTTTAATCAGAATTCAGATGAAGCCTGGATTCGACCCGAATCGCTTTGTGGGAGATTTTGATCGTCTAATTGGAGAGTTTGCTGATGAAGGCATACTCTTCCCAGACCGTTTCTTGAAAGCTATGTTTTTTCATAAGATTAGCGGCCTAGAAGATAAAGATTCTCCATATTTTACATACTTTCATAGTATAAGCGCACTTCCGGAAAAAATGCAGACCTGGGAACTAATAAAATCACGTTTTCTCGCAATCACACCTCCTAAGAGTGATAAAGAGAAGAAGATGAAATCAAAGGCCGATAGTCAACTGTCGACATGTGAGTCATTAATTGTAATACCATATAGTAATCGTGTAATCGGTAGTGAACTCTGCAGTGAGGGAATCCTAGGACGATCTCCAGCAGATGAAGCTAGTTCGTTGTTATATAGCGACAATCTGAAACTGAATCAGTGGCACAAGTTTGAACACGAAGACGTCTTGTTCCTCGAAGAGAATATGACAAACGTAAGCAAAATTATAACTAATACCTTCTTTTCAGGCAATACATCTGAGCCACCCGCTCAAGCTAAACACGAAGGGTCGCGGAAACGCGCCGCGACTTTAAACGACCACCCCTCTGAGGAAAAAAAGGCCAAAACAGAAAACATAAAAGCAGGTCACAGCGGAGCTAAGCCGGTAACTCGTCCGTCACCTTATACGGAAGAACAACGTGAAAAGCTCAGAAACGCAACGCAAGAGCAGCGCAATGCGTGGAGGTGCAAAACGTGCGGCATGTACTTTCATGGTGATAAGTGTCCGCATGGTGCACCTGTCTGTTTTCGGTGCTTCAAAGTGGGCCACCTAGGCAAAAACTGTCGTAATCCGATTTACATACCTAAAAGTGAGTCTAAAACGATTACCACCACACGTGATTTTTCGATAGAGAAAATTGCATACATTGACTCAGCAGCAAACAATCACGTCTACTATGACATTTCGGCATTTGAAAATTTTGCAAAATACGACAAAACACATGCAGTCAAACTTCTTAATGGAGTTGAAACTGCAGCAATCGGTCAGGGAGACGTGCTGTTTGTCAGCGTTAGCGCCCCTCACGGGTAACGCTGGCATATGACATCTTCCCAACCTAACAAACTCTGACCTCACGCTTAGAATACGACCGCATGGTAAAACCAAAAACGCAGCGGTACGGTCTCTGTATGTGATGAATCGTTAAATGCGTTACACGTCCTTCGATGAATAACAGGTTTTCTGGCACAAAATGTCACAAAATTATGACACTACTCATGTGCCTTGAAATAATATCGAACAACTACACGTAACACTTCCCTAACCACCATATTTGAATATTCTAGGAGCAAAGGATGGGGGTCAGCAAAAAATTTCGAGTTTTTATCGAATTCTGGCTCAGTAGTTTTAAATTTCACAAAATTATGGCAACACCTTCAACCCCCAGATCCCCTGATAGGGGTTGTCAATATGGATTTCTCTTTTGAGGAGGGATCGGAGACTGTAGTTATACAACCTATTGAGATCAATAAGTAAAATAAAGTACACTTTCTAATTTTGCTTACTAATACTTTCAAGTATTCCAACTTTCTCTTACCGGAAAAAAAGTTTTCTTTCTAACTTCATTGATTTCCATGTTCCTAGATTATAACTGTCGTAGTACAAAGCGTTAACCCTGATTCAAAAAGTGAGTTGAAGATACAAAAAGAAGAAGACTCAATCGGATGTTTCTGAAATTTTTCCAAAGACAAGAACTAGTTCAATGATGATGCGAGCTTACGGCAAAACTGAAAGTTTCATGTAATTTTGTAGCAACACCGATTGCAGACAGCATAATATGAGAAGAAGTAGGGTGGTCCTTATTTTGCGGACTTTCACTTTACTTTTTTGCCTGTCCCGCCTCCATTGATTTGCTGCCCTCTAATACTAATATTTGCAAATTTTGATTTCAACCAAATAATATTAACATGTGCCCAAACGCCTCCTTCCCTTCTCATGGACAAATACGCAGTCTTTTGATATCTTTAGTTCAAATTTATCTCTCACGGTCTTTATGAAATCTAGAAATTCGGGATGTAGTTTATTTGTATAGCTTATATGACGTTGTTTAAGAACAAAATACAGTAGACTCCGGGTTAACCGACCTAATCGGGGCTGAAGGTTGGTCGGATATCGAAAAAGGTCGGATAATCCGAAATGAATATTTTCACCGTCCAAATAACGAGCAGAAAATTGAAAAAGAAATTATTTATTTAGAAAATTGAACTTTGGAGTAAAAAAGGAATAAATATGTGAAAAAACAATGCTTATATAATAACAAATAACAAATTATAATTTTTCAAAAGAGTTGGTGACCAAATTTTTTTTTACCGCGCTTATTCTTTTGGCCGCGTAATTTTGCAACGCCGCGCCGTCGCGCCGGTCGAACAAGGCACGTAATGTATCTACAGGCATTCCAAAATCAAAAATTGGGTGTCTAATGTAGAAATTCGAATTAACCGACCTTGGTACGTCAGATAAGGCGAAGGGTAGGATCGGATAAATTTGAGTCGGAAAACCCGAAAGTCGCATAATTCGGAGTCGGATAATCCGGAGTCTACTGTAATACAATCTAACGATTCTATTGATAGTGTTCCCTTTCAGGATGGCGCCAAAAAGGAACCAAAAAATTTGGTTACCAGTTTTTTTCATCACAGTACTCACTTTATAATTTCCAAGGTCAATAAATTCTGTTTTGATAGTGTGTTGTGGATCAACTCTCACCTCCTATATCGGCACTTGGAAGAACTACCGCCAAATTTTGGCAATATTTTTGACATGATACCCGGTTTATCGGATTTTGAAATCACTCAATCCGATTTTAAGGCTTCGAGATGAAGAGGATTGAAAGAAGATTTGAGCGAGTCTTATTATATGGGAATTATTATTTTGTATGTTTTCAACATTTGGAAAATAAATGTCTATAACAGTGATACTGTTGGTTCTCTACTTCTTAAAACTAATTCGAGTGAGAATTAGGCTCAAGTCTATTGCTCCTATACAATTTTTTTCGTTTAAAAAAAACAACAAAAAACAGATCGCTAATTATTTTTAAGTATTGTTAGGAATTCATTTTCGAAAAGAGTTGCTCTGTTTTATTCTATGAATACGGCCGTATGTCACTTAGTTCTCAAAATTTGAAAACAAAAACTGCAGTTTTCAAAAAGTTTCAACCCATCTGTTGAACACGGTTCTAACCGAACTACACTTCTCATTGAAAATATCAAAATTTTATCACAGTTCAATGAAACTATATTCCATTTTCCTCTACGAATTACACCCGTAATTTACGCCACCTTATCATATTACAATCGAATATTACATGTATGGGGTAGAGAACAAATAGCCAAAATATAGTCCCTGTCCTCTCGGGTGCCAATCGCGGGGGATCGAATCCCCATCAGAATCAGATTCTGCGACCTTGAAACCTCATCAATCAAGTATAATATCCAAAAATTTCCAATTTTGCACCAGCCTTCTTATGTGCCACCCAAAAAATACCAAAATACCATGTCAAAATTGAATTCAGTGATCTTGAATACCTATAAATCGAGTACCGTATCGAAAAAATTGATTACAAATTTTCTAGACTCTTTTTTGGAGCTTACTTTGGGGAGGGAGTACTATCAAGAATCGTTATGATCCAGCATTGTACTCTTGAAGAACGTCATAGAAGGTATATAAATACACATATTCTGTGCTCATATTTGAACTTTAACATGAACTTAGATTTGAAAAATATATATATATATATATGTATGCAAATGCAAAACTTAGCGTATTTTGCCATAGGAAGGAGAGGGGACAGTTGGGCATGGGCCAGTATAATCTAATCGAACTCAGATTAGCACACATTAGTTTGAAGGGGTGGAGATCCAATGCAGGTGTTGACAAAAAATAAAGGTCGGTAAAATGAAGAACATCATACCGAAGATGTTTACATGCCTTGAACGTATTCCTGTCCCCCCAAAAATATAAAATAACTAAAAATATTATATAGAGTGTTTTTGCTTCGGCTTACACCGGGTACCGATCTCTCTGAAATTACGCGGTTGGGATTAGAGGCAGAGACGGATAGTTATATTTCTCCCAAGAACATGTTCATCAGTTAGAAATACGGAACAAGTACATTTTTGCTTGTTCAGAGTTTATTCGACCATTATGTACCTTCGTCTCTCTCTACAATATGGCCCTAACCCCTGGAAACCATCACCACCCTTAAAATGCTAACTTGTACGCAATTCGATTTCTATACCACCCCCTAACAGATAGCCGTCGTTATACCGTATTTTCGTTAAATTAAATATGTACAAACAAAACTGAAACAATTTATTAGAAATTAACTCGCCACATCGTTACCATAACAGCCAGTGCATAAAAATCACAAATCTGATGAAAGGGGAACTTGAAAATGTCAAACTTCCTGCGATATCCAGTAGTTTGGTTCGAAAAACACGGTTGTAAGGCTTAAGGTCGAGAAATGAAATACACTTTCGATGTGCGACAATCAATATTTTTCATTCGTCGCTGGTTTCCATATTTACAAATTCTGGCAGTTTAATCGTTTAGTGACTGGTCAGTTTCGCCTTTCAAATGATGAGTGCTGCCTCCAAATAACGGATAACAACAGCCGAGCTATCATTGTCGTTTACGAAGAAGCTCAATATTATTGAAAATTGTCGCATCAGTCGTCCCGAATCAAGATGTCACGGATTCTGTCACAGAATGGCGATATTATTCTCAATATTTCTTTCCTCAAGCGAGCTGGCGGCTTCACTTACGCTCTGGGTCGAACGGTGAGTTCGAATTACCTATTCATTTTGGTTGCATCGGAGCAGAAATACTCGTGTAAGAATCTTCAATTCATTTGAAACTATGAACAAAATTTTACAAATAGAATCATAATTTCAGCGGCAGCTAGAAGACACGAGTGACAACTATCTTCAAAACGCCTTTGTCGAGGCAAAGTCGAGATTGCAATCTCGAAGAGTTACCTGAGCTGTATTGTTCCTTCTAGAATGCCGGGTCACGAATTCTTCCTTTGAACTGAAAGTAGGATACAGAAGTCTGCTCGTGAATACAAAGAACTCATTGCGATTACCGCAATGACAGGAATATCCTTTTTGTGTCTTCGAACCGGAGACTTCGAAAAGATATTTCAGAGTCGCGTACAGGTTCCGCGAAAAAAAAGTATTTCCTCTGTTTATTTGCTCGAAAAGCAACCTTCGTAATCGGTAGGTACTTGCATTTTATAATTAAACGCCGCCGCCCGTATAAAAAAAAACACACAAAAAACTGCTCGTATTATTCGCCGAGTCCTCGTTTCCTGGTGCGTAATTACACCTTGTAACCCGAAATCAAAAAAAGCCTTTTGCAATCGCGTGATTTTTCGGTTTTTATTTTTTATTTTTTCCCCACGAATATTCAACGTCGAGTTACACGAGATTCAGCCAGTTCTTTTCAGCTGACTTTTTCTTTTATTACGTATTTTTTATGGGAACAGAGCTCGAAATCGAAACAGATAAGGTAGTTCATCACGGCAAGTATAAATAATAAATAAACGGTACCCTGTTTCGCGCCTTACTCAGCCCGTATTAAAACATTATTTTTCGCACGATCTCAACCCGCTTTCAAGGTTGATATCACCGTGGTGCCGTTTAAAGTAAACATCCCTGGTTCAAGCGTGAATATACTGGAATGAAGAATAATTTAGTAAACAATACGTAGAAGTGTTTTTCGAAGGAAAAGAATGATACGAAAAACAGAAGTGGTTCCTCGTGATTTAATATAAAACGCAAAGTAGTACAAAAAGATGAGTATCATATTTGAGTGTTGCACGTTTCAGATTTCATTGCGCATTTCATAAAACAGTAGTAGCTTTTGTCCAAACATCTGTAATGGTAAATACGCAATTTTTAATTAAATATAAATTCAACTCAAATTACCGCGAGTAAATAAAAATACATCCTTAAAGTGTGTTATCAGGTGCCCCGGTGTGGTATTCTAAGACCGAGTACGCACGCAGAAACGGAAGAGGACTTATGCCTGGAAAAGACAAACGTGTCTGGAATAACTCGTTACGGCCAGCTACGACCATGGTAAAGATTCGATAATCAAAGGAGAAGGAAATTTGAGCCCGGAGGTGATTTGAAAAACGATGGGATAGAATTCTCGAAAAAACGGAGACTTTACCGTAGTCTTACTCAGGCAGTGGTGACACTGGTGGACGCATTACCTTGACGGAAGTGAAAATAAGACGATCCACAAACATAATAACAACTTGTATTCGAATTCAAAACGAAATTAAGTTCGTAAAAACATAGGGAAAAAAAAAAACAGCGATGAGAGACAAGTACGAGAATACAAATTTTGCGAACCGCATTCATGATGTAGGCAAGATGACGACTCCAAGAATCGTGCTGACATTAATTTTTTCGAGAAAAACAGCATTTGAACGAGATCGAACGTAAACCTCTAATGCAGTCTTGACTCGGAAAATCTCTCAGTACACGCGGAAAAGTTAGGCAGGCAACAGTCTTCGCTGAAAATCTTTCCGTCAGTGAGTTGAAAAAGAAACAAGATACTCGAGATAACTCTGTAATTAAGATTTTTAAAGTATTTTACACGCGGATACGTTGAGAGAGAAAACATTCAATTTCAAAATTTTCATGCACACTTTAAAGGCAGAACGCAGAAACTGATTTCCTCGTGTGATCACCTTCACTTCTAACAGCGAAACTTTCCTTAAACGAATTCGATCCGACGGAAAAGAAAAAGTGAAAATTTAAGGTAATAAGATCGAATGCCAAGAGGAAGAAAAAGAAAGAAAAAGTGAAAAGCTAGACGAGATTGAAAGAATGAAGGAATAATAAAGAGTTTGACACGGCGGTAAGACGTGAAAGCGGAAGAAGCAATCAGATATGCATTCATAACGAAGGTTTCCAGATGCGAGAATCAAGTGAAAATGCGTGCCTTAAGATTGAACGATGAAACTATGGAGCAAGAGGAATCGTGCAGCTTTAGGTTTTTTAAAAGGAATTTTTATGGTGTAACTGGATAGTGACGAGATTTATGTATTTATTTAACCTTGGACCTAAATAACATTCTCAGGGCGTCCAAAATGCTTATTCTTCAATAACAAAGATTAAGATACCTATTTCGATAATGTAAATTTTCTTTCTTTCTTTTTCATTAATTCTTATTTTTTTACTAATTCAGTTCCACAGTCCCTCCGTTTACGATCCTTTGGCTTCAAGATGTTTTCTCAAGAATGGTATCTAAATGGTTACGGGACAAATAAAATACAACGCAGCGTGAAGCTTTACAATATTAGAGCCGAAGTAAATTTGATTTATGGTAGGAAGCTAAAGATTTGCAGATTTACTTCCAAAGTTGATATTGAACCAAAATAACCTCATAAAGTGAACTTCGGATCATCGGAGTTCTACATAAATATACAGAGCCACCTTTAAAAAGAAAGAAGAAAAATTAAATTGTTCCCATGCCCAGACAATGAATTGTCAACATGATGAAAAGGACAATGTACCGATGTTATCTTGGATGAGTTATACAAGCCTCCCAAATTAGATTAAGATCGCCTCGAAGAACTTTCTTGAGGAAATAAGTTGACATAATACGGATCTCCACACCTAGGTGATTTACTTGATTGTCAAAATTCCATTTCCGTGAAAAGACAGTACAATTTAAAAAAATAAAATTAAATGAAACAATTCACAAAACATCGAAATTTTCCAAACAGACTGTAGTAAATAACAAGATTGAGTTCAAAATTTACAAAAATTATTTTGATGATTTACAGCTGAAGTTATTCTGAAATAAAATGCTCCAAAATTATAAAAAGATTATCTTCGGCAGTTCGTATAAATTTTAAAATTAAAAACACTAACATTAGAAACATCAAAACTTGCATAATGTAATAAATCAAAGTTAAAATTCGTTGAAATACAATCAGTTTGTTTAAATATGAAATTTGCAAACATTTTTAATATAAAAAAAAAAGTTTGTTAAAATTTAGAAAAATGTGTAATTCAAAAAAATTCTGAATTTGCAAATTTGTTAAAAAAAAACAACCTACATCTGCATATGCTCGAGATTAGAACTTTTTCAAAACATTGAAACCCTAAATGCAATAATTACTTCGACTTAGAAATTTTTTTTATTAAAAAGGTAATAATTTTGAATAACTTGAAATTTCTGAGGCGCATTGTTGACCTTATCATTTATCTCACTCTCATTTTTTCTGATCTAGCTCCACAACTACTATACACTGTTTCGCTTCTTTCCAGCGAGTGCCTAAATCTCCAAAATAGGTCATATGGGTTTCAAAATCGAACACATAAGGCAGAATGACAGTATCAACGTGCTAGTATTATTTTGATTAAATTGTAAAAATGTGAATGCATAAGAGGAAAAAATGGATTAGATGAACCGGTGTGATTACTCATCACGACCAAACAGGGTTTAAAACGGAACTATTCCATCATGTAGTCGTTAATGGAAAACGAAACGAAACAATATTAATTTTCCGTAGTTCGATATAAGGCAACGTTACGGAATAATTCGACGCCGAGCCTTGCGGCTAAAGAATAGGCTACATGATTTTGTTGATGTGTATGGAATTGCATACTCGATTCGCCGTAAATCGATTATTTGTTCCAAGCTACCAATGAAGATTTACGGCGAATCAAGTATGCAATTTTAATCGCATCTGTTTATATACGTTATCGGTGTTATTCATCCAGTGGTCCGTTCTTTTTTGGTCAAGATGAGTGGTCACATTGCAGGGGCGGTTCCGTGTTGAGTACCAGAATGTCATTTTTAGCCGAACTGAGTACTGAAGCAGGGGAGATAAGAATAAGAAATGTCCGAACTGAATCCTGTACTGGTGGGTAGGGTATTCTGGAAAGGATGGGTAAAATCATTTGTACTAATCGCACAAATTTTCCTTTCGTGCTACGTTCTAGGCAATCCATACTGCGCTCGAATGTATGATGAATATTTGCGCTTGAAAATTACATCATCCCATTAGAAATGCATATAGGTGCCTCATGCTTATGTGTATTCTTTCGCTTGTCATAGAAGTTCAGTGCAATACTTACGCGATAATAAGTGATATTCAAAATTGAAAAAACGTTCAGCGGCGATGAAAAAAGAAGCGACTGTTGACACCCTGATGACTCGACGCGACTTAGGCGAGTTATCCCGCATCGAATTTGTAAAGCGCGTCAGTTTCAAATTCCTTCCCCCGCCCCTTAAGTGATTTTTCGTAAAGATTTCAAATAAGTTATTACTCTAGATGGTGTGATTATCTTCTGTATAGCAGCGCGCTAATTCTCATTTTTCATCACACCGATTCATAATACATCTACAGTCCTAAGTCTGTTAAAGAGAGAAGGGAAATGAGAATCAGTCGCGAACCTGGACTCAATTCGGATGAGTATCTCCGCTATTTTGGGACTCAGTTAGGACGGGTACCACCGCTGACCTGGACTCAATTCGGATACTGATAACAGGTACCTCCGCACATAGAACTCAATTCGGTTACAGCCCGCTGCACTACATCCATTTTTTTACTTCTTCAGATTTTTACTTCAAGATTCTTTTACGCAGTATGTTATACGAAATTCACTCCTTGATATCTCTTAATACGCGAAGTCAACTCGATAAACGACAGAAGACATGTCTGATATTTCAAGGATGCGCATAACTGTGACTAAAATTTGTAACAGTCCAAAAAAGGAAGCTCAGAAGGAAGAAGGGCACTAATTTTAAAATTTCATACGAAAGAGTATCGATCAAACTATCGAAATAGTTTTTAATTTTTGAATTAACTGATGTCAATCAGACTTCAGTTCGAGCCCTAAACGTAAAAGGTAATTAATGGGCAAAATTTATTTTCTTTCAGATGTCGAGCAACGTGTATAAGGTTTTTGAGCCGCTGATTCCAAATATCACACCAGATTTGCGTTCGAACCCCAATTGGACCGCCAAAATTTGGAAGAGCACATGCTGCATAAACTTATATTTAAACATAGAGCTGCGAAATATTATCATAACAATTTTGTAATATTATAAATTCAAATATCGCATCAGATCTTCGATCAGACCCGAATTTGGGCTCCAGAATTTAAAAAAAATTAGCTGAACTGAATTCATTTCTGAAATTGAGCTTCGAAAAGTTGTAATACCGGTTTTGTGAATCGCAGATTCCTAGTATATCATCAGTAGGGCTAGGATTTTTATGCGCTAAAAAACCCGAAAATATGCGCAATAAATACACGCTAAAATATGTCAAGATATGCAAAAATATGCGCTATACAACCGCTTTCTCATGGTATCGGAATGTTGGGTTTTTGAAGCACTACAATAAGAGCCATTCGTTTCAACGTTAATTTCATTAAATCATCAAAAACACAAAGAATTTTTTAATTTCCAAATAGTCATAATTGCAGTTTGCAGCTTCGCAGTTTAAAGCCTTGAATAATATTTTATGTAGGGGAAAAAAAGACCTTCAACGTGACTACCGATAAGTTTTTTTTATTGTCTCTAATTTTCTAGTCTTCAACCGACCTTCTTCCAGCAGCTTACAGCAAAGAGCAAACACTCTGTTACTTGTTTTTTTTTTTTTATAAAATCGTGAAAATTGTGGAAATTTTGTCAATAGAAATGATTTTTGGCCAGGTTTTGGGGGAAAACATACGCTAACAACCTCAAATATGCGGCAAATATGCAGTATTCGGAATATTTTTCAGCGAAAATATGCATTTTTATGCATTTATGGCCTAAATATTTATGCAAAAATATGCGTTATAAACTTTTGCATACGAATTCAGAATTTCATCGCAAAGATAATGTGGATATGCGCTATCTAGTATTACGAGAACAAATATGCATTTACAAAAAAATCCTAGCCTTAGTCATTAGATTTCTGATTGAACTTGAGTTGGAATTTAAAATATCAGGAAATAGGACAAATTATTAAGAAAAAAGAAAAATAGAAAAAAAAAACTTATTTTCTTGAGGAACGAGAAAGAGTTTACTCATTTTTAGATTGCTTTAGACACGTCGAAAATTGATAACGTCTCAGATTCAAAATTACATAGTTTTCTGCAATGAAACTCAACTCTTCTATTTTAATTTCTATTGACTCATTGTAAACGAATTCCTGTTTCGAAAATGTTCAAATTCGTTCTGCTAGTCTCCCACGGTGGCTAAGTAATTTCAAGGATAAATAGATAGACCTAAGGCGCCTATGTTAACGAATGTGACACGTAGAAAATAAAAATAAGATTTGATTATAGAAAAGAAACAGTATTGATGAAACACTATTTCTTAAATAATGAGTATTGATAAGTATTTTCTTTTTTGATTAAAAAAAAAATCCTTGGAAGAAGGTCACATCAGAAGGTGAAGAAAACGCATTTCCGAATTCGTTAATTTTTCTTGTTCGAATAAAAACATATTGAAAGCCTTGCTAAAACGTTTCCCTAGTACAAAATATGCCGCCCACATGCTAGATAATTGAAGGTCATTTCGCGCGATATTTGGATTCAGGAGTCGAAAAGACTATTTTCTCATCAGCGGGGAGAGACACTGACCCTGCGTTCTCTCTATTCAGAAAGACATTTTCAACGTACGAAATAGCCTGATTAGCATACCAGAGGGTCAAATAATTTCTGGGGCGTTTTTCATTACATCGGTCGATGTCTGCGAATCGTTCCGCATGCTCGCAAACAGCCCACGATATTTTTTTATTTACATAAAAATCTCTTTCTGGCTGCACGATTAATGAACACGGCGCTGACATTCCAAACCATAACTTTGCAGACAACTTACGAAATTTCCAGACTCGTAGTCTTCGATACCAATTTACAGTCTACGTATAGAGATTGTTTGGAATCTTGCGAACCTAGTTACTTTGCATTTTAGCAGTGAGAACGATCGATTAAAATTTGCAGATTGTTAAATGTTCAGAGGCCTTTTCAAGAAATGCGAGAAGCTGAACTTATTATTAAAAGTGTTTTCTTTTTTCAATCGCATTTCTCTATCCAAATGTTGTACTCAAGAAACCTTACGTCAAAATCGTAGCGAGCCGCCGGTGTTACTTTATTCTTGCGTTGAACGTGAGAATATTACCAATACGCGTTGTTAAATCGATGCTCAGTTTGTTTCGCACACAGCAGCTCTATATTTATAGTCTGAAGATGTAATAAAATCATCACTGGTTGGCTAATCACCTCAACATGTGAGAAATTCTAATTTCATGGTTTTGTCGGTTTCAATCGAACGGCTGTTCTATACAAATGTTGCTTCGATTTTGGAGTTCGAAGTACCCGTTTTGAAAAAGTGAAATAGCGTTAAAAAATCTACACCGGAATGGATGGCGTTAGTTGAATTCGAAAATTTGTTGAGGGGTAATTCGAATCATTATTGGATAAAGAATTAAGTTCAGAAATAGTAACAGAAAAGGCGGATGACTGTGAACTGGGTATGATGATGAATACTCATCAAAATACAAGTGATAATCTTTATGGACCCGTTTCAAACCCATAACCGCTCAATTTAGTCCAGAAAAATTAAATTATAAAACTAGGGCGACCTAGATTTTCAACTGTTAAAGTTTATATGTCTCGGCGATCCATCTATTGCATCCGGATGAACCACGAAAGAAATTCTCAAAAATTCCTTTTTAGGAACTCCTACAAATGTAGACACAAGCAGCCCCCACATAGATTTTTGTTTTGACCACAATTTGTGAACAGTTGCTCTTATTGAAAACATGTTCAAGACAAGATTATTTTACGTCAACTTTCCTGTAAAAACGTTACTACAAACTTCCGAAAAAAAAACCCTCCGAAATCTACCTTTTAACAAAGGTTTTGTACAGAGAACAGCTGTTTCAATTATTTTACCCTTTTTCTTGAGTTAGGCTACTAGAATTTGTTTCTAATTTTCTTGGGCGTCGCTTCTCCATCGTCGTATCTGTATACGTCAACGAAATTTCTTTCGTGTCCACACAGTTACACAGTCCTCCATCCAAAACCATTGTTTGAAAATTGAGTTTTTTGTATTTCATTGATTTCTAGGTAGTATGAATGAAGAAATGATACTACTCCAAATTTTATGATGATCCAAAATAAAATCAATATAACATTCACAAATTTTACTGTTCTGCCTCCTCCATCTCATTTTCGATGTCACTTTCCCGCTAAGTTGAAAAGTAAAAAACCTATGCGGAAGAGGATATGAGGTAATCAAAATATCGTAAAACAATTTGCTAAAGTAGATGAAAAATCTGCTATTCTCTCTCATGTCAAGAGGTTGTTCTTGAAGGGGGTGTTTTAAACCCCCTTATAATGCAGGTACAAAAAATTACCAAAGTGCCTTTCTTATGGAAAATTTAGCGAAAAATAATTTTTACTCGAAAATTTTCTCTGCATAAGCAGTGGTTTACAAATTGTGGTCAAAAACCCGGGAAGAAGGCTACTCGTATTTACATTTTGGGGACATCCTGTGGGAGAGGGCTCGGTGACCGTTTTGCAATTCATCCAGATACTGCCACCAAGACATTTACAGGAAGAGTGAAAAAAAACTGACTTCGAAAAATGTAGATTAATTTCCTAATATGCCTCGCTTCGTAAGTTTAAAGGACAAGGAAGGGTATTTTGATACCCCGATTTTCATTTCTGCCACTTCACCCTCTACCGTGCCTAATCTGCGGGTTCAGGTGATTCCTTTTATAAGTTTTCTAATAAAGTACCTCTCGATGGATAATGGCGAATCGGCCTTTTACCAATCCGTAGTACAATGTTAAATAAAATAGTCCGAACGGCACTACAGGATAAATTCTATTAAATGTGATAAAATTTTATCGATCGCACGTCGGTACGCTACAGAAACGAATACCTCCTTAAAATATTCAATATTTATTTTTTACGACTTTTGTCATCGTAGAAAGGTGATTGCGATTGTGGTATTGCGTCGAAGTGAAAGTCAATTACTATTCTTCAGTTTTGTATGCCTCAGGATGTTGGTTTTACTTTTGATTAACGATGACAAAATTTAACGAACGCGAAACTAGCAGAATCAGTTTACAGACGTGAAACTGGATGCGAGTGTTTCAAATGTTAACGCATTCGTGACCTAATGAGGTGAACTGAAAAAAGAAAATTACGGAAAGGAGAATCGAAGTGACTAGCTCAAAACTGGGAACATGAACAAGGACTTTGCAAAGGTGCATCCAGAAAATAACATTCACGAGTTTCGGAGGATCACGATATTTTTAGATAATACAGAAAAAAGACGCTATTATTAGTATAGAAGAGCAATGTTTGAGAAGATGAAACACGAATTGGTTCATGAACACGAGAAGACTACAGACTACCAGACAGATTTGAGAATGTGCTGAAAATAAAGCCTGATCCGAAGTAAAATAATCGGAGACTGGTCTCGCAAATTAACAGAATTATCCTTCAAAATAGGAAATAATTAATTATCAAGCTGATAATTCAAATAATGGTCATTGTCAGGAGAATTTTTGGGATTCGAAGGCAGCAAACTCCGATATGCGTGATATATTACGGAGACATCGAAGTCTTAATAGTTGCACTAATCCAAAATTACCTCTAAATCATCTTATTAGATATACTACTATATCGAGCGATCTTTTCTTTATTGTTTAAGGTTTGCCTTTTTCTTCGTTTTTTTCTTTTGTTTCCTATAATAATATGTAGTACTTTATCAATCTTGAAATATTTAAAATGGATTACCGATTGGGTGATCTCCAAAAACGCATAATAATTGTCCCAGGACAACCTCGAAAAAACGAAAATTTACAGAAATGATTTTTCGATTATGATAGGGTATGCTGTGGTTGCAATAGAAGAACTGGTTGGCAGTCCTTCTGTTTGCTGTACTGAGTAAAACTAGAAAAATAACCCGAAGCTTCTACATTGCTTTCTATAAAGCTTGTGTTCTTTATGCCTACCAGGGTCAAATATTATTTTAATCCCCCAACCTCACCCTTTGCCCTTCAAACCGACTGTAAGCCAGTTACGAGGAAATAGAAGGGTTCATCTATAGGCAAACTTTGGATCTGAATATTTATTGCTTAAAAATGTTTTCGATGAAGCAAACGATTTTCAATACGGATTGAAAACAGAAATACACTTTCCCTCAAGGAGAGAGTAGTCGTTCCAAGTACTTAAAAAATATCTATCGTGTTCATTTGGATCACAATATTTACAAATTCCAGAAAAATACAGCGTTAGAAAATAGGACATTCCATGGAAAATCGAAAGAAAAAGAAAATTTTGACCTGGTAGTTTTTTATTTTACTTCAAACTTTTTATACGTGATGTCAGAATATACAAGAATAAGATTTTGTGGTTTTACCATTTCAAATTTTCCTGTCAGTAAATCGGAAATTTGTATGAAATGGGTGATCACTCTACTTTGAACCCTAATTTCTGGAGTTCATGAAGTGCACTAGTTTTCCAATAGAATTATGTTCAATTTATCCTTCTACGATAGTTCGAATGCTCAAAGTAGAGCATTCGCACTTTTTGTAAAAATTACCAAACACCACTGTATTGGAGTTGTTATGCATCACGTGAAAGAAGTCTGAGGTTAAAACAAGAAATTTCCAAAATCAAGGAGGTTTCTTATTTTTCCGATTTTCTGTATAATGTCCTATGCGTGGCCAAAATGAGGTAACAAGGGAAAAAATTTATAGTAATTATATTCTTTGCACATATGGTTCAGAGCAATCACATAACCAAAATATCAAATAACTAATTCTCACCTAGCCTGGAACATGTCCGGGAGTTACTAATTTTCTCTCTAAGCGGATTTTGGCAAAAAATTTGATAATTACCTTTCACGTATACGAGAAAATAGTCAAAATCAACGTACTTTTATCTACTCATTCTTTTATCAACGTAAGGACGAGGAGCTCAAGATAAGGGGGTTGATAAAACTATAACTATTGTTACGTATTCTGAATTGACCCTTTCTACCAACTGAAAGAACCAGTGGTAGCGATCTGCTCTTCTTCAAAAAAGTGAATGGCATGATTTTTCTGATTTTACGTAGTTAAACAAGCAAGATAAAAAAATGTTTATTTTCCAACCGGTCTCTTAGTTCTAATTTTTTGTACCTATTATAGAAGAAAAAATCGCATTCAGATTTGACGGAGGGACATAGTTCCCGCTGAATCGCTACCACAGAAATAACTGTAAATTTAATTGAATAAATGGACTAGCACAATGTCTTTTGGGAAAGCCAACATTTTGAACACCTTTTTTTAGTCATTATACTAATGGCTTTTGAGTGAAAAAGTCCATGAAGCCGATTCGAACATACTTCCAGAATAATTAATATGGTATAGTTCAGCACTCGCATGTTATTGGCCTCAAACCTAACTTCCTCAGGATACGGTGAACTTCAAAACCACAAGCTAACTGTGCTCACTGCAGCAGATCGACTCGGAGTTCATTACACAGGTAGATTTCGGTCAAATTAATACGGTCGAGATTTCGAATTTACCCCGAATCGTGTATATTAAATTCCTTTACTCGGAAAATGAAATCAAAACTTGGTATATTTACGTTGAAAATCAACAGCGTCCGAGCACAATGGAAGAAACGCCGCGTTGTTGTCGTAAAACAAAAATTTCACGAGCTGGCTTTTATGGAGTGTAATTTAATCGAGGTAAAAGAACTCGCGAGTACAGTTTTCAGTTTTTCCTGCCACTGGCCAGGACGATATTAAACATTCTTTTCATATTTTCGAACGGCGAAGCATTTTCACGACGAACGCGAACGGCGGCGACTTCTCATCCTCTACGATGGTTGGGTTTCACGCGTCCATGTTCCCCATTTTCCTTGGGGCAAATAACTCAGTCGGTTATACTCGTAGTAAGCTCTTACGCCGAGTGAATACTCGGCACAGCACAGGACGCCTTATTAGGATTTGGAGAATGTGGGGCACAGCTGCAATTGGATGCATACGACTCAGCTCATGAAGTATTCATAAAAAATTGCTCGTTCAGAAGGGTCGCGTGCATTTGTCGGCAAAATCTTACATACGTAAATGGCATTCGTGGCAGCGGCGTGGAAAATTAACGAATAAAACGCCGTTCGCCTTAATACTCGTTATTCGTTTTATATGCGAGCGAAACAATTTCATGACTAAGTCCTACTTCGCGAGCGATACCATTTCCTGTAATCGCGTTATGTCATTCTTTCACTCGGACCTTAGAATTCGAATATTTTACCCATTCTTAATAAGTGATACGTTAAATCTTGTATTAGACATGCAGAAAAATTGTCTGCAAAACATAAAATGTCGATTATCTATTAGTCAATATACTCGCAGCCATATTTTTCCTCATTCAGAGCATATTGAACATTTATCGATATGAGTTCTGCGAACACTGAAATCGACATACTATCACTAGGGTATCCCTTATTTCGTAAATTTTCAAATTTTGGAAGAAAGACGCCTCGGGTTTGTTTTTTTATAATATGAAAGCAGCGTTACCCACGTTTCAGTTTTTCGAAGTAATTTTAACCTGTGCCTCACGGACCTGAAACTTAAAAATGAGAATTTTCCAAGAAACACTTATAATCAACCTAAAATGACTTTACAAAATAAAATCAGTAAACATATTCTAAAAGTAGACGAGACTCCGAACATTTACAAAAAATAAGGTCACTACTAGTTTCAAAATTGAATTTTCATATCTTGGATATTCAAAATACAATTTTTAAACAGACGATAAAAGCAAGGAAATTTTACGTTGAAATAAAGGCAAATCAACTTTGCGAGACCAATTTTCCAAGTTGATTCCAAATCACCTGGCCTTCAAATTTCGATATTAACCTTTTTTCAGTACTTGAAAAAAAGCACCGGTGAAAGGCTAAGGTACCAATAATAGGCCTCTACAAAACCAAAAAATATACAATAACTGTTTCCAGATTAATTTTATACGCAGTATTCCAAATCAGTTCTCAAAGTTTTTATTCAAGCAATTTAGGACTCTGAAACAGACCTTTACAAGTCCGAGAAGACGAGATTCAGAAGGCTCGTATTCAAGTTCTAAGCTCAAATTCGGAATCCCTACGATATGTAATTCAGATGAGCAAGCCCTTAATGTTGCATGAACTTCAATTTCTGTACTGGCACTATAAATCTGCACGGTCAAGAATGATGGATAAGCCACCTGTTCAACAAATTTTGACTTCGTTTAGTGCAGGTGAATCGGACCCAACTTTTCTGAATGTAATTCCCTAGGGTTTTGGATTATACTCCGTATTCTTCATTTTCTCGTAAATAATTAACTTTTACAAAAGCCCCAAATACTATTTTTGATTTTTTTCAAGTTTATTTCTGAACCTTATAGGAATTTATAAATTAAACTGAAAACTAAATATCGGAATATAGGCTGTAACATATACGTTAAAAAATATAATAAAATAAATTTTTAAACATTCGCTAGATCGAGGGCACTAAAAGCCTCTTCGGGGTCAAGGTTGCTCCGAGGGTATAATACACCCTATAAATACATGTTTACAACCTTAGTCCGTGGAAACTAGAAAATATGAGAGTTCTATGCGACCTAAGCGGATTAAAATGATAATAGCATTTGACTCCATTAGTGTCCTTTTAGTTCAATCTTAAAAAGACCGATTTTGTGTTTTTTGAGTTTCTGAAAGGTGAGCCAAATAATAAGGCAGTATTAAATTCGGAGATGAAAGGTTCGTTTTCACCATCCGGTTTCAATATCGCCGGTGTTACGCGACTCACGAAAGACACGCACTGAATGGGGGAGACTTATAGTTACTGACGAAGGTTAGCGACGAACAAGGATACCTTCGACAGTTTTATGGGCCGACACCTCAAACAGAGGTTTCCCACAGGTGGAATCTCGGCGGCCACGGGGTCGTGACCGAAACACCTGATAGAAGTATCAGTTTCGGCAAGCTCAAAGTGTGCAAAATCGGACGACTTCTAAATTGATGGTCCTAGGTTCTAGGTTGTATCTTTTCTAAAACTTAGGGGAAAAAAAGCATCAACCAACGGGAAGATCGTAAACGACATCACAGGATTAGGATCTCTCTGGTTGGTTGATGTGCTGCCCCCACGATAATGGAGGAAGTTCTGCGTGACAAGAAGGGAAATGAGACTCCAGGCTTGGAAAAATCGCTGGGGTTAGTCGCTAAGAGAGTCGCTGAAACAAGTCGTCGAAAAACGTACGCGTAAAAATGCGCGGCTAATCTCTGTCGGGTTCAACCCCCTCGAGGGGACTATCGTACGAGAGGTGCCCTAGACTTCACCAGGGGCCTCGGCGACGCGCTCCACGTAAGAACAAAAAGAATCACCGTCGCCTGTTCGCCATTTCGTTGTTTTTTGTTTAAAAAAGTAATTTTAGTGTAAACGCGCTCTTCGACGTACGAGTATTATGCGAAATCAACGACGTTCGCCCGGTAGCAACAATCACCGGTTGATGGAGATGACCAGTCCGGTAATTGAAACACACATATTATGGTGAGTGTGGAAATTTTCGTCGTCAGCGATCCGGGATGTGGAAATTCGTCATGGAGCCCGATTCTTAGAGGTTAAGATGTAACCATATGCCTAAGCATTAAAATTTTTAAGTAGTCACCGAAATCCCTCAACAGCTATCAAAATTTTGATCTGAAAAGTGGCGGTTTATGGGGGATGACTCACGGTTACGAGGGGACACAGATGTCATGGCTTTCCCTCCTCTTTACCTCGTTCAGGAATAACTAAACTTAATGAATAAATGGCCCTGTGAGCATAAGACTCGGCGAATCCAAAGGCGTGATCCGGGAGCCCGTAAAGCCTAAAGGCATGGCTAGGGATGCTACAAAGCAGTGGTACCATATGTTTAATTATCATGTCGACCTCCCCATATAATTCGGCGGGTCACCGGTTTATTTTAAAACTTAAAACATCTATCTACACCTAAGCGAGTGTAATACCTCCTGCGGAGGCTGCAACATTTGGGCTTTCTCATGGACCACCTTTCAAAATTAACGAAATTAAATAGAATGGGTGAATATGACCCGATAATGGTCCTGGCTTGTACATGATTGGCCCTATAGGGATTTTGGTGGCAAGACAGTGGGTCCACCGTTAGTAACTAATGCATATATTAATATTTTAAGCTTCGTTGCAGGACAGCTAAGTCCAAATACGGCAACATATCGCAATAAAATTTATTTTCTGCAACTTTTTCCCGTTTTTTGTTTTTGATTTATAGTTACAAAAAAAAAAAACGGGTGGCATCCCTGGACGAGTGTTTACCCGGCACTCGCACTTTCGAAATTCACCACGGGTAGGAGTTGGTTTATCCCTTACATTAGCGGTACATGAGGCTCCGCTATGCGGCGAACGTCGCAAGGCTATGTTATTAACGAACAAAAGTTTAAATATGCAGGGCATATGGCTAAAGGGGATAAGGGAAAGTGGAATTTAATAGCCACGACATGGGTGCTATACGGCCAAAAAAGGAAGCGCGGGAGACCAGCCACTAGATGGGTGGACGAGATCATCAGATATGTGGGTCCCCACTGAGTCAGCAACGCCCTTAACAGAGTCCACTGGCAGAAGGTGGTGGACGCTCATGCCCGTAGATGGGCGGATTAGGCAATGGCTCACCTAAAGTTAGAAATAAGGAAACGAATTTGTTCGTATGTACGCGAAACTAATCGAAGCTGTAATTAAATTAAATATGAATTTATTAGGAAAAAGTGAAATCTCATTATTATAGACTAGTTTTTTGGTACCTAAGATTTTTAACTTAGCCTTTTTCCTGGCATAGTGAACAGTTTACACAAATGAAGCCCTATATTCCACTATCCACACTGCCTCAGAAAAATATTTCGTGCTAACTCTGAATTCTTAATTTGATTTTATATCGTCGATGTTAGCCTTTTATCAGTTTTGAAAAGAGCACTAGAGGGCCAAAATTGTCAAAATGTAGGTATCATACAACGAAATATAGAATAGATACATCTTTCTATACTAGTTCTTTGCGATGATTCCGAATACGACCATAAAATCTGAGTACGATCATTTTGAAATCTGAATTTTGCTTTTGCCTTTTCAAATACCTGTTTGAGAGTCCGAAATGGCTTGAATCAAGTCTTAAAAACTGATTTGGAATCAGAGTATAAAAGTGATCCAGAAACGGTTATTTTTTGTTTGGTTTAGTAAGGTCTATTGACTCTTTGGCTTTCAGCAGCATTTTTATTATTTTTTTTTTCAATTAAAAAAAAAACTGACATCAGGATTTGGGGACCAGATTTGGAATTAGCGTGAAAGATTAGTCAAGCTTTATTTCGATGTAAAATTGTTTATTTTCAAATCTGAGTTTCTAATATCTCAAATTCAAAAATTCACCAAAAATACAATTTTGAACCTATGAACGACCTTAGTTTTTTTTAATAAATGTTCAGAATTGTATTTCCTTTTAGATGTTCATTGCAATCGTCTTACTTTCTTTTGTAGTTTTTTGTTGATGAATTATTTCCTGGAAAATTCTTGTGTAAATTACGTGTTACACTTCAAGGCCCATGAGGTACGTGTAATTATTATTAAGAAAAAAAAATTGAAATTAGGTGACGTTTTTACATGATGAGGAAAAACTTCAAGAAACTTGAGGGGGTGTCCCTCCTGAAATTCGAAAATTTTTAAAGCAAGGGACAGAATAGACATCATTTATAACACTAAAATGTTGTGTAACCCAAGCCGGGGGGGATGAGTAAAAATTTGACAGTTTACATGGAATTTTTAGCTGGAAAGGAAGGGAGCATGGGAATAATTGGGACACAAGTTCAATAAGATCCCGAATTATTGGGACCCTTGCTCTCCTGAGAAAGGCACTTCTGAGTACATATAGAATTTTAATAGTTTTATCCCCGTCCCTCCTATGTATTTGAATCATTTTATGTCTTCATGTTGGTAAATGAGAAGAGCAACGAGAAATACTTGGTAGTTTTGAACTTTGAATATTTGAATGATGAGGGCTACGAACTCACTGATGGTGAAAATGAGAATACTTCTGAAAAGACCTATAGAAATTTTTCAAGGATTCCAGGCTAAACGATCATTTTTGGAAACTTTTCAACAACCATACAATTTTCGAAGAAAGGAAGAAGTCCTCAAAACTGGCCAAGACGCTTACAGACGTTTTCAAATTTATTTACGGCTTGTTAAGGAATTTCAAAATTCTTTACGATTTTCGTGAATATTCCAGGTTTAATTAAGACTATTCAAGTCATAAACAAGCATTTTTAGAAGTACTATTGATTCATATTTAAGACGTGTCAAAACTCGTATAATACTCTAAGATTCCTTAAAACTAACCAAGACACTTCCAGACGAGTTCGAGACTCTGTGAGACTTGATTTGTTTATTACCCTCTATAACTATTTAAATTGCACTAAAGCTCTTTAATGCTTGATCTAGATCAATATAAAAGAAATCACGATACGGAATTTGGAAGCGACAATTCAACAGATCTCTATTCCATTAGTGCGCTCAGCTTTTGAAACCAAGTCAGTTGTGGGCCGTTCTACAATAAGTGACTATGGCCAATAATGTCAATAATTACAAAAGAATGGAAGGAAAAGTTATTCCACAGTTTCCGGTTGATGTGGACAGCATTATCAAAACTGATTCATATGCTCACTTCGTCACGTATTTTCTGTTCTGACTGAAGTGACATGGAAATGAAAATGGACATGGCCGAGTGTTTGGGCTTGCTAATTGCTAATCGCCTAAGACCTTGCTTGGGAGTAAAACACTTCGGGAATTCTGAGAGCTAAAATTCATCTTGCTCTTGATTATACTTAGGTTTAGGTGACCATTTATCTGTTTACTACCTGGTCTCTCTATTTCACCTACGAAGGAAAACTCACCACGAGCCAAGAAAGAAAATAATAATTCTGATTCCGGTTAAGTCTGGTAGTTTTGTTGTTCTCAACGATTCGCTAAATTCATTTTTGCCTGAAAAATATAACTCAAGAGCTGAAGTGTTGACAGCATTATTGGTGCACTGACGATGTATTTGTCATATTTATTTCGTATAAAACTGATATTTAAGTCTGTGTTCATTTAAATAAAATTTCGGATCTTTCGTTGTTCGATGAGCTAATTGCCCAAGTCGTACCATCAGGTATACTTAAGTTTAAAGTGATCGCATCATACATAATTAGAAACATAAAATTTGAATTAATACAACTCAATTTCTATTTACATAATGTAAGGTACGATCTGAGCAAGCCGTTGATTGTATCATTCCAAATTTTTCTATCGAATCTCACTGTGGTTTCATTAATGCACAAAAATTAAAAATCTGCTTGTCGTTTTTAGATGAAATGTTGCGCTATATAGTGTGGTTTCATTTTTCAAGTATACATTTTTGCCTCCTCCGGAACCGAAAAGTATCTAAGTGGTACGATTTTGCGAACATTAGTTAGTCTGAGATAACCGGCTTCGGCGAATTAAAGACATCGATTGTAAATCTATTCTCTACTTTCCATGTTAACCGAATCGTCAAAATTAATGAAGCTTTATAATTATCAATAGAAGGTTATCGTCACGACTAGCATAATCAGTTTTAATATCACAAGGTTGCCTTCGCACATCCCCTAGATTACAACCTCAATTAATAACGGGCACGCTGCTTGCCCTATCGGGTTCGCAGCCGCCCGCATTTTTCAAATTAGTTCGTTGAAAACCGATGATGAAATCGTCGAATTCGAAAACTGAAATGTTAATAGAGCAGAAATTCAATTAAGTTCTCATTAACATCGAATGGTCGAAGTATGCTCGTCAAGGAAACCAACAGCCGACGCTAGGGAAAAAAAAAGAGGTAATAACCGAATCGTAAAAATGTGGGAAATGAAACGACCGACGAGGTGTCAATTTTCCGAGAACGACGAATCGTGTTCGGCGTAAATTGGAATTCGATGTAATTATTTGTGCATCGGATTCGGACACTCGATCACACCGTTAGGTTGAAGGCGAATGTCGAAATGCTTTTATAGTTTTCATTTGGTGTAATATTATGCACGTCTATGGGCGACCCCTGATTCCGCTCACACTACAGTGGGACTGCGAGTTACACGGTGCGGTTATATTTTACAAAAACGTCCCCATATGGTTATGTAAGAAGTATTACGAACGTAAAATGATGCCTAGGTTCGAAGTCACAGGATCCCACTGCATTCCAGTATTGTGATGGCGTAACCCTGAATTTGGCAACACTCATTCCAAGGATACACAGCTCCAAAAAAACTAATTTTGAGACGTGATTTTTCGAACATACTTGGATACTTGTATCGAAACTAAATAAAAAGTTACGAGCACATTTTTTCAGAGATTTCCTTTTCTGTGAAATTTATTTCATATTTATTCGGGTACAATTCAGAACTTTTTAAATCCTGAGCTAAAATGAGCTATTCTCAATGAATCGTAAAGAAGAATTAAGAATCGATATAGTTGTAGTAGAGTGGTTCGACAGTTTTTTATGAAGAGACTGATTCTGTTTCAAATAGGTAACTAACTAGAGCCTGTAGTTTTCCATTCATCGGGAAAAAAGTACACCAAAATCAATGCCATAAGATGTTCGAGGAATTTAGCCCCGGTTAGTAAAAGAATTTAGAGGAACAGCAAAGTAACTAGTTGGATATTGCGGGAAATTGTCGAAGGTCTAATTAAAAGCCCCGACATCACTATTCTTGTTTCCTTTTGGAATCATTCATAACTCTCTTATCTTTGAGAAAGAATCATGTTTTCTGGAAAATCCCGAAAACAATCGAATGCTCTAATTTGCAAAGTGGGATCGAAATAATATCAAAAATGTTGCTCAATAACCTTAAGTATCTAAGAAACAATGATCGTATAATTTATGAGTAGGTTTACATTCAATCTCTCACCCCCTGTAAGTGTCTCGAATTCCACTTAGGGTTAAATTAACCTATGAAATACGAATTCAGGGATTTTGCACCCCGGCGATTCTATTACAAAAAGTTGATACAGCATACAGAACGCAATGTATTATGCCATTATGTGCTTCCAGAAAGGGTGAAAAATATTAATAGAATCAGAATCAGTGGCGTCGAAACGCAAGCGAGTACAAAGTATCATTTGTACCCCACAAAAATTGAAAGAAGGTTATATATTACTCAGCAAGTTGGTAAAAAGGCTCCTTGAGAGATTTCAGAGAGAATATTTGCAAGATTATTGGAGATTTATAAGATCATTTCGATCGTTCACTACTCGTACATTATGAAACTGAGAGACACGGAAACTCGTTTTGGCTCGTTGACTTGAATTTCAAATTTTTATACTCTTTAAAAAAATCTTCTGCCGCCGCTGGAATGAGCAGGCACGCGGATAGGGAAACTGGCCCGAGGGTGTTTGGCCTTATTTTGTACAAAATTTTAAGTAGAACAATTTTTTACTTGATTAAATTTCTGCTATGTTAACAAATACTTGACAAAAATACGAAAAACTAAAAACTTGCAAGACTATCACAATGATAATGTATGTAGTAGGGTCTGAAATTGACTTTTTAGATCTTAAAAGCAAGCCAAAGCACACCTGATGTGGGCAACACAGCAGACAATTGTTCTGGAATATTTATATTATTCAATTCCAGTAAAAATCAAACATCTTCCGAGATCTTCCTCGAAAGTTTTGGTCAAACAATTTTTTTGTTGGTGTAAATTAATGCTCTTAAAATTTGACTGGAATTTTGCGGATAAATTTGCCAAAATAATTACAGAACCTGCGATAAAAGATCAAAGTGCATTTCTTTCTTTTTCGATTTTATATTATAAAACATAAATTTTGATAGCTTGTGGCCGCGCCATTGGACAAACGACGCACACGCCTTCGCAAAACGCTGAAATCACAAACTAAATGCTGGTTATTAAAAGGGGAGAGGGATATTTGTAAAGTGATTACTCCTTCTACTTTACCTCCAAATAGTCGAAACTGCATCGAATTTTTTAATGAATTCGTCCAAATCGTAAAGAGCCAAAGGTCGTTTGAAATTTCGAGATATACAGACGTTCGAAGTGAATGAGGTCGAGAACATCGATTTTGGAATTATCATCGTTTGTAATAAAGTAATACATCTCCTCTTCGGCGATTTTCTTAGATTTCTCTGATTACGAACTACGATAAAATTCAATGAAAGGGGCCAAATTAACGTGGATCACAAGTAACCAGCAAATTCAAATACTGAGGAACAAAACTATTCAAAGGAGTTTTCCTAACGATCGTTAACATTCAACTGACTCATTTTCCTTCTTGTTCGATAAATATTTAAAACTATTTGATGTTCTTTTTTCTCCAAGACTTTGACAGTCTTTTTCTCAAAATTTGTTTGACCTCGAATTCCAAATATTTGCAGTAAATCGAGTTCTAAGGCAACAGATTTGCATTAGATGGAATGATCTTGAAGAGATTTTTTTTTAAACTGCACCTTGATCTTAATTTCATATTGACTATTTGGTGCCTTACAGTTTAGACGTACACGATGAGCTGATTATGGTCGGAATTGAACAAAGTGCGGCCGAACGATTCTACTCGTTGAGAAAGTGTTACTCAACTACTAGGTACGTGACATAAAATAAGGCAAAACTTAACAGTGGCCAGCTGTCGTGACAGTTTGCGAACAAAAACGTGGCGGCGAGCTCGACGTATGATTTTCAATTACTTATTTAAACCCCGCTGTACCTTAAGCTGGTGGATTTCTCTGCGGCGAAAATCCGACTCACCGTTTTCCTCGTTTTCAAATCTTCGCATTACAGACTTAATGCCAACAAATGTCGCGCAAATTTTCAAATTAAACCGGAGACCCGAGCTACGAAAGAAATCAAATACAGCCGGCTTTCCCGGATTTTGTGAACATATAACATACACGGGGATAAAATATACACCCTCTGTTGTATTTCGTGGGACTGTTCACGTCGACAGGTGACCATAAGAGATTTTTATGAAGCATGATCTAATGTCTTCAGAATTGGAGCTTGAACCATCAACTTTTAAATTTCAAATAACATAGAATCCTGTATGCTTATCCTTAGACAGGCAATGTAGTTCGAAGATCGAATCAATGGAAAATCCTAAAATTGTTCTCTTCACCGCCAGCCAATATGAAACCAATTATGAGCACATTTCCACAGAATACGATCCTGCGATGGGCGAAAGGAAATGCAAATAGAAAGCCTGCGCAAAGCAAGAAGAGATGTCGGCATTGTAACTTCGGCGTCATTTGTAGATATCAGTTCGAGGAGCCACATGGAAGGGAGACGATCGTAACGTTTAACATTTTTCAAAGACTGCGTATATGGGTTCACGGTTCACGCTCGACTATTTCCATCAGTCAAACGTTGTAAACGATCATCAAGAATTCTCGTCCTTCGTAAATTGCCATCGCGATATGAAAATGCTTCGACGCTTATTTGATCGTACACCGAACGTAAGCTCGTTCCAGCGTGTAAATAAAGTAGTCAACAATGGCTCACTCGTCGAGGAAATTTACGTACTTCAAAATGTCACGCGCTTGTCGTTGTTCAATTCGGAAAGTAACCTTGACCTTGTACTCGCGTACAAATTTACGAACACTCCCTCCGCCTCTAATTAATGTAGTCTTGCGAATTATATCGCCGAATATCTTTGGCGCATCGTAAGAATATTTATGTTACCCTCGTTACCTCCTTAGGTTATGAACAGATCCTTGAAATACTACTAATAAATATTGTAAAACGTCCCACATCTGTTCGGCAGGATACGAACTCCGCCACCGTTTATACACGAAAAGTATACGCGGTAATTCGAGGCCCGCATTCCGGCTTGGCTACCTCCATTAAACGCGGTTACATCGACGATAAATGTAAAAATTTAATGCAATAAAGCTTTTCGTTTCTCAGTTCAGTTCGAGAGGGGGAAAAAAACTCCGTGAGCTAAAATATTTATTCGGAGAAAGTTCGAAAGGAGACCGAACAAAAAAGTTTATTCGTTGGCTTTTCACTCCTACACGTGATAGAACTGCTGATAAGAGCGGAGAGCCAGAGAAACAAAAACTAACTCGATAACACGCAGCGGGCTATGCCATAAATAAATATGATAACAAAAAATTATATGTGACACTTCGAATTCGAATGCAGCAGCAACATGACAGGAGTGTTAATATAATTGCATAATTGCAAAGTTGCGAATATTCCACTAATATTCGAATTACCTCGAGATGTTAATAAAATTGCATACTCAAAACGCCGTAAATCTGTCACGACGCTGTTTCTGTTCCTTCAAAATATTAATAAAGGTTGCATTGTGATCAACGCTGTCAGGATGAGCCACAGATATAGAATCCCCTCGATTTTTATCGGAACCTGGTTCTTTTCTTCATTCAGTTTAACTGTAGTCTAGTTTGGGTACTTCCTTTTTCAGTTTCAGGAGTTCAGGTTCTTTTAAAACAGGACGGTTCGATTGCCCTTGGATTTTTGAAGATTGAGCAAGGATTCGAGGCGGAGTTCCAACTCGGTTTCGGATTCAGATTTTTGAGATTCAGGTTTCTTCAGGTGTGCACGGGAAAACGTAAGCCCGAATCCGAAATGTAGTTGCCTCGAGAAATGCAACTAGCATTCATAAACTTATTATTGCGCCGGCAAATTACTGGGATAAATCAGGTACGCCACTGGTATAGTGTACGCGCCGAGATTTTCTTAAGAGAAGGACACGAATCAATACAGCTCCAACTTAATTTTTATGCTATCGGGAAAGAAAGAAGGAGAAAAAAAACCGTAGAAAAAGATAAACGTATCATCAGTGAGCGGATGACGAATATATCTGTACACTGCATGCAGATACATCAGCATATGGATGTCTTATGGCTATGGAACACGTTCAGCGCCTTCAGTTAACGTAGGAATATCGACGTATATTAATGCTTAGCAGTAACTGTAAATTAATTCGAAAAAATCAACATGAAATCTAAACTCTGCCCATGTCGCCGGCTATACACTTATCGAGTTTCGCATTTTGCTGAATTTTGCGAATGCTTTCGCGAAAAACTAACGAAATACGAAAACACTCTCTGTACATTTCATCAGTCCTTTTATTTCGTGATAAAACAACACTCGAGAAAATTAGTCTACCTATCGATAATCAGGAGATTTATGTGCATACCCAATCGTGTGTCCAGACAGTATATCAGGAAAAAAACTTTGACGTATCGTAATGTTACCAAAAAGTTGGCGAAAATGCACAAAATGCAAAAATCATTGCGAAATTACTTCTACACACTTTTCGTTTTTCGCATTTTTGGTCACCGTCTAAAATGCATCTACGTGTGCTGAGATTGTGAAATGGATTCACTCACTCGCTGCGCAAAATCCTGCCAGTTACCCGGGTGGGTAACTAAAGGGGAACCAAGGGGAATTGACGGGTTTCTGGGTAATCTGAGGGTAACCGAAGGTTGCAAATGGGTAACTTTTCCGCAGGCAACTAGAGGGTAACTAATGGTGTATCGGGATGCGCAAAATCCAGCCAGTTACCCGGGTAACTAAAGGGGAATTAAGAGTAACTGATCGATTTCTGGGTAATCTGATCGGAGAGCTACCGAGGATTGCAAATGGGTAACTGATTGCACATCGGGCAAAATCTCAAGTGTCCCCTATTCCAATACTGCGAATGACTGAAGGAATATTCGACGTATTCAAAGTACTCGTATGTGAATCAAAAGAGCATATTTTTTGGGTTCACGGCCCTATTTCATCTGTACATGAAAAATAGCTAGCTTCCTACTGACTGGAGGAAACATCTAGATCCTGAGACCTGATACAGACAGCCAGATGATTATCTATTGAGTTAGGGAGTACGTGCTTCAGGCGAGCACCAGTTTCATAGACGAGGCGTGTTTCAAACAGCTATGTTCTTCAGTGGTAATTCACATCTGTAATTCATGTGGCTCAAACTGCAACTTCAGGTAGTCATACGCTTCAGACGAGCTCATGTGTCAGACAATCACGTACATCAAACAACTACGGGCTCTTCAAACGGGAAAAAGCTTCAGATCAATTATTCGTGTTCCTGAGAACTAATTAAATGCTTTTAAGCTTTCGTATACCTTTCGTATTTCAGACAAGGGGGAGGGGGTGGAAGGTATTTCAATCTATAGATGAAGAAAAGGACATAGTATGTACTTGATCTCAAGTATCTTTATTTCGAAACGATAAGATGGTCGGGCCAAATTACCTGATTTAAAAAATGAACTCAACATTTACGAGTAGTAAATCATTTGGGTAATATAGTTTACTTGAAGAATACTTTTTTAAAAAGGCTATAAACACATTTTCTTTTCATGTTATGTGACGGAACCTCTAACCCATCAATGAACTTTTGTTAAATTGTAAAAAAGTCTTACGTGTTATCATAATATTTGATAGAGAAAAAGCTCGTCATTTAGTAAATATTCCAGTTCATTTCCGAGATTCCGAGAACATTCTTGGAGTATGCTGAGAGTGAGAATATTCTCAATCATGAGGAGCATTTTCTAAATTTTTGTAACACATGCACAGATTACAAATCTGATGGGATGTTTGAAATTAGCGACTTAAAAACAAAACTTATTTAGATAGTAGGCATTTTGATTCTTTAAATGAAGCCAATTTCACATATTTAGAGTGTGGTATTTAAATTTCGGGGCCGAAATTGAAGCTGGATCACAGATCTGATTCGGTATTCGAAATGAGCGACCCGACCCGCAAATACTTTAATTTGTTTACTTTCACTGGGCATTACTTGAATTCAGAATTTGAAATACAACTCGGGTAGGGGAAGGGGGAGTTGACCCTAAAGTGACCTTGTACATTTTGGGTTAAAAATATGAGTGAGTTACGTCTTTCAGAGGACACTGTTTGTAAAACATGCCGTTTTTGTTACCTATGTATCTCTTTATTTCTACGTCCATTCGTTATGCATTTCAATTTCGGAACGCAGTAAATCCAGTTTTTGGGAATCTTCTTCAGTTTGTAATTCTCAAATTCTTCAGTTCCAAAACGCAGTAAGTACAGGCTCCGAAATTTTCGTCAGCTAATGTTATCGCAGATACTTTGGTTATGGATGAAATGTTAAGCCGAGATCAGTTTTTCTCACAAATCGTAGGAAAAATCAAAACAAGATCTATAGATTTCCTTTGGGCTTCTAAGCAATTTGGAAAGATGTGTTTATTGCGTAATGAAAAATCACTCTAAATTTTATTATATTCTACGAATTCTGGAGACTTACATATAAACGTTGCCTCCTTTTACACAATGTAGCATTAAGAAGTAAATAGCTCGAAAAATGGATTAAGTCTCTAATATGTCCACTTTCTGTTTAATCTCGCCACTCACTGTCCTGACGTGGTCACGTTCTCAATATTCACGAATCAAATATTTCTGCATTTTACGCAATTTTTCTATTTTCATTTTTCATTATTATTAATATTTTGTCAAAGGTAGTTGTTAAAATAAAACTAGGGGAAAAGTATAAATCTTGAACAAAAGTAGTTTTTTGAGGAGTCGCCTGTGGTCACGAGGTCACGATTGGGGCGGCATTTGGAAAAGCAGTAAACTTCAGTCCCCAACTTGGCCATAGGTATTGGTATTAAATAGCGCATACGATGATTTCTAAGTTCAGTTTACTAAATTTGTATTTCATTAGACAATTAAATCAATTTCTCATTGAGAATTATGAAATTTACAGCCAATACGCTACTTTCAAATCAGTTACATTCGCTTGATGAATCAAGTCAGTGAGAAGGAATGATTCTGGACCTATTGCTCCAAAAACTGGAAAAGTAAATCCGATACACGGCTCGCGAGTGATTTTTTGAAAATTGTGAGTCTTCTTACTTAATAAATTTTCATTTCAATCTAAAAGAAAACTTTTTACGAATTACGTCTTTCGTGGCCACCTTTCCTTGCCTCCAAATAAAGATACGGCATACTCACAAAGAAAAAAGGCCAAATCGTATACTTTATTTGGATTACTAATGGTTTCTGGTCAAATTTGTAAAATATTTTTATTGAGAAAAAAAAAAAGTATTCAATTTTTTTCCTTTCCTCGCTTCTTTTCAAAAACTCCTAGAAATATTTTTCATCCCACTGGAGAAGGTTGTCCGTCTTTTAGCTCAGCGTATATCTTTATTTCTATAGTTACTAAAAACTTGCCCCCTTTTGCCACTGCAAAAGAAAGTATGAGATGAAGCAGGAAGCTAATCTGTCAGTCAGTCAGAACAGGAGACTATAGGCAAACAGACACGCAGACGAATAATTTACCGAATTATACGTGTCGTCCCTCCTTGTATGGGAGGTACAAAGAGCCGAAAAGGGGGTCGAATATAGCGAAGCGAGTGCCAATGAGGAGATTAGGTGGTTGAACGGCTAGGAAATAAAGCGCTTTAGTCTCTCAAGAAATAAAGTGCCACTTGTTCACTTGAACCAGTTATACTCGTATTTCCACAAAAACTTTTACCACTGTTATACTACCATCGGTTCTGTCCATAGAAGTAGACATAACTGACGATGGAACAACAGCTGAAAATGTTTTCGAGTGAACAAGTGGTGTTTTATTCATCAAGCAATATCGTACACTTCATTTAGAATTCAAAATAATTAGTATCTCTGGTAACATCTAAAACCCCAAAAGACTCATATAAGGAAACCGTAGAAGAGTATTCAAACAGAACTGTGTTGAGCTGCGTAGAAGGGCTTATCAACTTGTTAGCTCAACAGCCCTATCTCATACAAATTTTCTTCCCAGATTTTCAACTAAAATAGTTGGTTTGTGTGGATAGGGAGCCCGGCTTCGCTACCGTAAAAAAACTGTTCCAATAAAAGTCTTATGTCTTTGATCAGTTTGTCTTGTTTTCAAAACCAAAAGTACAGAGTTCCAATATTCGGAGTAAGCAAATTTCTCGAATACTCTCGGAGTTTTTATGTCAACTCAACACAAAACAAGGCGTCCAATTTCCAAGTTTTGTCACCGCATCCACTCCGCTTCCAAATTCAGTTTCTCGATTCCCATTTGCTCGCACTCTGCCAGAACTGCCATCCTAACAACGAGCTTAATAGAAATTTATGTCCGCAAAAGGCAAATTTATACTCGGTGTATTGTAAGAGCGTCGGAACGGGACCCATTTCGTCGACTAACATTATTAAAAATGGCGAGTAAGAAAAAAGGAAAGCGCAAGAAAGAGAGAGCGAAAGTGAGGAAAGAAAGAACGGGTAGTCGGGCAGCGCCGCATTTTAGTATAACTTTAGTTACCCTTCGTAGAGAAACAAAATGACGCAACAGTTTTGAAACGAACTTTGTTTTAATTACACGACGTCATAATATCGTAGATAAACTCCGGTGTTCAATCTGGTATTCGACTAAATGACCGTTTTATCGGATTCGCGGCACTGGCAATGAACACCCTTATCGTCTTATTTATTCATTTCAATTTCTAAACCTAATAACGCGAAAAACCATAATTACCTTTACCGAGACGATTTTCGTATAATGCTTTCCGCGTATCCGCCTTCCGCCATATTGAGTTTTACAGACGCGGTCACCCTGAGTTTGAGAAACCGAGAATGCTCACGAAATGGTTTTTGAGTCACACAATAATTGGTGTTTGAGGCAGTCGGTTCGGGAATGTTCATAAATTTTGTATTCGATTCTCCGTTTTGAACTTTCAAGGTAGCAGGAACAAACAAGTTCACGCGCGCGGACACTTATTTGTACATTCCCAGCTATCCATCAAATTTCTTGAACCATTATGTATTGGTAGCTACTATTCTTTGCCTGCCAATGCGCAGAAATATTAACACCCTCATCTTCCACTTGTAGGAGGCTCGTTACTATTTCTATTGCCTGGGAGCAGGAGAGGCGCGGCGGCAACACGAGCGATAGCCACGGCGTGATCAGCCGTCTCGCGCCGGACACCTTGGTTCTGGAAATGTTGAAGAGTGGAAGCGGATGGAACCGGGTGTCGGCCTTCGTCTCGGCCATCATAAAGAAGAAGATACAGACAGAGTGGTCGGGGCAGAGGGCCGACGGACAAAGCTCGACTCACACCGGACACAACGACTCTGTACCATCCTAGAGCTGCTGCAAGGTGATGCGAACCCCCGGCAGGGCTCACCCGCTGTCACCACCTTCCTGCGTCGCCGCACGTATAAAAATAAAAAGGTAGGGGTGAAAGAAAGTAGCGCGTCTGCCTGGGGTGTACCCAAATCCCGGGTTTATGCTGGGTGAGTGTTGCCTAGGGTGTCTCATAGTGATCGTGACAGGACAGCGCGAATCCGAACTGGAGAGGCGGAAGGGGGACTCAGGCCAGCCTCAATGCGTCCCTCTGGTCATTGATGCGATACTCGAAAGAGTAGTTTCCTGAGCCAGGGGTGCCGCGTCTGGGATCGCCATGCGCTCCACCAACAGAGAGAGAGAGGCTCCTTGCTATTGGCAAAGGTGGGTTAAGATGTCGATCTCTGAGTGGGCACAAATTAATAGGCACTCTTTTAACATGTTCTTGATCGAACGAAACCCCGCCCCACAGTAGTGCTGGAGTCAGAGGGCAGTTTTGCTAATTACCCCTCCACTTAATTTTATTTCCATAATGCGTTTTTGGATCAACATAGGACTAAAGGGAATCCTGGTTCATAGATTGTATCAAAAAATACGGGAGGAAAAAAAAGATCAATTGCCAGTATTTTAGTCTGCCTCTCCCTATTCACGATTTCTTTTTGTGCTCTCCACGTGTATTTGATCGACGGAGCTTCGTATAACTAATTGGAACCAAGGCTCAGCTCTTCAGGGAGGTCCTCCACGGATTACAGCGCTGTTGTTTGGAGTTGCTCGCGTATGCTTTTACGGCACGAAACAAACTCAAATTACTGACACCGCGCTATTCCTTGAGACTGACGGAGAAGACAGAACAAATTAAAATCCAACTTATATTTTATCGAGTTCGATCGTCTAGTCGCAGAAACTTTTCATCGAATAAATTTGTTCGGCATACGGTTGGGAAAAAAAAAATACCGCATAATATACGTCCGAAAGCAAATGGAGAGAGATTTTACTTCGAGTCACGGTCGGAAACAGCAAAAAGATTTTACTTCGAGACTGGGTCGGAAACAGCGAAGAAGTGAATGAAGAAAACTCGAGTAACGAGTAGAGTATAAAATTTCAAAGTGAATTAGTATTTTTTTCGAAATAAGAGTACGGGTACGACATCATTTTTCGAACAGTGACGTCGTTTCGGGCTATTTTTTTGACATCGTGTTTGCCGTACGTCGAATATCCGGAGAGATATATTTTTAAGAATTCAATTTGGGCTCGAGTTTCATGTTACTGTCACTCCGCAACAAATACCTTACATGATGCAACGCATTCACTTTTTGGTTATTGATGTGCTGGATCTTGACACAGGTGTGCTTTAGTGATGATATGGGTTGGTACATCGAAGATTCAATCAATTTTAGATAAATGAAATACCCGTCCACTAGATCTGAGAGATCGGTTTTGAGACCTCAAACATGACCTTACTCATGTCGGTCATCCGTTCAACGTAACGCGCTTTGCTTCGACTATTGGTCTGTTCAGCTGTTTGTTAGATTGAAAAACTGACTGCGCCTGATTAAATGGCTATGGATGTTTTGCTATAAGTGTTTTTTCTCGATTCCTAAGTGTTTTTCCGGAAGGTATGTACTTGGCGGATAGGGATGAGATATTCAGTGTAATTTTATGGATTTACCCACTCGAGGGTGCCTTAAAACCTAACCTGCTCATTGACACTTATTCTGTTTATGTAGCAATTTCGGGATTATTAGGTAGAATTTTTGAGTAGTGAGGTCTTACTTCTAAATCTGTCGAAATTTCTTTCTCCTCCTCCTCCTCCTCCTCAAAAAAGAATAAAATAATAATAATCTCTCTATGTATTAAAAACCAAACTCCTCCCCCCTCCTGGAAAAAAACGTAAACGAGCCTGATATCTAAATCCCGGCCATTGACATAACAGACATAATAAGACATAAATCTCTATATACTAAAAACCAAACCTCCTCCCCCCTCCTGAAAAAACTCCAAGGAGCCTGATATCTAAATCCGGGCCATTGTCTAAGATATAACAGACATAATAAGACATAAAAAGACGTATAATGACATAATTATCCATAATCTCCAAGATCTCAAATCGCTGCGGGTTGCCTACCCTGCCCCTTAATTGCTCAATTTTCCAGGGGCAGCCTACCCTCAGGAGGGGGCTCATGGTTGTGGAGGAAACTCTTGAAGAAGGGGGAGGGCTCCTGTGGGGGAGTGGGCTGTGTACGAAGATGGAGGCCCTGGGTGGGGCAGGGGGTTAAGATGAGTAAGAGGACCCGATGGAGGTTGAAGTCCTTGGCGAGAGAGGGGACCAGGGAGAAAAATGGCCATGGTGCGGGAGGGGCTGATAGCAGGGTGGGGTATTGAGGGGAAAGGGCTCTCGGGGGAGGGGTGTTCATGGTTGTGAGAGCACCTGGGTGGATGGCGAGGGATCTTCAAGGGGGTTGGAGGACCATAGTGAGAACAGGGGCTGTGAAGGGAGATGAATCACAGGCGGTAGTCTTGGGTGAGGTGTCCTTGTGGTGGAGGAAATGGTTGGTAGGGGAGGGTGGTAATTGAGAAAGGAGGAGGTAGTGGTGGGTGAGGGTCCTGGAGTGGCAGTAAAACTTTAGTGGATACGAGCCCGGGGTTATAAGAGGTACTCATGGTGGAGGAAGGAGCTCCTGAAGGGGAGGAAAACCAGTGGTGGTGGCAGGGACTGTAGAGGGAGATAAAGGCCCCGGGTGGGGGTTATGGTGAGTTAGAGGTCCTGGTGGAGGAGGACGTCCTGGGGGGAAAGAGGGACTGGGGAGGGAAATGAAAGCCATGGTGCGAAAGGGGCTGTTGGTGGGGGGTCTGAAAGGGAAGGGTGGTCATGGTGATAGGAGCTCCTGAGTGGAGGACCAGGGGATCTTTGTGGGAGTTGGGATGAGGAGGCCGCCGAGAAGGAGCAGTGGAAGAGGTAGGCTGTAGCGAAGGATTATGGCCGCAATTGGGAAGGGCGTAGTGATGAGTAAAGAGGTCTTGATGGGGGTGTGGTACGTGAACAGAAATGAAGGCCATAGTGGTGTGGAGGTGGTCGGGTGGACGTGGTCCTAATGGACGGCACTCGGGATGGAAGAAAGTGATCGGGGGGAGACTAGGTGGAGGACTGGGTGATGATCGGAGGGATGAACGGAGGGTTTCCATATGGGGGAGAAGCTGTGGACGGAGAAAGTCATGGAGCGATGGAGAGGGTAATGTAAAGAGATTAAGGCCCACTTCGTGAAGGTCGGTTGTGGTGATTGATGGTTGTAGAGGTGAGGAGGAAGTCCAAGGGACAGGGCCTACCCGGATGTGCAGAAGGAAAGGGTTCGCAGGGGGGATACTGCGGAGGTAAAAGACCATAGGGTGGGCACTGAAGCCTCTGATAGGAGATTATGGTAGTCGTGGGGGAGGAGTTTGTGGCTGAGGAGGGCTGCGACTGTTGAAGTGCGACCGTGGCGAACGAGAGGGTCATGGTGGAGGAGGAGGCTCGTGATGAAGAAAGGATGGAAGGGGGGGAATAATTCATGGTGGAAGATTGAGGACCGCTGATAAAGGGGGAGCAAAAGAAGCGCAAAGCAAACCTCAACTCAGGAACAAAAGTTGTAGACCAAACACTGAGGACTGTGATGGCCGGACGAGGCGCGAAGCGCTAGTAATAATAATAATAATAATAATAAATAAGTAAGTAAGTAATTAAGTAATCTGTACGAGTGAATAGAAACAATGCGCCACCTAGAGATCTGAGATTTTGAAAACGGGAGGAAATGAAGATGGAAGATATACGGAGTACTTAAGTCTATCACGTGACATTTCGGCTAACATAATCGGTCATTACTACTTACATTCGCGTTTCATGATCATGAAATTAGCGTAGAAAAGCAAACTATGCTCACTAGAGTAGCGTCACTTGATTGACTTGATTATTTCTTGATCTAAGCATAGGTAATGTTAGAGGGTCTAGGATAGTTTAACGCCCCCCCCCCCGCGCGTAGAAAAAATTATCGAGTTCTCCAGAGAATTAATTTTTCCGCCAGACCCTTCACTTTCTGAGACAGTTAACATTCTGAGGCAGAAGTTATCAGATCACTCACTGAAAACTGATGGAGTTGTTGGAGCTTCCGGTCTTGCAAGAGACTCATACCCATCCGAGTTGAAAACATGAAATAAAGGGGGCAACTGTTTAAATACCCTCTACATGCGTACATCCAGGAGTGTGCTTTTGATTTTGAATACAATACAGACACTATGAAGTGGGCTTATAGGGCCGAGCTTATTTAAACCCCTCCCCCAACTAAAAACGAATAAAATTAGCCTTTTTCAAAAAACGTAAAAATGTCTCGATTGCAATTCACGTAAGTATCTTCGAAAATTTCTTTCCAGATACAGTAAATCTTCAACTTCATTCTGAGATCTCTCGTTCTTTCGTGTGATAGAACTGTTTTCGTTTCTAATGTTTAACCAGATAATGTCTGAATGTAGTCTTCGCAGATATTTAACGGATCTTACTATAATTCAGCCGCGATTACTACTTTATATGTCTTCACCGAATTTTGCGACTCCTAACAAATCTGGAAAGTCCTTATGAGATTCTCATGAATCTTGCTGAAATCCTGATGTCAGTACACTGAACGAGTCCTCAAAGAGTCTGAATTATGAAAGTATCAGAGAACCATAACAAGCACAAACGGACTACTGAGAGACCCTAACAGGGTTCTAAGAAAGGTCTGAAGAGAGTTTAACAGAGTTTTAAAAGGTCTTTCCAAAGTCTAATCTCAATCTCAAAGTATCGAAATGGAGGTTTTTCACGTCGCTGATTTCGAACGTCAAATTTTCTCTCAGTTTACGGATTCTCAATTTTTTTCTTGAAATCAGCAAATAGGCTCAAATCGGAACCAGGTCTTGAAAATCTAATGAAATCAACATTCGAAATCAATGACCCTAAAAACATCAATTTCAATGCCTACGTAATTTAGTTTTCTAATTTAGTTAAAGTTTGCCCGTTTCAATGGTGAAATTTAGATTTTGGGGCATAATACCACATCTGGATTAACTGGATGAATATTTGATGAAATATCAGTTGTTAATGAAACCTCCATTCCTTTATTTTGCTCGAAATTATTTTATTTGAAATTCTAGAGCTTTCTTCCATAGTGAGAGAGATCTTCCACATTGCCATTTGGATATTCTTGTCTATCTGGTGTCAATCCAATTTCGTAAACTAATAAAAAAAATATGTGGAGGCATTTTGTGACACAACCTGAATAGTATACACCGTCATTATAGATTAAGTTATCTGTCAGGTGTTTATTTTACCTATTTTACCGTTCGATCTAAAATTCACAGAAATCAACTTCTAAGCTCAATTTTGGACTTCGCCTTCGAAATTACAGCAATTTTTCGAACCTAATCGTTTGAGGAAAGTAAGAAACATCGACGGCTATTCTTCATTCATATTTTCGAAAAATGGGTGGGCTACCCCAGATGTGGCATCGTCTATGATTTTATTTTTCAAATTTTTCAAATAATATTAATTCATGCTATTAATGACTGGAACCTTAACATTGAGTTTACACATGGGTTTTTCCGAAGTCACGTAATTTCCCCAGACCGCCTATGTGCCGGAAAAGGAGACAGTCATCGCCAACTAATTCTAAAAGTTTATATGATTCCGAATATTCTCAATAGAGAAAGTGTTTCTCGATTCAAAATTGAATTTTTGGGAAATTTTTTATCTGGGGATAATAGGGTGATATTGGGAAAATCTTTACGCACTTAGTTGTACCTACATATAGACATGTTAAATTTCAAGCCGTTGTCTGCACGTGAAAAGAAAATAGCAATTTTCGTTGAGGTGAATGATATACGTATCTAGGAGTCACAAGGGACCGAAGTGATTCGGAGGACTGTCTCGAACTTTCTGAATGCAAGTTGATCGCAGGCGGATCCCCAGGGATCTTCAAAATATGGGCTTTACTTTTAAATTTTCGCGTTAATGTTTTCATCCTGGTCCTTATAATGATTTTAAAATATTCAAAATAGTATAGACATATGAAATGTTAAAGACCTTTGAAACTGAAACCAGCTCCGAAATTTCCTGGGGAATAAACCTCAAAAGAAAATGTTACCTTGCGAAATTTCATATCAGAAATCGCGTTTGCTGTCCCTTACTGAATCAAGGTCTCGAAAATTATAGTTCAAGGGTTTCTCAAAGTCTGATGGATGAGTTCCTAAGTTCCTGTCCCCTCTGGGAAAATTTAGTTGCGTAGTGCTAATTACATTTGAATTCAAGTACCTGTTTGGTCCCCTGACACACCCTGTTCGAGTGTCAGGCCTGGGAGCAGAGAAAATGCAGGACAGTAAAAATTATCGATGCCGGCAACGATAGCGATACCGATGACGGCGTAATCGACCGTCTAAAGAGAAGAAGCGGATGGAACCGAGTATCAGCCTTTGTCTCGACCATCATGATGAAAAAAATGGAGATGGAATGATCGAGGCAGAGGGCCAACAGACAAAGCTCGACTCACACCGGACACAACGACTCTGTACCATCCTAGAGCTGCTGCAGCTGCTTCAGATCCCTTGGTAGAGTTCACCCCGTCGTCATCACCTTCCTGCCGCGCCACACGTACCAAAACAAGGAGGTGAGGGGTAAAGGAAGGAAGGGCATTCCGGCTGTGAACCAGTCTAATTCGAGGTTAATGCTAGGTGAGCGTTGCCTCGGTCAGTAGGTTGTCCCATAGTAGCCCTGACATGAAAGCGCGAATCTGGTCACTGATGCGATACTCGAAAGGGTAGTTTCCCGGGCCAGGGGTGCGGTGTCTGGGGAGCCACTTCGACATGCGTGCATCGTTATACGCTTCACCAAGTAAGTGAAGTACTTGTTTGGCATTAGCTAGATCTTGCCCTAAGTATTAAGGGTAGGTTGCAGTTTACCTAACACTTACCCATTTGGCTTACATTTGTTTCTTCTGGCGTCTTTTTTTGCTCTTGTTGCGGGTACACTCGAATTTATTTAATTATTTTCTTCTTTTCCCATAGGAAGCCCAGATTTTGGTCGGCCCCAAGCCCACAAAACTAGGACGATGCAAATGGAATCATGGGAACATAGGAGAGCATGCTTCTGCAAACAGCTTTCAAAGTGTACACAGGGTTTTTGTATGTGGTTCATGCTCGACGACAGATACGTTTCTCAAAGTACGCAGCCATTTTAATAACGATACGAAAACATTACTACACAATCTCATATTCGTGTTTACTCTGTTATAATTATTTTGCCTGCGAAGTGACTGCAGATATGGCTGAAAATAACGAGCGTGGCAATGAAACTAGAAACACGATTAAAGTGCTGGACCGGCGTGGCTCGGCTGCCAGAATAAATAACGCGAATGAAAAACTCGTTCGGTTTTCATTACGATCCATATTTACTATTCAGACAGGTCAGTGTGTGCGCTTTTGCAGATTATACACCGCTATCAATTTTTTTTTTTTTGCAAACGAATTTACGGGCGAACTTTGCTAAATGTGTTAAACTTTTACCTGAAAATCTTTCGGGATACGGTAAATCGGTGAAATTAAAAACAGATCAACGATAAATGATTTAAAATATTGCCTCGCTTTTGGCTGTTTTCGACAAAGAAGACCTTTTCGATTATCCTTGTTGCAATTTCGAAAGCCCCGTAATTTTTCGTCAAAGTTCCATTGACGTAATAACGTTTCATGTTTCATTTTCGTCGAAACTGTTGTACAAAATGTGCACCCAAATTGGTCGAGTATACGATACATTGGGAATTATTTATGCAGGTTCGACTTCGCGGTTATAAGCTCCGAAGAAGGTGGTAGATTTGAAAATTTCCTGTGATTATACGACGGTTGTACATTAGCTCGACTAATTGTTTACCATTGGTTTCTTTGTCTCGTGAAATTAATTAACCTAGACGGACGACGAAATTTCGTTCATACTTCGCGGACTAATTTCGAGTCGATGCCTTTAGCAATGAATCCTGTAATCAGAGCTGAAGGTCTCTCGAAAATAAGTAACTTGGGAAGTGTCCCTCATACGCAGGAAAATTCCAATAAACACACTGGACAAAAGACGCTTAAACATTTTCTTGCATTTAGAATATTTCTCACCATCAGGGAAAGATTTCTGTAGGCCTTGGAGGAAGCAGTCTTTTACAAAAAAGATTTAGAAAGAAGTAGGAAGATAAAAGCTGAATTTGAAAGACATAAAGCCCAAATCTCATTTGCGGTACAAAGTTATTTTGCCAACCATTCGTTAAACTGGGTTAAACTAGTTAAGACTAAAAGTCGTCTACCAATCCTTTAAAAATATCGCATTTGAAAAAATGGTCTTTCAGTCCTCCAAAAGCACCTAATTTTGATATACAGTCCTCTAAAAATCCAAAAACTGAGAATTTTTTCTAAATTATCAGTGTATACAATAAGTTTTCTTATAGATTAGGCAAAAATAATTCATGCAGAGGGATCAAAACTAAAGGGGTTACGGCCTTCCGGCTCATTAAAAACACTGAATCTGATTTCACTTTCAGCGTCCGGAAAATACTGAGATTGGTTCAAAAATCATACTACGTAAGTTGGAAAATGTTGGTTTCTCACTATGGCTTTCTCCGAAGACTGATTTACGTGAAAAGAAGAGTACGGGAATGTAGGGAAAAGACGAAAACCTAAATGGTTCCGATTCTGGCTCGTTTAAAAATTTTTTAAGCGTTGGCGTTGGCTCCAAAAATAGTTTGGTATTTAATTCAGCTTGGGCTCCAACACAATTTTGGAATTCATTCCTGTTCTAATTGTACATAAATTTAAGAATTTTGCACTTAGGCCTCAGCTCTGTGGAAAAAAAAATATTACTTTGGCTCGGACTCGAGCAATAAACTTTTATCTGACTCTATCATTGACTTCCTAAGAACGTGGTAACTCCGGACATTAACACTGGCTCCGAATTTGGATCCAATACATTCTAAAAATGCACAGTAGTACACATAATTTTATAAAGGCAGATAGGACATCTTTTAAGGCGACTAGTTTCTTTAAATATACGCATTCCATTCAGGGGTAAAGTTTAAAGCTAACTGAAAAAAAAAGTGATGAATGAATTTGTATGTATACAATTAAGTGAGAAGCAATTGCAATATATCAAATCGTAGTATAGAAATTCGTGAATTTGCCACTTACTAGAAGTAAAATTTTGATTTTTCAGGCTCAAATTAAAAGCCAAACCAAATGTTGAAAATCTGTAAACCAGGAAACACTCTCTTCAGTTTTCCCAAACAAGACAGTTTGGCCCACTTTTCAGTCTGAATTTTGTATTTTTGTGCTGAAATCGAATGGGATATTTGAACGGAGATACCTTATTCCAATACTTTGCTCAATTTTACAAGTTCAGTCAATGTTGGTCATTCAAAGGATGAAATTTGGATTTTAGGGTCTTGATGGAAATCGAATCATAACTCTGATTAAATCTCTGAAATCAGTGACCTGAAATTATCCTTAATTTAGAAATTTTGTTCCTGTTGCCTAATCGAGTCAATGTAGCCCCTCCTCCCTCGATGATGAAATTTCAACTTTTGAAGCCGAATCAAAATCTGATGTGATATTCGAACAAACAACTAATGAAATCAGTACTTCGATACTTCGTTCAATTCTCTTCATCATATTTAGAGTGGTCAAATTAACTGAGTGAAGTTTCAATGTTTCTGAGTCAAGATCACTTATGTTGATATTTTATTCAACTTTTCTTGGTTAATTTGGCCTCGTTGAAGTAAAAAGAGTCAGATTCCGGTCCCTGTCCCTGTCAGAGTCAGATCAGAAATTTCATTGAATTTTTGAGGAAAACAATTCAAAATAATCTCTATTCCGATACTTATTCTATTTTACAGGTCGAGTTAATCATACCAGTTTGACAGAGTCAGAATTTAATTTGAGAGATGAAATCAAATTGGATCAGAAATTTGATTAAGTTATTGAAATCAGTGATCCAAAAAGTTTAATTTGGGGCCCACATCGGTTTTGAATCAAAATCTGATTTAGATTTTCGTATTCAATGACCCACAATTCCCCCATTTTGGTACATTTTTGATATTCCCATTTTAAATTCTGTGATTGGTGGAACGTTCCAGCCCCTCATTCAGTCTGGGAGAGAATTTCTCACCCAAAAATAAAATAGACTTTATAGCTCTGAAATATTAGGATAAAAAATTAGTGTACTCTACATTGCCGGCTACCACAATTTTAAACTTCTATACCTATACATCTTATCCATATCTTGTCTCGATGAACCGAAAAAAAAAGTCTCCAAAGTCTCCAAGCCTCTCTCGTCAGGATGTCACCCAAATATGGACATAAGTAGTCTTCTTTCGAGATTTTATATCACAACTTCTAAACGATTGCTTATACTAAAAAAAAAAAAAAGTTTGGAACGAAATTATTTTACACCAAATTTTTTGTTTAAAATGTCCTTCGGTATTCTTCTGCATTAGAACTACCGGAATAGGGGATTAAAAATGACGTCTTCGGGAGCACCCTCATAACATGAGTTGTATGGGGAGATTAAGAGTTTTTTCAACTGCTTCACCATTTCACGGGGCTAGGCAATTAGAACTGGTTCTAATTTTCTTCGAAACTGTTTCCATACCATGAGGTTTTTATGAAATTCTTAATTGGATGAGGAGGGGAGTGAAACTCAAAAACTTGCGATGTGGGTGCCTCGTACTGGATCTTAAAGGCCGTCTAATTCAATTTCAATGTTATTTTCGATCTAACGTGAGAATTAGGGCCCCAGATGCGGAAAATATATACCTACCAAAATAACAAAATAACTAACTCATTAGTATTTATTGCACGTATTAGATCGAGACCCGTTATTTTTTAAGCATCTATTGCATATATACTGTGAGGAGGTCTGGTGGCCGAGTGGATAGCGCGCTGGTCTCAGAATCCGGAGGTCCCGGGTTCGAGCCCACGTAGCAACTCGCTACATTTCGACCTAGGCCGGGTTTTCGGCAAGAAGTGAAGAGATGTGATAACATTACGCAACAAACTTCAACTTTTTGTCTGTTCTAAAAATACCATTAGGTAATTCTGAAAGTATTATCAACGCTGAATGCGATGCCGTTGACTGTTTTTCTCTAGTACATCTAGTTTTTGCGAAACATGCGTTTGAAAGTATGGAAAATGCTCAAAATTGTGAACTTTGTGAAGTTATTCTGTATTATTCTAACAATGACTTATCAAAATAATCAAGCGAATTAAAGACTTAGACCTTCTTTAATGATATATTCAATTTGTAGACATCTAGTAGCGTTCGTTTTGGAGTATTGCATATTTTTCGGAAAAACTTTTCCTCTGGAAAAACAGATTCGAACTCCTCCCTAGAAAAGAGACGTTTGCGAAACTTGTAGGGGCCACACTCATATTCTTTCCTATTTACAAAGAAACGAAGAGCAACAGAGAATCAGTGTTGTTAAATATAAAAATTTCACAATATGAATGGGAAATTTCTATGTTATTTCAGTAGTTTGACTTCCAGAGCTTATAAAACCTGTCGGGATTACTTATTTAACTTTGTTACTTTCTACAGAGATGTAAATGTAATCTCAGACGAATTCACGCTAGTAAAACAAATACAACATATTAAAAATTACAGTTTCTTGAAGCGTTCTCAAGAATTTCCTATAGACTTGAATAATTTGCTCAATTGTCATCAAATATGCCTGAAGATTTCGCAGTGTACGCTCCTACATGTAAATAACACAACAGCACCTATAAGAGAACTTAATTCATCTCCCAGTTTATTATATCGTGATCCAAAGTAGCTCGATTTCAGCAATTTTCGAAACTTCAATTCAAATTTACAACAAATTGAGACGTGCTAAGGGAAAATGGCAAACAGCATCGTAATCAGCATTGAAAGTACCATATAAATCATGTATTGGAATACATGGAACAGAATGTGTGTTTTTGATACAACTACCACTTAGGTATATTTTCCAGCTTTCAAATGCTGACCCTTTTCCCCACTGTAAGTGTCGTTGTATGAATAGCCCTAACGTGCGTCACGTACAAAATTATGGAAAAAATTGTTGCGGCCAGACTAACCAAGTACCTAAAAGAACACAAAGTTATATCCGACGCGCAAGCTGGCTTCCGAAGCAACCGATGTACACTAGACCACTTTGCGAACCTCGAAGACGGAATACAAAAAGCATTCAAAAACCGACAATCCCTGTACTCCGCATTCTTCGACTTGGAAAAGGCCTACGACTCAGCATGGAGATACGGCATCATAAAAAAATTACGAAACACCGGCATGAAAGGAAGGATAACGCAGTTCATAAACAACTTCTTAAACGATAGAAAAATCCAAACCAGAATAGGAAACTCCTTCTCACAAGAACACGAACTGAAGAACGGGACGCCCCAAGGAAGTGTCATCAGTGTTCACTGCTTTCTGATCCTTATCAACAATATAATCCAGTGCATACCTCAGCCAATAACATGCCGACTGTTCGCCGACGACCTTAACATAGCCGTCCGCTCGTCAGAACCTGTAATGGCTCAAAACATCCTCCAAATATGCTTGGACAACCTGAACTACTGGAGCCAAAACAACGGCCTGAAATTCTCATCCTCAAAAACAACCTACATGATTTTCTCCCGTAAACACAAAACAGCTCCCATCCAAATCTCACTCAATAACACCCCTCTCAAACACACCAATACTTACAAATTCCTAGGACTAACATTTGACTCCAAACTAAACTGGCTACCACACATAAAAAACCTAAAACATAACTGCATAAAGACACTCAATCTACTCGAAATGATGAAAAACAACAACTTCGGACCTAACACAATCACACTACTCCAACTATACCGAATACTCATCCGCTCTAAACTCGACTACGGAGCCATCATACACTACAGAACAGCACCAAAAGCAAATGCTCAACTACTGCAAACAGTACAAACCATAGGACTACGCACTGCCATCGGAGCGTTCGTAACTACCCCTACAGTAAGCCTACAAAGTCTGAGCAGTGAACCACCAATTGAAACCAGAACTAAAATACTAACAAACAATTACTGCTCTAAGATAATCGCAAACAGAGAACATCCGTCACAAAACTTACTGATTAAACAACTTACCTCATAAGAACGCAACCAAAACAACAACGTATACCATAGATACAAAACCGACCTACTCGAAACTGATACCAACCTACAATTTGTAGCAACAATTACAACGCAAAACCAAAAAACCCGCACTCAACAAATAAATAACAAGTACATAAAACAGTGGAATCACGAATGGACCGTACAACAGAACCAACAGAACAACAAATTGCGCAAAATCAAAAACCACGTATACCCCTGGAAAACAATACAACAAAATCAACGCAAACTAGAAACTACTATTAACCAATTGCGACTAGGACATACAACCTTGACCCACTCACACCTCCTGAAAAAAGAACCACCACCGAAATGTCTAACTTGCAACGAACAACTAACAGTAAGACATATACTACTTGACTGCAAAAAATACACAAAAATACGAACGAACGTACAACCTCCAAATGATACTAACTGACAATCAGACTGCCCTTAACCTCATCCACAAATTCATAACCCAAACCGGAGTCAACTTCAGCGTGTCTTCGTAACCAGCATATGTTATACTATTTACTGACACATAAATTTAAGATTATAATCCTTCTAGGATATTAAAAATCTTTAATAAATAGTAAAAAGATACGACCGAAGTAATATGAGAAATGAACCCAGCAACTTTCGCAGCCTATTATTCAATACTCGTGCAGTGCAATAAATTTTAACCATCTCACCTTTCTTTTCATATTCTTCGCTTCTTGGTTCCTAAATTCTTTAGTTAGTAGACAACAATGTCAAAAATGATTTCAGCAGCCTTCAGATACCAACACAAGATACTCTTATTCCATATTTATTTTCAAGTTTTCGGATTTCAAGCCCCCTCCCATCACAAATACGGCAAAAATAATATCAAAAATGAATCTAGAAATTTTCGGAACCTATCATTCAATACCTATAATGTATTTTTTGAAATTTTGATCTCCATTTATCACAGGTACCTCATTTTTCAAGTTAACGGAAAATCGGCATCGGAAGAAAAATCGTAGGGTCAAAAATTCCATGGCAGAGAAACAGCTCCGGAAAAAACTAGAACCCATTCTGATTGCCTACCCTCGTAAAACGGTAAATTAATTTGAAAACTGCTATTCTCCCCATACGGCTTATGTTAGAAGCTAGTCCTTGAAGGGGTTATTTTCAACCTTCCTTCTCCAGCAGTTATAATCTTCTATTGTGCATATGAAAAAATATCGCAGGAACTCTTTTACGGGAAATTTGACGTAAAATGATTTTGTTGCGAACAATTTTTTATAAGAGCAACGGTTTACAAGTTGTGATCAAAAATGCAAGGTGGGGCTACTTAGGTCCACATTTGGACGACTTTCTAATGAGAGGCTCGAAGACTTGTTTTGGTATTTAAGGTTCATCTGAACACTGTGGTGGAGACATTTAGTTGATAGCTGAAAATGTAGGTTGATTTCCCAATAGGTATGATGCTATTAGCACTTTTCGCCCCGCGTCTATTCGGCTTCGTGATAAGAAAACAGAGAGAAAAAAAGAAGGAACTTTTGTACCACATTTAATGTATGCAGAACAATAAATCAGTTAAGAAATAATCTTCAGACAATTGGAGCTCGTTGTAGGTAACTCCATTCCGATTCCTTTACTTGTAAAGGCTTGCATCTGCAATAATGCCGGGCTGACATTACCGTCAGTTGTTAACCACTTGATTGCTCAACAATCAGCACACATTCCGCATCATGCACTTATCTCGAGTGCAGAACATTCATGGTCTAAGAAAATTATTTTCCGGTCTGGCATATACCTCCGTAGAATTGTGAACACGAAAATGTAAAAGAAAAAAAGAAAAAGAAAACCTTTTACTAGGTCAAGTCTGAAAACTATGTGTAATGCGGAGCACTTGAGTGAAACAAAATCCGCCATGTATTCTAAAAAACACCCTTCATAATGAAACCAAACGTTTTCATACTCTTAAGAGAAAAATGTTCGCCTTAAACAGCAAACGTAAATGCTACGTGTACTTATGAAAAAGGACTTTTCCGACTGTTTATGAATTGTTTACAAAACGACTCTGCAGTTATTTTAGGTCTGCGGCTGACGTACTTTCCACTCGTTGATGCGTTAAGAACGGCGAATGAAAATAACGTAATATTTGCAAAATTGAATGCCAAGTCAGTAGCATTTTCTTCTTTTCACCCGATTTCGTTTCTTAGAATCTGCTAATGAATTCACTATGTTCGCGGAATTCCGTTTAATTAGAATAAAAACTAAAATTCGTTCGTGCGGTGTCCGAAGGTCACGTAAACGCGGATATAAAATCAAGGGCAGAGAGCACTGAGAAAATTGCAGTTGGAGTATTGGAGTAACCAGTAGCGGACGTTCTGATATCATTTTTGAATTCCTAGACATGCAGACCTAATGGTTAAAGAATACAGAATTCATTAAAAAAAATCTCTACGTAACTTCAGCGGTTTCCTCCTCAGGAAAAAGAATGAATCAGAGCTACTCCATACCGAGACCATAGTCGTTGGGCATTGAATGTCCCGTTAATAATAATAATAATAATAATAATAATAATAATAATAATTTGTTGATTTTTTGATTCCACACTTTTCTATTGTTTTGCATGTCAAAATCTACGCTTACGCTCTTATGATGTATTTCTTGCTATTTACTTATTCATTTTTGATTACCGCAGATTTCTATTGTTTCGCATGTCAATCTATGCTTTATGATATCATTATTATTCCTTCACCCCGCTCGCGCTTAAGCGCATAGGGGTGACGTACATAATCGTTGTTATGCATGTGTATATGATCAATAAACGTTATTCAATTCAATTCAATAATAATAATAATATTTTTAAAAAAATCGCGAATGAGAAGCAATAAAGACACCTCCCTCCCCCTGTGAGAGAAATACTGAAATTGAAAACGTTTTGCTAAGTTACAAAAAAGCGTGCTATACAGTCTTACAAGTCTGAGAGAATCTCAAACAAGTATAAGTGGAACCTCAGTTATGAAGAAGAGGCATGAAGTGGTCGAATTTAATAAAACTGGCAAACTGTCAATTTCAGGAGCTCAATTTGCAAGTTGTCGCACTTCTAATAAATTTGTTTCGCCCCGATCCTGAGTATAAAAGAATATCGAACGTTTTAAACGGGTCTTGAAAAGTCATAGCGAGTTTTAGGCAAGTCTAAAAGAATGCTAAGGAGTTTTGAACAAGTTTAGAAAAATTTTCAAGATTCCTAAAGGTGTCTTACAAAGAGTCGTACATAGTTACGATCAGGTATTGAAGAGTCCTAAGCAAGTCTGACTGGATGAATCTAGAAGAATTTCAAGGAATTTTAAACGAAGATGAAAGAGTCTCGAAAATCTTCAATGATTCTTAAACAGTGTTAACAAAAATAGTTTAAAAAAAACCTTAACTACGGTCTACTTATCTTGAGCATGTATGAAATCACCTTTGTGAGTTTTAATTAGGTTTTGAAGAATTTTGATAAAATTTGGAAATGTATTTATAATCTTTAATGAATCTAGAGTAACCAGTGAGCATCGAATAAGAGCCTCATACAGTTTTATATGAGTCTAGAAAAGTCTTCTAGGCGCATACCTAGAAAGTTGTTTTCTTGGGGGAGGGGTGAGCTACACAGCGAAAATGTCGACAACTGAAATGTAAAACAATTTCAGTCGAAGAAAGATTAAAATTCCTCACGTTATTCATTTTTCCTTCTAGCTACTACGCTGAGAGAAATTTTATGGTATGAATTAGTATATTTTTGGTAAGTCTCTAACGGTCAACGATTTCTCGCACTCTAAATTCTAGTAATTTTCATTATATTCTTGTAACAATTACTGTAATTTTACTAACGTTTGATAGAACTACTGCAATTTATTACCAGAAACTTGTGAAAATTTTTAGAATTTTCGGTTAAGAAATGCGTTAAATCCTGAACGTCAAAAACTTACCAGAATTCTCACAATTTTCACAATAAAATGCTCCTCAGTACAAAATTTGTTGAGAGCAACTTTTCAAACATCACTGGGAAGAGGGACCCTCTCCCTCAAGTCGCTGTCGCATTGGCGTCTTCAGTGTACACTGAACAGTCTTACTTAATTTTAAGGAGTTTGAAGTTTTATTCGGATCTTAAAAATACCAAAAAATCTTGATCACTTCCTGAATAGGCATAATTAGGTCTGAAAATGTCACGAAGAGTTGCAAACAAGTTCAGGGTGTCATTTGTAGAAGTTTGGAGAAGCCGCAGAGTTTTAAGCAAATCTCGAATAGTGTAACAGAATCTTACATGAACAATAGAGATTCAAGATTTTGGCTAGTCTTAAGAAATCTATTCCTCTCCATCATCGAAAAATAATAAAATTGTATTGCAATGAATATTAAAAATTCTCAAAAAATTATGTTACACATGACACGTCAATAAATTAAAAATAGTTCACGGCCCACTGTGGCATTTTGAAAGGTATTTTCACGTTCAAAATCAATAAGAAAACAGTCTCTCTCCCTTACACTCATCTATCCACTCGATTATCACCGTGAAACACATCCAAGCTCTCAGGGAGGAAGATGTTTGTGACTTCGAATCAAGACATCACATCATAAAAAATAATATGTTGTACTTCGAATTCAAATGCAGCAATAACATGGCAGGCGTGTTAATATAATTGCATAATTGCAACGCCGTGAATATTCCATAATAGTCCGAATTATGTCGAGATGTTAATAAAATTGCATACTCGAAACGCCGTAAATCTATCATGACGTAGGTTCCGTTCGTTCGAAAAGTTAATGGAGATTGGAGCGTGATCAGGATGAGCCACGGATGTCCGAAACCTATTAATTTTTATCGGGATTTGGTTCGGTTCTTCAGCCAGCATAACTGTAGTCGAGTTCGCGTAAGTCCTTTTTTTAGTTTCAAGAGTTTGGGTTCTTTTTAAACAGGGTTTTGAGTAAACATGGTAACGCGGTTTCGACGAGTCTAACGAGTGGGCACTCGTATTTTAAATCTTGTCTTTCGGTTCTGTTTTTCCTGATGGAAGAAGGCTTGATCACAATAAAGGGATTCGGTTAAAGTTGCGTTAGTGGGCTTCTCTCTAATAGTTTTGTTAGTGTTAGCCAGTAGATCAACTACTCGGCACTAGGCAACATGCAGATCGCTTTCTGCCTGCCTGTCTTATCTACCTGAAGGCCCATCTACCCTCCTCGTGGGTATTGTTTCTCGGTCTAGCTGAATCTGGAAATTATAAACCTGCTCATGACTTTTTGAATTTCAGCTGGGCAGGCCAATCAATAAGAGGCAAAGCTGAATTTAAAGTTAGCAGACCGCAGACGGTTTTGAAATTGAGAAAACTTAAGAACTGGGTGGGAATTAGAAAGAATGAACATTATGAGGGATAACGTTAAATTATTGTACCTAATAAAAACTTGGCACGCGTCTCAAAAAGAAAAACTAAAGTTGTGGAAGATCATCGGTAATGTTATTCCTTCTCTTTCTTCCTCCAATAAGCTACAAAATAAGCAAACGCCTACGCAATTTTCATTGGCCTACTCTATATATTCCATCTCAATAAAAAAGTTTTTTCACATTCATTTCATTATCAGATGTCATAAGCACATTTATTCCAGCAGACTGTGTAATTTTCGTTGAGTTGCAATCTTCTGGTCACAACACAGAAAACATAACGCACGACGGGAAGAGTTACGGCAGTAAAATTTCAGAAAGTAAAATAAATCACGTGCGGCACTTTCGAAAGATTTCACTTTCAAATCCACAATAATATTTGAGCTAGAAGTATATCGATGCGCTTTGCTGCGTTGTTTCCACGCGCGTGTTTCAGCAGATAATGAGATAAGAAAAAGTTCTGAAAAGCGATGCCCTTTACGAAACGATAAATTTATTAACTTCGTGCCAGTATACGAAAAGAAACACGAACATATTAATACTAATTTACGCTATCAAATATTCGTGTTTCTCCTAAACTGTTTTTTTCTCATTTTTTTTAAATGCCATATTTCTCTTTTCAATTGCACGAAAGTAAAAAACATTTTCACGAACACATTCTCACAAGTTGTAAAAAGCAAGGACGGTTTGTATTTTTTCCTGATGACTAAATAGAATTTTAAACATATCCCGGGAAAATCGGGTTGATCCGGCTGATATAAACGTTAATTACTTATCGAATGGAGCCAGTTATTTATCTTTTTGTCTGAATGCTAAAGAGGAGGCAAAATTAGTTTATTGTTTAGACCGCCATGTTTATCGATTTGTTCATTCGTTATTCGAATTGTCGTAATCTAAGGCATACTAAGAAAACTCCATAACCTTGAAGTTGAGTAGGCATTTTACATCAACAAAAACTGTTAATCTGAAGAAATATACTGCAGAGAAATTTCTCTCGATACCAAATTAGATACTTACGTATTTCATTGAAATTAAATTCGTGGTAGAATTAGGAAAATGTATGTGTTACCGTGAAAGTCGATAATTAGGTATTATCGATAATCACTAGTAATTATCAATAATACCTATGAGAGGCAATTAAAGTTGATAATTTAAATACTTCTATGAACATTAACTATAGGTATTATGTACACTAACTAGTGATTATCGATAATCGCTCATGAAAATTAATAATTATCGGACAATATCAGATTTACGAGTTTCCCAGGTTTCAATACATTATAGTATATCTTAGTAGTGACATGAAGAAGAATCTGCGAATTTTATGAGAAATTTTCAGCTTTTCTAACTCGTTCATAACAAAGGGTGGCCAAAAATGGATTAGCACTGTACCCATCTTTAGACAGGTTGCTGGCCAAAGATGGTGAAATCATTAAATTCGAGACCCTCATTTGGCCATGCCTCTGAATTAAAGAAAAACATAGTAGAAAAACAATGTTTTTAATCGAAATCCGTTACTAATACTATGAATGATTAGAAAAATAAATTGCCTAGTGCAGTTACCGCCTGAAAGTGTTCGTATGACGATCTTTTCAATTGCTGACTTCTTAAGAGTTTTGATAAGAAATCACCGAAGTTTTGAAGTCCGTCACAGATCAATATTTTTAAAAAGAATAATGGGTAACGTAAACTTGAAAATACAACACACCATACACACGGAAGTTTTCACTGATTTTATAGTGCAAAAATCACATTCACAGTGTTACCCAGTCCTTGTTTGCCAGCAAATTTATGAGAAACCTGGCCAAAGATGGTACCCTGGCCAAAAGTGAACGATTTACCCTATACAAATGATGACCAAATATTTATTGTCTACTTTCCCTAAAACAGTCCGTCAATGTCGATAATCACTAGTCATTACCGATATTCCCTGAATTATCGACTTTCACTGTGACATATGTACCTACTTACTTTTGATTTGTCCCAGTGCCAGTCTATTTCTAAATGAAGCAATGTTTTCTCCCTCTTCACACAGCTCTACATTGTAAGTCATACCAAAATAATAATGACTGAAGAAATTTATTCCAAACTGGATTACAATTTTTCATAGAAGTCCCAGAGATTTCATAACTGAGGAGTTTAAAATAATCATTTACAGTAACCTGTTTCAACAGAGCCTGTCGGATGGAAAAGCTTTATCTTCTTATTCCACGGAGTTCTGCGAATAAAACTGATGCCGACATCCCCCAAAGCCAATTTCACATTTACAAAGATTTTCAATCCTGGAAACGTTTTATCCCTTTGCTACTACTTCTTGTAGCATCAACAGAAAACCAGTAGCATAGTTCGGAACAAATTTAGATGACAGAGGTTTCCGGAAAAAAAGACACCTGCAAATTTTTCAATTCGCTCTGTCCAATAATTTTTATCCATAATCTATTTGTTTTATAAATCCAAATATATATTTCAGGAGCTTCATACACACGCATCTGCAGAGAAGACCAAAAAGACTATATAAAATTACCATAAACTTCAGAATCATCACCTAGAAAGCCCGAAACATAAAACAAAGAAAACTGAAATTTATCAAATGATGATTAGGGACGACCAGAAAAAGACCAAAATTTATTAAATTATGACCAACGCTACACCAGATAAGAGATAAGACCGGCAATAACCAAATCAAGATCAAACTAAACAGAAAATGAAACATGTCTGAAAATAACTAAAACGAAATCACGAAACCCGTCTATTAACTAAACCAAGATTTAAAAAAGACGAAAACAGGATCATTATAAGAAAAACTAAATACGACCACGGGAGATAATTCCACCAAACTTCATTAAAGCAAAACTAAGACCAAAACAAGACAAAGTACAGGCTTGAACAACTTTACGATGAATATAAGAGATCTTTAAAAACAACCAAAGCCACTAGAATCCGGACTAAGATAATCCATAAAAATACATAGAAACAAAATAGACAAGGTATTGAAAACCAAAAAATCTAACTCCGGTGATCGAAACTAGCATACGAGTAAAACAAGAAAAAAATAAAAATAAAGATCAAAAAGAACTCGAAATCAGACCAAGAGGACTGTGGTCGAAACCTGCATTTCACTAAAATATCTTCTGTACCGTACAATCCGGTGTGTCTTAAAACCAGTGGCGGATCCATGAAGCCATCTTGGGAGAGGTAATTCAAAATGAGTACGAATAATTATTAATTATAGTTTTAACCAATCACCCCTATTCCTGTTCCCAGTCCTCAGCTCTTAAAACATGTTCTTGCCCTTACGATGATACTTGAAAGAAAGAAGATATTAGACTTTTACGAAATTGACATTGCTGATTAGTTTCTTATTGACGTTGAAAATGAACTTGGCTTTCAGAATATATGCCAACTCTTCAACTCACTGGATTCTCGATTAAAGGACGATTTTTGGAGACATTCAATATCCATCACAATATCATCCAATTCTCCCTTTAAGACTGATGTAGAAGAGCCAGGTCCGTAACCAAGGAAGGCCAATGGAGCTTTCCTCCTCCCCCTAAGAAAATGTTCGTCCTCCAGAAAAGTTTTACCTCCTCCTTCGCTCTAATTAGTCCCCCAAATAATGTTTATAAATGTTCTTTGCCCTCCCTGACACAAGAGGCTAGAATAACGGACCTGCATGGAGCAATTCTGAAGACCAATCGCGATTATTCCGTTTTCAGAACTCATACGTACGAGTACAAGAATCGTTTAGACTATTGAAACTTTTAGTCTCTTCCAAACTTATTTATAGGATTCGCTACTACTGTTTACAACTCGTCTGTCACTCTTTAGAATTCCAGGCTTCATTACGGCTCTTCGAGACATGATTGCAACTTTTGAAACTCTCGTATAAGACTGAAAAAAACTACTTGAAACGAATTGAGATTCTAACGTACTCGCGTATGGTTCTCACTCGTTCAAGACTTTCTGACAGTCTCTTTTAAAATTCTCTGATGGTACCCGCATAAGGTTTGTAAAATTCTTCTGTAATAGGTCGAAATCAATAAAAATTCTTACATATTTGTTCGAAATAAGTAAATTCTTTTTCCAAATTTGGTAAAGACTCTTTTGGACTCTTTCAAACTCAATCAGGACTCTTCGTGACCTTTGGATTTTTCTTAAGACTCTTTAGACCTTTTCAAAATTCGTTTAAACCTGAACCGATTTCAAGCGTTTCATTATATTCTCTTATCGTTACAGTACCACTCAACCATCATGGGCCATGAGGAAATTTTAATATTTTCTACGCCGAAATGCAAGTTGTTAAACCGGTTTAGCCTTGGAAATTGAAGAAAAAACTTGTTTGGTGTATTCGTTCCACCTTACGCATCCATTCATACACGCAGTTCTGAACCATACAATCCATAATGTCATTTGCAATTGTAAATGTAACTCGTAGTCACTCACCATCGATCTTCAATTTATGTACTCTCCTTGATTTTCGGGTACATCCATACGTAAAAAATGTTTCTGAAACTCGCTCTCCCACGAAACATTATTATCTAAAAAAAAAAAAACCATCGAAGTTCCTCCAATCCCCGATGGCGAGTAATGAAGAAAAAAGAAGAATCTTTCGCTTGTGTACTTAATTTTGAACTCTTGCGAAATCGATTTCAGTACTTCGAAGTAATACAGAGCAGCGAGAGTTGGCAATGGTAATTTTTCGATATCATCGTCTCAAATACAAAGACGACGCACAATATCCGTCAGAAATTTCATAACGAGATAACGAAGTTTACGCAACAGTATTTTGAAGCGGCCAAGCAATCAACAATCCTGCAAGATATATGTATAACTGAGTTATGATGTTTCAGCGCGAAAGTTTAAATTAACTATTAACGTTCCCGTCTATAACCGCTCATCCTGTCAGACCGCTCTGAATGTCTAAAACACTTACAAAAATTTTTACATCACTGGCACGTGAAACAGATCGGCGTTGAAAGATTAGATTTGTATATTCACTGGGTTCTCCAGAATCCAGCTCAGACACAAAGGCTCATCTGATGACAGTGTTCAATGTAAAATAGGTCACGGATTTAAGAAGGACGCTAACTGACAGCTGATTCACGCAAATCGGGAGACATAATTCAACATGCACGACCCAGTGCACAAAGAGGACAATAGATTCCGGAGTAAGTAGGTTAATTCAATTGTATTAGTGTTGATCATTAAACATGTAAAAACTCCACCTGAGATAACTTTCTGACTGTAGGGAACCCCAGTGTGAATCACTTTCAAAATCATGACCTCATAATATTTTTTTAATTAAAATTTAGGTAGCTTTGCTCCGACTGGATCATGAACCTACTTCCATGCCCATATCTTCTTATCTGGAGTTATTTAGATTTTTATATGTCTGCTTTACTCATTTAGCTACATTTCTTTTTATCTATCTGACTGTTCAGCTATCCGCCCGTTTGTCTAGGGAACTAATTGAGTTGTTCATTCTCTTTCAGATTGGTTGTTGCCTCGGTGTCTGGTAGGATCTCGAAAGAAACTTCTGTTCCAGTAAACTAGGAGATTTATACAGACGAAAAAAATTGTTGAACAGTAGAATTTCGGTCCAAAGGTAAGATGACAGAACTAATCAACATGCCAAGAACTTCCGAGAACTCATTCATCCGTAGGGCAAAATGCTGCCACAAAATCAGTTATTTTTTTTACATCAAAAAAAGAAAAGATTTACAGTCAAAATTACTTGAATTCTAGCGAGTGATTACATTTTCAGCAATTTTAAGCACTCTAACGGCAAATTATAATATGTTTACTAGATTTAGATAAAATTACTGTAATTGTAATAAATGACAGAATTACAGTAACTGGCATCAGAATCTAGTAAAAATTACTATAAATTGCTGTTACAGGGTGCATGAAATTATTGAACATTAAAAAAGTTCTAGACTAAACGAATAAATTTTTTTAAATATACTCTTTCAGAAAACTAGTAAGGTCGCGGATAAGCATTGCCGTAGAAATAATTTAACTAAAGTGCTACATAAAAATGATACGTCGCACCTTGTTCGTATATGTACCCTTGAGACATCATAAAGGAGGATTCAAAACAACCTTTTTCACTGCTGTAAAGCAGCACAGGCTGGAAGTAAAATTTTGAAGATTTTCCCAGCGGAACACCCTGTGGAGTCTCCTGGATGTAGGTTACAACTAAAGTGACCTCAAAAGTAAACCCGGTCACTCAAAAAACCCTACAATCAATATATTGGAAACTACTAACTCAAATTTTCATGTGTTGATCTTCGGTGGATTCTATAAGTCTATCAGAGAAAAGATAAGTCAAAAAAAAAAAAAAGTTTAGTGAATTTGAAAACTATAGAAAGGGATTATCATGTGAGATTCATTTGATTAACACTGAGTAAACGACATAATTTCATCAGTAGATCTTCAGCAGCTCGTTTTATGCCGTGTACGGCGATGCACGCATGCCAAATTGGCCCAGGGACAGAAACGCCCCGAATGAGCCTGCGTCAGAATAGGGGGAAAGTCTTTTATTATGTTAAGAAAAGTAAATGTTTCCTCGGATTTTTTTTCCCTTGAAAAACTCTGCGTGTAAGATATCTTAAAGAAATTTGTAGTTTTTCTTAAGGAAAATTCTTTACTAAATTACAACCCCTGGCGCACCAATACAAAATTTTCATTTTTCAAAGATTTTTGGTAATGGATTTTACACCAAAATACCGTACTTTTCTTGTGACAGTAAAAATCTGGAAGAGAGGTTAAAATAAGGGCTATACACCCTAGCATAAAACGGATATCATTCTCGTTTCGAGGGTCATTATCCATTCATTTTCGATATCCATTTTAACCCTGCGGTGAGGAAATTGAGGTACTAATCTGGCGAAAAGAAAGAGTTAGATTCGAAGTACAGAAAGCAAAAAGGAAATATCGTGTAGATTTCGAAGATTATTTGTGAAAATTCTCTACGAGATACATAAATTCTACATGGAAACTCATACAGCCTTTCCGTTCATGTTCAACTCAAGATCACAGCAATATCAAAAATGAACTCAGCTAATTTGCAAATATAAAACTATAGATATTCATATTGTGCTTGTAGACTTTCTCACAATTTCCAGCCCTCCTCACTGTTCCTTCCGCCCATATGTACCTCAATTTTCATATGCGGCTTGATTCAACATCGAAAATGCGTTCAGCGATCTTTGAAATCTGAGAGAGCATTTTCGTATAACAAAAACACGGTATCCACATCAAAAATCCGAAAAAATAAATTTGAATTCCTCACACAAGAAGGTGCAAATCGAAATATTTAGACATGTTGCTAATCATGTAAATTGAAGGCGCTACGTGGATTCAAATTTCAGATAAAAATACCAAAGAAAATAAAAGCAACCGAACGACAAAGCCTTCTCAAAGCCATAGCTACAAGGGGGGAGTCACATCCCAAAGTTGTTTGAAAATTCGGCATTCGGGAAATTCTAGTAGGCAGTCTGCAATCGGCAAACTTAAAAAAGTGAGAACTTTCTTCTAGTTTTCAACCCAAAGTTTTGAAATTTCAGTCAGGAAAAAGACTTTTTAAAAACTAGGGCCCTACACCATCTAATAATTTCAAAACTCACTGACTATATTCAATTTATCACCAGAAACGTCGACTCCAAACAGCAGCGGCCACAGAAGTAATCCTGGAAGGGGCGATCCACTACTAGAGGGGATGAATTGTTTTTACTTCCCCTGCCACGGACTCCAGTGTGCAGACCATTTTATGTCTTATGGATAGCAGTTGAATTTACAAGTAAAAAATAATAATAATAACTGAACGATTTGCGAAGATCGTTTTCTCATTAATGTTTCGGGAATGAAAAATAAAATAAACACAATGAGTAGAAAAAAATACTTGTCGGCGTTTTACCTAAATCCATTTCCTTGAATTAATCGTGAAAATTTACTTAACTGCCTTTGAATTGTTCTTATTATTCCTTGAATTTTTTTCGCGGGTGAGTTAACTGCTTCTCAGCAATTTAGACGGGGGCACGGAAGTTATTTTTTTGGTGAGCGTGGATAAAGTAGAAATTTATAATTCTGTACGTAGGATATGCCAATTCACAATTTCTTTCTTCTGTAGTCCAGAGTGCTTTCGGCTGTTATGCCGTATATATAGCATAACAGCCGAAAGCACTCTGGACTACAGAAGAAAGAAATTGTGAATTGGCACACCCTAAAAACAGAATTTACCACGTTCACTCATACTCCAACATGGACACTAAAAATTTATAAAATTTAAAATTGACAAGTACAAAGAAGAAAAAATATAAGAAAACGTCCTGTTCCACACTTCTGATATTTCATCAGCAAGGGATTCAGTTTTATTATCTGTTGAAAATATGGGGGAACAACGCACTGCCTCTGCGTTACGTCCTAGATTTTCACTTTTGAATTTTCTCCCTGATAGAAAGGATGGTTTCCAGTGACGGTTCCTAAGAAAGTCGCTCGGTACATCCCCTTCATGTTCATATTTACACTAGACATGATTGAAAATTTGAAAATATTGCGAAAAGTATTGAAAAATAGTTGATCTTGACCTATTTTCTGCCCAAACAAGCTAATTTTCGACCAAAAGCGGCAACGTAATAAACCATCATCATAATTGCTCATTCGGCTTGCAATTTTTCATGTATAAAATTAGGAATATCCGAGTCTTACAGCCCTTCGCTGCTTTCTGGATCTGCCACTGATTGGTCTCAATTCTTCACCTATGCATTTACGTCAAACTCCGTGTTTCAGCGATACTTTTTAACAATTTGTATACGAATATTACAAGTCCCTAGACTCGCACTTCTGACAGTCATCTTTGTACTCAATACTCGACAACTCTACGATATAATATTCTGAGAATAGATACATAAGTCCATAAGTGCACATAGCCGATCTGGAGTGAGGGGAACATGGGGGAAAACTGACAAGTATCACAATAATGTTAAAAGTTCTTTCTCTCGTATAATTTTTCAACTTTTTGACGGTCTAAGCCTATACAGGTCTCTCTTTTATTTGCTCCTACAGATACGTCCTGTTCTTCCCATGAAAGTTCTCCGAGAGCAAACCGTTAATCGATAAGCCAAATGAAGAGAGCTAGAGAATTTCGCTCGAATGCCTACCACCACTCGCCTCGGAAAGAAAACATGGTCAGCTACAAGTTTAAACGCTTTCTGAGTTGGAATTTGAGCTTAACCCGGCTACATAAACATAAGCTTTGTGTCCCTTTCTGCACTCAAAATGGTTTCCCACAGTAAGTTGTTGACTTCGTAGTATAACTTGCCACGGCAGTCACGTACCCGGCATTCGAACACTTTACGCCGATAAAAAAGAATACTTTCTCATGAAACGAACATATAACTCCATCTTAATAATTTTTCTAACTGATAAACAATTAAATTTACGAACAACCAAGGAGAAATATTTTTCGAGGGTTCGTGAAAGCTATTACCTTATTTCTTTCTTATTTTCGTTCAAGGTCAATTTGTAGGCGCAAGAAACGAAAGAGGTAATTAGAGGTCGTAATGCGAGGAGTCGGTTTCGGCTTCGCAGAATAATATAAGAAACAAGTTGCATCATGCGGATGATAATGCTCGAGCTTTTCTAGCGTCAAATAGTTGTCGGTAATTTATTGTCATTCCCGATTGTTGATAGAAATTACAAACGAGTAACTATTAGGCGGGTGATACATTCGAGAACGAATGCAGACGATGAAGAAACTTCAACAACTGAAAATAGCGGGGTACGTTTTCCTCGCGATAATTCCGCTTATTTATTTTCACGGGAAAGCGAAGATGGAGCCCTCTGTCGAGGTTTTCGAAGCTGCGTGTAAATTTTTACACTAGCACGGTTTTAAAGCGACGAGGAAAAAATTTTCTGTAAATTATACCATCCAGCGGGACTTTTACCTCCGGTTAGATTAATTTTTTTCTAACGTGACCGCAAATCGAAATAAATAAAATCTGGTACCGTTTTCGATGTTATGGAACGTATACTTAAAGAAAGAGAGAGGAAGGTTTACCCTTTGAAGTAAAATAGGTTTCGATGTTGATAAATATTTCCCGCGGTACCTCGTCTCCTTTCATGGAAGTTTCCGACATGCCCGCTGTTTTCAAAATCGAGGTTAATAATTCACAATGAACAACTTTCAAATGTTCGGGGTATTATCATCCACACTTTTTTCGTGTTACTTTATTTGATACGGCTTCTGTCTACTTTTTCTTCGGTAAAGCCAGCGATAATGTCTGAATGTGTTCCCAGCCATTCAGCTCCCGTCGGTACAAGACAATTTATCTGCTTTATCTAGCGAATCGTCGTTCGAGCAACAAACATTTGGAGTTAAAACTGGAAGACCAGTGAGTAGTTAGAAGACTACCACCAAGTTCTATTTGTAAAATCACCACAGCCTTGGAATCTAAATTCGTGTAGTGTCAGAGAAGGAACCCGAAAATATAGTTTTTCCCAAGTTGCCTCTCTCGAGGAACCCGAAAATATAGTTTTTCCCAAGTTGCCTCTCTCCTTAATTTTTCGTCCGCGTGAATAGGCGCCATCAATCTTTTCTCAGTGGGGCTATACAATCTCAGAGGAGGACACGATCTTTCTCCAGAAGAAAAACCGGACGAGGCTTGATATAATAATGCGATTCTTTAAAATTTAAGAAAAAAAGAAATATCCCATCTGCCCTCCTGGTGGCGTCTACTTACATTACTTACGCATGGTTGAATAACTACGAGACAAAACAGAATCTTAAAATTATGAAATCTGAAACGTTAAAGCCCTTCCCACTCCACCCCAACGAGGACTGGAAGAATACATTAAATTTGAAAATCCAGAAAAGAAAAGCAAAATAATCAAAATTATCAACCAAAAAGCTCTTGTTTCGATACTCTTTCTGATTTCATTCGATTTCTTAGGTAAACCTGAGTCAACTTCGCCTATTTCAAGTCGTTTTTCCACCAACAGTGAGACGGAAGAAGGAGGGATTCCGAATTTGATTCCATGTTACTGATTTATTTTATTTCTTGACCCCAGGCCCTAGGACCCAGGACGATAGCCAATGTTAGCCAATCAATGTTTTTTGTTTTTTTTTTTAGGAAAGGGGTTTGAAAATTGCAACTCAGTTTTTCCAACAGACAACTATTGAGTTCTTTATATTTGAAGGAGGAAAGAGGGTCACGTTTTCAGAGGCTAAACATTCGAGCATAAATTTTGGCAAATAAATATTATTCTTTTCAGTTTCTGATTGGATGTTTATAGGTAATTTGTAGAATCCTTACAATAATCTGAAGAAAACGAGAAAACTTGGTAGGAAATTTTTAAATCTTCCAAAACACATATTTCATTCCTTTCCCCTGAGGAAGTATTTCTCATATATGCATCTTCGCACATAGAGATAGCTCCAGAATCTTTTCTGAGAGGGAACCAAGATTTGACTTCGATTATAAGATAAAAATGCTAACAGTTAGCCAATTGAATACAAACGTCTGAAATTAAGGAAAAATGGGCGTGCCGAAAGTTTAGTTGCGCAGGGGTTAAGAGAAAAATGTTGAAAATTTATAAGCAAATGAGCATGAAAATAGTCGTTTTGTTGTGCCCACATTGTATCTTACTTAGTAATGAGTAAAGGTTAAATCGACCGCCTTTCTGCTTCCATAGCAGGAACGCTTGTTTCGAATACAATAAAAATCTTTAGAAAAATCGGAATTCCACTCCTCTACGCCACACTCTGAATCAAGAAACAACACCAGATGGCAAAATTGAGTTCTTTTGAAGCTTTATGAATTTACATTTAACTTGACGTACGTTTCCCAAAGACGTAATTCAAGATAATTTGATATGTCAAGATGAAAAACTGTAAGCACTGTTTTCTTTTAGAATAATTTTTATTTTTGAAGCCAAGATCGAGTACGAAATGGAATGTAATATTTGATATCAGAAACAAATTAACAGCTATTCCAATAGTTACTTCGATTTTCAGGCAAATGGGTCAGTCTGTTCATGTGGATATTTAAAGTAATTTTTTGTCTCACTATACAACAAAGAAGGAAAGAATTTTAATATTACTCTACAGCTTTGTATTTTTAAGTAAAACAGATATCCTCATCCTTGTTTGTAATTTTTAAAAATTTAATTCTAGTTTTTTGTTTTTTCCTAAAATTTATAGGCAAACTAAGAACGTGTAAGCACTTTATAGCTCTAAAATGACATAATTCGATATCAAATACTCGTAATACGTTTCTCTATTTGTTGTACTTGAAGATTCTATTTAATTTATCTGATGCACTATTTTATTTTGTAAAATTGCCAATTTAAGGTCATCATCTTCTATGCTAAATAATACTGCAAGCCCATATCACATTTTTGTATTGTATTTTTATATTATGTCGTTGTGTTCCATACGACGTTAAATGTTTATAATATATTTTTCTGTTAGTGAATTTTGGGTATTTAGCACAATTTTTCACAAGTAGACTTGCATTTGTTAACTTGCGAATCTGCATTTATCAAGTTGCCAACTTTTGCATTAAAATTAATAAGCTGCTTAAAACGAAATTTATAATAAATTTTTTTGTTCGTAATTTTTGAAAATCGAGTTCAACTTTTCCATTTTTTTTACGTTTTTGTCAAATTGCTTTTTAGGGGGGGGGGCTGTCCCCATTTCTCTGTTCGCTATGACCCTGTGTGTCGTAAGTTTTCAAATTATGTACATGAAGACGAAGGTTTTATATTTTGCTTCTTGAAATCTCAAAATCAACGAAACTTACGTGAGCACCCGTGTAGAGAAAATTTATTTAAATCCTTTAGAGACAAGAGCTTATGGATCGAAGATTTGTCTCGAACCCGTATTGATCAACTACTGTTTGAATCACCTTGTTCAAGAGAATATAGAATACCAATCGATACTTTATCATCCAAGACCAGACTTTTTATAATCATAATTTTCTACAAACACACTTTTTAGCCGAAACATTAGAAAATTTGAAGAAAAAACTCGATTCCTCTACTTAAAAAGTTATCAGTTTTTTTTGTTTTTTTTTAAACCATGCGGAAAGCATCAGATTTCACTTTTCTATCGATACATTGTAAAATATTATTATACTTAGTTTTTTCATTCTGTATTTTTTTCCCCCTACATATTTGCTGTACGTCATTTGATGCGTCAAACTAATGAAGATAAACGTGACACGCGAATGCTAGATTTGGATTTATAATATTCGTTTCACTTTTCTGGGATGCTTCATAAATTTCAGTCAAAACATAAACTAAGTTTCGACATTTTGAACACAAATTTATTCGAGTGAACGAATTTTGCGAATTTTGAACATCGTTGCAGGAGCAACGCAACCCGTTTTACGTTCGCGTCTCTCATCAACACACGCTGAAGCAAAAATCTCACATCTCAAAAATGTATCTGTGTTCCCGAAAGTAATATTAATTTTGATATTACAACCTCGTTCTCCCGCGAAATTATAAACTTGAAGGGTGCAGGAAGTGGAAAAGCCACCTGTGTGATTTGACACGTGACAATATGTCGTTATGCAGCAGCGTGGCACTGATGACTGTTATCACTACACCTCAGAATAACGAAAGTATAAAGTGTAAAGCAAAATCAAACATTTGACCTATTCTATTTCGAATAGGCTGGACGAACTCCAAACCCAATATTATGACTTTTCAGAAATTTTATCTTTCCACTTACAAAAAGTTCTCCGCTCAAATACTTTCACAGAATAGCCAGCATTTCCTTTGCCACTTCGAATTCGGTTAGATAGAACTAGGATGCCTCCTCTCCCCTGTTCATACTCCATAACCTAACTCGCTCATGTCAGTCCCTCGTTCAACGCCACACGCCTCACGTTCGCTTTAATTGAATCGGTGAGAATTAAAAGGGGGAAAGTCCACAATTATCGTTTTTGACTTTTTGACGGAAATTGACGGAAATCGGGGTGTTGAAGCACGAGTATCGCGGATCGACTGGTGTGGTTGAAAAGTGCTTTTTGGCAATATCGCACTATCGCGTTGGAAACCGAAAGGGATCAAGTCCATTGCAATTCCCCTAGCGTTCATCAGTGCCTGTATTCTTTATTGATTGAGCTAGTAAACATACCGAATTGTGAAATGCGTGGTTTCAAACTATATTGAACATTTCGCTATCTTGAAAAGCGATTTAATAAGAATTTTATAACTCTCAGGGACTTCAAGCGGGATTAACGCAAAGTGCTGCACTCAAGTGTAGGAACAAGTCCCACTCGATTCGGGGCGAAAAAGGAAAAACATTTTCAGATTGGGAACCAAAAGAGGCTAAGTCCACTTTCTTTCAGGAGGCATATCTCCGGTGCACCTGAATTTTTGACATTTTTATGTCTTTACTTTGGCACAAAACGGAAAAAAGCGTTATTTTGGAGCGTGACGAAACGAGTGTTACGAAAATAATAATAATATGTAATAATAATAATAATAATAAAGGAAATATTAAACTGCACGAGAAAATAAAGTACATGAACGGGTTTTAAAAGGGATTGCCAGAGATATTGGCAGGTTTCCCCGTGAAAAGTATTCTCTGCAACAAGAAGCCGGTGATGTGTGATCATGTATGAAATACTTTCAAGAGGGGAAGCGGCCAATTTCTTACTGTCCAGAAAAGGTGGAATTGCTAGTCAGTTAGGAGTAAAAGAGGATATTCACAGCCATCAGACATCTCCAGATCAAGCCACATTTACGAAAGCCAGTGCACTCTTGAAGAAGAAGGAAAGTTGTGTTTTTGATTTAATTGAATATTTTGATAAAGTATGGTTCCGAAAGTATCCAAATTGGTATGAGGAAGCCGCTGAACATTATCCCTCTACCAATAATGGTGTAGAAGCAACCAACTACGAGTAAAGTGTGGAGATGCCTATACCCCACTGGGCACCATCGAATTCCCTCATGTTACAGCACGGCGAAGAGATGAGTTGCACACAGTATTTCACCACATCATCCAGGATGAATGCAGCAATTACGCCGAAAATGTTGAAAATGTATCAGAAACGTTCTGGTAAATGGGCTGTTTCGACGATTTGAAGTCTTGGCAAACAGAACATCGAACCATAACAGTAGCACGTTCGAGCGTTAAATATATATGCCCATTCTATGTAAAAATGGACAGTGTGAACATGCGCTAGGTGTTCAAATTAGACGGAAAAAAGGGAGCATACTACCAGGGGCTATAAGTATCCCTCTCGAACAGAAAAGGAAGAGAGGAGGCTAAGGAAGCACTAATTGTGCAACACGCACTGTAATTTTCTTCTCGTGTACAGTTATGCAAGGCGAAATAATATTGTTCATGTGCTTACATATTTTTATCGAGTGACAATTGATTTTTCGTGCATTAAAATAATATGTAGTTCAAAATTTTTCTTTTCTCGTCATCATTTATTTTTTTCTCGTTGAACATTTCTTCTCTCGTTCATCCTTTATAAATGCTGCTCAATCATTCTATTTATCTCGTGCTTTCTATTATTTTTCTCGGACCGATAAATGGGTCCCAAATAATAATACTGACTGGACCGACTGACTGAACACTTTTCATTCGCCTGCGAGTACCACACTCTTTGTATCAGCCTGTATTCCCTTGCGAGCATCACGTTCCTTGTACCAGTCTGCGAGCACTGCGCTCTGCTAGTGCATCATGCCCTAAAATATGTTTCCCACAATTTTTGGGTTTTCGAATAAATCCAGATTTTTGTGTCCCCCAAAAAGTGCAGAAAATGGAATTTCCCCCTTTTGGTTCTCATAAATTCAATTTTAATCTGCTTGTCTGGCTATTTTATTGACTAACTAATCTATTATCAGTTTATCAAACTGATTTTCAGTCTGTCTATCTCTCAGGCCTAGGTTGGTCCTTACTTTTGATTTTTCAATAGGACACACTCTCTCTTTCTCTTTCACACACACACACACACACACAAAACACTGCAAAGTTTAATTAAAATTGGTTCCGGGTAACCTGTCAATACCATGACAGCAACTTATTAGACTCCTATACCTATCATCTTCCTTGTACTGTTATATCAATATATTTCTCACCTTTCCTCTCCCAATTATTTTCCATCGTTCCTCCAAATATTAATACAGATCACTTTTTTTATGTTTCCATATTTGTTGGTATTCCTTCCTGTACTTTTTCGCCTACATTCTCAACTTTCGGTTCCTGAACTTCATAGAAATTTCAGTTCGATTCCTCTTCGGGGGAAAAGGCGGTCACCGCGGTTTTCTGACAGAAAGGGCGTCATTCTTTTTCTGATGCTTGTTGCTAAATAAGTCCTGTCTTCGTCTGAAGAAGTACACCGCGAATCAGTGGCGGATCTAGAACTTTTCCAAGGAGGGTGTTTTGAAAATAAGACTTTTTCCACCTTCGCCCCCTAAAAAAACGAGATGGATGTCATTTTAAATAGCTTCTGAAGACAAGTTTCATAATGTGATTAAATCGTTTCAAAATGAACGTACACGTTCACTACATTTTTATATAATGTGCTTTCAAAATGTTTTTTCTTCTTCTTCGGCCAGAAGGGGGTGTCCGATCCCCCCCCCCCCGTAGATCCGCTACTGCCGCGAATGGGTTCGAGATCTTTCGAAAAATCATTTTGGACAGGCTGATAGTCCTTATGGTAAACAATTTTTGTCCTTATTCTTACACGAATCCGTTAAAAATGTTAAATTTTATCCCAGAAGCATCAGTCTTTAATTCTGGGATTTCGTAACCCGATCTTGTCGCAAACCGATTAGGTTGCCCCCATCTTACAAAGATTCGTACAGTTATTATATTTCTTTTATCATATATGTGTCCGGCTTTTTTAACTACCTAAGTGTTAATTTTCTTTGGTCTCCTATGAGCTAGCCGTCCGTCTTCTTGCCTTTATCGTTCCCGAAGTTGATTCCTGTTTTCTTTAACATACCACAATGGGAATGCTCCAGTTGTGTAAGAATCATAAATTCTCAAAATAATTGTTTAATTCCATGAGAAGTTTGGACCCCATTATGAAACACGAAGGGTTACCCTTAACTGATTTTGCTCAAACTTTGCTTCTTTTTTTTTTTAATATATGAAATCTTTCAAGGAGATTCCCCAGCCAAATGTTTTTTGTTTGACTCACCGGCTGACTCGCTAGCCGTCTCTTCAATCTGTCAATAATTTGGTCTCGGATCCTAAAATTTTTCTCGCGGAGTCGGAGTCATAGGAAGGTTCTCAATATCTACAGGTACTAGCAATGATCATCATTAACATTCCGAATTATGTACCTTTTGTACGAAAATTCCTTCCTTCGAATTCGTTACTGTTTTACTAGGGCGTTCTAAAATTCCTAATTTCGATTGCAAAGGTTTTTTTGTTGTTTTTTTCTCCGCCTCAGTCTTTACGCTTTCTGAGATCATTCTGTTCTGTGTCTATCTGGAACAGTGACGGAGACATCAACATTTGACCAGCTTTGTCTGAGCTCCCGGATCCTATACTTTCATTCTTGATTTTGTTATTTCCGGCCGGGGCATCTGTAATGATCAATCTCTATTCAAAATAAAAAGGAAGAAAAAGTAGTACCTAACAATCGCAATCCACTGGGAGAGACTTTTTGGAATTTGTTCTTATAAACTCTCAATATTTCGATACCGAATAAAACAATGTTTTCTAACGTAAAATTTAAAATTCATTCGCGAAAGTCTCCTTCGCTTCGTTCTGCTCGAAATTTTCGTTAATGCGAACCTGTAGGACTAAACTTTCAAAGCAGAAAGTGGGTTTTAGACTGAATATGAATTTTTAAAGTGCCGAGATAAAAAGCATAACTTCTCCGGAAACGTTCGATTTAATATTTTACGCAGTTGGTTGACGAAGAAAGGTTTACTTTCGTTCAAACTTCGAAATGGTATTATAAGAATGGGTGGGCGTGCGCATTTCCTTTATTAGCATTTAGCATCTCCAGTACTTACACGTGTACGTTAAAGAACTCGAACCTTATGCCAACCATACACATGTTTAAATCAGATAATGATAAACAAATCTTATTCATATCTCGATAAAATTTTACGATAAGTTTTTCGAATACATTTGGGTATGCAGGGATGCTTATTCAATGGAGCACAGCGGAAAGTTTTGTACGACTTTCAGATTTCAGATCAGTCAAAGAAATTATAAAGTCTGTTTTATATCGTGCGCTTATGACGCGAACATCAGCGATAGAAATGTATATAGGAATTAATATTTGTAACGCCAGTCATGTTCAAGTTATCAAGTTGAGGGAACTAAAAGCGCGAATATAGTCGACCTAGAGTGAGGGGAGGCGCGCATGAAGGCTGATAAGTATCAAAATAACGCTGAAAATTCTTTCGTTCGTATAACTGTCCAGTTTTTTTGGGAGGCTTTCAGAGCATTTCGGCGTTAAGTGCGTCTACGCTAATAATTCTAGCACAATGTAGCCTCCAAAATAGCAAATCACCTACCGAAAGTATCCCTCTTCCAACCGCAATATCCTTGCAAAGTGTATTTTTCCAGCGTAGATTTTCCATTACCACTCTAGGTTGTTGTTAAATTACGTCACGCAACAACGTAAAAAATACCAGAGTATAAATTAAAATCAAAATTCATATTCATGAGTAAAAGAAAAACCTTGCGTACGCGTTAATAAGGAAATTTCGACGCTATACTGTTCAACGTACAGAGAGGTACTGCTGTTACTTCATACATCCAACTTTTCATTTTTTTTTTTTGTAGTTGTTTTCTTTCGGACCCAGATTTTATCGCCCGATAATTACGGTTCGCTCGTATACCGGGGAATTTGTGCACAAGAAAAACAAGTGTAGGTGTTCTGGGTTCGGAAATTCCTGCATTAAAGTTGACGAATTTAGCCCGAAGCCGCCGAATATGATATCGTAAGCTCCATAAATGATCTGAAGTTTGGCACTTTAACAAACTAGTCCCTCGACAGAGAGAATGAAGCTCTAAGGTACACAATTACATTTACGAAAGAAAAGTTATCGAAGAATGGTTCGTATGATACACCGTAGCGTGGAAAATTTCTAGGTTCCCTTCTTCCACAAAAGGTAAGGAAAGGCTTTTCATGGAACATATATAGTCTCTTATAGAGAAACACATTTTTCTTCGGATAAAATTGAATCGGTGTCTGCGTTAAAACGTCCATTTTTAGTTTCGACCGAAGCAAGTTTTTTAACTTTGGTAGGTATATGGCTAGAGTTCTTTTATTTTGAATCGGGGTCATGTGTGAGTAAATATCCTTCCTCGTTTGCAGTAATCTGACAAGTACGAAGGTAAAACAGCCAAGTATATCAGTCATTTTTCACTATTTTTCCACACAATTTCACATCTTGAATTCAACACTTGTGCGTCTAGTAGGTACTAATTACGAGTTAATAAATTTTAATTTCTCTCGGCTGAGGTTTTTATACAAATCGACATGTAGTTTCAAATGACCCACTACACATTTACCAATCATATATTATCATCCTACATTACAGTCTAAAACGAATTAAACGTATCGACTTCGACTACTGTAAGTCGCACCTATTCGATACACGATGCTAAGAAATTTCAGTTACTGATGTACGAATTAAAAAAATATATTATCGGAAGAGACCTCGTTAGTCGTTACTTACGTTCAAATTGGTCCGTTGTGTTATTTTTCACGTAAATTCTCTATCATGACGACTTACACACGAAAACCCAGAACAAATTATCAAGCGTCACGAAATAAACCGCTCAAAAGCCGAAGCAACACGGTACTGAGGGTGCATGGACATAGTTGACTCAGTGTTACCCCAAGAACAAAAAAGCATCTAACGAAAAGGTACGCACCATAATGTACACTTTGAATTGTATAATAATTGTGGCGCTTGCTCGATGCGGCGGGTCAAGGAGACGGTTTCTATTTCATTTAATATGTATTATTTAATTCAGACACCTGTGAACCTATTCACGTGTACGGTATATGAAACACATTCGTGCATAACTGCAGACAATAAGTACACACACACGTTATACAATCGATTTTACGAGTCGCCAATTCCGAATAGAAAACTAAATACAACTATTTATCCGGTATTTTCCCTATCTATTGGTTAATTCTTTTCAACCAATTTTTCTAAAAAGTGAGTACTTATACCGTAGGTTTGGTCAGCGTCTCGCTAAAGCAGATGGTAGTAAGTACATCAGAAACCATAAATTTAGTAGCAAAATTGAATTTTCGACTGTACTGAAGAAAGATGCACATATTTGTAAGGCATCTGTATTTCTCCAGTGGGGGGGGGGGTTCAGCCCCCCTCCTCTCGTGCTGGCCTTAGATGCACGTTCTCCAATCAAATCTGCACGCAATTAAATGAGAAAAAATTCAGAAAACTTCAGAAGTTATTCACGACCCAAAATTACTACCATACAGAGAATCACCATTAACCGTACAAGGAACTATACTACATAGTAAACTAGAAACCACTACCATACCTCAGAATACTGTAATGAAAATACCCTGCCTTCTGATACCCCGTGGCTACCTAAGAAAGAGGGACCACTATAATTCGAACGTCCTAAGATTCAACAGTAAAGTATAGCTGACATTTGGCGGATGTTTTTGCCAATTTTATCAACATTAGGATTACTGTGCTGCAGGGACGTATCGAAGAATTCTTCCTAGGGGGGAGGGGGGGGGGGTAAAAATTGTGAACTTCCCAACTGATTCAACTCAAAATTCCCAAGTATCAAAGCAAAAAAAAACAAAAAAAAAACTGTACTTAAACAACGTATTTTTACTCCAGAAAATGAGCAGGTACACTCAACAACTGAGGAGTGAAACATTTTGAAACATTTCTTTAATTGTTGTCAAATTTTGGACCATAGGTACCTTCGAGTCTTTATTTAGGGGATACGTTTTCCTCCACTACAGATATGTTGCTAATATATTATTATTATTATTATTATTATTAGCATGGTATAAACCCAATGATTCCACTCACTTTTAAGGTAATGGAAAAACAACTGATCACAATTTGGTGGACCATCACATAAATGAGGAGTTAGCAGTCGAAAGGGCGCTTGACATATTATGGGATTCCCATATATGTCAAGCGCCCTTTTGACAGATAACTCCTCAAATGTGACTGCACTGTTTCAATGAAAGTTTTAAGAAAGTGATTAGGTACTATACTTATGTGACTGAAAAATAATTACCTATAAACTTTCTCAACTAATGGCTTTCGTATCACATAAGTGAAAAAATGATAAGTCACTTAAATGTCTATTGAGGTGCGATCAGAGATGGGCGTTGTTTACTATTTAATGAACTTTCTCTTGCTCTTGTTCTTTTTCATTTTTAGTGAACTAGTTCTTGCTCTTGTTCACTTGGTCTTCCAACTGATCTAGTTCATCGTTTGTTCATTAAAAAGCAGGAATGGCAAACGAAACTTTTTTTTTTTGTTTCGTTTCGTTATTTCGTTTCAATATTTTAGACAAAAATCAATCGTTATTTCGTTGTTTCGTTATTTCGTTTCGTTTCGTTTGCCATCCCTGTTAAAAAGAACCTTTGCTCTTGTTTTGTACAAACAAATTGTGAGCAAAAATTTTTTTTTTGGTAATAGCCTACAACTGAAAACTAGGCTGTGTTGTCCAAGCAATTTTTTTAATTCCCATTAAAATCCTATGATTTTTTTTTTTAAATTATTTATTAAATACTGAACTTCCGCATTGGCATACACAAGTAATTATAATAGGTTTTCGTAATTATAGTGCTTATGACTTTGACCATCGTCTCAGTCAGTAACTAAAAATTTAAGTATCTACAATTTCCACTACAAGTGTAGGGATTTCATAGATTAGTTATATACTAGTTCGTATGGTTTTACTCTCTTTAACCGCCTTGTGTCTGAAGAAGTATCCAAAAGCTCGATCGCTGTAGTATTAGGATGCTTTTATGCAGTCAGTCTTCGTGTCTTTTCGCGTAGGCCTTAATCACATCATCTACTTCCTGGATTTTGAGGTCGCGGTGTAATAAGCGTGTTTGGCACGTACCAAGGCGCTTTTACGATCAATCGGAAGACCTTGTTCTGATGATATCGTTGTATTATCAGACGGTTGGATTTCTTGGCTGTGCCCCATATCTGTAGTCTATAGCACCACACAGGTTTGAGGATCGATTAGTATACCTAGCAGTAGTTTATTGGCTATACTGGTGGGTGATCGATGTCCCATAAGCCAATACAATTTTTGCAGTTTCAGGTTCAACTCGTCCATTCCTAGATATTTGTTAGCCGCATCACTTCCATTCGACCTGCCAGTAAACATCACACAACAACACCAATAAGTTAAGGTGGATTTACACTCGAGTCGGCGACATGTTGCGGACACACTCTTAGCATTGAAAAGCTTGTCCGCAATGTGTTGCAGACTCGAATGTAAATCCACCTTAAGTGATAACTGATAAGTAATAATAACTGCTCCCGTTGGAACCTTGGAATGAGCTAACCTCTGAATAATTGTAGTATCCTTACATTTTGACATTAGTTCTCGTATGTAGTTACACTAAAATAAAAGACACATAGTTGACTCTACATTTTCTGGTAATTTTAAAATGTTCCGTCTTACGCGAGCCAAACAACAAGAAGGTGAACTTCAGTATTTTTTGTCCACACACTAATACGCGTTTTATGCTGGATGATGTTCATTGTGAAGTAGCGCAGTCCGCAGCATTTTCTCAGTCTTTCACAAGAGTCTCGTGCTAGCTACGCCTCACCTGCTCCCGCGTCTCCGAAATTCTATCCAGATTCCGGAATTTATTTTATTCGCTGGATTTCTTCAGTCCAATAGATAATTTTGATCTGGCTTCGATCGGGATGTCCGATGGTGTTTCTTGCGTTTGACGTTTGATGAAAGTGTTCATGTTGACCATATTTCGCTTCAGTTCGTAGATGTTTGATGCTTCTGTCGTTCACAGCTTCTGTTCTCGGATATTTCATTTAAATTTCCGGAAGTAGGTAATTGGAGATTTATTATTAACTGTTACTCTCAGAGTCACTGGGTAATAACCGGTATTCTACTCATGTATTGTACGTTTTAAAACAGTGCGAGTACATGGGAAGACGTTATTGAAAGACCTTCTCGTATTGTAATTCAGGAGTATCACCTACCAATAACTTTATTCTAATACAACATGTTGATTTTGATTTCAGATGGTCCAATTAGATGCGTTATTACATTAGACATCATGGATAAGGATGTGAGTGCATTTTGTTCACGTTTTTGCTAAATTCAGATTAAATAGAAATCGTATTCTCACACTTTTTGATTTCGATGCTCTCGTCAAAGACTGTTCTATCATGTTGGATTTTATGTTCGGTAGGAAAAAGCAGGAAATAAGGAAGGACTTGGTTACATGTTGGAAGCACTCCTGTGCAGTGATGAAGTAAGTGATGCCCAATGAGTTAATTTCAAAAATCTTTCTTTAAAAAACTACTGCAACGAATATCGATTGAGCTCAGAACTCCCGTTGGACTTCACTTCTTTGTGTGCTGCAAAACACTGATAACAGTAGATATGGTTACAAGGAATAATCACTTCGAGAGAGCTGATTTAAAGGAACAACTTCAAGTCAGCCGTGACAACAGATTTCTTGGACAATGTTCGAGGATTTAACATGTTTTACTCTTTGCCATGTTTAATGCCATATGAAACACGTGCATGGATATTCGAGATTTGGGATACTGTACAGTATGTAGAAGAACCGATGATGAGAAATTTGAGCCTTATATTGTCAGTTAGTTTGTGTAGCTGTTCAAATAAGATGCGATAGTGTATGGTGATAAACGGATTCAGTGAGCATTTATTGTGACTGGTTACTACTGTACTGCTACCTTGGATTTTATTAAACGGCCCAGTCAGAATACTTTTACTTTGTGAACCAATTTTTACTTCAGTGTGTTGCATTTAAATGTTCCCGTGTACAACTTACAACAGAACTCGAAATAAGTGATACCGTGATAAAGAGAAAGAGTAAAAGATTCGAATAAGCCATGAGATCAAAAGGAAAAGTATTTGGTAGTTGCTCCTGAAACCATCTGAAATATTTAAATTCGAACCTAACAGCGTGGGTGGTGGCGCGCTGATGTCGTTTTACAATTTTCCATTGAATTTCTTAATGTCAACGTTAGGATAAAAATGTACGATTTTATCCTAACGTTGATAAGAACACAAAAGAACTAGATGTTGAAAACTTCCACCAGATGTCAGCCATTACGTTGCGAAGTCCAAAATGGAACAGAGTTGCAATTCTGACCTAGCAACGTAATGGCCAAAGTAATGGCTAACATCTGGTGGATGTTTTCAACAACATCTAGTTCTTTTGTGTTCTTATGAACTTAAGAATAAAATTGTACATTTTAATCCTAACGTTGATAAGAAATCCAATGGAAAGTCGTAAAACGAGAAACGACATCAGCGCGCCACCACGCTGCTAGGTCCGAATTATCAGGTGTCAAATTACTGTTCATGCTATTTACAGCATTAGCATGTTGATAATTGGGCATGGTTACCAACTCTGAACATTTATCTTTAGAAGTAAAGTCCTCTCAACGGTTGAAAAAAAAAATTGTGGATTTACGTAAGAATCTTATTTTCCTTCTGTTTCAAGAATATTTCATTAATTTCGGATTTAAAGTGGTAATTTTGTTAAGATTCAATTTGAACTAAAAAGAAAGTTTTACTCTTTTTAGATTTAAAACCCTGCAACTGGGATAGTAAGAGTTAAGGATGAAGTGTAAATTGTTCTGAATTTTGTTATTGTTTCAGGAGTCTGACGAATTTGAAACCTCACCATCAAACGAGATCGGTAAACCTGCATCGACTAATAACCCGCCGCCAAAGAGTAGGAAAAATTGTAGTTCTTTTATGTGTAGTAATGAGTTACTATCAAAATTATATTCATGTATCCTCTACTTCATTTCAATGTGTTTATAGAACCAGTAAATCCAAAAAACAAAAAAAAACGGAAACCAGTGACAAATAAAGCCCCGCAGAAGAAACTTAAGAAAGAGAACACAGCTGAACTGACAGGTAACAAATGTTTTTGAAAGCAGAAATATTTTCCATAATGTTGTGGTGAACTTGTTCTGTAATTTGTATTGGTTAATGAGGAAATCAAACCCTAGGTAAATTTACCAGTGATTTGTTTGATACATGAAGTCAGTTGATGTTCTATGGCTTGAGACTAGTAATACAGGAACTGATAGATACTTATTGGCAAGAGTTTTCATAAAATTAGTGTTCCATTTTGGTTATAAGTCGATTAATAAAGTAAATTCTCTGGTCTGGATCATATTTCATCGAATCTATCTTCATGGTTGAGCTATGTAATTTGATTGCGAAGTACCAGCTTTAACTATTGGGCGTTATAATGAAAGAAGTGTCTGATTGGTATGAACATCTAAAGTGGTTCTGTAGTGGAAAACTTGTTAGGTGTGGAGTAAAATCTTGCAATGCCTTTAAAAAGAAGTTGTAATCATGGGAAGTGAGTAAGAGAGAATGTACCTCTCTGAAAAATGTAAGGGACTATCAACATTTGCATACCATGCAAGGTTTCCAAATCTTACTTTTGGCTTTATACATAGGGCGGTCGTCTCATTTGCAACGGCCTTATGACGCCTCTATTCAAATTACCCATAACAGCGTATGCTGAAGAACCAAAAACCAAGTGTTTCTTCGATTTTCATATCTTTGAACTTTTTTTTTCAAACTATAGTATCCCGTTACCTAGTGTGAACTGGGGGCTGTTATGAAAGAAGTATCCAAGCACTGTGAAAATCAAATAACAGATCGTGCTTTAAAAAATAAGAAAACCTGTATCATATTCAGCATACTTGATAATTTAATTTTCATGATGATTAAGCCCGCTTTTCTCCATGTTCAACTATGAGCTCATTACAAGTTGTAATTCAAACCTATTTTTCCATGTTTGTTGTGTGCATAACATTTGGAGTTCGAAGAAGAAATTTTCAGCACGTTAATTTTATGTATGTCTATGAAAATGGAGTTCAGTACAGACGTAGTATTTTATTTTTATTTTTTTATTATTCCTTAATCAGATTGGATTATTTTAGTGTAATATTAAAAAGTAGAAGGGGAATCACGGGTTTATTGTAGCAAGAAACAGATTGATCTTTTTTTATTATCATCGATATTGAGGTATGTATCAGCTTCAGTGCATTCTTGAATTGCAGGTATAACCTGTGATAGTTATCCAATCGTATTGTTCAGAATTTTCATATTTGCTCAAACTATCTAACTTCCTTCGGTTGGGTACAAATATGTACCGCTATATTTCTCACTTGGTTAAACGCAGTGTAATTTGTATTGCTCGACGTCTAGAGTTAAAAAACTCAGTATGCGTCCATATAATGTCAAATGAATAATTTATAGTGAATTACCAACGTTTGTTGTTTGGCAATTGAGGTAATGATATGTATTCACGGAGGTATTATCCTCCGCAAGTTCAATTCACCAATGGCTTGAAAATGATTCAACTGAATTTTGTTTCTAGAATCAAATGCGAATGCCCATGACTGCACCGATTTCGGTGAGTATCCGTTGGATAAATTTTTGCGATCACACGTCAAGTCAAAGTACGAGAAAGGTGCGGTAGTATGGGCAAAGATAGATGGATATTCGTTTTGGCCTGCAATTGTGGACGATGACCCCGATGTGAAGTTACATTTCTGGGTGGAGCCACTCATGTCAAAATCTGATTGGGCGGAAAATTTATCGGATTGGAAGAAAACGTCATCATTCACGCCGGTTAGTATCATCAATGCTTAGAAATTATTCTATTAGTTTGCTAGAAATTTTATTGTCGGTGTGGTGTCAATGTTCTATCTTGGAAAGCGAATCTTACAGAAAACGAAAGCGCCCCTCCAAATACATTGCAACAGATTTTCATCACACAACCATTATTTTGATGAAAATAAAGGGTTCAGTGTGACCATAAGGTGAAAATTCGTGCTCTCTTACACGGCATTCGCTATGTGAGTTCTTAGAAGCATAATAGTGCGTTTTGAAGAAGAAGAAAAAGAGTATTCTTATAGACCCCTCTGAATCCACAACATGGGGAGAAGAGCAGGAGGTCAAAATCAGAGTTTAGCCTGTAACTAGCGTACTGCTGTCTGAATAGAAAAAGTGCCTAAATAGAAAAAGTCTCAAGCGGAAATTACTCCGCTTTGGATTTCATCGATAGACATTCTTGGTCATCAGTTTGACCAAAATTTGTGCAACCTTTGGATATATGGTATTCAAGGGGAGGGGAGGGGGTAGAAGATGAAGAAATTCTCATTGATGAATGGATATGCTTCAGAACTCGTTGTATCCAGGATTTTATATGTATTTTTATGGTGAAGCGCATGATTATTGTAGAAACTTTCAGAAATCAGCGTTTATACAAAGATTGTTTTAATCGGGTAGAACTTCCGGAATAAAATATCAACATTCCCTCCCCCTCCTACTATTTCTCATCCACATCTTCTGATTAGCTACCTTAAAACGAAGTGAAGAGGATCACTTTTCATTTTCAAACATTTCCCTGCTAAAAACAGTTCACAGGAAAAAAAGTTGAATAAATTTCATTTTTTGAGTTCCAATGTATACTCTTGATTGATACTAGAATTGCAGCCTTGCTTGACCCCCTTTTTATCTTTTTATTTTTTAGTTCTGACCCTACTGGTCCGCAACTCGGGGTGAATAGGATCGTATATTTAATTTAGCTAAAAAGAATGCATTATAAATAGGATTACTAGGGGGTTCAAAAAAATAATAATGAATAAAATCACTGGGGAGTAAAAAAAAAAAAAAAAAGAATCCTCCCCTTTTGTCTTCCGCTCACAATATCACTTCTAAGTATAATGAACTCCTTTTCAGTCTTTTTTTATATTTTCTACCACGTAGATCCGTTTCATAGGTCCGTGGCATAGTTAAGGTACCTAATCTTGTTGAAAAATGGACAGAAATGAGCTTGGTAACCGATAATTTATTGATCCTATTCACCCCATTTTTTATCAGTATATTTACAAAAATTACAAAATTCAAAATTTGAAGCATTGCAAAAGAAACTTTCCACAAAGTTTTCAAGGATTTCATTATTGTTGATATTATTTTCGTTCAAATCCACCGACACTAAATTCTCAATGCTGATAGCTACTGATAAAGTTTTGATGCTTCCATGAAAACATGTGAATATGCTGATGTGCTTAAATGCTGAAAATACTATAATGTGCCAACTTTCAAAACTAAAACAATAGTGGATTGGATACACTGTCACTACATTATTTGTTCCCGCAAGTAGATTCAATTTCCATTCATAAGTTTCAATCTCGGAATCATTTTAAGAATTTTTCTGAAATGTGATCCTATTCACCACTTTTTACAGCATTGTAGTTTTCTATTCTTGTCGATTGTTTTGTTTCTTCTCTCAGACACAGTATTATGCCTGGTAGCCTGGAAAGCTGTCGATGGTCTATTTTTTTTCGCTCTGGGGAAGTTGGATGTTTTTATTGATTTTATTCCGAGTTATCTTTCTGAGAAAGTAGTCATCCTACGGACCTATATCCCGGACCCATGTCTAGCAAGTTACTAGTCCTTCCATCCGTATTAAATATTTTGTCAAAAGTGAAAATTTATAACCTTATGGTCTCTGTTGATAATGTACATAGTACAATTCAGTGGCAGTAGGGGAATTAGTCAATTGGTGGACCCATTAACAAATACCGTTACCATAATTCAGCTTAGGTACCCTTGATTAGCTCCCGAAGTAACTCCTTGTGCATCTGTGTTATCACTGCCGCTTCTGTTTTTTACTTGTTCGTTTTATCTCAAATAAATATATGAGTAGACTGTTGACAGTATTAACATAAATGTAATATAAGAAACTACAATCTTCTGTCCTCGAGACGTGCTGATGTAGAAACAGAGTAATTCGTGAAATTCTTGATTTCACCTCGCCTCCCCCCCCCCCTCCCCTATTCCTCCGCCTCCAGGGTGGATTTCATTTTATTATGAATATGTACCCTTATCTATCGAGTAATGAATAATACCTGAAGGCATCGTATTTATTCTTCTGCATTTAATATTGACTCGTCTGTAAATAGCGATGTCCAGCTCTGCAAGTCTAGAAGTTTAAACATGTTGAAGCCAAGTTCCAAAAATTGTTGATTTCATGGCAACTGATTACCTGTCTACTTCGGAAACAAATTAGAATAATAACTTATTGTTTCTCTGAATAATGATACCAGATATTATTTTTCAGACTGACTATCATGTTGTATTCTTTGACACCCGGAAACGTTTGTCCAGAGCTTGGTGTAAATCAAGTAATGTTAAACCTTTTTCCGTAAAGGTTAATATCAGTGGCCATCATTATGACAGATACAAAGCCAGGTTTGATGATAGTGTAAAGCAAGCGGAGAAGGCCACGTTGTTGTCTTTGGAAGAACGATTGAAAAGATACAGTTTTATGCACCGGTTGAAAACTCCCGGCACAATACTGTGTTAAATGTAGTTTTATTTTAGTATTAGGATTTCGTTTTTTATCATCAGCAGATCGTTTTGCTTTTTTGTTATAATGTTACTTTCAAAAACGACTCAGTGAAGTAAATGATAAGACTGTTTCTTATAATTATATATAGCCCAGAATTTTTTGTTTGTCTAACTTTTTTTACTTTTCACGTTGCAATCGAAAGAGAAATTAATGTTTATTAACTAAGCTGTTTAAGTTTTCGTCGTGGCCTATTCAACTGTTAATCTGACATCAAATTTGGTTATGAAATTCTGTTGAGAGTAATGGTCAAATTCAAATCGCTTTCTATGTTTTTTATTTCCTTTTTCTTGGGTATTTTATTTGTCTACTTCTTCATTTGGCCTCTCAACTTGACGTATTTACATTATCATATTAAGAAATGTAATTTCATAAATCATCGGTACTTTCGATGTTATTTTAGATATCTTTTGTTCTTCCTATTTAGTTCATTAAAGTTTTTTATGTTGAAACTGAAGCAATGTTTCGTTTCTTATTTTCGCGTATTTTATTGATGTTTCGCCATGACCATTGAAGTAGTCTATTTATTTATTTATTTTATTATATAGTAGGTACTAGTGCTGTTCTTTCCAATGTCCATGAAATGGTACCGCCTCACCAGATCGTTGCTTCGAGTTTCAGTATTATTCAGAGAATATTTCGAATAATATGTATTTGAAACTACTGAGCTAGCGACAAGCTGGCGATAATTATGAAAGGGACTGCGAAGACTCGCATGGGGACGACTGTCCACAATCTTACTATCGATAGCGGCGGCAATCCTGAGGTGAGTAAAGGGAGAATTTCCTTTCTTGGAAAATTGATTCGTCCATTTTTTTATTTCGTTGAGCACTGAGATTCCATTAATGTTATTCTTGAAATATTGTACATCCCTTGTCCCTATTTTCTCATCAGTACGGTAATAATAATTATTTCGAGAATTCTTACTTCTAGAAAAAATGTGAATTGCCATCGCCGATTTCTAGAGGTCAGTTAGAAAAACAATGTTGATACATACCACTTATGGGTACGATATCATGCACCTTGTCATAAAACACTGATGTTTGGTGCGCCACTTCTGGAAACAATACAGATCAGTTTGAAGATCAGTCACTCCTTCAGAGCCTTCTTTGTCTAATATGGCCCATAATATAGTTTCGGACAAGAACTGAAGCTCTTACCTCCTCGTGGAACAAAAGTGCTAATTACTCCTCCACCTCTACGCATCACTGAGAATTTCTCGACCCTCCCCCCCCCCCTCTTACACCTGTTTTGTTATGAAAATAACTTCAATAATGAACTCTTACGAGAGCTATATGTAATAAACATAGGTACCAACTCCGGGAATTCCAATATTTCGAACCCACTGCTCATTTCTGGTATCGGTTCGAGGCCAAGTTCAAAACTGTGGCACCAGTATGAGGAGGGCGACACAATTTTCATAAAGTGCATTATGCTTATTAAATAATATTAGGTGTTGAAATAGTCTACATTATTTTTATAATATCTACTGACGCCAATGAAGAAACGGTTGAAGCTGTGAGAGAGGGGTAGATTTACATTCCATGAAATCAGTTACAAATGTCAAATTTGGGTTTCGTATTGGGCACGTCGCAGTAAAAGCACAATTCTTTTATATTGTAGACATAGCTGAGTCTGAAGGATGACTTGAGTCTTAAAATCTATCATTATTGTTAGTGAAAAAAGCTTACCTAATGAATCTCTAACCATTATAATGAATAGCACTATTTTCCAATAATCAGAAATCCGTAGTCTTTTTAGAGTAACCCCCTATTACGCTTTCTGAACATCTGTATCTCAATGCTTCTGCCAATTCGTGTTATTGAAACCAAATGCCCTGACTTTTAATGCTTAATAGTTGATATATCTGTACCTGATGTATTTCGTGAAAATGTGTTCCTCTCCCTCCAATAGGAGGAACTACCATTTACAAAGAATATCAAAAAGAATATATGTATTTGTATTAGGCGACTTTAGCAATCCAAAATTTGACATCCACGATGTACCTATGTCTCGGTTATTTTGCCCTCTCCCTCTCTTCTCCATAATTATGAACTGGAGCTCAAACAATATCAAACCTAGTTGCTTGATGTCGCCAATGTATGTCATTGGTCCACCTGTCCTTTTTTCCAGTGGTCGCAATTTTCAAATTCAAGTAAATTTGATGCCTATCCAAAATTAAGTGGTCAGTATCATGAATCCTCGAAAGTTGGGATATTTTGATTTCATAAACTGTACTCATGAAAATTCAAAAGTTACTTTTTCTAAATGCTCCCTACGGGGTCTCTGGGTGAGAGGAAGAGGGAGTAAACAAATTTCCAAGGTTGGGTGAGCTAGGAAGTTTTTAAAAAGGTTTCATAAATCAGCCTTATGTCTGCACAATAATGTAATACCTACTTCCATTCATCTAGCGTATTTTTTCTCTCTATAACGACTACTACTCTTTTCTATTATTTTTCTGAAAGCGGTATCTCATCGTGTATTTAGGGGTTGCGGTGTCATAGGGGCCACTTTGGCATGCGTGCATCGCCATACGTCCCACCACACCATTATCATTTTGAAAGAGGTTGTGGACGGGGGTTACTGTAAGAGAAAACAAAAACGAGAAATGCATTTAGATACCTATAGTTCCTACAAGTCATACGATCGGCAATTCATTATACATACGCTTCGGACAAGTTGTACTACTTAAAATTTCAGGAAATTCCATTTATACTTATACTCGTACCCTGCAAAAGCTTATACTTAAGGATAGAACAACAGAATCAGAAAAGAAGCAAACAACTATTCTGAATTTTAGTTCGATACCAGTTGAGAAATTTCCATATTTTCTTATTCTGGTGTCTTAACTAGATCGATATTATTTATTTTTCTGTTCGAAAAGAGTAAATGCTTTCTTCCTTCCAAAAAAAGAGGATTCATGTCGTCCTAAAGGCACGTAGACGCATCCGACAGCGGGCTGTGGTTTTCTTAAGACACTTGTGAGTAATCATTCGGTAATTTAACCAGCACCGAATTTCAGATTTGAATTATTTTTTCTGTTAATTTATGTAGAATATAGATACTTGCTTGCTCTATTCAGTCACTAAACGGTTATTCCCTGTATGGGTGTACAATAAATATCGATGGACTAAAACGATGTTGACCTTTGGCCGAGAACAACATTAAGTCATCCCTCAATCACTGTTCATTCTTCGATCGTTCATTTATACTCTCGGATGAATCACGTTTCCATCTCGATATCGCAGCCACATAGTGCATGTAAAACGTCACGTATGGATGAACATGTGCCAATAATCCCGGCAGACGTATATATGTATGTTTTTATTTGCTGACCTATATCGTCGTAGTTATATACATCTATTTGACTCATCCTAACCGTAATCTGAGATCCTGATTTTATTAAGGTCGTGTTGATCATCACAGTTCTCGCGATTATATAATTAACCTTTGCAAAAAGTCGGTTTTCACGATTCCAAAAATTACATCAAGGATAAACGCTGACTCATTTCCAGCTCATCCACGATTGCCTAACTCGATGTGATAAAGAATAACGGAGAAAACTAGTTTCAAAAACAATGGGAATTTTTCTAATTATATAAGCCGGGTCGGGGGATCAGCTGATACAAATTCGACAATACCGAGCGTCGAGATTGCTATTCTTGTAGGCGTTACCTGTTACCGTAAAGGATCGGTTGTTCGTGGCGAACATAACAGTATAATATTATAATCGAAACTTTCAGTTGATACATATTTTGCCGAAAGGCAGTTAGAAAGTCATGGAACGAGATTTTGTGCCGGTTTAATCTGCATACGTATACTTTGTGCATAAAACGCATAATTTATGTTCCATTATCCGTTACAGACACATTGGTATTCTTGACGATAAAATGTCATAATAACGAAGCTGTAAATTCTGTCGTCGAACGTGTTAAACATTTGCTGGAAGATATTAGGCACCATGTATAGGTAGTGCTCGTTTGTAGGAAAACAGAAGTAAAAATAGAACTAGTGGACCCACTGGCAGATCTAAGAAGCAAGAAACAATCCTGAGAAAGGCAATTCAGAAACTCAATAATTTTTACCCTTCCATCTGGCCTCTCCCCTCGCTGAATATTTGGATCATTTTTATGTCTTTAGAACGTTAACGAAATGAACAATTGAGCGAGAAATTCTTGGACCGATTCGAGCAGCTCACTTCTCTTTTTTTTACATTGATGTTCGAAATGGAAATAATACCTTCCAAAGTGTGCTATCAACATTTTTTTAGCTCACTGGATTCTTGACTGGATGACAATTTGCGGAGGATATTCAATGTCCACCACTATCCATTCGATTTCTGTCCCCCAAGAAGTGAAAGCATGGGTGAGCATAAGACTAAGACCTCTTCGGTGAAGTGGTAGCGATCTTAAGGGAAGGAGGATTTTCCTTCCTCCGGCGAAACATTTACAATGGCATTATGCCGTTCCTCCTCACAAAAACGGGGGAATGTTCAGAGTTTCCCCCGAAAAATAGTGTTTTTTTCACATAAAAATTTTAATTAAGAAAGGTTTAAATTTTGAAAAATCTCCACCCCCCCCCCCTCAAAAAAAATGAAATGAGTGATCAGCACCATTGCTTCCGTAGTCATTTAAGACATTTTAGATTCTCCCAATCGTGTTTGAGACTCTGTAAAGCTCAGTTTTGAAGTACAAGCTGGAAATATGTTCGAGTACTCGTTGAGAGTCGAAGAACCAAAAATTTCATGTGTTATATTCTTACAATTAAGAATGATCTAGAAGTCTCTGTTTGGGAAAAAAAACTAATCTTCTACGAGACTGTGAACACCATTTCTCATGTAGAAAATTTTCCGAGGACGGGAATGGGTGGTGCAGCAAAAATGCGTCAAAAACCTACATAAATAGTTACTGTCTATCTTCAATATTGCAGCGGCTACGCAAGTTTGAAGATCCAAATCACACAATTTTAGCAAAAACTTAAACTTCGATAGCTCCTTTAAGAATGCTAATGAGCAACAGGTTTTGTCGACACGTTTTGTCCCATTTTCAAATTTTATTTCTTGATAGGAAAATGTTAAAAGAAGCAGCGATTGAATACCATTTCTGAGAAGAGGAGAAAATTAGGAGAATTTTGTCCTCAACCTCTCCTCTCAAGCGTCCCTCACACTCCATCTGTACTTATCAATGTTAGAACCATAATTTACCGAACATTTCACAGAAAATCGGACAAAAAAGCACTTTTATGGCTTTGTATCCTTTGATTTGCTTTAAATATTTTCACATGGTGTAACCACGTTTACTATAGGACAAGATTTCCTTGATCTACCCCCCCCCCCCGCATCCAACAAAAGTATTTTGTCGGACGCAGTGGTGTAAGGTAGAAAATGTTCTACTCTGAACCTGAATATCTATAGGTTTAAATTACCAGAGAAAGATTCATTAAAGACAAATTATTTAATAAGAAAAGAGTGAATTTTGACGGAGTTGGTTCAAGTATCAATTAAAATTTTGTTAATGTAAAAATTTGGTATCGACTTTCACCAAATATCTGTACCTGCATTAAGACTGCAGTAAGAAAAAAATAAAGCACAAATAAAATGGATAAGGGGGAAAAACTTAAACCAAAATATTTTTGTGTAATAGGTATTGTTTAACCAAAAAAATTTAATAAGGTATCAGAAAATGATTTTTTTGGATCGCTGAGTTCAAAAATTCTATTAGATTTCTAATTCAACCCCGATTTGAGCCCCAAAATCCAAATTTGACCCTTTCACATGAGCCCATTTGCCCCTGACACACCCTGCTCAAGTGTGAGGCCTAGTAACAGGAGAGGCGCGGAACGGTAACAGCGATCGATCCCGACAACAACAGCGACAGGGACGACGACGACGGCGTGACCGTCCGTCTCGCGTCGAACACCTTGGTTCCTGGAAGCGGATGGAACCGGATGTGGGCCTTTGTCTCGACAATCATGAAGACGAAGATGCAGACAGCGTGGTCTAGGCAGAGGGCGGACGGACAAAGCTCGAGCCACACCACCGAATACTACAACTCTGTACAATCCTAGAGCTACTGCGGACCTCCCGACAGGGTTTACCCCGCCGTCACCACCTTCCTGAATCACAACACGTACCAAGACGAGGAGGCGAGGGGGTAAAGGAAGGAAGCTCGTCCGTCTGTGGTGTATCCGAATTCCAGGTTAATATTGGGCGAGCATTTCTTCGGTTAGTAGGGTATCCCATGGTGACCTTGGTAGGACAGCGCGAATCCGAAGGGAAGAGGCAAAAATAGGCTCGGGCCAGCTTCAGCGCGTCCCTCTGGTCACTGATGCGATACTCGAAAGGGTAGTTTCCGGAGCCAGGGGTACGGGAACAGAGGTTTCATGGGTCGCCGATTTCAAAAATTTAATCAGATGCTTAATTTGACCCGGATTTGAGCCCCAAAATCCAAATTCGAGCCTTTCAAACAAAATTGGTTCAAATTAGAAAATCGAACGAAGTGTCGGAATACGGATTTCAAGGTGGCTAAATCCGAAAATTCAATCAGAATTCTGATACAGCCCCTATCTAAGCCCCAAATGTTACCACCTAAGGTATCTGGTTGGCCGAGTGAATAGCACGTTGGTCTCGGAATCTGGAGATCCCGGGTTCGAGCCCACGTAGCAACTCGCCAGATTTCGACCTAGGCCGGTTTTTCGGCCAGACGGGAAGAGGGCTAAGACAGCCCTAAGAGCCTCCCCGACGTCTCTGAAGTAATCCTCGAAAGGGCGGATTCCAGGGTTCGGGTTGAGAGCAAATACGAAAAAGAGATGGGTACCCGTAGAAAGCGGCTCCTATTTCTGAAGATCCCGATCTCATATACTACCACTCTTATTCAGAGAATGGAACTACTGGATTCCACCATGTCACTGCCAATATAGGACAAATAAAAATCATATATAACGAACAGGTACCTGAATACCTTGTAATATGCGAATCATGTAACAGGTAATACCTCCTGTCAATACGACTAGTATTAGAATGAAAAAATAATATGAATAAGAAAAACCTCACTCAAATCTGAGTGATTTCAAAAATTCTTAAATGGGTGTTGGCGAGTTCTCAGATATTTGGAAACGCCCTAAAACGTCTTAAACGAGACTAAAATAGTTACAAAGAGTAGCAAATTCTATAAGAGGACGGAACCAGGTGCAGATACACGGATGGTGCGATTGAGGCGGCTAAAAAAAATTGAAATAGAAAACGTTTTCAAAATAGCTAGTCCCTGTGCTTCTTATGCCAGCTTAATATTTACTGTGCCACAGAGACGTGAATAATCTTGAAGAATTTTCAGAAACCATGTGAGTAGAACTCATACGACAATTTACAGACGAGACATAACGTTAGGAGTAGAAAAAAAACAGGTATCCTAAATTATTCTACAGTCCCTGTATAAATTACATATTTCTTTGAAATTTTTGACCTAGCACTGAGTGTCTGATACATACATGCACCTATGCACAAAGATTGCTGTTAATATGTACTATCATGTGGGTTAGTTGTATGTATTTGCCTCCACTCAGGCGGAGGGAGGGGGCGCAAGCCTAAAATTTCGGGAATCTCTTTAGCAATCGGTGTCGAAACTGCTGTGCCCATGGTCATGGGGGCTTGTGCCATTGCAGCTGAATGACCGCAATGCGATTTCTGAAGTTCTGTTCGCTTTCCAATGCTAGAGTTGGCGTGAGGAATTTCCGCATCACCCCAAATAGCCGCTTCTGAACCGTTTCTAAAAGTCGCGATGGGACGGTTGGAAGGACGCGGACGTCGTCTATGCCAGTAGACGAACGTGAAGTGTGGAATGTAGGACGTGTGTTGGAGTGCGCGTCGCTATCGAATACCAGTTTGGTTGAAACCAGTCTCTTGGTGTCTCTTTCTATCGCGAGTTGGTTCCTACGGAGTTTACGTGTCGCGAGTAGACTATATCTGTATTTGAATTTGAACGCGAAATTTTCTCGCTATGTGGTCGCTAGCACGCGTCACCATTTTGCTATCCGCCGTCGCGTTTGCGGGTGCATTCGTTTCCACACCAGGTAAGTCGAGCAAAATTGTTGACTTTTTACGAATAAAAAACGCCAAAGCACGCCGGGTATGTCGGCTGGCGCTCAGCACCTCATCTGCCTCGTGCCACGAACGCTCGCCGACTATTCCAAATTTTGAAGAAACAAACAGATTCTTTACTGGCATCGTGAAGGGTTACGCAACCAAATTCAGTATTTTTGCAATGACCTTTACAGCTGCGGACTGGATCCACGGAATGAGTTCGAGTTCAATCTTCTCCATTAAAATTAACAACGTTTCTCACCATTGTGTAACCTTAATTAGTCATTTCCCGTTTCACATTCGGCTATTCTTGCAGTTTTTTATTATTGACCCGAATCCACGTTCGAATGAACTCGAGGAAGCCATTTTCAAGTCCGTGAGCTGCGAGAACGCTCGCTGCAACAGACGACCGAGAACGTTCTATCGTGAATCGGTGGTTGTAATAGCGACATTTTCAAATGTACTCAACTTTATGGACTAGAAACAGTTACAACTCTGGAAAAACTACGGAAATTTCTGGAGTGTATTTGATGACGATAAGGTTATCAGTCTCACGACCGGTTTGATGCAGCTCATTTCTCTCTATCTTGTGCAAGTTCTTTCATTTCGTAATAACACTTACATTTGACATCCTTGATTATCTGTTGAATATACTGGAATCTTTGCCGACCTACTCAATTTTTTCCCTCCACTCTTCCTTCTAGCGGCAGTGATATTATTCCTGGGTGCCTCAAATTACGTCCTATTAGTTTATCTCTCCTTCTCTTCAGACAATTCCAAATATTCATTTTACCTCCTACTCTATTAAGTACTTCCTCATTTCTTACCTTAACTGTCCATTTGATGCTATGTATCCGCTTATTGCACCACATCTGAAAAGCTTTGATCTTTCTTTTCTCTAATCTGTCTATGATCCACGTTTCACATCCATACAAGGCTACATTTTAAACATAAGTTTTCAACAACAATTTTTTGATTTCCAGATTTATTTTTGATTCGAAAAGATTACTTTCTCGATAAAATGCTAATTTGGCTTGTGTTATTCTAATACTAATATCCCTTTTCCTACTGCCATATTTTGTTACTTTACTCCCTAAATAGCAAAACGGGTGCAGTTAGTTCAGTTTAATTTCTCAATAACTGCAGTTTTCCGCGCCAAAATTATGTTGATTTCGTGCCCCTTATTGGACTGTGCCGATATTTGTTAATGATTTTTCGAGAAGCTAGTAAAGCGCGCCAATCGTGGGCAACGCTCGCGGAAGAGGCAAATAGTATTCAAAAACTGCATTATTTTATCAAAAACGTCGTGCTTTTGAACCAGGAAAAGTTCTGCTGGCTTCGCGTAGTTTCTTACTCTCAACAGGAAAAAAAAAAATCTGCTGGTGCCCATGGACCCAATGCACTCGACAAGAAAAAAATCTGCCGGTGCCCATGGACCCAATGCACCACCTTTTCAAATCGAACCAATAAAAGCCTGCAACCCCCTCCAGGCTGACATGTTGCTTGCGAATAAACCTCTCACGTGTTTCGTTTTTCAGAAAGTTGCCTTATTTATGGCACACTAAACTCCTGAGTGAGAATGCTTGTCTAAATTATGGTACGAACTAGACTTGTCTAGCCAAAATTCTCCTGAAACTGAATGTCGATATTTTTCGCATTTGATAGGGTTTGCAGGACTGAAAATCATTAACCCGGGTTGACACTTCTAGGAGAGACTTCAAGATTTATAGTCGAAGGAGTTAACAAAAAAAAAATAATAATAATAAGAAAATAAAAAATGTATCAAATGTAAATTTATGCTCATAACGAAGATGTCACTAATTAGTTTGGGAACCCTTTGTATCCAACTTCTTGAAGCTAGGTACCGATAATTTAGGAAGAATATATTTTATAGAACGTTTAGTTTACTTTCATTATTTCGGAAATGCAAACGAGCGAATTTTATACATTTGAAAGAGTGCGTCTTGTACCCTTGTCTTTGCTCCAGCCTTCGACGGCCAGAAAGAGAAAAATATGCAACTGGAGTGTTTTTGTAAAGTTCAGTCTACTTTTCTTTCTACTTGATTTCTTTTATATCTTTAGTAGTAGATAACGTTGTGCATCCTGCAAGATCACACCATATTATTAGACAGACTCCCTCCAGTGTTTCTCTGTAAATCGAATCTAGAAGTCTGAAACGAACCCCGAACTTGAAACAGAAGCTTTAGTTTTTCCTTTATATTTTGATGTCACAAACGATGCCTACTTTCCGAGCGAGGAAATTTCGACTGAAATCGGGCACTGTGAAACCTGTGCCTGAGGCAGATTCTGATTCGTGCCCCTGTCCAGCTTACAATATTCAAGATAGTCATGAAACGCCTTCTGAAGTACCTTTTGATAGCTTCAAACTCACAAGATTTACACGTTCAACTGGAGCGGGGGGGGAGGGGTAAAAATTCTTATACTGGATTCAAGTATTCCACCAAAGAAATTCAAAAGTTGCAAAGTTCAAACATTTCAGTTAGTAAGAAGCAAAACTTAAATAGTTAACACTACTTTCTCGGTATGTTGCCTCCCCCCTTCCGTTAGTAAACAATGCTGCGCGTATTACGTATTTAAAGTCCGAAAATTGTAGGAATGGACTCCCCCCTTCTATGTCTATTCGGACTTCGGTGGGTGCCTGACCAAACTTGCGGAACAGATTCGAATCTAAGCTTACAAATTCTTATCACAGTCGGGGCCAGTATTATAAAACTTGGTTAAAAATAACTACCGGTTAACCGTCGATTATCTTTAACCAATTTTATAATACTGGCCCTTAGTGAACTTTGACTGCGTCTAAAGGTATCTCAAAAAGTTTTTGAATCAGTTTGAAATATCCCATGTGGGTCTTAACGATTAGTAACTCTGAACGAGTCTTGGAAAGTATAAAATTGGTCCCAAGCTTATTAATCTGTCCTACGAAACATTAACAGATTTTTGAACAGGTTTGATGAGTTTTAAGGTAATTTTAAGAATCTGAATCAACCCTTTCAAACCGAGGATTTGCTGTTAAACGACGCCGGCTGGAGGGAGGGTTTGACCAATAAATTTTTAAACAAAAATCTTAATCAGTGTTCACCAGTCTTTAGGAAAGGCATAAGAGGGTTTCATCCACGAAAAACCAAATAAGGTCAGATCGAAGGCTAGTGAAATCTACGGGGGCCGGTTTGAAAAAGAACTGCCAGCTAGCCCATTAAACAGATTTCTCCCCCATTATACGTAGCTTAAGACGAACTCTGTGTTATATTAACAGTTTTTCTTGAAATGGGACACAAAATATAATCTTTCCGGATATTATGAGCCTGCCTGCCCCCTGCTACCTTGATTGCCGAAAATAAAAGTCAAGAGTCAGAAAGGCAAGCTGAGAATCTATAGAGACATCACAGTCGTAGTGCAGGCATTTTTTAGAGAGGGGGGGGGTGAAGCAACGAGCATCGACTTGGCAGTGGCAACTCAATTTTTTGAAATTGCCAACTTCCGAGTGTTGTATTTCTGAGGAAAGAAAACGTGACGTTTTGAAAGGCAACATAAGTCACCATACATTTTAGTTATTAAATAATTTTCAGTTGACTGTTTGTAATATGCAATATATCCTTTAGTATTCTAGAAATTTATTGTGAAAATTTTATAAAAGATAGCAGACCCGCTTCGCGGCTCATCTAGACCGTGGGCTCAAGAGAGTTGGCTAAGGTGAGCTGACGAAAGTGAGTTGGTTCAAGTGAGTTTGATGAGGGGAGGGTGCTAAAATTAAAGAGAGAAAAATACCTATTTGACAAAGTTACAAGGGGGTCCAGACCTCCTGGACGCCTTCTCTTCAAGTCACATTGTGTTCATTCGGAGTGTCCTGATTCATATGTTAGGGTTCTTAAAAATTCAATTAGATAATTATAATATAAATTCCGAGTATGGTTCCCAAAAACTGAAATCCTTGGGGTAGTAATTAATATCAGCCTTTTATTTGTGTAGTTCTACAGTTTGATGAATACATACAATAGGAGAGAGATATACACTTCGTACACCGAACTACTCAGACCCTTTGGATATATGCCTCTCCCCAGCTTTTTTCCATATTTTTCGGTCTTGCTACTCTTCCCCACATTATTCCTGTAATTTTTGTTATATCATTACGCCATTTTGTACCTGGGTTTTCTCTCCTTCTTTTCTTGTCGTAAGATTCCAACTCACTGATATTTTTGTTCTATCGTGTTCCTTTTTGATGTGCAATATATCCCGCGTAATCCCATTTTAATTTCTTATTGATTTCCAACTTACCTCTTTCATACCCGTTTTCTCTCTTATTATTTGTTTTTTCGCTCTGTCTTTTATTCTTCATCCATCCTTCTCACTCAGGAACGTACAGCGAAGAGTTTTTCCTGTGGGGCCAAAAATTGTTAAATTCTCAACTGACTCAACTCAAAATTCACAAGCAACAAATTTTTTTGTATTACCTAAGAAGAAGGGGGAAAATTCGAAATTTCTTTTGACTGCTTGGATTTTCCCAACTTTTAATCCATCGACTAAAATTTCCCAATTCCGGTGGAAGCTTGGGGGAGCTGCCCTCCCGTGCCCTTCCTTAGTTTCGTCCCTGTTCTTACTGTGGTAGTTAACATTTTTATTTGCTTCTTCGTTAGGGCCCGCGTTTGGGCTCCATAGGTGAAGACTGGTAGAATGCATCTTTTCAGTATTTTCGTCTTTGTTTCAATCTTCATTTTACCTTTATACATGTTTTTTAAAATCCAAAAGCTCGCCATACTTTATTTATTCTTGTAGTGATCTCTCCATTTGTTCTGTCTTCAAACGATTGTATCTGTCCCAAATATGTAGTCGAATTCGGAGATTTTTTCTATTCCAGTTCTTTGTTTTTGTGGTTTATATTTCCCTTCCATATTGAATAATAGTTTTGTTTTACTAACTTGTATTCATTTCTAAACCCGCCTCTGCACTTACCTCTGTCAAATTTTCTCCCATTTCCTGTAGCATCTTTATACATATCCTCATTTACCAGTACAACATCGTCCGCGAATCTTAGATGGTTCAGTTTTCACCATTCATCTGTATTCCCATATTTTCCATTCAAATTTCCAAATATTTCTTCTCTTACGCAATTAAATACACGGAAGGCATTTTGAGCTCGTTTTGGAAATTGCAGATTTTCAATTTCCTAATATTTCTGAAGGGAGACAGTCAAGTGCTGGCATCGGCTGCTAATGCGACTGGTAAGCGGGTGGTCACTTCACTTCTTCTTTTTTAATGTCTTATGGACTCCATTTTCTGCTTACGCTCTTTGTAACTAGCTGTGAATTTAGAAGCTAACCCGTATAGGCACTCAACGGAATGTCCCCCTTACCCCTCCACTCCATATCCTATTTCCCAGTTGTGTTTTCTGCAACTTCTACAATATTTTCCTTTTCTCTTTTTCCAAATTTCCTTCCTTTTCCCGCTGTTTTTGTACACAAATCTGCCGCCCCTCGAAATCTGCCACCTAGGGCACTTGCCTATTGGGAAATCCATCGCTGGAACTGATACTATACGATAAAGAAGTTGTGTCGGTAGGTATTTAGATATTTCGGAGGGAGGGGGTCCGGACCCCAATCCTCTCCCTCCTGTATCAACCTCTGCTTTCAGCTCTTATGGTTCACCCGCCAACCACGAACAAACACACACACCCACCCACAAACAAACTGGAATAGAGATTTTGATCATGAGACGCAGGACACATTTCTACGTGCAGTCAGATTTTCAACCCCTTAATAATTTTTGAAGGGAGACAGCTACCGCCACTAAATTTTAACATAGTGTGAAAAAGATCAATGTAACACAATTCTGAAAAGTTCAAGTTGAAAAAAAAAAAAGGGGGTACCACAGGAGGAAAAATTTTGTGGCCCTCTCCTAATTAGGATACCAAAATTTCCTATTCCCCAATTAATCGGGCAGATTTCAATTTTGATATTCGTTTGAGAATTTGAACAAAATCGAAGTGTTCTTTTCAGTTTTGATATTTGTTTGAGAATTTGAACAAAATCGGAATGTTCTTACTCCCGTGGGCTACTGGCTAACCTAGTGGGCTCTTTTCAACGCACATCATTCGAATCGCGATAATGAATATGTTACATCGTAGACGCATGCGGTGCAGACATTCAAACTTATCAAAGCTGAGCTGCCAGAAAATGGCATCGTAATTGTAACTGCAAGCAGGTGTATTTGTTCGTCTATTTGACGAGGTCGATGTAACTATTCACGATCTTTCAACTGCACCAACCAAATAGGTAACGCATCCAGTCAGTCCAGTGCACAACTGCTGGGTTAAAGACCGGCGGGAATCCCCTCGAGAGGCACGCGCCATATTACGTTACGTACACGCACAACCAACTTCTATTTTTTTTCTTTTCGTAATTAGCAGCTAATTCGATTACGATAATTGTGGCATAACCGTCAGAGCTTGAAATTGAATAAACATTACGATTGCGAGTGGAAATGATAAAAGGTGTAATAGGAGGCGGCGAAAGAGTTGCTAAGAAAACTGCCCGAAGTTCCTCATCTTCATCGAAGCTCGACGCTCTCTAGGGCGTAAAAAGTCGATATTTTACGGCTGCTGCTTGTTGTGATCGAGTGTGCGCCACTCGAGAATTGCGTCTGATATGAATCGTTAGTGTAAAAACCCGCGTGCGATCTTTCAAAAAGCGATTTCAATTCGCATTATCGGCCATTTTAACGGAATTTATCCGGCGTTACGCTACATTAATTGTTGACAGTATTTATGATTATTACATCTACACCTGCCGAGTGAATATACTCGTAAGCAAAAGAATGCTGTTGCTCGTACGTATGGTTTCACTTTCTATACAGCGTCTAGAACAGTGTTTCTCAACCATTAGCTCTCGAGCAAGCATCCAGATTCGAAACGATTAGTTAGGACCGGACATCATAGCCACGTATGTGGATTTGGTCGCAAGTAAATGCCACTTTCAAAAATAACGTTTCAAGAAGTTCGATGGCGACTGGTGAGTGTCTGAGCGACTTCTTCGAGAGTAGAGTTATCCGGCGTGAGAATCGATGAAGCGAGCGACGTAGGTGTTGATAATGCTAAATACAGACCAACTTGGGCTTAAGCGGCTTGAAAAAAAGTTTTTTATTTATAATGTCCGGAATACCTACAATTACAGTCGAGTACCCGAGTCTGTTGATCTTTTCAACCCATTGTATCGATGTATTGCCAAACTTCTTAACGGGGGTGGACTGGTCGAGGGCAAGGGGCAAACTCTCCAACGCCTGGTAAGTTTATGGCCTTTGATCAAAATATTTTATAGTGGTAAGACTTGAGTGACTTTTATTCTGTCTAGTTGTACACCACCGAGATTATTAGATAAATTTACGTTCGATTATATTGGGTATAAAAATTAAGAACATTCTCCTTGAATCTCGAATCAGTGTGGTCTTAAACTGAGTTTGGCCGATGCGTTGATAGCACTGATTTTTTTTTCTCTCCCTTATTTAACCTAATATTTTTCTGATGAATCACATTGAAGTACAGTAACGAGGGCAACTTTCATTGTTTGTTAATCAAATGGAGAAGTAAATACAAAACAGGCGTGCATCTCCTTGTTCCAAACAGAAATTAGTAGGTACATATTTGAAGTGGATTTTTTTTTCATATTTCTCATTTTCATTTTGATTTGTCATTTGAAAGGCACGACAAAATCAAATCATGATGGACAATCTATTTCTGTTTGATCGTGTGAACTGAAATTAGCAATAAACTGAAAGTAAAGACATAATTTTTTTGTTTTCTTGTCAGTCATAAACGAAATGAAGCGATAGCGACGCACAGTGAAACGAAATTTCGCAAATGTGAGCCGTACCGCTAGAATTGAGAACAGAATTCGGAGACGAGGACTTGGTGAAGACACTCTAAGCTCATCTTCAAGATCACGAAATTTTTTCTGAGGAAGACAGAATTTGAGAAAAATTAGGACTTTCTTGAAGTACTGAATTTGAATTAAGGAACCAAAAAAATTAGAGTGAGAACTTTTTCTCTGAACTATTCGCATTTCGATCCTTTTTCTAATTTTCGAGGTCCAGTCAATTTGGCCCATTTCGGAGGTACAGTTTGAATTCTGAAACGTGAAATCGAAGCTGGATCGAAAATTCGACGAAATATTTGAAGTAAATGACCAAGGAAAGCTCAGTTCTGATTATCAGTTCGACAATGCCTATCGGAATTTCATGAGAAAAACATTTATGTTGTTTTTTTCACGAAAAAGAAACTATTGTCGCTTAAAAATCTCCATAGGTCTGCATCGACCTAGCATAAGATAGAAACTGACGTTTCGAGACACACCCAGGGTACCTGCTATTATTCCTAAGTACTTTCAGACCCATGTAGCGATAGCCATGGGAGGATATTCGGAATAGTGCACTGCCCTATAATTTTTCGCGGGGCTTTATTTAAGCTTGTAATTTAGTCATAGTCAATTTGTAGCGTGCAGAAACGTAGAAACTGGGAGAGAAAATCAGGAAAGCAAAGACATATAATACTTGTTGGTATGATTTTTGAAGGTGGGTGCGGTTCGAGGAAGAAAATTATGCAAAATGTAATGTAAAATTTCACATTACAGCACTCCCGACACGGAAATTGGAAATCAACTCACGTACGCGCAATTATTGACATTCTTAGACGGCTTAAATTCCACTCACGATGGATTAGCGTGCACAATGGACAGCACTGACCTCCGTCGTACTTGAACTCGAAAGTTCGTTCAATTGAGATTGGAAGGTTGAAAGTGTATTTTCGACTACATTTAGGATATAGATTCGTTATATCATTCAAAAACTTTAGAGAATCTTCACCGAAGAAAGGGTACGAATAAAGGATAACAATAGCTCGCTGAATTTCTTTTGGGAATTCGTAAGGAACCTTATTCTTTTTTAGGGGTAAACATGAGCATAGGTGGACTTTTGTAAAGAGAAGGGCTTACAGGACCATCCAGTTTTGTGGTGATCAAGCAATAAGGGTAGGCTATACAAATTTTCCGATGAATTTCACAACTTCTAACGTGAAACCTAGTTGCCTTTTTCGGTGAGCTGAACACTCTCTCTTTCATTCTCCTTCCGTCCTTCCGGAAGTCTACGTGTGGTATTCGTATGATATATTTATGATTTTCACAATTTTAAACGCTTCTGAAAGTGCCCTAATTATCATCCCCACTGCGAATGTAGTTATATTTTGTACAGCCCATTTTTTTAGCGGGACTGTAGAGCCCTCTTTCTTTTTCAAAGCCGCGGCTCTGACTCCGACTCTGATCTCGAGAAATTTAATGAATCTGTCTATCACTCTATTTCAGCGCTGAGTCCGGCTCTGAACTCATCCGATCTACAGCCCTGATCTCTAAGATATCGGAATCTATTTTTGACCAGATTATTAGCTGAGAAATGAGAACGTCTGTAACTTCTCCTGGACGATATCGACTTATTTCATACCAGCGTTCAGTTCTCCTACAATTGCTATACGAAATCTTGAAATATCTACTTTTACCTGTTACAGATGATGTCACCCAACAAGTTCTTCACCGCATCAAGCGTCAACAACAAAAACAACAGAGTGATGCGGACGGCAGTAAAGATAAGATTCAGACAGAGGCAGATGTTCGTGAGAAAGTCTGCAGTGGTAGGGCGGCTGGCGAGTGGTTCCGAATTCAAGAAGTTCCCACTGATGGTGATAACTGTCGCGATGTAATACAATGCACCTCATCGGTGAGTTTTCTCGTTATTACTCTATTTACGAGTTACATCTGAGGCATGTCGCCTGTACTCATACAGGTTTAGCATTGTTAACGACTTAACACAAACCGCGATAACGACTTCTTACTGAAGATGGCACATTATCTTATGCCTACTGACTTGCTCGCATCGATGGACTCCGATATCTTGGGTGATCTCTGAGTCCCCTTCATTCACCTAAATTACGTTTCATAAGCGTCAACATTAATGGAACACTATACTTCCTCGAAATAGGTCCTCTATAAATGGATACTCCGATGACCAACATCCCTAATGGAACAGTCGAGCTGTTATTTGCTCAAAATGAAATCCGTATACTCGCTGGCACCAGAGAAGCACTGATTTATAACTTGTACTGTACTCAGTACCCAATATGTTCCTTAATTTTCAATTCGGGGTCAAATAAAATTTACAAAATAATTTCAACGATCATTACAAGCAGTTAGTCTGTAACTTCTACTGTACTTCATAAACTGAACGGTCGCAATCAGAAGCGATTCTAGCAGCGTTCAATATCCAATAGACAGGGGTGGATTTACGGAAGAGGGGGCTGGTTTATCCTCTCGCGGAACAAACAGCCTGAACAGTACTTACACACTCGACTGCCCCAAATATGTTTCACGAGAGCTTCTTTTTTTTTTCTCTTTTTGATTTCAACTCGAGAAGCAGTTATTTTAACTAGATTTGGATAAAAACTACCGCAATTCTATTAATATTATTGTAATTCTATTAAATTTTGAGTAGAATAACAGTAACTTTCCACAATGTATTAAACATTTTTAGTACTGTTCTAATATGCTATCTACCGGCCACTGTCATCTACCACGGATGGAGTGATGTGTAGTATACGATCTACCGTTTTAAAATATTAAGCTTGGTATTTCTGTAAGTATACCTACTAACAAAGGATATATTGGCATGCCTCTGCCGATAAGTAGGTCCAGCAAGGTAAATCACCTCTGACAGTTTGTGGTAACAGTTCCAATTCAAATGCAGTATGTACTGCCGTCTGCTTGTCGGGAACAAAGCCCTGAGCCGCTGACACTGAGGATTCCTCGGATCACTGAAGAAAGCCTGATAAAAGAACAAAATGAACTGGAAGGAGAGGGGAGCTCGTGGAAATTCCTCCAGCCTCTTTTTCTCTCTACGGGGTGGTTTATCTGTGAGTAATAGACCGCATACTAGAACAGACGTACTACCCGCGATTTGGTAGATAGCATATCAGAACAGAATAACGGCTGGTAGATAGCATATTAGAACAGCACCAAATTCTTATAAGTTGTAATTGAAGAGAAGATGAATTTCTAAACTCAGAGATTCACTGGGATTTCAAGTAATTTTTGTCACAATTTTGTCTCAACATTTTCACGAAGAAAATGATACAGTCATTCGTGATAGTAAAATCGGATTTCGGGGCTCCGAATAAAGTCGGAAGCAAAATGCAACAAGTTATTCAAAATCATATGATCAAAAATCTTTACTTCGATACGTTGTTCATTTTCCAAGTCAAGTCGAGTTTTTCCTCCTTTTAATCGTGAAATATCTCGTAAAATAATTCTTATATATTCCCCACTGAGTAAGATGATTACCTATCTGAAAACTATTGATAAATCCGGCAAGTCATGTACATACATAAGTCGGCCAGTTGTCTTCAATATTTCTTTGCCAATAAAATTTAACATCCATTTCAGTCAAATTAACTCATTTGCTAGGCAGTATTTCAGTGCCTTCACTTCATATGTACCTATATTGAACGATTTAAGTTCGGGGTTTGTGACTCTCGTAGTGTTGACATTTTAAATAAAGCCGCTATAAGTAATGCGAGGAGTCACAACCTAAGTAAATTCCGTACCATACCGTATAACAAATATTATTCGTGCACGTGTCCTTGGTAATGACCCTATGCGGTCTCCGATCCAGTACATCACAGCACGTTCTCGATGCCAACGAACTACGTACCTGCTAATAATGCCGAAGAGTGGTCCTTACTCAATATCGTCTGCCAATGCCAATGAAATCACTTCGACAGATGTTAAAAAATATGCAGTTAGGAGAAAGATTTAAATAGAAAAACTATGTAAACTCCTAGCAGACGTAATCTGTTTACGATGATATATATATGGGTGTCAGATGCTACCAGGAAGGCCACATTATAAGTCTTTACGTGTCTATTATTTTACGCCTTAAACTTGAGAGTCATTTCGAGGACAAAACAATACAGTTGTTTGGTAGGCCTCCAAAATTTCTCCCTGTGGCTTCGGTTTCAAAAGTGGTCTAATATTCTTATTTCCCATCTGATTTCCTCTCCCATATTCCATCTCCGATTAAAAGAAAATTTTGACAACGCCCGTATACATTATTACAATTATTGTTGACATCGCATGGTACTTTTTTCCAGTCTATGAAGCAACTGCTACGGGAGCTTGTGGGGGATACTGTCCCTCTACAATGAGATAAATGAGTGAGGGTATAGTTTTTCTCTCCTCCAATTGCCCTTCGGATGTTTTGTTTGCTAGTATTTGATTCATTGTTTTAAATTTTGTTTATCATCGAATATTATTCATTTTTGTGTTTTGGTCAATACAGCAATGAAGTTTTCTGTGTACAGTCTTGAATTTACTAGTATGTACTTGACTTGTCTAAAACTACTCCACCACTCTTTCAGATTATTTTTGAATCCCCTGATCCTTTATTATAGGATTTCTCTTCTAGATATTGCCTCTCTCCTATAAGAATGGCAAGTCACCGCCTATGCCAGTACGCTTGTAAATATCTAGTTACAAATTTGAAACTGTTCTATACGGTGACAAGCTTTTGTGCAATTTAACAACCACTTTCATCACCGGGTGGTTCATGAAAATGAGTCAGTCGTTGGACCTATATTGATACAGGCATCTGAGGTCCAACAAACACTACTTGATGAGAACTTCACTTCCATAAATTACGAGCTTATTTCTCTGCCAGGCTCGTTGACGACAGCACATCACGCAGTTAGAAAGCAAATATAAAAAACAATTCTTATGCGGCTGCCTTTCATCTTCAGCTCGAGCTGCAAACTCACAACTGTTATATTGAAAGATTTATACCGAAGTTGCCTGCGATATTTTTCTCAACATCTTCCCACAAAGGGCAAAATTACATAAAAGCTATTATAGAGGGGTAAATACCAGCCCTCAACGCGAAATAGTATATTACACGATTCACGAGTGCGAAGTTTGTAGCGCGAGCCATTCAACCGCTGCTGTGCCATCGCTTCCATCACACCGTTTTTTCAACTACGATATTTTTTCCAAATTTCCAACAGGATCTATCACCTTATCGCTGTTACTTCCTTTCCTGTGGATCATTACAAAAGTTACCTCTTCTTTCCCTCGAGCCTTCGGGAAGGAAATGGCTATTTTCCTTCCTACGCCATCGCACAAAATGTGTCGGTTAGATGTACTTTAAAAAAAAAAAAGGTTATTTTTCCTAGAGCTGAACTAATGAAATAATAATGAATTTTTTGGTATATTCTGAAAAAAGGAATTTTCAGCACTGACTTGGTCACGGCGTTAATCATCTTTATATTTTTACTTACAGGGTGTGCAGGCCATTCGCTGTCCTGCTGGCTTGTACTTTGACATCGACAAACAAACTTGCGACTGGAAAAGCGCTGTCAAGAATTGTAAGGTAAAGGCTAAGGAGCAGAAGAAACTGCCATTGTTGGTGACCGACGAGCCAGTGTGTGAGGTGAGTTTATCCTTTTACAAGCGAACCAGAGCTGGGTAAACTTCATAAAGAACAATTTGAACGTTTACTTTTGGGGATGGGGGCGTTTGTTCTATTATTGTTCACTTCTCAGAATGGCTCCTTCGTGTTTCTTTCGCGTTCACTTCCCAGGACGGCTCGTTTTTATTCCGTTCATGTTCATAAAAAAGGGAACTTGTTCGGGAAAGGAACGTGAACGGTGTTCCTATACATGAACGCGTGCCCAGCTCTGAAAATCCGGTCATCGAATTCTCGTCTATCGTGGCAAATGTCATTGCCATGTTAACAGGCGTCAATTTTACTGAGAGTTTTACAGTGCAATTGAATCGATAAGTTGAGAAAGATGAAGGTATTGTGACGATTTTTTTATGGTTGCAGAACGGACAACTGGCTTGCGCCGATAGAATCTGCATCGATCGTGGACTTTTCTGTAACGGCGATAAGGATTGTGCCGATGGATCCGACGAAAATTCTTGCGGTATGTACCTACAGAGTTTTAATAATTAAATTCTTAAAACAAGAGAGCTTTACTTCCAGGTCACGTTACGATCCAACCCCCTGATAAAATAATAAGATTGATATGATTGGTATTTATAAAATAGATAAGATGACGAGACTGATAAACTAATGCTGTGTAAAACTGATATTACTGTATGGTTAATACGATTGGCAGGTTGATATTAGTGACTCACTATATTGATATGGCTAAGAACATTCTCATCAGGCATCACTGAAAGACTGCTATGACTGCCTTACTGACCGACTAACTTTTTAAACAAAATAATTAATGTAAAAGAGATAAGACTGAGTTATACACATCAGGTGTAAGTAAGGGGGCTAGGGGGGCTTAATTCCTATAATCTACTGGAAGCCATCAAAAAAACTTAAAAAGTATACCAGCGAAAGAATTTTCAGGATTATTTCAATATGTGCCAGCCCCACTGAGCCCCCGGCCCCCCGAGTCCCCCACACTCATAATCAGATATTTGCGCTTATGCTCGTACATGATTGATAAGATGGACAAAGTGATAAAATAGTTCCTCAAATGCTGATCCAACTCGTAGGAATCTATCACTTTATTGGCTAATGTGACCAACTGAACCCGATATGAGTGGTATAATATAACGGATGGGATTATGGATCTAGGTATGACTTGTCGAACAAGATTAGAATCAGTAGATTAATTTATGTGAACTGACTGGTGTGACCGTCTAACAGACTAACTGATTGAAAAATAGATAAATAAACACATAGCTAGAAATTACTGATAAGCCTGACCAATGCGACTGAGATAAGTGCGGCTCAAAGTTCTGAAATGACATATGTTTTACAGACAGTACAGAAATATTTACGTCCCTATCATTTCTACCTAGATGATATTATTGAATCTATAAAGAAAAAATAAAGAGAGAGTGAGAGAGAAAGAAGAAAAGGAGACGTAAGTTTGGGATGAATTAAATTATTAAGGTATATGGCTATGCACGAATGCTAAATTAACCCTTACGACACCACTTTAGGCCCTGGAGTCCACCCTTTGGGGTAACGCGTCAGGAACCTGGATGAATTGGTAATATGACGAAAATTTCATATAAATATCGAGAGGAGTGTAGGAAAAGGAAAGAATATCGCTGCATTGGTATTTAGAATATTTTTCTTCACCGCTTCCTCTGCTGTATTTGTAGCTATCATTTTTTATTATCGACCAACTCTTCGAGAGGATTTTGTGACAGTCCCGTCTCCAGGCCCGCCCTGCTCGCAGTCACTTTTATGAGGTAACAAATTTTGAGACGTTTTACCCTGGTGACCCAATTTTTAGATGTATCCCAGTATCCAGAAGAGAAATTTTAGATCTAGTCCCACGTACTTCCTACTTGGTGCTTGGATTGTATATACTAATCTCCAGGATTTACTCAATTTACTCATACTCGTATTTTGGAAACGGGACATATGCCCTGTTGGATTTTTCTGAAATACATTATTTGCCCGAAACTTTTATGTTGTTCGTCTGTAAGGAGGTCTTCCTAAAGTCATTTTACGTTATAAATTATATTACAGGTTTCAAAATGTTCAGGTCCGTCAAAACAGTACGAATACATTAATTTCATTTACAACAGTAAAAAAGATAATTAGGTACGTTATGAACCTGCCAGTAAACTAGGGTGTATTAAAACATAATTCAGCTGGCGTAAAAACTATGGGTATTAAATTTGATAAATTACGCATATTCGTCGTCCTTCAGTAATTTATTCCGACATTAAGATCGACTGCGAAAAATTTTTCGTTTCGTTGAAAAATGTTCAGAAACACGCTCATAATAATAATTGTTATAACATACTTTCACCCGTCTTCATGGATGATGTGTATAGCATTGAGATAGGCATATGTATACGTACACGTTCTGACTAACAGGTAAAAACATATTTTATAACCCATTGTTGTTGTCCAGACTGATTACAAGCCGCGAGAATCGATCGCCATCAACGGTACAGTTTACTGAATGAATTTACTCCTCAGTTTTTATCATTTTATTGTAGACATGTCGTAAAGTAGTTGTATAGTACCTTGTCTGAAAAAAGTGAAATAGATAGGTACAGCATTAGAACAGGCAAAGTATTCTGTTTTAGTTCATCTGGATAACAAAGAAGGAGTCATTAACCTTGAAACATTCAACACTTTCACACATTTTTCTAACAAAATCTAAAGTACTTATAAGAGTACATAATTTAAAAGTTGAAAACCTCTTTCATAACCAAAGTCTATTTGTTGCTCGGATCTCCGACTCTGAACGTATAATCAGTTCTGTATAAAAATCAGTTTTAAGTTTACATCAATATTCTAACTCATATGTAAACACCAATTTTGAACTTGAATGTTCATCAGTTTAATGTGGTCGCATCTACCTGAGGCATATCAAAGTTGAGATCCCATCAATTTCCCTGTTCTGACAAGCAAGTTCTGAAAACATATTAATATTATTGAACCCACTCCCACAGCAAATCTGAATATAAATAACTAAATTGAGGCTATTACTGCCGGAGACATGTGGACCCGAGAGACTAGGTGAAGTCTCCCCTTGGAAATGTTGAAGAAATCTGCGAAACTAATAGGTATTATATAATTAGAAAATTCACGAATTTAGATGATTTTTTCTCAAAATTCTTCCAGAGTTGGTAAAATTAAGATTTGCAGACAGTTAGAAAAGGGGAAACTTTATGACTCTCAGCTCTCCCTGGTTCTTTATGGTCCTGATTCCTCCAAAATTGACAATTCTATATAGAAGTCAATGGAAGCCTTTCTTTTCGTAATATTGGATAAGTTTGAATCCTACTCATAAGGTGGCTGTTTCCGAATATAGAATGCTTCAGAATAAAAAATGATCTTTCTTCAACCGGGTAAATTCATAACTGTGCTGAAAACATATAAGCACGTTTGCCCCCTTTCCCTTTTGAACGAACTGAAATGTGGTCAATAGAAGAAATTATTTACTTTTAAAGGGAAAAGGTTTCCTTTAAATTGGGATGTGTAGATAGAACGGTAAGACGCTGGTAATCTAGTATGAAAAGGCGAATGCAACAACACAAAAAATTGAAGTTTGTTTACTAAGGTGCCCATTTAAGAAGAAAAATTCCAGACATCCATTCTAAAATTCAATTCATTTTCGTTGAATCGAGAAATTTTTATTAAAAACTTGAAAAGGGTGAACTTAAGGAGTACGTTAGATGTGTAAGTTGTTTGTACAAGATCATCTGGTTAACAGGGCATGTTTATCTGAAAATTAAAAAAAAAATTGTGTAGTCTTTTGTGTGCTATCGATCGTGATAGTTTTTCTCAGTGATTACTGTATCGGTTCTCAATCATTAGTAGAAAGTCTTAAGATTCTATTTATTTCCACTTTTGAGAAGAAAAATTGTCTGTATATTGAAGGCCGCTTTATACTGGCTGTAGCTGTAAACGTATTCCCATAACCTGAAACACAAAAAAGTTTAAACGACTATTTATACTGCGACTGTTTGTACTGGACTTAACCTGATGGTAACTTATGCCCGTAACTTAGAAGTTAAATCAAATCCAACTTCTACGGCTTATTCCTTGCTTATTCAAGGTTGGTTTATACTGGCCGTTAAGTTTAGGGGTTAAGTTACCGGCATACAAATTTGGCTTCTGCCCCTGTATCGAGAAAATACGCCGGACAATTTCCAACTAATCAATCAGACAGACAAATAACAATATTTTTAGCATCAAACAATGGATGGTTACAAGTAAAAAGAGAACTGAAGTTAAAGATGGGCTTCAAATAGTGGTCAGGGGACACAGCCGACTAGTTTTTATAAAATTAGCGGATAATTTTTACCGTTGACCACATCTTAACCCCTTCAAAAGTAAGGCAAAGCAAACATAAGTACGTAGTGTCAGGATAAGTTGCTTGCTTATCCGATTGAAGGAGGACTATTCCTTCTGAAATATCTCATATAAAATCTGATCACAGACAACGTACCTAAATTAATTAAATACGATTCCAGACCTAAAAATTTTAAGCAGTGACCAGTCTGAAGTAGGATCTTTGAAGGAGGCGTCTTAAATTCCGTCCTCAAAAGCTCTTAGTTTTGTGTATACAATCGTAAAATGGTACCGGATGAACAAATGCGAAGTACTACTAAAATTTGAGTTAAATATTATTATGTACCTGTGGTCAGCTGGTAGTATGGTAAACGCCACAAATAAGACTTGCGGTGAGAAATTTTCTCTATTATCAACCAATCAGAAAATGAGACCCTCTAAAAGTGGGCAGGGCTGGCCACAAGTCTCACATGAAGCAGTATTATGCCCAAAAACTGTTACTTCGAATCAGGCCTTCGCCAATCGGACTATTCTCCTAACAGGATCTAGACGTTAAAAATGATGCCATACTTTTGTATTCGGACTGTGCAAACAACAACAACAACGCCGGAACTAAACCCAACTGATAAGCGAACGGTGATGGTTACTTTGACTCCCATAAGAAAAACACACGGAGCAAAGATCATTATGTTACTACCTGAGAGTAAGAAATTTCTTAGAAACCAAAGGTATAGATACATATTTAATCCAGAAGGTTTCTAGCATTTGCTAATAAACTTCTGGTTACTAACAAATTTCTTATTCTCAAGTAATAACATAAGGATCTTTACTCCCTGTGTTTTTCTTATGGGAGTCAAAACGTTCATTGGCCAAAAGTGGGTATTTTTGCTAACAGTAACCAAGAACTGTAACTCACTGTGTGACGTCAAATCACCGTTCGCTTATCAAAAAATACCTATTCTACACTAGTGCTTCTACAATTTGCACAGTCCCAATTTCGTGCAATTTTCCCCACTAACCCCGCATTTTTTGCTCGCACTTCTCTCGATATACTTATTTAAAGACAGTAGTTAGGGGATTGGCGACATGTGGGCCCCGAAATCAAATTCCAGAGTCGAGAGTGGCGTTATAATTTTTTGCGATTTTGAGCCACCAATCTAGAAACTTGTGCCTTTTTCTCTCCTAAGATATACACACTCGATGATGGAGCCTGGTACCGTACCACCCCACCTCCGAAATGGAATTCATTGTGGTGATGGTGACGAGTAGTGTCATCATTTTGCGCATGGTTTGGGCAATTTTCGACACTAAGTCCACATGTTGTATTCACTTTTATTCTAAGATGGTGTTTGAGGAGCCTGCGCGATGTGAAACCCTAGCTAGAGTTTCATTTTAATATCGCAAATGGCATCGTAATTTTGCGCTAATTTTACGCAGTTTTGGGCTACCGATTCCAAATCTCGTGCATTGCGCCCTGCAGAGAACAGATATCGCATGGAGTGAGGGGCTTATGATATTTAGCTCTTTTAAGTTAGATTTCTGAGTCGGTAGTCGTATCATAATTTTGCGCTCGGTTTGATTTCTTCTCTTTCTGGCACCAACTCAAAATATTGTGCTCACCAAAAAATTCCAAGATGGTGTTTGTGTGGCCGACAAGATATGGAACCCTAAAGCTGGTTTTTCAGGTCAAAAGAATGGTGTTGTGATTTTCTAATTTTTTCAACGTTGTGTCACCTACCCTGACTTTCGTGTCCTTTGTCTTGTAATCTTGCAGCAGACCGTGGTATTCCATGACGGAATTCTGGGTAGATTCTAGAGTCGGTAATTGTATCACAATCTTGTGCTTGTTTTGCACTATTTTGTTTCCCTTTCTTCATCTCAGAGTATTTGATGTAGAGAGCTGAGCACAAAATTCAGGATTAATAGTACAATGTAAGGCAAAATCATGACACCATTTGCAACCCCACTCCATATTGAGGGAAAATAACATGAATCTGTTAGGAAGAATGAAGAAATTTCGGTTTCGTGGCATCAGTCTTAGTTTTCCTTTACTGTGGTGGTGGAATCCGCTAGTTCTACGACTATGCCGTTTGCCGTCTCAGCTCGAAGATCAGTTTCAGTCGCCGATCAACGAATGTTGTGATCGAGATACGTCTACATGACAGAGTCGAACTGATATGCGATACCGATTCGAAACTTCCGGTATTTTTTTCACGTTGCATAAATCACTCGTATTCTCGTAAATAACAACTCGAAGTGACTGATTTCAATCAGCGAGCAAATACGCGACATCACTTCGGACTTGGATGGGTGGCCCCCTGGAGCTAGTGCAGGGCTGTAAAAGCGAATTCTCGGATTCTGCGAACACATACGAATTGACGAAGAACAATTACTCGATCTGGTCGCGTTCGTAATTATATTGTTTTTCCGCAAGGATGAGCAAAAGGCGGCGAGCCAAGCGTTCCATCGCACGGCACCGGCCGGTTACATAATGTTGGGCGCGGCTACCGGGTGGTTATGCGCCTCATTACTCATCCTATTGTGCCGAAGCCCGGAGGACGGAACGAAGCAGGCACGCTGGATGCGTGCATGTGGATATCAAAATCTGCTCGTCGATTTGACATTACGCAATTCAGAGTTTGCTCGATATCGTGTTACGATTATTCGCCCGGCTGCGTCGCCGTTCCGCCCAGACTGCGTCGCCAGAACTGGAATGGTGACGGCGCGATGCCGATACCGATGCCGATGCCGGTTGCGAAACCGTATTCCATTATCTGCGCGCATTAGTGCGACCAAATTTAAAACACATTAGGCCGCTGCCGATTAGCAACGAAATTCGGTCAAGTTTACAGAATCGACTAGCAATGGGGTAAGACCGGTGTAGACGTGCCACTGACATATTGTGTCACAATGTCTAATATTGCCGAGAAAGAGATGCGCTCCAGACGATGGTATTCAAATTCGGGTATCCATTGGTACGTTCATTCAAGATCCGATGTTCTAGGTCTGGTACTATTCACTGCAGTAGTACTCCAGAACTACCTTTACCCCCGGCGAGATTGAGCTAACATTTGGTGCGTTGAAGTTGTCACAATTATGAGAGTGCATCTATGAATGTGCAACGAGATGTTGGACGTCAAAGAAAGAGGAGAGTGAGTTATATATTTTTAGCTTAGGATGGATCGAGACACTCAATAGTGAATTTGGGTAATGGTCTGACTTCTCAGAACGCTGTGTGTTGGTGCAGCATAACGAAAATCCAAGGCAGTGTGGTGACACCGCTCTCTTCCAGGTTCAACCTGACACCCTGGTTGAGCACCTCTATTGTCACACTATTGACAAAAATCGAAGGCGAATGAGATCTGTACACAGCCCACAAGTCATTTGAAAAACTATCGTAAACTTATCCCAGACTTCCGTTTATAACGTCATGATGTAGAAAAATGTAGGAGCCAATAAAAGTTTATCATGGCATTATCGCTATACAGCCACGTCTTTCATTTGTCTTTTCGAAAAATGTTTCCTCTAGTCATCAAAAGTTCTAAAGAGTTTTCGACATGAATGTACTTATGGAGTGTTGATTTGACATGATGTAGACATACACTTGTGGTCAGACGAGATGATATTGATGCAAATGTGTTGGTGGGATTTTGACTGGATATCAAGCGGATAAGAATTTCCTTTCGTTTGCAATATTAATGTCTAAATGAATTTTATGTAGACTGTGTATTTGATTTTAAAAAGGTTTTACAATTTCTGTATCTACATCAATTCTTTGTAGACAGCTTAATAAGTAAAATTTCTTAATACATGTCAAATAACCCCCTCCCCCGCCACTGATGCGATGCCCGAAAGGATAGTTTCCGGGCCGGGGATGCGGTTTAATAGGGGCCACTTTGGCATGCGTACATCGCCATACATCCCACCAAACCACACGTCAAATAGATGGCTGACAAAAATATCTGCTAGACCGGTTTCCTTTTTCCACGTAGTCATGGATAAATTTAGTCGCGGACAGGACGTACAACAGACATATATGAAGAAGGCCGAAGTACCTAGAGAAAATCTTGTCGTTTTCCCCCTTTATACTATTCACTTTCTTATGTCCCTGCCTGAAACCTTACCCAGACACTTGGTCTAATTATAATCCAAATCCAATCTAAATGTATAGTCTTCAGTTCAGAAGCTAGTCGTGAAACCTTATCTAAGAAAACGCGTAAGAACTTAATTAAGTAGGTAGTCTTTGTTTTCATACAAGAACTAGTAGTCTACTCGTATATGTATAAATAAGGAAATTTAGAGGAAAAATGGATAAGAAGCCAGAGTTTGTTGAAAATACTTGAGGACGATGTCCTACCTAATATACTACGAGTCCCTGTCCTACTTCTTCTGTTAATTACGTTTTTGTTTTGTTTTTTTCTTTCTTCAAAATTTCGAAATTTTCAGCCAAAAATAAATCTGCACCAGATTCCTCCTAAAAAATAGTCTCTATTACTTCTTTCGTATCTACCCCAGAAATGTCACGGGAGAAGGAGGATGAGAAATAACCTTTCCAATAGCGCAGTTTGACCCAGGCCAATGGAGAGAAAAGTAATCTTCTTATTTTCCAAATCCCGTGAAATGAGAAAAATGCTTGAATAAACTGATTTAGGTACTTTCCATGAGTTCTGTGTTAAACTATACTTCTTAGAAAAGTCATTCATTTTAATGCTGCTTCTTTGTTACGTCCCTAGATTGGATACAAAAATTGTAAAAAAGTAATCCAAACCATTTTTATAAAAAATCTGGTGCCAAACAGTTTTCGTTGAAAACTTTTCCCACATCCCATTACTCGAAAGTTTTGAGGGAGCAAACGATGAGGGGCGACTCGAACTTCACAAGAAAAACAAAAAGGGTAGGGATGGGGATTTATAGTGTGTTAGTTAGGGCATCACTCTCAGCCATTTTCATCAAACTCTCATTTTTTATCCTTTTTTTTCCTTAAAGTCCCTTTTTTTAGGTCTAATTTACCTAGAATAAGTAAGGACATCATTGTCAGCCATTTTCATCAAACTCTCATTTTTATCCCTTTTTTTCCCCCTTAAAATCCCTTTTTTTAGGTCTAGTTTGCCTAGAATATACGTAGTCTAAAGACTACAAGCTAATTCGCAACTTCATCCAAAACTACAGTAAAAAGTGGGCGGGAATTTTTATTTTCGTGCTCATTTATTCTCAGTTTTCCAACATTTTTCACTCGCTTCGCTTTCAAGTACACATAGACTAATGTATATTTATTCATTTGACTCGCCTATAGTAGCCTTTTTCAGTGACGAAAATTCTATTTTATCTATTTTTTTTTTTTTTGAAGTGGGGGGAGGCTTATTATAAAAATTGAGAATGTAAGTCAATAAATACCAAGAGAAAATATTCTCTCGTTTCTAAAAAGGGGAGGTAACAAGCAAAATGTCTGTGATGATATTCCTTAGCCTCTCGACTAGTAGGTTACCTTTCTCCACTTTTCTCCCTCCTGCACTGGTTTTTTTATTTCTGAGAAGGATTTACACTTCGTATCCTTCATTATCTGCTTTTCATATCTCATTATTTGTCTTCTTTTCCTGTTATTTCCCTCAAACATTCCCTCTAGCAATAATAATAATAATACCCCTGATTTCTCATATTATGACCTATCATTTTAACTCTTCTCTTTACAACTCAACTCAAAGGTCTCAAACATCATAACAAAAAAACCTTTGACTTATTAGAACATACATATATTTCAAATTTCTCTTTCCCTTCCTGTTCGCATCAATACATCCTCATTCCTGATCTTTTCTGTTCATTTGATTTTCAACATTTTCCAATTCCATCATATTTCAAAAGCTTCTATCTTTTTTTTTTTAGTGTTTCAGTTGTTCGGATCTCATATCTATACAATGCTGTACTCCAAATATACTTACTACGTTCGAAGAATTCTCAGCCTTACTTCCAAATCTATATTTGTCCTTAATATGTCTCCTTTAAGAAAAAAGGCTCTCTTGTGTTTTATTTTACTCTTTATGTCCGTTTTATTTCTTTCATCTTGCGTTATCAGACTACCTAAGTGTTTTTAAATTCATTGACCTGCTTTATTTTTTCACTTCCTATTTTCATATTTATCGGATTTTATTCCCATCTGCTGACTGCCGACACTTTTGTTTTATTATTATTCATTTTAATTTTATATTTTATTTTCAATTTTTCATCCAACATTTTCGACGTTTTCTTCAGTTCTTCTTTACTTCTTTCCACTATTGCAATGTCATCTGCAAATCTTATCATTCTAACTGTCTACCTTTGTATTTTCACGACTGATTTCATTTTTCTAGGAGGTTAAACAGTACTGGTGACAAATAGTAAACTAGTCACTCCTTTTTGAATTTTCGCTTCTCCTACTTCATTCTCTATTTGTATTTGAGCCCTTTGATCCATATATAGGTTCCATATGACTCGTCTTTCTTTTTACTTAACTACTGTTTCCCTCAATGTTTGAACAATTTTTGACCATTCAACATTATCAAAAGCTTCTTCTAAATCTAGTATACTACGTTATGTTTTTTTTTTTTTTTAAATAAAAGCATGAAACATGAAATTGCTTTCGTAGTTCCTCTACCTTTTCTGTATCGAAATTGATCTTTCACGCTTTCTGCCTTTAATTTTGAAGATTTTGTAGATTTTGTCTCTTAAATCTCTCAGTGCGTCTTTTTATCAACTTACTATGCTGATTTTCAATTTTTTCTAAAAAAAGGTAGAAGTATAAGTGATACTGTGTACTCCATTTATTTCTGAACAGGAGGAGTACATTGTATCCAGTGTCCCCCCTCCCTGTTCCAACTCCCCTGGTCCTTTTATCTAATTTATCATTGGAGCCGATTTTAATTTCCGTCCGAAAAAAATCATGAACAGTGGACAACGCTGTATGTACATAAAAGATGCTTACTCAAGGAAAAAAAATCAAAGTACGCTTTAGCTAATTTTCGGATCCTTCAAATAATTTACAAAATTTTCTCGTTTCTTCAGAATGTCAGAACCATTTTACAAATTACGAACGTATCATGAAAACTTTCAGCAGATAATTTATTCTCCGAAATTTACGATTGTTTTTGTAACCTTAAAGAACTTGACCCCCCTCACTTCAAAAAATGATAACTTAAGAGTTGAAAATTCGTGAAATCGAACTTCTTAAAGTCTGTACTCCCTACCCATAAAAATAACTTTCATTACGGTTCTGGCAAAAATGAAATTATGTTAACGATAAACCGTTGTAGTAACCAAGAGGAAACGAGCCATTCCACGGTATCGGTCGTCTTCGAGCAGTTGTGATTCGGTACTACGTTACTTATAGGTCCAGCTGAGTGAAAAATTGAAAATACCAACACCGACCGGTATTACCGAGCCACAATCCCTTACTTCCAATTAATTCGAACAAAACCAAATATATTAGTTAGACACATGTTGATGACATCAGCACCGTATTCAAAGCCAGCTAATCGACAACGTCGATCTAAATATAATTAATTTATAGCCCGCCACCCAACCAGCAACGGTGGAATTCGAATATATTTCTCAAGCGTTCAGAAATATGTATACTTATATTTTAACAGCGAATGGGCGCATCCACGGTTATTGACCTTCAAAATTTACAAGTATTTTCCACTTCGAGCGCATCCACGATAACGAGGAAAATTAATAGAAACGTCCAATTTTACGTTTTTACGTCGTCTTTCGTAATTGTGGCCGCGCAGCCCGGGCTGTTGACGCCGCTTCTACGAATCGGTTTTGCTCCGCCAAAAACCGGCAGCGAGCACGCCGATAGTAGCCCAGGCGAAAGTAAACGTTCGAATTTCTGTTTTTTCGTCCATTTTACCGCACACATAACAGTTGAACTGCCATTGGGATGTGGCCAAGTCAAACCGCATTCTTGAGCAGTGCAAAGATTACCAAGTCGCGGCGATGTCACGGTGCATGGATAGCCACATATCCACACACACATTTATATTATATGCTACACGAAAACCTTTTTTTTTTTTTTTTTTTTTTTTGTATTTGTGACAGAAAAAGTGGTTTTAAAGGTCAAGTAGTACGCGAAAATAATTTGTTCTACGAGTCTTCGTTGATTTGCATACCAGTGAATCAGTGAATTATGTGTAATTGTGGAGCGGCGGGCGCGAAGAATTAATTCCTCCATACCTATAGCCGTCTATAAATTCGCTCTGTTCGCCGGTAACGGTTGTTACGAACGACGAAATAAAATCCACAGCCAGACTGACATCGCTCTCAGCAAATCCGGATAGTTTTCTTGCTAGAACATTCCCATCGATTTTCTTTTCGAACAGACTGAAATGGAGTTGGTCGAGTTAGCTATGTCCAATCCGTCGTTGGAAGTGAAAAACCACGTCTCCACTATTTACTATACGTTTACAATAAACTGAAGATTGAAATGTCTTCCTGGTCGCTTATGTCGCGCCAGTAAGTGACCCAAACTTCTCAGTTCTCACCATCGCACTCAAATATCTGGTTTCTAGAAATCAAGATTCCTTCTTCTGAGCTGTCCAAAGGATAGCGAACCCTGACGGGTATCGATTTACCATTAGGCAGAATAAGCTAAAGCCTTTGGCCGCAACATTTCAATTTGAAATTTTTGGGTGCCGGCACTTCGATCGAATGCTATTTGGTCGGGTCAGTTAGGTCGGAAGCGATTTGATTGACAGGACTAATTGGTCGACCAGACGTACTGGTCGGCAGAAAATTTTTTCCAAGTTTGGTCGACATTAGATTACGGTCAATTCCGATTTGAGATATCTTGTCTGTGCACGTGTAATTACCCGTACACGAAGTTCATAGGAGGGCTCGGGAGGCGCAAAATGCATCGAAATTTGTCTTGGCCGAGAGTATTCCATCTTTATAGTCAAGCGGCGCTATGTCAGTTACCTCCAGCAAACTACTTGAAATGCACAATTAGTATTCATTGTCTCTTAAAAAACTTATAGTTGGAGAGATTTTGGCTCTCCACTCAGTCTCTTTAAATGGCGCGGATAGATCATGTTTTCAGTTAATTTCAACTCAGTCATTTCTAAATCTGTTTTCTTACACAGTTTTTGGCGAAATATCAACGATTGGAGGGATCAAGGCCTTTTGCTCATGAATTTTGGATGTCTGGCTCCTTCTTCTTCCGGAGAAGGCGTAGTTTTTGATCTTCACGCGTAATGAAAAATACTACTACCGCGACAAAGAGAAGGAGCGCCAGCATAATATATATACCTTATTACAGTTAAAAGCTCTGCAAACCTACAGATTTCGTTCACCGGCTTCTCAGTCCCATTTGCCAACGCAAATTTGACCTGGATCGTGCTTACTTCTGCCTCATTTGCCAGTGTACACAACTGAACCGAAACAAAACTGTTTTTCTTTGTTACAGACAACGACAACGACCCGAATCGGGCGCCACCCTGCGACCCTGCAGTCTGCGTGCTGCCGGATTGCTTCTGTTCGGAGGATGGTACCGCGACGCCTAATGATCTGCCGCCCAAAGACGTACCTCAGATGATCACGATCACCTTCGACGACGCGATCAACAACAACAACATCGAGCTGTACAAAGAGATATTCAACGGCAAGCGTAAGAATCCAAATGGCTGTGATATCAAGGCAACTTTCTTCGTCTCACATAAATACACTAATTACTCGGCCGTACAGGAGATGCACAGGAAAGGTCACGAAATCGCGATTCATTCGATAACGTGAGTATAATAAGTTATAATATATTCTGCTCGTTCGTGAGTAAGTGAAAACGGTCGTAGGAGTGATTCGAATTGGCAAAGCTGGCCAGTGACCAGTGACCAAACCGTATTGCTGCCCGCATTGGGAACCACTTGAATACGAATTGTTAGGCGCGTGTGCACCGTGCGAAAAATGAGTACAATAAATTGAGGCACAATACGTGACCTTTCTGTTTGTAATCGGATAGTGAAGATCAATAGCTACAAAACATACCTATATGTAATTAATTAGCACTACCGCGCCGACTCGCTACTAATTTCGGTCTGGTTGATGGATTCCGACTCGAGTAATTAATACGTGTTAATGTGGCCAAACTGATGAAGATCGATACCGGTACAAGAAATCCTAGTTTTATAATTAATGTTCGCCATTGTGTAACAGTTCTACTGGTGTTTTGGACGCTATTTGCATGTTTTTCCGTCAGTGGCAGATCTAGGAAGCCGTCCAGTGGGTGGCAATCCATAATGTGGTTTTATTCTTTCCCCTCGAATATTTATTTGGTAAATTGTACGCCTTCAAGATGATAAATGACTATGTAGATGAAGGAAAAATTCTTACAGTCTTGAAAGAACTGTGCGGTGAACTATTTTCGTATTGTAATGGTGGAAATAAGAATATATTCCAAAATATGTGCTATCGGAGTTACTCGACTCTCTGGAATATCGGACGAACGGCCGTTAATGGAGAATTATCAAGAATCATCGAAATACCATTTTTTCCCCTCCCGAAGGGTAAGGGATTATTCCTTGAAACCAGCTGAGGCAGTAAGGAATCTGTACACTAGGATTGAAATTATTTATTTTTTTCGATTTTCGTTACCGCAAGAAAAAGTGGAATTTTTGATGGTAGCACGCCAGTAGCCAAAATGTTGTTTTTAAAAAAATGTCAACGGCGTGCAAGAGGGTTGAAGTTGAATCACGCTTTGAAAAAATCAATTTTCCCTTTTAAAACATCTAACGAGAAGAATTTTTCAAGTAAAAATGTGACCTGATCCAGAAAATTTGATTTATATACATTTTTTGGAAAAATTTCTGGTAGGGGTTACATGAGATTCCAAAATATGATGTCCTTTACTCAGTGTTAATCAAATAAATGTCACATGATAATCTTTTTATAATATATAGTTCTCAGATTCGCTATAAATTTTGAAATTGATTTGATCACATCCTCACGTCTCAACAATCCTCAATCCACAATGACAATATTGGTGTGGTGGAACGTATGGCGATGCACGCATGCCAAAGTGGCCCCTATGACACCGTACCCCCGCCACAGGAACTACCCTTTCGAGTATCGCGCCAGTGACCTGAGGGACGCTTTGGGGCCGGGCCCGAGCCCCCATTTCGACGTGCTGGAACGGTGCGCGCGTCCTACCAGGGTCACCATGGGGTTCCCTACTGACCGAGGTCCGCACTCCCAGAGCGCTCGCCTGAAAATTTCAGGTCCCCCACGGCCGGACGCGCTGCTTCTCTTCACTCACCCTTCACCTCCTCGTCTTGGTCCGTGTGTTGACGCAGGCAGGTAGTGACGACGGGTGAGCCCTGCCGGTGGGTCCGCAGTGAAGCTGCAGCAGCTCTTCTCTAGGATGGTACGGAGTTCTCCTTCTGTTCGATGGTGTGGACCGAGCTTGGTGAATCGCCGGCCCTCTGTCTCGACCACTCCGTCTGCATCTTTTTCTTCATGATGGCCGAGACAAAGGCCGACACCCGGTTCCAACTGCTTCCGTTCTTCATCATCTCCGGAACCAGGGTGTCCGGCGCGAGACGGCTGATCACGCCGACGTTGTCGTCTTCTTCTTCATCGTCGCCGCCGGGATCGATCGCTGTTGTGGCCGTCCCGCGCCTCTCCTGCTCCCAGGCCTCACACTCGAACAGGGTGTGCCAAGGTGTGTCCTCCGCCCCTCGATCACAGTGCGCGCACACGGGGCTCGGCGCTATCACATCCGATGTAGGTACGTGCCGGAGCACCCGTGGCCGCTCAATACTTGGGTAAGGTGGAAGTTAAGCGCTCCGTGCGTTCTTCCTACCCATCCGTCGAGGTCGTGTATCAGCGCTCGGGTCCACTCGCCCTTGGTCGAATCCACAATGACAATGAGTCAACACATAAGGATTAGGATTAGTAACTCCACTATATCGATCATTGAGTTTCTTCAATTACTGAGCTCATTTATAAGGTCGGTTTACTGTAACCTTTACTCAGAAGACTCCGCAGGGGGCTTGTATCCCCGATTCTCGGACATGACTCGATAAGTAAACTTCTACGACAGTAGAGCAAAATTATAATGAATGGACATAACTCAAAGTTGAAACGACTAAACAACTCGTACGTTCAAGACGAACGGGAAAGGGCTTGACGATAGACTTGGTATCATAAAGTCCTACATGTGTGAACAATAAAAGTTTCAACTAGATATCGTGTGTCGAATTGTTTGTGAACCATCCGCGGTATCAAGTATGTTACCTGGGTATTCAAACCTTAAGGGTCTACCATCTAAAATATTGAAAATTGTACGTATGAATATCAACTGATGTCAAACATAGGGCTTCGTAAGTCACTGAGTTCATTTTTGCAGTTATTTCAGACGAAGTCATCCCAAAAATGAATTTCGCGATTCGAGGAATACATGTTTGATACCACTGATGCTCACTCATAACATTTTCAATAATTCAAATTTTGGATCCCTGTGAGCTTTCTGTGCGGTATATATATATATATAGTTACAAGTACATCAAAATAGAGTGGAAATTCAAAAAACCTTGTAGTCGATGTATTGAAAGCTACTAGTGCCAATTTTTATGCGTTGACTCACTGTGAATTCCTCGAGGGCGAGAGTTTGTTCGAAACAGAACAGGTTTAGCGAATCCCATAATCGTATAAACCAGTTAGAACGCCATATTTATTTGATGAACATTAAACGAAGCACATAATTTCATCGGTAGGTCCCCAACAGTCCTATTTTGGAGTTCTCGTACACCCCCTACCCGAAATACTCGGAAGTTTTTTTCAAAGATTTTCCTGTTGAGTTTTTTTATTATGTAAAAAATAATTTTTTTGGATCGTATCACTTTTTTTTAAATATTCTACATTATTTAAGATGTTTTAAAAGGAAATATTGCAATTTTTCTTACGGGAAATAATACGATTATTATCAAATTTCAATTTCCTGGTACACCAGCTTACCATTTTTTCTAAATTTTGACCACCGGGGTTTTACATTAAAATATACCACTTTTCCCGTGAGAGCAAAAAAATCTAGACTTTGTCAGAATTCTTTAAGAGCTAATCGAGACTTTTAATAATTCATTTATTTGTGCTTATTCAAAACACTTTAAGACCCACTTCAGACTTTCGTATCTCTTCCAGATTTGTTTAAGACTTCCTGAGATTGTTTAAGATTTAACACTATTTCCAATTCTTCCAGCTTGCTTAAGGCTTTTGAAACTTCTTGCAGATTTACAACTCTCCAAGGCTAGATTAAGCTTTCTTAGGATTTCTTAAGACTCTTCAAGATTTTTCAAGATTCGTTCAATACTATTGGAGACTTACTCAAGACTTTATAAAACCCACCTAAATGTGTTCAAAACACATTTAAAATACTTGAGTAAGGTTTCTTTTGATTCTCTAAAACCTTTGTAGGTTCGTTTGAGACTCCCTGAGACTTTTCCACAAGCATTTTTAATCGAACAACATTCTTCTCTCTGATAGGGGCAGCTGCCCCCATTGCCTACCCCGAGTCTCTGCCGCTATTTTTTATTGTACATTGATTCGGAGAGTTGGAGCAACGTCACATATAGCAGCACAAATTCAAGGCCTTGCAGGCCTGCAGAGCGAACTTTTTTTCTCAAGATTCTTGGATAGCACGGCATCCTTTTACTGAAACACATACTTGATAACATTTCGATTATCAATACTATTTCAATTACGTAGCTACACGATTTCTGTAATTTAGTCAGACTTTACTCATAAAATTCGAATTCCACATCGATAGTTGGAAATTTCAGGCACTTCTATTGCGCAAGTATTTTGACTACCCATAATATTTAGACATCGATAATATTTGGACTGCACATTTGCAGAACTTACATGAGCAAGGTGGAGGAGGAGGGATTGTGAGACTATTTGTGAGTGGGGATGCTTAAAAATTTACAACTCGTCTTGAATAATATTCCCATCCTCATAAAGAAAATAATTGTTTTTTTCTTATTTCCCCACTCTAGCATGAATGGTGTGAGGAGGGGTAACAGAAATACATATATTTTTCTTGTATTTTTGGTTAGTAGTAACTAGTCAGTTAGTTCATATTTTCTTATTTTTTTTGTTTTTTTGGTTTCTTCTATTTTTCTTTACTTTACCTCCTATTTATAAGCCCTCGTATCCTGCGGAGGGACATGGAATATTTTCAACTCTATGTTCCCCCCTGGCATATAATTTGAACGCGTTATCAAGACTCACTCAGTATTTCTTAATACTTTTTCCTACCGTATTTATTGTGTACTATTTATCAAGTGGCAGGAATTCCTAATGTTTATTCAAACTCTTCAAGATTCCTCGGAGCAAAGGTCTATTTCTGACTGCCAAGCCTCATGAAGACTCGTGCAAGACCGATCAACTCTTGCTTACTCTCATGATAGATATTTGGAGACAGGAATAATATAAGTCTATAGTTCACGAGATTTACAGGAATTCCACGTTTTCTTACCGATAACTACTGTCCATGAGCATGTATTGAATTCCTCTATACATGTGACAATTATTTGGTTTAATGCATTTAGTTTTTCTGTTCTGTTTTGAGGAAATTCGAGTAACTTTCTGAACAAAGGTTCTAAACACAAAACAAATTTGTTAAATCTAGCACCCGAATGGCCAAATTAAGAACACTTTTTGTATAATCCTCGTTAACATTCTTCGAAACAGGCTTAAAACTCCTTTGCATTTTTCAGCAATCGTTTAAAACTTGTCTAAATTTATGGCGAGCCGCGGAAAACTTTTTCGCGACATCATGAGGACTCAGTAAGACCCTGTAGACCTATTTAAGAAACCTTAAGACGCACTAAGACTCTCCCAGACTCGTCTAAGACTGTTTAAAGAATTTTCAGATCTGTTGGTTAGGCAAATTAAGAGTCAAATGAATTTGAGGAAATTTTAATATTGATATTAAATATCTTAATAATTCGATTTTTTTATATTCATTATAAAACAGAAAATGAGAACTTTAAAATTTTATGAATATTTTTTCCAATAGTAATAACAATAATAATAGCGCGTATTGTACTTACAATAATAATTTTAATTAAATTTGTGTACATTAATAAAGAAATAAAACTTAATTTAGTAGGTACCTATCAATTAAAATTACGTAAAACTAATGATTTTGATCATATGAATTTATAAACTTGAGAAAAAGTAACTCATTTATAGTTCTATAAAAAATTTTCATGTAACTCAATTGAAACTGTTAATAATCTGGGGGAGGGGGCTAACAAGTATCAAAATAATGCTGAAAGTTGTTTCATTTGTGTACTTTTCAGTTTTTGAAGGGAGAGCTTGAAACTCGTGCATTCGCGTATTATTGTCGAAAATTAAGAGTTTTAAAAAAAAGTGTCTTTCGGCATGGTCATCTTTATGCAACGATAGACGTTCATCATCCAAAAATAATTACATTTAATTAATGGGTTAGTATGCCTTCATCAACTCTTCATATAATTTTTTGTTTTGAAATGTGCTAATCGACGGCAGAACACTTTTTGTTCGCTATTGTCTTTCGGCATGGACGCTTTCATGTGTCCTTCGGCATGGAATTCATCATTTTGATTGCCATGCCAAAATACAGAATCCCTCACTGTCGGCCCTATCTTACCCATATGTTATACAGAACGCCTTTTAACGACTCCTATGAAAAAACGTTCAAATATCCCCGACTTTCCTCCATGAAAAACATACCTGAAATATCAACATTTTTGAAGAATGACTCAGGAACAGTGAGCATGGCATTTAATTGATACGCGCCTTGGCCAAGTCATGAAAAATCACTACAGCCCAAAACATACTATTTATTTTTTCTCATCGGTTTATTCGCCTCTTATTTCCTCTATTTTTGGTTCCTACACTTGTTCACTACATTCCAACTGAATAGTCAGAGGTATTCGCCCAATTTTACCCTCGCATGTAAATTTAATGCTACCGCTTGCTATAATTCGAGCGACTAACAATAGTAGTGAGAAGACTGACTTCCAACGTGTACATAATTCCCCTGTTTCAATATTAAATTTTGAGGTAAACGAAATTGTTGAAAACGATATTATTAAAAAAACAAAAAGCATAATGTAGGAAGTGGTCGTCGAAAAACAAGAACATAAAATCGTTAAATGTCTTGATTTTTCATCGGCTCACCACAATAACAACTACTATACCGATAAACTACCATACTAACGATCGAAACGACTCATAATAATCATCACCTGACCTAATTAACGAGTAATTAAACCACTAACCGACGTCGGGAAGTCGCATCACGTAAAATGTTACTTTCGTTCCTTTTCAGGCATAACGACGACGAGCAGTTTTGGAGCAACGCCACCGTCGACGACTGGGCCAAAGAAATGGCCGGTATGCGTATTATCGTGGAAAAGTACGCTAACATCACAGATAATTCGGTTGTAGGCGTGCGATCTCCATACCTGAGGGTTGGAGGCAACAACCAGTTCACCATGATGGAAGAGCAATCATTTCTGTACGACTCCACGATAACGGCTCCCCTATCGAACCCCCCTCTGTGGCCGTATACCATGTATTTCAGAATGCCTCATCGCTGCCACGGTAACCTTCAGCATTGTCCGACTCGAAGTCACGCTGTCTGGGAGATGGTACTTAACGAGTTGGACCGTCGTGAAGACCCGAATTTCGACGAATACCTGCCCGGATGCGCTATGGTGGACTCCTGCTCAAACATCCTCTCCGGAGACCAGTTCTACAATTTTCTGAACCATAACTTCGACCGACATTATGACCAGAATCGCGCTCCCATGGGACTGTACTTCCACGCAGCCTGGTTGAAGAATAATCCGGAATATCTGGACGCATTCCTCTTCTGGATAGACGAAGTGCTGGCCAATCACAACGACGTGTACTTCGTAACGATGACTCAGGTTATTCAGTGGATACAGAACCCACGGACGTCTAGCGAAACTAAGAACTTCGACGTGTGGAAAGAGAAGTGTGTGGTTGGAGGTAATCCGGCTTGTTGGGTGCCTCATTCGTGTAGACTGACCAGCAAAGAGGTTCCCGGCGAGATCATCAATCTGCAGACTTGCGTCAGATGTCCGAATAACTATCCGTGGATTGACGATCCTACTGGAGACGGATTCTTCTAAGTTCGTACCGATATAGTCGATCTCGTAAAAAATGCTGTACGTCGCCGATGACTTCGAATGTACTTAGTTTTTAACCGAATGCAATGTCGGAAGCCCAAGCATTTTTGATGAACGGGTCGCTTCTCAATGGGGCCGAATGCCAAAGGTGATTGATGTCATCGCGGCAAAATTTTTTGAAAAGCCTTCGATTTTTTTCATTCATGTTTATGGCTGTTTGTGTAAATTTAATGCGAACGCAGGTACTAGTACTTCGACAAAGTTTGGTACATTTTTATTTTTAGGGTGTAGTCAAGCTCAGTTGTAAGAATAACCTAACGGAGATAGTCTGCTCGGTTAAAATAACTTATTTGTATCTCGCTCAAAATCAACGAACCCTATAAATCGGGGTGACATACGAGTATTCCAAAGTTGTCAATTTAGGCTGAAGTTATGGGGTCGCCACTTCAAAGAGTAGTAATTGACAAAACTGATTTTACGTATTTTGGGATGAAAATTTTCCTTCAATTTGAGATCACACGTGGATGGTCTAGCAGAATTTTATGATAAATTGTTGGATCATCAGTATTAACTGGGTATTTACCTTGACTTCCACAAATCTGACACGCTGTCTCTGTAGGATAAATCGATTTGTACCTATTTATTTTTATTAAATTTTTTTTTCACCAAGTTTCAGTAATTTTTGAAAAAAGATTACATTTATTTATGAAATGATATGGAGAAGTTCCACTCGAAAACTTGAGTATAAGATAGATACTTCTTTTTTTTTATTGATGTATTTCTTATATCTAATTTAATGTACACTAATTTTCTTGTTGAAAAATACTGTGACATTCTGTGACCATATTATTCATATATTTAGTTGACATGTAAATAAATGATCGTTGATATTGTAATATAAATACGTTTTTACTGAATAAATGGTGTTCTACTTTCAAAATCGTTTTCCAGTTATGATTATACTTGTACTAGATCTAAGAAAACGAAAAGGAAGCTGATATCTGCGGCCTTAGGTTAAAAGTGGTAACTCTCAAAAATAAATTTTACCGGAGAGGATAGGAAAATGTTATCAAAAATGTTAGGTATAATATAAGTTGAGCACTGATACGCGACCTCGATGTATGGGCAGGCAGGGCCCATGGGGAATTGAACTTCCACCTGACCCAAGTCCTGAGCGGCCACGGGTGCTTCGGCACGTACTTACATCGGATGGCGATAGCGTCGAGCCCCGTGTGCACGCACTGCGATCGAGGGGCGGAGAACAACCTCTGACACACCCTGTTCGAGTGTGAAGCCTGGAAACAGGGGAAGAGCGGGACGGTAACAGTGATCGATCCCAGCGGCAAGACGAGCGATAGAGACGGCGTGATCAGCCGCTAACTTGATTCCGGAAATGTTGAAGAATGGAAGCGGATGGAACCGGGTGTCGGCCTTTGTCTTGACCATCATGAAGAAAAAGATTGAAACAGATGGTGGAGGCAAAGGGCCGACAGACAAAGCTCGACCCGCGCCGTACACAACGACTCTGTACCATCCTAGAACTGCTGCAACTGCTGCGGACCCCTCGGCAGGACTCACCCACCCCGCTGTCACCACGCGTAACAAGATGAGGAGGTGAGGGGTGAAGGAAAGAAGCGCGTCCGACTATCGTACACCCGAATACCAGATTAATGCTGGGTGAGCGTTACTTAGGTCAGTAAGGTGTCCCATGGTGGCCCTGGCAGGACAGCGCGAATCCGAAGTGGATAGGCGAGAGAGGGGCTCGGGCAAGCCTCAGTGCGGCCCTCTGGTCACTGATGAGATACTCTAAAAGTTAGTTTCCAGGGCACGGTGTCTGGGGAGCCACTTTGACATTCGTGCACCGCCATACGCTCCACCAAGTGAGGTATAATATAAGTTGAAATAAAATTCCTGTTCACAGTGTAAGGTTTCTAAATCATTATTGTGATATAAAATGCTTTCAGATGGCGTATAGTATTCAGTTAAGCTAACTTTCTCGTAAAAGCAGTTTTGAAAAAAAAAAAATGAGAATTACAACTTTTTAACCGTACACAATTATTAATATCCTGAAAAAATTCATTACACATAATTTGTCTCGGATACTTCATCTCATAAAAATGAAAATAAATAATAATGAGGATGAAAATGTGTACTCAGTAAGTGAGATTGGTCATGGAAATTTTTAATAAAGTTGACCGCTTTTCCTCTTACCACTTTACAATTAATCTCATTTACAACAATAGTGAGGTGTTGTGCTCTAATTTATAATTTACATTGAGCAAGAACGTAGACAGCGAATAAGCCAGATGGGTCTGGCTCTTAAAATGCTGCTCCGGGACCAGACCTTCTCCTTCGTAAAACATTAGGAAACTACGTCGATTGGATATTAAAACTCAGATTAGTTTTCAATGTACACAAAATTAGCTGGTTCCAGAAACAAACAAAAAAAATCTATTCGCACGTTCAAGAAAAACGGAGCCAAGATCAAATTTTTGATAGTCATACACTATTCAGCTCTCTACATCAAAGCCTTAATAAAGTCTGAGTTGGTAATCCTAACCGAAACTAAGACAGATTAGCTGAGTCTGAATAAGTTTTATCAGACTCAGCGCAGTTTGAATGATGCAAATTAACAGGGCTATATGCAGCTGTGGATTTAAATAAGATACACTCCTGGAAATCATTAAGAACTTCAGAAAAGTTCCTCCTAAAAAAGGCATTCCTTTCCATACATTCCTTCTTGTCCTTAATAAAATGCTTTTCAAGACTCCTTATCCAAAATTCTATACAACTCTTTCAGACACGTTTACGATACTCTTAAGATTTTCCAAGACTTTTTGAAGACTCTCAAATTATTTCAGGCTTGTTCAGGACGTTTCATCGCTTCTTCAACACTATTCAAGAACCTTTCAGAATTGATGTAGACGCATGCAAACTCTTCCTGACTTCTTTGCAACTCCCTTAGACTTTCAGTATTCAAAGACCATTCACGACCATTGCCGGATTCACATCAAAATAGCCCTAACGCAAACTTTCCCCACTGTCACGTAAGAAATGTTCCTCTCCATTATTTCCCTCTTCTTTTTTTTCTTCATTCTTCCCTTCGTTTTTCTTCTTGTATTTGTTTGTGACCTTGTTTTATCAGGTTTCTTTTTCAGCGAAGCATCCAAGTGTTTTTGTTTGTCTGTGTCATTCATGTAAGTCTAATCTACGTGAAATGTGTCTTAAGTGACCACTGACGAAGACCTCGGAGACTTTTGAGGCATGACCAAACTGAGACCGAAAATGTGACGGTGAAAATTTTCAGCCAATCAGAAAGCTAGTTTTATTTAATTAAATTTTTTGATTGACTGGAAAATAGTTCCTGTCATATTCCAGCCACAACTCAATCACAAACTTTTTATCAACTTAGCCTTCTGATTTGCTGAAATTCTCTATGTCACATTATGACCAGAATTCAGTCAAGATTGAAATGTGACTGATGTTTCGTCAGTCGGGTAACAGAGAGAACAAAATCTGAATACACTTTAGTAAGTCTTAACAAAGTCTGACTGAGTTTAGAAAGTATCCAAATAGGTTTCGAGAGACTCTGAATAAATCTCAGCGTAAGCAGGATAAAGCTTTAAAAAAACTGTAATAACCCGAATGAACGTTTTTACTTATTTACAGCGATGACAGCTATTTTCCTTTATATTCATACAGTACGTCCATGGCAGTGAACTGGGGGGGGGAGTCTTCTCCCCATCGCAGTCATTAGCCCATTTTAGGACATATGCTTCCCCGCGTCGTTTCCATTCGTCTTTGTTGGCGGCGACTCTCCTCCACTTTGAGCCAATTTCCTTTCTGAATTCATCCCGCCAACGCATCAGCGCCCTACCTTTATGTCTTTTCTCATTGTACGGCATCCAAGCCCCTACTTTATTTGTCCATCACTTCTTGTCTCAAAATATGACCCACATACTTTCATGTTTGTTTGTTTTTTGATTACCTTCCTTATGTCTTTTGCTTTTGTTACTCTTTTTATCTTTTTGTTTTCAATCCTATCCTTTTTTCTTTATACCTAAAATACTTATCTCCATTTCTTTTTGAGTTGTTTGTAATTTTCTTATAATAGCTTTTGTTAAAGCCTCGGTTTGGGCGCCATACACGAGTACCGACAGAGTGTAACTTTCTTCTATTTTAGTTTTTAGATCAGTTCCTATCCTTCCTTTGAAAATTTTCTTTAATGACTAAAAGTTTTTCCACCCTTTTTGTACCCTTCTACTTAACTCTTTTTCCGTTATATTTTTGAACGACATCAATTGCCCCAAATATTCTACTTCCTCTCTAGCCCCTTAATTTCTACCCCACCTATTTCGAATTTTCCGATTTTTTTTCTAACAGGACTTTGGATTTCGCTCCATTTATAATTAGGCCCATTTCCCTACTCTTGGTAATAAATTCTTCTCCCATTTCCTTTAACTCTCTCAGTGAATTGGTAATTATTACTACGTCATCCGTGATCTTAAGTTGCTTAAATACTCACTATCGACCCACAATTTCTTCCTTTCCCAGTCCATTTTCCTAAACACTTCTTCTAGTATACTGTTGAACAGATCAGAGGAGAGTGAATTTCCTTATCTTATCCCCTACTAACATTAAATTCTTCTCCCATTCTATCCAGTCGTATATAAACTTTGGAGTTTTTACATATATTTTTTAATATCGTTAGTATTTTTGTGTTGATACCTTGGTTAGGCCCCCCTCCCATAAATATTCATGACTGGCCGTGTCAAATGCTTTTTGGAAGTCGATGAAGAAGAGATACAGCTCCATGTTATATTCGTTTACTTTTTCAAAATTATTTGGTTTATTATAAAAACTTGGTCTACTGTTGAGAAGTCTTGAGGTTTTTGCAGATGTTACGGAAGAAGCGAATGACTGTTAAGACTGAATGAATTTTAAAAAGTTTTAAGAAAACCCGAGTGAGTTCCCATACGAAATCCAACGAGTCTGACTGAGTCTTAACAGCGTATAATGAGTTCGAATGAATATTAATAGGGTCTGAATAAGATTTGACTAGTCTGACTAAGTCTTAAAGAACCTGATTGAGTTTTGAAATTTTGTGAATGGATTTTTAAAAAGCTTGAGCATCCTAAAAATCTTGAAGAGTCTTTCCCGAATCAGAATGTATCTTAACAAACTTGAACAGAATTTGCATGGGTCAAGGAATCCTTAAAAAAAAGTCTGAATGAGTTACAACTCATCCAAGTCCTCGTAGATCATGTTGGTAGTTAATATATGATTTATTTTTCCAACATAAGCGATTACTTTTTAATTCAGTTAAAATATAATTAACCAGGTAGTTGAACCGGGGATGTCGCAGCACATAAAATATGCTTTCATTCCTTTACAGGCACCAGGCTGAGGATTTCTGGAGTAATGCTACCGTCGATGACTGGGCTAAAGAAATGGCTGGGATGCGTATCATCATTGAAAAATTCGCCAACATCACGGATAATTCGGTTGTCGGCATCCGGGCCCCATTTCTCAGAGTTGGAGGCAACAACCAATTCACCATGATGGAAGAGCAATCGCTTCTGTACGATTCGACGATTACAGCTCCTTTGTCGAATCCCCCTCTGTGGCCGTACACCATGTACTTCAAAATGCCGCATCGCTGTCACGGTAACGTGCAAAACTGTCCAACTCGGAGTCACGCTGTCTGGGAGATGGTACTTAACGAGTTGGATCGCCGCGAAGAGCCGAACTTCGACGAATACTTGGCCGGTTGTACCATGGTTGACTCCTGCTCGAGCATCCTCACCGGAGACGAATTCTACAATTTCCTGAATCACAACTTCGACCGACATTATGACCAGAATCGCGCCCCCATGGGATTGTACTTCCACGCCGCCTGGCTAAAGAATAATCCCGAATTTCTGGACACTTTCCTCTTCTGGATTGACGAAGTGTTAGCTAATCATAAAGACGTGTACTTCGTCACGATGACACAAGTTATTCAGTGGATACAGAATCCACGAACGTCTAGCGAAACTAAGAACTTCGATTCGTGGAAGGAAAAATGCTCGGTCGAAGGTAATCCGGCTTGTTGGGTGCCCCATTCGTGTAGGCTGACCAGCAAAGAGGTTCCCGGCGAGATCATCAACCTGCAGACTTGTGTCAGGTGTCCCAACAACTATCCGTGGGTTAACGATCCGACTGGAGACGGTTTCTTTTAAGCTAATGTAGTCGATCTCGATAACAAAGGCGCTTTTGCACGTACGTCATCGACGATAACTTTCTTTCAAGTTCATTTCCCCGAACCGGAGGTGATTTCAAATTTCGCCAATTTCCTAATCTCGAACAATCTCGGTTTTCGATTGAACATTGTAGCGACGATGACGTCATCGTGCAACCGCCTTTAAGTGTTTCCATTTATGAGGCTGTTGTATTAACTTAAATATAAACGCATACGTCAACCATTTTCTTTTTTTTTTTTTTTTGTGATGAATCGAACTGGACGAGAAAAACAAGTTCGACGACGTAATTACTTAATTCAGCTTGAAGATAAATTGTATCGCGAGTGCTCTCGACTGGCCGATGGAAGCCTGGTTAGAGCCTCCGTGTTATAATTTAAAATTTTCTCATTTGGTTTGTGGGTGTTGACATTTCAGAGTACTGAGCTATTCGGAAATTTTGCAGAAATACCAAGTAGATACGTTGCTCGAAAATATCAAGAATATTTAATCTGAAATCATGCGATAATAGCTATTCAATAAAAATTTCTCATCCTGCGAAATCACTGAAACTGTATTTAAAACATTGAAAATTTCACTTTTTCACGAACTATACGGGCTGGGGGGGGTTATCGCTTTGGATACCTATTGATACCTGAATGATTATATAAAAATTAATGAACAACCAAACTACATTTTGGATTGTTCGCAATGTTGTTTTAGGTGTATCAAACCAAATAAAGCATGTTACACCCCATAGATTTCAGATTATTTACTGTTCGATGTCCATCGAACTCGAAAGCGTATGAAGTAATTCAACTCCCACAATTCCAACGCATCGACTGCTTATTATAAGTGATTCGCATCAATTTATTTATTTATTTTATTTTTATTGTTTACATTTTACTTGAAATCTGTACGTCAGCTGAATGATTCAGTCCAAACTTCTTTAGATTAGATATAATTACAATGTATACCTATTTATATACAGTATTATACGGACGTAATTACGAAACAAGCATGCAAGAGCTATGAAAAGTAAATGGCAGAGTATGCTAGACAGCTGTTTCCTAGTTCCTTAGCTTGCTTGTCATTCCATTTTCACATCCCTTGAACTCTTTTTCCAGGATAACATCCGCATGTACGACTGTACTTTAGCTTTACTATACCTACCTACATTATATTTTCTAATTTCATGTGATTTTATTTCGAAAAATTCTGTGACTATTTGTGACCATATTAAAAGTATAAGTAGTTTTGTAGTGTAAATAAGTTGTCGTTGATACTATAATATAAGCATTAAAATATCATGTTTTTACTGAATATAAATTGCGATTTATTTGTTGAGCAATGAGCTATAGGTAAGAGTTCACGTTACTGGAATAAACCAAGAAATTCAGACCATCAGCGCTGTACCTACTTGAGATTTCTTTTAACCAAGACACCTGAAAGAATACGTTGGTACTGAGATGATCAATTTTGTATTTTTTTTTTTTGACCAAAGCACCCACAATTACCATCATGTATTTTCTACCCTTATCAGTGTATTACTAAATAGTCTGCGGAAAAATCCAGGAACTAAATTCGATATTTATTATTTCAAGGATGAAGAATTTTATTATTCTTCCGAAAACATTCCAAATAAATTCGAGTTGAACAACAAATAATAATCTTTCACAAAGAACCAAAACGAATAAAAATTGGCGTCGCTTCTTTGGTTAGAGCATCAACTAAAGTCCAAAGGAGGTAGAACAAAAGTGAAAAATTGAAAAACAACAAAAAACTGGACTTCCAAAAAAATAAAGCAATTGGTTATCGGAGGTCTCTACACGACTTCCATTCCGAGGTAGGTATAAAACGATTGTACATATCGCATACCTATATGTATATCCTATCTTCATACAAATCAGTTCTCAATTAATTTTTCTGAATTTAATTATCATGATGGTCTCTCTATGGGTAATTCTTCCATAACTCCTAATTTTAGATTTTTTTTTTTCAGCATTCTCAAGTTTATTTTTGAGGGATTTTTTTCATGGAATGTATAATGTATATGTACCTTGAGGCATGTATAAATTTCAGCACTCTACTATCCCCCAGTTTGGGCAGGGGATACGTTTCGCAAACGACAAAGGAATTTTTGTAAACAGCGAAGGAATTTTTGTAGAAGGTGAAGGAATTAATTTTTGCGAACAATAAAGGGATATCTACTGAATCTGTACAGTCACAACAACAGATACTGCTAATAAAGTAGTACACGCGCAAGTTATTAATTTTTTTCTCTGTATTCAAATAACTAAATAATAATAGTAACAATAACAAGATTTTCGCAGGGTCTAAATTGAATACTTAGTGTTAAAAATTTGACGCCGTTTTCATGGTTACCTAAACTAAAAATAATAACAAATTTTCCCTAAAAACCTAATTAATTAATTTGAGTTCAAAATTTGGCATCATTTAATGGTTGAATAGTAACAATTTTTTCTTAGAAACCTGACTGAGTAATTTTGAGTTTAAAATTTGGCAGCATTGTGAGAAATTAAATATCTAATAAGGGTAAGGGTACCAAATATCGCCCACTTTTTTCAACCCCCAAAAAGTCATCCTTAAAGTTGAAATATATCAAAACTTTTACATCGAGGAGATAGAAGGAACCCTTAGGTACAACTTCCTCAATTTTGAGGTCCAAAGTTCAAAAAGTTCAGGAGTTATTAAGCTTTTTCTCAAAAGATCCAAAATTGAAGTTCAAAAAAATGGTATCCTAAAATCGCCCACCAACAACTTGTACTGATATATCGCAATTTTGAAGTCGTACCGAAGCCACAGGTTTGAAAATACAGCTTTTTCGTTTGCGTCATTCCATTCCTTGGAGTTTTCTTAGTAGGATTAATTATTTTCCCTCCATAGGGGGGGGGGTCAAAGAAATAAAATTGCATACCAGGTTCCAAAAAAAAAAATAGACTTCATACAAATATTCCCAGTGGCAGAAGGAGGGGGTGTCGTAACCCTGGGAATACAATTCTGAGAACATTTTCTCACAAAAATGAAAAAGAGTGCCAACGGGGGGGGGGGCAAAAGTGATAATTTTTCAAAATTATCGAGCGAGGTATCTGAATCTATGCTATTTGACTCCCCGAGTTCATTTCCACGGTCATTTTCCCAAAAAACCAAGAAGGGAGCTTCGCTCCCCTTATGGGTGATACAATTTTATTTTTCATTAGTATGCCTATTTTTGGTCATAGAGTGTGTAGGATAGAGGGGTATTTTTCAATAATTAGCCCCATTCTAGTTTTATGATGCAAGAATAATTGAGAATGTAAGTTAAGGTCAGGTTGTATGATCCCACTTAGACATTTAATAATATGCAACATTACTAGGTTTCACGGTCATTAAATTTACCTAGGTATACTAGGCGCAGATAACAGAGAGGCACTTGGGAGAAACTCCGGGCAATCGCCCTTCTAAGAAAAAAATACTGAAATCAGAAACGTTTCGCAAATGGCAACGTCTTACAGAGTCTCAAATAAACTGCCCGAGTCTTTTAAAGCGTTAGAGTTTGAAGGAATTTTTAAATAAATTCAAAATGGTCTCGATAGTCGCATATGAGTCTTCAAGAGTCGTATCGAGTGTTAAACATGTTCAGAAGAGTCTATGAGTTTCAAACAAATTTCTAAGGATATTAAGAGTCCTGAGGAAACTGAAAATTCATTAATACAGTTTTGTGGAATCACGATCAAGTCTGAAGAATCCAAAAGAGTTTCAACACTAGCTAGTCTGGACGAATCGCGAGGAATTTTTTGCTTGATTCTTAAACGGTCTTGGCAAATTTTAGAAAAGTTTGAAACAGCCTTAAACACTGTTTATTATTTTTAAACGCATGAAACGATATAAAAATTCTTCAATGAATTTTTAAGAGTCAGTGAGTTTTAAAGAAGAGCTTTCGAAATTCTTAAATCTGGGAGAGTTTTAAATGATCACTGAACAGTCTACGATAATTTCAAGAAGTCCTTTAAATTCTGTATGTAAGGTGTGCCGATTCACAATTTCTTTCTTCTGTAGTCCAGAGCCCTTCCTGCTGCTATACCATCTTCAGTGGAGTACCCTAACACTTTTCTCTTTGTCGTCTTGTACTTATAGTGGTATGTAGTATCGTATGGTAAACCTATTTGGTGTGTTCCTATTGGTTGTCAAGTCCTTTAAAATCTTATAAGAGTCGAAAATAGTACTATAAAGTCCTTATTATATCACTATGAGCCGTGTGATCAAGTTAGAATCATACGGAGTCACAAAAAGTTTTGAACGGTTTTAACAAATCTTAAATCTGTTTGAAAAAAATGTTTAAGATTTTGAGCGTCTTGAGAATTCCTTCCCCTCTCATGGCGAGGGAAAAGATTAGATGGTAGTATGATGAACAGTGAGAATTCTCCAAAGATCTTCGCCTCATTGGGAATGCAGTGAGTTGAAAAAATGTTACATCGCCCTGAGAAAGGTATTTTCATTTTTTACGTCAATAAAAAAAACAGCTATACTATTCGTCCGAAAATTCGAGGATTTTTTCCTATCGTCTCATTCAATTATCATGGTAAGGTTGAGATAATGATTTAAGTAGGTACTCCATTCTTACGTGTTTTCAATTACCCCTAACAGAATGGCTTCCTGGATTCGCTGCTGACATATACCTACCACTGAACAAGAATAACGTAAATGTCTGCACTCATGAAACTTAAGAACTGACCGTTCAGCTGCGACAAATTATAAAAAATAATTTTCCTACATTTACAAAGCATTAATTTTTATCAGGCATCGAACCCTCCTTTCCTTATTACCTAGCAATATTTTTGAAGAATAAATAAAGAATACGCTGATATGAATTATTCTACCGCGGTTATTTTCTCGAAGGCACTCCAGGTTTATTGACTTATTATCATCGAAATGAAAAAACGTTATTAACACCGTCTGATTAGCAGAAGTACGCCATCCGTGTACCTAAGTACGTGCTTCGTTTATTTATTTCCTTCATAGATGATCGTGGAAGAATAGAAAGAATACATAGACAATACAAGCAACAAAAAAGCTAAATGATTTGGAATAGATGGCCACAAGAAACATAAAAAAAGGAAAAAGGGCGTATGACTACTCAGGAACGGCCTCAGATTCGGTTAATAGCCATTAGGACTGTGTTAAGCTTCGTTTATAGCTAATGTTGAAATTTTCAAGACTTCTTAGACTCGGTTAGAACTTGTTGCGATCCTTTCAAGGGTTACGATTGTTAAGAATCATACCACTGAATGGCTCTTTGTTGTAGGTCAAGATGATTCACCTCCAATTACTCGAAATGCAGGGGCAATTTTCTTCTTATAAACAGAACAAATCAAATCCAATGAGTTTAACCTGAGTCTGCAGCTACATAGCCTGGTACAATTGGATACACCATATGGTCTATTAAATGCCAATCTTCTCGATTGTACTCTTCACTCTTTCGGGCAAATACTATCAATACACCAATTCTTACTACTCAAACTGAAATATGTACTTACTTCCGTAAACACTTCGGGACTTCAAGTACTTCAAACTTAAGAGGTTTCCTGCCGTCTTTATGTTCCAGCACCCCTAAAGCCAAATTCATAGAACTGATTTTTCATTATTCATGCTCAGTATAATGGGCGAATACTGGGTGTAACCATTGGGCATTTCATTCCTACCTTCTCTGCTTTTCAATCGGATGAAATTTGAAGCCGCGCAACATCGCGGAAATCTTACTCTCACGTTGCTGATTGAGGTCACCGGTTGAATTAAGAAAAAAAAAAAAAGACAAGCACACAAGTATCCGACAGACGTAATTTTAACCTTGCGTTTATGTAACATTACAGGGAAATAACGCGTCTCTTAAGTGTAGGTACCGGCATGTACGAGCATAGGTATCGTTGCCGAGATGTAGAAAGTAACACCACTTCGATATACATTCGTGTGGTGCGACCTTGTTGTAAAGATAGTTATTGCATAAATTCTAATTATTCGACGTTTTCAGTCGTGGTGTCGGTACAGACTATCAAGGATGGTGAACTATTATTATAGGAATCCGAAACCGGCGGCTGGACAACGAAGAGCAACACATCGGTTCTGAGAATGTCGCCGCAGTTCTCGGGAAGTTTGTAATTATACGATGAAAGACTAATTTAGTCTGTCGCAAAAACAGACTCACTCAGACGTCGATGATTCTGATAATTTTTCAACAAATTCTTATCCTGCTCTTTGGAAAACAGTTTGAGTAAGAACGTTGGATTTCGGAACATGTTTTTTTTTTAATTTTTACCTCGCCGAATTCTACGAACTGGAAGAATATCAATGCTCTATGGACCCATTATCCAATAATTCACCTCCTTAATGTCTATTGAAAGAGGAGGGAAATGACATGTCCACAGACAGAACGATAGCTAAACAAATAAATAAACAAACCAACAAATAAACAAAGCATTAAATAGATTAGCAGATCTCATTCGTGTCAAATTACACGGGAGCAATAGAGCTCTTGACCAGCACATCCTAGGTCTCTGTATAGCTCTCAGCTTTCTGTTTGTCTGTCTGCTTAGTAGATTAACAGCATATTGACTGTTTCTCGATCCAGTCGATCGTCTGTGTTGCTAGATTTTGGAGACCCCGATCTGCTAGTTCAGTTTTTAAATTTTAGGTAGGCCACTTACTCAGCGGTTTTTTTTTTTTTTTTTTTTTCTGAATTGTGGAGAAGAAAGTGAACACTCGGTTTCCCGTTTCTAGAGGAAAAATGAGAGGAATAACTGACAATAATGAAAGAGTTGATGGTTCTCAGAAATGAAAGAAATGATCGAGATGCAGCCGTGTAACACATTTTCTGGCTCACGTACTTCTGTACTTGCTCTGATGTCTTGTTGTCTCCCTAAGCTGCATTACCTCTAAATCATATTTTTGGAAGTTTCTTCAAATTTAAAGGTACGATGACATTGCCTCATGTAGAAATTCAGTCCATGGGGGTAGTCATTCGATGGTTTCCACACTTTCTGCCTATATCACTTATTTCCGCCAGGTTCACGAGATAAAATATAAAATTGTATGAAAGAAATAAGAAATCCCCGCAATCCAACTCGACAAATGTTGGGAGCGCGGGAGACCAAACATCAATATGTAAGGATTGTATGATACCTCCTTACTAGAAACAGCGTGGAACATCTCCATAAGATAGGTCTGTGCCTAATTTCAGCCAAAATGTAAGATTCTGAAAAAAAAATATGTATTTATATTCTTAATTTTCCACGATGTTTCAATATTTTTTGCAGAATATGTCGGAATTATGTTGTATAAATGGCATTCAGAAGACTTGCTAAAAATTTCTGTAAGCTGTAAGGAAGTAGACGTCAGCTCGCAGTCTCATATTCCTAGGTCAAATGAAATTGATTCAGTGGTTTTGATGTTAGTTCCAGGGGCGCAGCCAGGGGGTTTGGGGGTCTGAACTCCCCCCATTGGCTTCAGCCGAAAATGTAAAAAAATTATAATTTATTCTGGTAATAGTAAGTACATAGGCTGTCGCTAATAACTGAGACTAAAATTCGTACGGCCCACCAACGCTACCTATCGGCGTTTTTTCAACGCCGTAGGGGGATAATTTGGTTCATTAGCTATCGATTGAGACCACGCCGAGCTCATTTGATTGAAAACTCGCCGTTCCAGATCAGTTTGAGAAAAAACATATGCGTTGACCCCTACAGGTTTTTTAAAGATTTTTTAAAGAAGGAAAAAAAGCATACGATTACAAAATTTTTTATTAATCATCATCTTCATCAAGTATACGAATATCAGTTTTCAAAATAAGCGCCATTCATGGCTGTACAGGCGTCCATTCGTTCTTGCCATTTATCGAACATTTTCGCGTATTCTGCCTCTGGTAAGAAGGAGAAAAACATCTGCGCCGCAGTGATGACTTCTAGAAAAATCACAAACCAGCCTCACCCCCTGTATAGTCTTGACCTCGCCCCCTGCGACTTTTGGTTGTTTCTTCAACTAAAGGCAGCCTTACGGGATCTTCAATTCAACACGAATCAAGAAGTCGCATCACTGCGGCGTAGATGTTTTTTTCCTCCTTACCGGCGGCGGAATACGCGAAAACGTTCGATAAATGGTAAGAACGAATGGACGCCTGTATAGCCGCGGATGGCGTTTATTTTGAAAAAGATATTCGTGTACTTAATGAAGATGATGATTAATAAAAAATTTTGTAATCGTATGTTTTTTTCCTTCTTTAAAAAATCTTTTAAAAACCTGTAGGGGTCAACGCATATGGTTTTTTTCAAACTGGTCGGGAACGGCGAGTTTTCAATCAAATGAGCTCGGCGTGGTCTCAATCGATAGCTAATGAACCAAATTATCCCCCTACTGCATTGAAACGCCGATAGGTAGGATTGGTGGGCAGTATGAATTTTAGTTTTAGTTACTTAGCGACAACCCATGTATTATAACACCTGTAGGGGAGAGTTGTCAATATTGGACCGGCACCAAAATTGGACCACCATAGTTTCTCTCGTTTTCCGCTAGGTAGCGCGCCAATTCCAATGACATGTTATATCTATGAGTGTAGCGACTTAGTTCACAGAAATCGCAGCGATAACGAGTTCATTTTATTGTTCAGCATTTCTTTTAAAAAACATGAATTTTTCGCCAGTTTTGGCAACCTTTCTGAAAGATGGCTAATTAAAGCAAAGTAATTAAGCGAAATAAAGTTCTACATTAGGAAACTAAACATAATCGAAGCTTTTATTTTGCCGAATGAGATTCGCTGTAACGTTTGAATGGTGCTCTATGTAGCTATGATATAACGAAAAATGGGAAGTTGCTTAAATTGGACTGGATTTTGTTTTCTAAATTGAACCACCAGGAAATCTTATTCTGAAACTGTTTTCCGCATTCACGTACTGTATATGTAATGGTTGAGCAAAGTAAAAATCACTTAGTGAGAGGGATTTGCATTTGAGATAAAACTTATGTAGAAATGAAGTAGCTCTCAAGTTGGACTATTTCAACTTTTAATACTTCCGTTTGTGTAGGACTTCGATGTCCAAATTAAGAAACTAAATGGTCCAACTTCGACATCGGTTTCCTAAATTGGACCACTTATAGATTTTGGTCTTCAAACTTATCTTCCCGCTCACCTAATTCTCATCTGGCCTCCAAATTTTGATGAAATGTAGCCAAATAATAACTTATCATGATGTGACGTATTCAAATTTGAATTCTAGGCAGATGCAGCCGAGAACGGCAAGCTCTAAGTGAAAACGGTCCAATTTAGGCAACTCTCCCCTATTTTTCTCAATATCATGCAATTAGTGAATAATTTTTCTGTTTGAACTGACCCCCCCCCCCCCCCGCTCGATACTAAGTCTGACTACGTCATTAGTTAGTTCTATTTTCAGGCTCCCTTCCCCCGCCCCACATATTACGTAACTTAAAATTGGAAATTTTGTCGAAAATTGTGTCTAACTTGGCTATGCTATGTAGTGCACCCGTTCCCTAAATTTCACAATTTTCTGTCTCAATACTAGTAAAGCAAAGCGGAGGAACTAGAAAAATGCCCACTCCCACATATAAAATAATTGAAAAGCGGAGAATGGCGCCAAAAGACCGAACTCATTTTATATTTTCTTGCGCACCCATTCCCCAATGCACTTTACTTAGCCAAGAGATGCGTGGTACAAATTTTCTTCTCAACTCACTCCCCCATGGAATGAAAATTAAAAGTTTGATCGAGAATAGAGGCGAGCCGGTCTCCTGGAAGACGAAGGAGTTGCAGCCGCCAGCCGTCGGCAAAATCCGGAACGCATTAAAAGAGCAAGTACAGAACTGCCCCGTAAGGAAATGGCAGCTGGAGTTGGACGCGTCCAGCAACGGGCGCCGAACGCACCGGTTCCTTCCCGATGTCGGCTGGCGTCTGGAAAGACGCTGATTTAGGCCGTCCAAGTATCTTACTTGGCTGCTTACCGGTCACGGTCCATTTGGGGACTATTTCGAACGCTTCAGTTTGAGATACCCTGAGCCATGCGGTTGAGGGAGGTGGATGTAATCTCACCTTTTCGATGAATGCCCGCTTCATGATGACCGAAGACGCCGGGTTATGCCTGAGCTGCGGGAGTTGGTCGTCGAGGCGGCCATGGCGCGTGGCTGGTCTCATGTGGATTGGGTCACGTGTCCGGCAACCTTCCGGCTGCTCTCGCGGCACGCCGAAGATATCCTTCGCCCCCTTGAGGGGCGGCGGTGACCGAAGTACGGTCAAGTCCGGTAATAGACCGTGAGGCCGCCAAGGAGATCAGGGCGGCCGCAAAATTCTAAGGCAATCTAAAACGAATTAAGTCCGGTACCGTCGCTGCGGTTGGAGCCTAAAATGATAGGCACATAAATGGGCACTGAGAGGCGATGTGGGTGTGTAAAGATAGATATCAGGGAACACCCGGGATGGCGGAGGGACGAAACACGCGTTAATCGTGTAATTAGTTGAGAATATAAAATTTTGAAATGTTGTCCAAGGTATCACAATGGAAGTCGAGTTCAAAGATGAACTCAGTCAGATCGAAGATGTAGGACAGGAATATCGTATTTTGGAGGAAACTTTAAATTGCAAGTAACAAAATAATTTTACTAAAATCTATAAGTTTGATCATAACTATTTTTCTTTTGGTAGTATTAACATATAACCAGTTTACTGGACTTGGGGGGGGGGCACACTCGACTTAGAATACAGTTACCGTCTGAAACTTTATTTATGGCTAAATACCTTCATATTGATTTTATTGAAAACTGTTTTCAACAAAAAAGGATTTCGTCATTCGATTCCACTCTGGAAGGTCACTTAAAATTTCTTGTACTTATAGCAAAAACATGGAAAAGAGGGAGGGGTGGGTTTTCAAACTACCTCCCATTAATATAGGCCTTGAAGGAGAGATAATTGAATTTTTGGTAGTTTCCCCATGTCACCAAATTCTGCGAGTAATAAAATTGCTGATTACTCCGACCTGGTTTCTGTACCTTCTCCTCTACCTAGCCCTGAAATTTTGTTCTCACCCCTTCCTTAATCTTGTGAAACCACACTTTGAATTTTGCGTATTTCTGTGTTTTATTAATGTGTATCGTGATTTTGGTAAATATTAGAACGTTTAAGTATTTCGTTGGCTCTCAGTAGTATCATCGAGCTCGGAGGTGGCAAAGAGAAGTAAATATTGCAAAATTCAATTCCGATACTAATTTAGCTAGTAGTTAAGAATTTTGGCTCCTGGACAGACACGAGGATTTAAAATTCCATAAAATACAACGTATAGATATTGTTTTCTGTAGGTTTAAAGAATCGCTATACTTATTTTTGATAACCATCTGACCGTAAACGGGTTTTGAAGGTCATAGCATTCATTTTTGGCTATATTTTGACCCCAACGGAGTATCCAATTGAAAAATCAGAATCAAAGTAGACACCCTGGCGAATATCTTTGAGTTTCATCAATTGAGGGACACGCAGAAGCTTTCTGCTCGAGAGGGTTAAAATGTGTAACTGATTTCTGTGTGTGTTTCTTCGATATTTCTCAAAAATTAAAACATGCGCAGCGCACTATGGAAAAAAAAACTCACCTTTGAATCGCGGTCATAATTTTTGATCTTATTGAAACTTTCAATCGTGGGTTTCAATTCTTCCAATAGCGGACTTGTATTAATCTACATACGTTTTCCATATATTAAGCGGCGCAATTGTCTTCATTTCGAGAATAAGGAGTCAAACTCTGCGGTAGTTCCTGCCAGACATTCAGCATTGCTAGATACAGCAAATAGGTATAGATACAACCTAACGCGAGTTCGTTGCATTTTAATAAGTCCGTCGAGTTCAAAGACCAGTTTGCAGGTTCGTAAATTTTTCTTCGAAATTGGAATAACAGTATTCTACCTTTCCGCGATTCTGGCCGCACGTTCGCGCAAATTCAGCAGCCTCGAAATGATGCAACGAAGTCGATAAATACATTCGCGGTTATACGAGTGGTGATGCCGTAATGGAGACTCCAGTACCTATAGGTAAATAATTAGTTTCTGGGAAATGAGTCTGCAGGAGATTGAAACTTGACGGTACGAATAATTCTTCACGGCGGTGGCGAGCATTTTTCACCATCGCGCGTCTTCTCGCCGAATGTCCGGTTTAATTTTTCATTTTTGAGATTAGCAAAATTAATAGACAGATACAAGACTGATTACACACACTTAACATTGAACTAGGGGGGAAAAATTGAAAATCATTCCAGTTACGCTCGGAATCGGAATAACAAACGTGCTCCATCATCGGGACGATTGAAATTACATAATTTACGCGATCTACCTTTAGGATGCGCTTCCTACATAAGAAAAGGATAACAATATATCTTTTTGTTTCGGCGTAGACGTGTGTTGCACAAATTCCTCAGCATACATTGTCTCGGACCGCCTGATGTTCACTAATTACCCAAGCCGAATGCGTATCATTTTTCATTGTATCGAGGGAGCTAATAAAAAGAAATTGTTTTACGAGCTTACTCGCTCCTGCCGGTGATTCTCGGCGTATTCAGTTCGTGGTTGTATTCGATTCGAGACATGGATTCGATTAAGTGCTTTTCAGTTCAGTTCCGAAAGGCCATAATGGTACTTTTGATCGAGTCTCTCTGCTGATAAGAGATCGATTCTGCGGCGCGCCGCTCTCGTTCGATACTTTCTTCGGATACGGTTACAGTCACCGAATAAGACTTACGTGAACGGTAATTCGTATTTTTGGAATACGAGTTGAACGTACCAGTTACATGCTAGCTATTACCCAACACAAGCTACGAACTGAAAATTCCGAATATCCGACCATTTGCCATTTACGGCGGCGAAGAAGATGGCTCCAAAAACCTGAGCGAAATTCCGACGTCACGTGAATCAGAACTAGTTTAATTCGCGAAAATTACAAAATTCTCGACTGTTGCGTAATTAGGCACATATATAATCATGCGATTAATTAATATGTAAACGATTATACACGGCGAACAGCGTGATGTCGTTATTACAATCTGTGACCGCAGATGGGTGTATTTTTAGTCGATCTTTCAACTGGGTTGCAGCCGAAGTTTCAACCCCGGAGTTGATTGCATTTTGTTGTATCGCGAGCACGGAATTTTGTAATTTTGTGCCAAATTTCGGCGCCGGTTGAGGTAACAAATGCACCATTATTAACATTAGGCTTGTACCTGATCAACGGTTTACAGAAAATCACTCGCTCCGCTCTTGCAATTGAGACAAATAAGAAAAATTGAGAACATTTTTTGATAACTAAAACTGGAGTTCGGCGGAACTTGTTTGTATAGGACCTCTAAGTCTCAGAGGGAAAGTCACACAAAATTGGAAAGTTAACCCCCAAAATTAGTTTTTTCTCAAAAAATATTGAAAAGTATCGCATATAGAAAATATTGTTTCAAACAAGAACCATTCTTCGCAGAATTCCACACTTGAAAAATTATTTCAATTTTATTTTAACTATTCCTGAACTTGCAGAAAGTGCATGCGTGTGTATGTGAGAGAGGGGGAGGGGGTTAAAAATTAGCTCTTCAGTGCACATCGTTTTCAGACCCTTATTCTACCCATCCTAGAAATCTTTTCCAGATGATTATTCGTGTTTTAAAACATTGAAACATCAATGATTAGGTTCTTGAGGGCATTGAATCCATTTTTCGTATCTGTTCGCCTCTAACTTGAAATTTGAAAACCTTGACGAAAACAGCAAGGGTCAAAAATTCCATTAAATGTAATATAGATACCGTCTCTCAGATCTGAGGCGCGGAATATATTTCTGACATTGATTTTTTAGCCACCCTGAAAATTGAGGGACCTAGGAAAAAATTTACAAGTTCGCTACATATATCGTTTTACAGAGGTTTCCAGGACAGTGGAATCCATTTATATCATTGATTCTTAGTTATCCTGAAAATTCAATTATTCAATTGATTTCACGAATTCACTATGGCAAGTCAAAATATTAAAAAAAAAAATTGTCAAAAAAAAAAGGAAGAAAACTAGGAGGTACTGCTCGCTTTGTGGTAAGCTATGCCAGATTTACTTGCACAAAGTTCATTTATTTTCTTTTTACATTTCAGCATATTACAAGAATTCAGAAACCCAGAGGTTTGACCCCCCCCCCTGGTGTCAGCCGAAAATGTGAAAAAATTATAATTTATTCTGGTAATAGTAAGTATTACACCTGTAATGTTGTAAAAGTGAAACAACCCCCCCCCCCTTCATACTAAGTCTGGCTACGCCACTGAAGCAACCTACAACCGTATAATCAGGATCTTGAAACTATAAATGTCTTCCCATTCTCCGTCCCTCACCTCATTAACTTAGTTCTTTCAATTTTCATGGTACCTGAAAATAATGTTAGAAATGTATTGCACAGTTCCGGAAATCTGTGAAATAATTTTCTCTCACTTCCCACCTCAGTCTCCTGGTTCCCTCAGTTTTCACGGTAGCGAAAATCGGTGTCAGATATGGACTTGCCCAGAAAACTTAGATTACTATCCCCGGTCTCACAGGTTTCTCAGTTTTCATGGTGGCTAAAAATCAATGTCAGAAATGGACTCCGCGGCCTCAAAATTATAAGAAACGATGTCTATAATTGCATTTAATACAATTTTAACCCTTCGTCCCTCCCCTATTGGGGCATCAAATTTCATGTTAGGAGCGAACAGATACGAAAAACGAATTCAATGTCCTCGAAAACATATCGACGTCTCAATTTTTCTTTTTCCTCGCTTGTACAAATTTGAAAAATTCTTCAATGAAAATCTTTAAAAAATTGATAAAGCGTGATAGACATGTTGAAATTGATAGAATCTAGGGTATAATTGGAGCTATCTGAAAAATATTGCGAGGATGGTTAGGAAAAGATGCCCAGAAGTGATTTCCTTACTTATATTCTATTCCATCACAAAAATTGGTGAGTGTCGGAAAAATTATCAAAATTCCACGTCTTCCCTTCTCAGGCCTGTGTTTTGTATAATAGCAACACGGGTCATTCTCAACCCTCGCCCCCTTTTTCTGAGAGTTCGGGGATAACCTTCCTTATACATATAAAATTTTGTTGAGGATTTTTTTTTTCTAGATGTGATAATTTATTCTTAAATACTTTTTTTAAAGAAAAAAACAGTTTTGGACGGCCTCAAATCCTACCACACAAGGAGCTTTACCCTGACTGAATTTTTTTTTTTTGACACCCAGGAAATCGATACGAACATTTTCCATCAATCTTCAGCTTGTTATCAAAAATATTTCCGAAATGGTGGACTTTTGGTAATGTGTACATATAACAGCACAAATATGAGGATACTTTTTGGAGGAAATTCCTAATTTCAGTTGCCTAATATGCAGAGTGAGGAGAAAGGACGGGAAAATGAACCTATCATCGAAACCCTCGAATTAATTTCAAATTAAAACTTTTCCGAAAATTTCTGTGATTTTGTAAGACTTTTTAAAGTAATTTTAAGATTTAATACTAAGATTTATGATCTCGTTTCAGACTCTTGAAGACCCTTTTAGACTTGCTAAGGCTCTTCAAGACCAATACGAAACCCCATTCTTTTTTCTTGTTCTTTTCTTCTTCCTGCATTCTTCCATGCTTTTCATAACATACTTTTCTATGTTCCTCAGTCAAGCGCCTTTTTCAAACAATCACGGGGCATGCGTCCAGTTTTCCCCTTCGCATGAATCGAACGCACTGACTCACAGAAATGTGATGATGAGTATTTAGACAATTTTCGAAGATAAATGGTTGGGTACTTGAAATCCTTAAGTAGCTTTCAAATCTTTTCCTGTACAACCCCCTGTCACTTTCCCATATTCTGCACCTCCCCTCCAGTTGATGACTAGATTCGTTACTGATTTGCACAAAGAAAACAGCGAACGCTATTAAGCCAGGAACCAATGCGAATACTAAACCGACTTCGAGTTTACCATACGGTAGTAATCAAATAGGCCACGAGGTATTTTTAGTTTATAGCTTTAAAAATAGATGATGTGATAATGAGGTAACACACTCGACAGACTTGACAAAACAGTAGAAATTCTTCCAGCGGTCGATTTACAAGTGAGGGCAGAGAATGCATCCAACCCCGTTCTCCAGGATTTTCGTTTCAATTTTTCTACGATGTTGTCCTTTTTTTCAATCAATCAGATGTATCTGTAAAATTGTTGTTCATAATTTTTTCTACGTATTTCAGATCCTAATTTCACTAGTGTGTATCTACTTTCGCTTAAATCGTGTTTTGGAAAAATGATGATGGAATATGAGGCCAGTCCGGCTTCAAATTCACGTATTTTCTCGTCATTCAACACGTCGATAAATACGGAGCCTCGCGAAATTTTTATTCCGAGCACGAATTCAGTGTCACTGGAGCACGGAATGAATGATACGAATAATTTAATGACGAATAATTTAATGAGAATCGTTTCTTCTCGACCCACAATCGCACGAGTTATCGTCAATCCATTTCTGAAATTTCTCGGCAAAAAATTGGGTGCCCCCTTTGAATTAGTTCTTCTCCACATAAAACTGGAGGAATTGAAAAATGGCATCCGTATCGATAACGAGCTGAACATTCCAATCCACAGCTTTGAATCAGAGCAGCTGTAAATGTCAATTAATGAAATTTGCCGTTTCTGAACGATTTCCAAATTAGCCGGCGGCCTGGAAGATACGAGATGAGATTATAGTCGGAAAAAGTGAAGGTCTTTGAGTGTATTAATTAGTATTTTAATATTTTCCGAATGATGAATATTCTCATCATACCCGCCAGTTAATTGATTAGTATGCTGGGAAACGACCGCTATTTAGGCATATGGAAAGCTTACCGCCAACGCGAACTGCTGTGCCTCCGGTTGATTTTGTACCGTCTACCTATACCTATACCTATACCTATACCCTATACCTATACCTACATGTACATAACACAGACATCCGAACTCAATGACAATATAAAACAACAATAATCCAGAGACATCGCCGAGAGTTCCTACATCGAAAGTGGGCCGTGTTGTGGTTCCTACGAAAGTGCATTCGAGCAGATGTAATTCAATTAAATGTTTTTCCTTTCACGGGAAGGTTGAAGGTATCAAAATAAGGTCAGTGCTCGTATTAACTGTAGAATACGTCCACCAATTTACGGACTTTTAACGGCGTAGGTAGCTTTTAAATCAAATTTTAAGAGCATTTTCTTCCCATCACTTCTCCAAAGGAAACGGAGAGGAGAGCTAAAATCTCACATTTCTCGTTTTCTCGAAGATTAAAAATGTCTCGTCAAGTCTCTAAAAATGTTACATACTAATCTGAGTGTATATTAACGAGTCGTAATATGGTACTGATAATTAAGAAATCTCAATGTGGCTTAAAAAATCTTGATCCAATCTTAATAAAACTTACTGGGTTTGGACTTTGGACGAATCTTGACAAGTAATAAGAAAATATTAGTTTATGAGTCTCGGTACGAACTAACCTAGTCTTGAAGAGCCTAAATGCGTCTTAATCAATTTTGATGGATATGAAAAAGTGTTAATGAGTCACACCAGTCCTCAGTAAATGCCTATAACAGCGTTCAATGAGTTTTGAAGCAGTCTTTATTGGCCCTGAAAGCCTTAAATGAGTCTAAATTTATGCGAACGAAACTTTATGAGTTCTAACAGAGTCTTACCAACGTATTAAGAAGTTTTAATATAGTTTTAACGGGTCAGAAAACGAGTTTTGAATAGTCTCCAGCAGAGCCTTATATAATATTTAAAAATTTTGAAAAAATCTCAATCGGTCTTAACTAAATACTGATAAGTCATTATTCATTACTCATAATTGGCGCGGGTACCTGGTTACCTCGTGCGCATCATTCGCAGTTACTCCGACAGCCACCGAATAGAGATGGAGTCAGCAGCCAGACCGGTTAGCAGAGAGATGACCTGCGGCATTCCTCAGGGATCAGTACTCGGACCAATCGTGTGGAACGTCGCCTTCAACGGAATTCTGAGGCTGGTACTACCACCAGACGTCAAGCTGATCTGCTACGCCGACGACACGCTGGTGGTGTGCCAAGCCGAGTCGACAGCAGAGGTCACGCGACGAGTTAACCAGTCTTTGGAGATGCGGACCCACTGGATCGAGTCGGCAGGGCTGTGTTTGGCGGTACAGAAGACCGAAGCAATACTGTTCACGACGCGACGTCAGTACAGCCCATCCACCCGCCTTTGTCCTAAAATGTGTCGAGATTGGGCTCTGTACAGCCATGAAGTACCTGGGGCTGTGGTTTGACTCAGCTGCATTTCCAAAAGCACTTCCGACGGGGCGCTAGTATTTGCCGACGTCATCAAGATTCCCTTCAGAAAAGCTGAGATGAAGAAGATTCAGCGAAAAGCCGTGTCAGTCCGAATTGTTTCTTTGGAGGTAGTAGACGTGTTAGCGTGTATACCACCGATCGAACTCACGGTCGGCAGAATAGCGGAGGTATATAGTGCGAAGAAGAGAACGAAGATGGAACGGGAAGCACTTTGGGTCAAGTGAGTCATCCAGCAGGACACGCTTCGTAAGTGGAAGGACGCGCTCGCCCATTCACCAAGGGCGAGTGGACCCGAGCGTTGTAACGCGACCTCGATGGATGGGTAGGAAGAACTCACGGAGAGCTGAACTTCCACCTGACCCAAGGCCTGAGCGGCCACGGGTGTTTCGGCATGTACCTACATCGGATGGCGATAGCTCCGAGAGCCCCGTGTGCACGCACTGTAATCGAGGGGCGGAGGACACACTTCTTGACACACCCTGTTCGAGTGTGAGGCCTGGAAGCAAACAGCGATCGATCCCGGCGGCAGAAGCGACAATGACGACGGAGAGATCAGTCGTATCGCACTGGACACCCTGGTTCCGGAAATGATGAAGAACCGAAGCAGATGGAACCGGGTGTCGACCTTTGTCTCGGCCATCATGAAGAGGAATATGCAGCGGAGTGGTCGAGGCAGAGGGCCGACGGACTAAGCTCGGCCCACACCATCGAACAGGACAACTCTATACCATCCTAGAAGAACTGCTGCAGCTGCTGCGGACCTCCTGGCAGGGGGAGTGCGAACCTCGGTCAGTAGGGAACCCCATGGTGGCCCTTGCAGGACGTGCGCACAGGAAGCGGTACGGCGAAATGGGGGCTCGGGTCGGCCTCAAAGCGTCCCTCCGGCCACTAATACAATACTCGAAAGGATAGTTTCCGGGGCCGGGGGTGAGGTGTCTTAGAAACTACTTTAGTATGCGTGCATCGCCGTACGTCTCACCACACTATTAGTCATAATGAGTCTCAGGTGAGTTGTAAAAGTCCTAAAGTCTGAACAGAGTCAATTTTATCGATTTTCAATAAGTTGAATAACCCTCCATTTTGAATTACTGCGTAGAAAACGTTCAAATAATAGTTGGTCTCGAAAACTTACTGAGACCGTGTCGCCATACTAAGGACCCCGGGGCGTTGCATCATAAAAGGAAACGTGATCACGGATAAGCTAGAGAAGGAGGGCATAAAAAAGAAACTGGTAACGCCCGGGCCCTGTCTATCCGTAGCATACAGCGTCATAAAATCCAAGGTGAAGGTTTGGATGAGGAAGCAAATGGAAATGCACTGGCGGTTGGCCAGTGGCATGCATGAAAGTCAACAAAACACTGATAGGGAACGCCCCTGGTAAGTTTGTCGAGTTCCCACTAGGGCTCGACAGAAAACATGCTAGGTTCATGGTCGGAATACAAAATGGACATGGAATTACTAAACACATGTGGTATAAAATAGGAGTGGCGAAAAGCAGCTCTTGTAGGCAGTGTGGAGAAGAGGAGGAAACCTCGATTTACATTATATGTCAGTGTCCAGCAATAGCCGGAACACAACGTGAAGCATTGGGACTGGAGTACTCAGTGCCCAGTGAAGTCAAAGGGATTTTCTTCTATTCTAATTTGCTCTCAACCCAAGCCCTGGAATCCGCCCTTTCAGGGCTGTCTTAGCCCTCTTCCCTTCTGGCCGGAAAACCGGTCTATGTCGAAATCTGGCGGCGAGTTGCTACGTGGACTCGAAGCCGGGACCTCCGGATTCCGACCAACGCGCTATCGACTCGGCCAACCAGACCTCCGAAGTCAAAGGGATAGAACTCGGTAAAATTCTTACTTTGGCTGTAAAAGTGATGCTACTGAGCTGATACTCGGTAACCAGAGGAAAAGTGTCATAGACTACAAGGTCTGAGCACTCGGCGCATACAGCACCACCTCATACAAAGATAGATACAACTTCCTCTTTGTGGATGAGAGGATATTCCAATTCAACAAACTAAAAACATGTAAATATCGACCATCATGAAAGTAAAAACGAGAAAATGAAAGTAATCTGTTTTGACACGTCCTTGCTGATCTTTCTCTCCCCATCTTCATCAGTATTGAATCGTCACCCGGAAAAAAGGTAAGATTTAAGGCGGACAGAAGGCATGTCCTGCTATATGGCGCTGCCTCTTCCCGTGGAAAAAGATCTGCCACTGCTGAGTCATCTCAGGACGGTTTGCCTCGCCAGCCAGAAAAGTTCAAATATGCCTGACGAAGATACAGAAAATAGAAATGTCAACCAATTACGAAGAGCCGTAAAGCCAATCGGAAAATGAGAGTTCGAAAAGCTGCCTGGTTTGGTCTGAATACTTCCAGTATGGTCCGAATGAAAAGCATCTAGTATCACAGCCGATGCTGTTTCTGAAAATTGTCTCATCCTACCCTCTGTGCATCTTTGACACGGTGCGTGTTTCGATAGACATTCAAAACGAAACTACATAATATTTATATGTATTTCACATTCACGTGACAAATTGCCCATGTATGTACCTTCTGGCCAGCTCGATTCTAATGGCTTACAGTGAAAACACAGTCATCTACTATGTCTATTGACATTCAAGCTGGTCAGCTGGTGTGCTATTCAGTTCGCGAATCGTGCGGATCCAATGTAACAAAACGAATCTGTACAGATAGGTAGTGTAGAATATAATCGATGTATTACAAAACCATGGACGTTCGACGATACAAAAGATTTATCTATCTGCGGGCACATTTGACGGAAATTCGAGAAACTGTCGCGTATTTCTCGTCCCCCAATGAATTGAAGAAAAATGCGATCGTAGTCGTATGCACGGAGACACGACTTTCGATCATTTATCCGCGTTACTCGAGCGTAGGCCGCAATTTAGTGGGAGTATTTGGTCTTTCTTCTTTTTCTTCTTCGAGCAAAATCGAAAATGACGAGGAAAACGAAAAGCTGACGAGTGTGGGAGACGATGCCGATGAAGCGCGGAGACTGGTTCTGGCGCTGACAGTTGCCTTGACCTTCCCATATTACTTTCATTTCTTCGATACGAATACGACATACGACCCTGTTCTCTCCAAAGTTTACTCGAGTCCACTTCGATTCGACGCTAAACGTAAACGTTTCGTATATGCACGTATGATAAACGATCGCCACTGCAGGCGTGGCATCGATTCTATACTTTCTTTTCGAAAGGGAAAGTTATAGGCCTTCGCCTTTCTTCCTCACCGATAACGGTGTTTGCTGGTTTTTGTCCGGAAAATGCGATTCGGCTGGGCGTAACTTTTCACTTACGATACAAAACGCTCCCCTCTCTCCCGCCCCGATTTCCACCTATACAAACTAACATTTGGCTGGTGCCATTATTCGGTGCATTCGTGAAGAATTTCTTCGCCACGGACTGCGTGCATATTACGAATGAATTCTACAGCTTGCGATCGCGATGCAGGAGATTTACGGTCAAGAGTTACGGAGCAACTGCACAGGTAGCGGTTAGAGCGAGCCCAAAGTGTACAGAATGTAAGTGTCCTGCGAGAGGTTGATCGAACGTCAACAGTCAGTTATACTCGTCAAAATGAAAAATAAATTTCGAACAAACGTGCCTCCCACTCTCAACGGCCGCGAAAAAAGAAGCTGGTTTCAAGAAGTTACCTGAAAATTACTTTCTGATGATGAGAAGTCATTTTATCCGTTGTGGGAGGTTGAAAAGATTATTTAGATGTTGATTTCAGTTTCAATACCATAAATGCTGAGGGGTTCCCGAAGTTGTAGAAAAAAATCAACTTCGAGTCTAATTGTCAGTGTTGCCATGTTGGTACGAAACAGTACTAATCGTACATATTTCATATACAAAAGCTCACCCACCCAAGACAATTAGTTTGTAAGTTACGGGTAGTTGGAATTGAAAATTTTACATGTCGAACCATTAATAGGAAAGAAATGATCTCTAGTTTCAAAAATTAACCTAATACAAGACGCTGAAGAATATTTGAACACTTCTATAAGAATTGGAGAGAAAAACACGTAGTTGGTACAATCGAATTAGACGCTTAAAAAGGTGAAAATAGACAAATTTTCCATAAAATATACATTTTTTTTTCATAAAGTTCTTGGGGTTAGCTTTCTGAATAACGTATAAAAGTCCCTAAGAATTCTGGTGGAGTCTTGTCTCCCAGAAGATAAAACAAGCCCCTAAGATTGAATTTATGATGATAAATCGATGAATATTAATTTTATTGAAAAATGTTTCACATGAAACATATCCCTAACTTACTTTCCCTCTAAACAGATTGTTCCCATTTTTTTGTAACCATCTCCAGAATGCTCTAAACAGACGGCTGAAAGTGAAGCTGTACTCTGTCACGCATAGCAATGTCCTTATAGAGGGAAACACATTTTTCCTACATTTTTTCTATCCCACCAACTTCAGCGAACAAAAGGGATACAAATCATCCTGGGACCCCCGACGTATGATGAGAAGATGGGGGAAGAACTTTGAGTGTAAATCTCCTGGAGGGATAGAAACCATGTTTCCTATGCCTTACCTGTAGAGCGCACATTTCTGTCATGCAGATGCCCCCGGTGCTAATGGAAGCTTATGGCAATCAGTTTGTTTACAACGGGGCATTCGTATGACAGTGACGCGCGTCACATGGTATAGCGCGCTCTACAGTTGGACGCTCGTATAATGTAAATAATCCGATTTCTATCTCTCCAGGAGATTTATACTCAAAGGAGAAGAAAGAGATTTTTCCAGCCCAAAAAGATTATACAACTTTTGTTTTTATTCTCCCCATCCGGATTTTTTTTTTCAACAACTCTGGGAACCCGTTTCTCAGCTTCATCACCTGCTCATCTCTGGAATTTTTTATCCACCACTTATACTCGTAGATACCACGCTTTACAACTTGTATGTATCTCCTGTCTTTTTTCAGCATCAAAATGACTTTTTTTTTAACATTCATTAGCACGAATCATCAAATAAAAATTCCGACTGAGAGGATTTTAAGGTCGCAAAATTCGATTTTGATATTGATTTGACCGTAAATTCAAAGTTGTGGTTCGGAGTAAAAAGTGGGGCCCTAAAAATTTCATGTAGTCCAGTTTGAATATAAGTTCGTAGGTTCATTGGGTCGCTGAACTTATTTCTGATGATCAGTTGCCTCTGATTGGAAAATTGTGGCACCTGGAGAAGGAAAGGAGCTCTTATTTGAGCGTATTAATAAATTCAATATGTATGTCATTTTACTGGTTTCAGTAGGCGCTGAATTCATTTCTGATAATGATTTGCTCCTAATATAAAAACTGTAGCATCTTGTAGGAGAGGGAGAACGAAGAGACTTCAACTTCAGAGTATTGATAAATGCGATATGGGTTTCCTTTGACTGGTTTTTGGTCACTGAACTCATTTCTGATCATGATTTGCCTTCAATTCGCAAATAGTAGGACCCGGGGATAGTCTAATTTCTGCTCTCAACCCGAGCCCTAGGAATCCGCCCTTTCGAGCATTACCTCAATGTAACGAGTTGGGGAGGGGCTCCAACTTGAGAATATTGATCAATCCGATATTGGCATCATTTTCCAGGTTTTAGTCTTTGAAATAATTTCTGCCATTTATTTACACCTCAACTTGCAAACAGTTGAATCTGAGAAGAGAGCTCCGTCCTGACAGAGATTAGGAACAAATCATTATCAGAAATGCGTTCAATGACCACAGAAACTCGTAAAACGATATTCGTATTGCACATTTATCGATATCTGCAAGTTGTTGCCCCTACCTCTGTCCTGGTCAAGATACCATCATTTTCAAATTGAGGTAAATCCAATCAAAAATAAGCTCAGCGACCATCAAAATCTGTAAAACGATTTCCACGTCGGATTTATTAATACCCAAAAATATACCCCTCCCCCTCTCTATAGGTGATCTAATTTAGATGTATCAAGTCTAATAATACGTATTAATACTAAAAATTAAATGATCAGGAGTATGCTTTGGTACCTAATATACGTTCATAAATAAAATATTTGAATTATTTATAATTATTATAAAAGTTTACAGGTTACAGTTTTACTTATTACTACTAGTTACGTAAATATTGAACTGTGTGGCGTAAACTACATAACAGAGCAACACAGCAATAAAATCAAATGAGTTTGATTTTGTCGCTATGTTGCTACACAGAAAATATATCCCTGTGTGAGTATTTTGTTGTCGTGTTGCTCTGTTATGTAGGTTGCGCCTAGAAATAGAAAAGCAATAAGGAAATAAATTTATTAAATTTATAACTATAATACCGTAATCAGAAATAAGTTCAAGGACGACCAAAACCTATAATACAATACCCGTATCGTATTTATTGGTACCCTTAAATCGGAGCTCCTTCCCTTTCCGAAAAGGTACCATAATTTTTAAATCAGGGACAATCGATTTTCAAAAATAAGTTCAGCGACCTTTTAAACCCGTGAAATGACTTTCATGTAGGTGACATAAAATTTTGTAGCCCCTGCTTCCCCCGCAGGACCAAAATATTGAATTTGTTGCCAAATCAATATCAACATCAAATTATGTGGTCCAGAAACCCTTTCCGCCGGAACGTCCATTCGATAATTCGTCATCACAATACTATTCAAATTTTTCTCTCGGGAGATGGAAGAGTGAGGTAAACAGTTCTTGAAGTTAATTAAACATTTTATAAGCTTTCATACTATCCCCCTCAGCACTGATGCGATGCCCGAAAGAGTAGTTTCCGGTGCTGGGGGTGCGGTGTCTCAGGGGCCACTTTGGCATGCGTGCATCGCCATACGTCCCACCACACCACTATCCCCCCCTATTCCGACGCAAGCCCATTCGGAGCGTTTCCGGGATAGGGGGTACGGTGTCCCGGGGCCAATTTGGCATGCGTGCATCGCCATACGCCCCTCTATCATCAAAGCTTTCATACTCTCTCAGATTCGTTTAGCTAATACGGTTCAAAACTCCTTTACGACTCTTTAAGACTCATTTGAACTTTTAAGAACTCTTCAAGACTGCTCAATACGTTTACTTACTGGCTTATTACTCTTGAAGATTTGTTCAAAATTCTATAAGACTTTTTCAGATTTGTTTAAGGCCCGTTAAGATTATTCAAGACTTCCAAGTTACCTTCGTGACAGGGCTGTGAAAGAAGAAAACGTTTTTTTTTTGTTTAAAACTTTTTTTTTTTTTAACATGATTTGAATATTTGCAAATACCAATGTTTTAAACGCGTTTAAAACAAAAAAAAACACGTTTAAAACAGTTAAAAACAACAATTCCATGAATTTTCAATTTTTTAAATTCATAATTCCAACATTATTGATTATTACGGGTTACAGACTTACAGTTACTTATAAGTACAGTCAGTGGCGTATTTAAGGGGGGAGGGTTCCAGGGGTCTTGACCACCCCCTGGCAACTTCAATTTTTTTATAATCTACTTGTGCCCTCTTCCCCCTTCTACCACTCTGCCCTATCGCCCATATTAATTTTTTTTAGTTTGGACCCCCCCCCCCTCAATTTTATCCTGGATACGCCACTGGGTACGTTTATTCAGATAACAGACGTTGATACTGTGTCTCAAAGCTCCAACATTTCAGATTTGGTTTTGTTTTATCAATACCAGTGTAGGAAGTAAGCGAAAAGCTCATTTTATTGACTTTAACTCATCAGCTAGTCAATGAATACAGTAAAATTTCTTCTAGTTTGTCCACTGTTCACCTACCTTTTACCCATCTGTGAATCAAATCAAACATTTTGAAGATATCTTTGCGGAACATGAAATTCGGGGCGAAATGAGCCCTATTTGAAATTCCGTATTTTTGTATATTTCAATATAATTGCATATTTGTATTTTAGAAGCATATTTGGAGCATATTTGGAGCATATTTTATCAAATTTTCTGAATTTTTGCATTTTTGGACATATTTTTGAACATTCACTACACTTGGACGCTGTTAAGCGTAAAGGAACCAACCAACATTTGTGTTATCAGTATCGTTGGAAAGAGCGTAAAAAGTAGAATTTTTCAAAATTGGGCCCCGATTCAAATATGTGTACTCACGTTGAAAAAGCTTATCAGTAAACACTATGTCATACAGTTTCTACATGGCTCTTGAACTTCGAAGCACGTGTTCTCAAAAAAACAGATTTTGCTGGTTAGTTCCCTTACGCTTAACAGCGTCCAACTAGTCTCTAATTTTTCATTCCAAAGCCGATCCTCTTCCAGCAGCTAAAGTCTGGTCCAGTTAAGAAACATAACTGGCTACCCGCAATACACATCGATATATGGGTATTTTGAAGTTGGAAGGGAAAGACGAGTTCAAGAACACGTTATCAGCGTCGTGAAAAAATTGTTTTTTAACTGGACCAGACTTTAGCTGCTTGTTTTGTATTAGTTGTCTTTTTAAATGTTCAAAGCGTAGCTTCGAAGTAATAAAATTTATTCTAAAAAACTTGCTTTTTTTGTTTAAAATTAACAATAAACAAACATGTTTAAAACGCTTAAAAAACGTTTAAAACTTTTTTTTGTTTTAAATATGATTTGGTTTTTTTGTTGTTTTAAAACAATTCGTCGTTTTAAACATCGCAGCCCTGCCTTCGTGTGTATTTAAAATTCCTTGAACATTTTCGAAACTTGTCCTGCAGGCTTGTTTGAGATTTTGTTAGACTTTCCAACTAGATATTTTCGAAGCAACTTCAAATAAGATTTTTCTCTCTGGGGGTAAATACCTCCATTGACGTCTTCTTACATCCACGCTTGATTGTAATAATGAAACTTTTCGAACTCCTGCTGGTTTATTCCTCCGCATAATATTCTTATACTTAATTCCAAATCCCATTTCCAGTACCATCTTTCGAATTGAATTTTCGCAACGTCGAATTAAAACTGGATAAATTCACTCGCAAGTTGACTATCAACATACCCACATCTGAGTGGAAACAGTTTAAGTCTCCACAGACGTCTGTGGACTATCGAGTTATACTTCTAGCCAACCTCCATCCGCAAACAATGGCAGTCGTAGAACAATAAAACCAGTTACAGTGCTACTGCTGTACAAAGTCAGTGGACGTACAGACTACACACATCGAGTAATTGCATCGGTGTACCATTACTAATGATGTAATATTATTAGTCTTGACTGCTGCCTGACATTAATTAACCTGTTCCTCCTCAAAACTCGAATTTACGATATTTAGGAACCGATAATCGACAGTTTTATCGACGATGGCGTAATACAAATGCGCCTCAGGAGCATTTTAACGGCATTCGTTACACAGGCGAAATGCAGCTCATCCTTTGCCGAATAATATACAATAGTTTTCACGAACTGGCTAAATCAAGATGAAAAACTGGTTCGAGTTTAGGAGACATGACTAAGATTTTGTACAAGTGACAAGTGGGTTATGTCCAATATCTGTTGGATCTCCTTTCTCACCGTGAAGGTAGCTCCCTCTCGAGGAATGGATGGTAAGCACGGTAACTGAAAAGTAAAAAGAAAAAATTCTGCTGAATTCCCGATGTCCCTCAATCTACGCATTTTCCTGAGTCCGTTTTCATCCGGAATAAACTCCTGCACCTGAATTAAGAAATTCCCATCTCTGAGGAGTCCTGCAAATTCTTTTTTCTTCTTATAGTTCGGTCGTACATTGAAACGAATACCCTTGTCATGTACAGATCAGATTTCACCTCTTAGAACTACCTTCATTTTCGTACGCACCTCTTGCAGTTGAAACGCGGTGGTAAATTACCATACCACAATCGTGTAACTTTAATAGCTAAATTTACACTAGACCATCATTTAGCTAAACCACAAAGAATAATTCCGCAATTCACTTATTACTAAAAGAAAAAAAAAGAAAAAAACAAGAAAGCGTTAACAATTTGCAGCCAGGGCGAATTTATGTTCACGCTGGCACCAAGTAGGAAACTGGACGCTATGTGAGCTTCGACTCGGCCGGCAAATGTGAAGCAATTACGAAGGCCGACTGGTTCCATTTGTACTCTTCCAGAGATTCGCCGCATTATTCGGTGAGAAATTTTTTCATCCAGCGATTTTGAGTGGAGCTGCAATCGACAACGCCTAGAATATTAGATTGCTTTTAGAAAATGCACTCCCTGAAATGATTCCATTGAAGTTATGAAAATAATGAACAAAGAACAGAGGTACTTGATCGGAAGACCCGTGGACATACGAGTAATAACTCAATAAAGAGAATTTACGAAGCTGATCTGCAAAAGGTACAAAATTTATGACAAGTATCAACTGACCGACGTGATTCTCTGTAGCAAGAATATCCCGGTGATTCAGTTAGCTCAAGGCTGGTGAATGGTTTTTAAAATTACTGAAACTCGAATTAATTCATCTATAGGTGTTGTCTTGTACTTGCGACAGAAATTAATGAAAATACACTTCTGCGTAATGAGAAAGTAATTTATGGTTTCACACTGCCATGCATAGAATGACTCAGTCGAGCTAACGGTTGACTGGTTCAAGAATTGAGAACTCCGTTAGTTCAGCGATATGAAGACCTTTACTACATGGCACGCGGATAAGGTCGACTTATCTTGAATCATCCAAATGACGTAAGGGTATTTCGACTCCGTTGTTTTTGCAATGTGCAACAAAATTCGGAAATCACCGAAAATCTCGAATAGTCCAATACAGCAGCTTCGGAATCTACTTATTCTGTAACTGAACGTTACCTTGGTATGCTTATTTACCATTTATTTGGACGAGTCTTAATGAGAATCCTTATGTTCACGCAGGCGTAGATACACAAGAGAGGCAATAGTGCCCCGCTAAAGAAAAGAAATATTAACGTCAGAAACGCTTCACAAATAACAACTTATATTAGATTTTTTTTTTAAAAGAAAATCTGAATTAATTTTCTCAAATGAGCCTGCTGGAGTTTTTCAAAGAGTTTTGAGAAATTCCTAATGAGGGGTAAGAGAGTCTCGAAAGTAATAAACGAGTCTTCAAAAAGCTTATAGAGTGTCTTAAACAAATTTTCGATGATTTTAAAATAAGGAATTTTGGAAAGTTAAAGTCTTGAAAAAAACACAACAATCTATGATCAAGTCTTATTATTATTATCAGGTCTACAGGAGTTCGAAAGAGTCTATAACAAGCCTGATATAGAATAATACCGGGTCTTAAAAGAGTCTTGGATGGTTTTATCAAATCCTGAAAACGCATCTACTTGTTTTATAAAAGTGCGGAAGAATTTTTATTTGTCTTAACACAGTCTTGAAGAGTGATAAAAAATCTTGAATGTATCTTAAACAGTCAGTGCATTTTGAAGCCAGACATTAAAAAGTCGTTAACAAGTCCGTAAAAGTCTTAAAAATGAGCATTTTAGAATCTTAGTTTCAAGCAGAGGTTTCTTGAGGTCAGATTTAGACTAGGAAGACTACAGTTCTCTATTGGCATGAAATGTGTGCAATTCGGTCCGCCACCCCTACACGCTTGAGGACAATTTTAGCGAGAAAAACGTTATATGTATTTCAATTTAAAGATCAGATTCGGGATCTAGACACAAAATTGGATCAGAAAGCTGCATGTTTTAATTTCTTAACAATTCGTAAATATTTAGAAATGAGCTAGACGAACACCAAAAAACGAAACTGACTATTTTAGCCTTTTCAAAAGCCACTGGCGAGAAAACTGGCGGAATGAAAAATTCAGAAACGAATTCGGATTCATCCTGAAAAATTAATTTGGAAAAGTCAATACGATTCTCGGGGTATTTTTGGTATTGTATAAAGCAAAGTGTAATCTCCAACGAGTTGCCTATGGACATTTTACTAAATTCTCAGAACAAACTCTATTCTGAGACCGACGACAATGTGATTTCCTAAGCACAAATCATTATTGATTACTGTTGTTGTAATGACTCGAGGTCTACCAATGGGAAGCATCGCCGAGTTCGCTGTTGGGGAAAAAATTAGATTGGTTACGAGTAACCCAGGTCTCTGAACTGCCATTAGCTACACCACGGGAATATCTGCATCTATTGGACTGCTATAAGTTATGTTCTAGAAGAGTCGTAAAAAGTCTCAAACGAGTTGTATGTTTCCCGACCATGTTTGTATCTGATGAAACTCTTGAAGAAAGGGCTGTGTCGCTGCAGCCTTGGTAAGAGGATGGTGCTCTGAGGACACCATCACAAAATTTACTGTACATTTCCAACAGTCATAATTTTCTTGAGCTTCTCTTCCTGGCGTCCCGAAGTTTCAGGTGTTAAAATGAGAGTCGAAATAATATTAAAATCGATTTTAATGACCTCGAAAGCCCCTATTTTCGATATTAATATTTAATTTTGGTCAGTTTCGTCTATGCACCCGTTTTAGTACCACGATTTTCAAGTTAGGTTCAAACTGATGACAAAAATGAGTTCAGAGACTCCCAAGTCCAAGAAGTAGTATGTATGTTATATAGTTTTCTTATTTGCTATGTTAGTCCTTTCCCCACCTACAGTTTCATATTTATCGTAATAAGTGCTGATATTATATTAAATTCGATACCTACAATGTAACTTGTATGAATAAGGTATGCAACACGCATACTGTTCCATGTATTCATATGATATGTACTTTCAAATGCTGATTACGATGCCGTTTGCCAGTTTCCCCAAGCACGTCTCAATTTGTTGTAAATCTGGGTGGAAATTTCGAAAATTGTTAAAATCGAGCTACTTTGGAACAAGATAATATGATAAATTGGGAGATGAACTGAATTCTCTTTTTGGTGCTATTATGTCACATACATGTAGGAGCGTACATTGCGAAACTTTCGGGCAAATCTGATGACACTTGAGCAAGTTATTCAAGTTTATAGGAAGTTCTTAAGAACACTATTTGTTTGCTTCAAGAAAATGTAATTTTTGATATGTTGTATTTGAGGACCTGACTTCCAAAACGTGATTAGTCCTGAAACCGAAATGTTGGGAAATCGAAAAAAAACATTCTGACTCGCGAACGATATGTGGTAACACTGATTCAATTGCGTGGTTGGGAAGAGGAGGGGTCAATGCTAATACCACCCAAGTATGAAGGTTGGCGTGCGAACAGTCTTCGAGCTACGGGAGTGCAAAGTGGTGGAAGTCGTGGACTTAGCTCGTTTTGGCAGACCATTTCATACTTGTGAAAGGTCAAAATTTGTACATCTTGATCTAGAAACTGTCGGAAATCGGAAGATACAGTCGACCATCCCGGTGAAGAGGCGCACGCCTCTCCTTCCACCCTTCAGACATCCTTGTACACCCCCCCCCCCCCTGGAAAAAGCAAGTATGACATACAGTCTTAAGTCTTATATTCATATAATTCGAAAAAATAAGTGTCTTGATAAAATCGTGAAACCAACTTTGAAAGGTGCCGTTTGACTTCCTCCACCAGATTGCGCTAAAAACTCGATTTTCGACTTTTTGGGCTAAACGCGTTTTGGAAATCAGGTCCTCATATTTCTTAAATTGGCGTGATATTTCGTCTAAGAGTACATTGACTCGTACATCTCTGTAGAAAAGTAACAAAGAAGTAGGTAATTCCTAAAGTCTTTTATAAGCCCTAAAAGTTAAAATACAGAAATGACATAGAAATTTCCTATTCGTATTGTGAAAGTTTTGTATTTGGTAACCTGATTCTCTGTTGCCCCTTAAACCATTTACTAAATGGTTTAAGATACAAAAGAAAAGCAGCGTGAGTATTGCAAGTTTCGCAAAGATCTCCTTTCAAGGGAGGTGTTCAAGCCTGTTTTTCCAGATGAAAAGTCTTTCCGAAAAATATGTAATACTCCAAAACGAACACTACTAGGAGTCTACAAATCGAATATGTCATTAAAGAAGGTCTAAGCTCCTCATTCGCTTCATTATTCCGATAAGTCATTATTAAAATAATACAAAGTAACCTCACAAAGTTCACAATTTTGAGCATTTTTCGTACTTTCAAACGCGTGTTCCTCAGAAGCTAGACGTGCTAGAGAGAAACGGCCAACGGCATCGTATTCAGCATTGAAAATACTTTCAGAATCACCTAATGGTATTTGTGGAACAAACAAAAAGTTGAAATTTGTTGCGTTGTATTTTATAAGATATCCAGGGATATTGTTATTACTGTTAGAAGGAATGGGTGAGGGAAAAGACTGGAGAGAAAGGCAAAGAACGAGCTATGAATAGCAGATAATGAAGGATACAAAGTGTAAATCCTTCTCAGAAATGAAAAGATTACGGGAGAGAGTAAAGTGAAGAGATGAAACCTCTACTAGTCGAGAAACTAAGTTAAATATCATGAAATTTTTTGTCCTTGTCCCCCGCACCTGGTGTCTTAACTTCCGATTTATGTCTGAACTGATATCAAAATGGCATTCAATGACTCCTAAAACTAGTGAAAAGATACATGGGCGGCACTTATACTGTTTTTTTATTTTGATCATCGTTCCCAAACAAAACATTAGTGTATTTTGGTATAAAAAACCGATAGCCAACGTCTTCTTAATAAAAAAATCATGCAGGTGGGCAAAGGGGTTGAAGTTCAACATAGGAATTCCCATAAGAAAAAATTCTCAATGTTCCTTAGCGAATCCGAAAACTGTAGACATTCTTGGTTATTACGTGACTCAATGAACATTCAGTGAAGGACGTCATTTAATCAGTAGATCAACAGCAGCCCTATTTAGGACGGAGAAGCTCGACTGCATCCGGAAATTAGCCCTCACGCCTTTTTCATAGTCTTATTGCGTCCCGTTGTGGCCCCTTGCTTCGAATGGTTCAATTGCGTCCGAGATTTAAGCAGTCCGCTTCCCTAATAGTTCGATTTTGTCCATCATAAAATTGTGTTTGACCAAGTGACGTCACAAAATTATCTCATCTAGTATGTCGTTCTCGTTTCTGTTTGCGTCCTGCACTCTAATTGGTTGAAAAAAAAACATTCTTTTGCCTCAAATCCAAGTTTTGGCTTTTTTGTGTGCTGAAGCTTTGTAATCCTCTTTTTGTCAATCGGGGATGTAGTCTGGATGAGTCATAAGGCCGGCCTCAGTGAGTCTGAATAAAGTCAAGAAGTCTGAACGAATCCGAGTGAGTCTCCCATGCCTCAAATTGTGGTTTGCTAAATCTCAAAGAGTCAGCATGAGTTTCATCAGAGTCTAACAAGGCTTAACAAGTCTGAAGGAGTCTAATTGAGTTCTAGCGGAATCTAATAGTCTTTATGAGAAGTATAGGAAACGCAATCTGAATGCGTCTTTTAGAGTGTGAATGGTCTTAACCCTTTCGCTCCCAACAGGACATAATTTGTCCCAACGGTTTTTGAAAAATTCTACTGGGTCAAATATAAGTTGAAAACAGTGCTAGTGTATCCCACTGGTAGAGTACCTACAGAAGCATATCTTAGCTCACTCACGTCTCGGTAGATGGCGTGGTTGTTTCGGTAATAATTTTTTTGACTCTCATTACTCTACCGGTGGGACATACGCTGTCCCAAGTCCACTGGGGGCCCAAGTGGGAGTGAAAAATTCTCCAACATCGGATTCGTATTACGGGGGAGTCTATTCAACCATTTTCAGTAAAAAAAAAATCAAATTTAAAAAAAAATTGGGAGCGAAAGGGTTAAAACAGCATTTAAGACCTAAATTTACATAGGTGCAACTTCTGAATTTCTGAATAGGGCAAATTCTGCACTCACCTCCACGTTTTCAGTTCCGCGGTTTATTCAGATTTTGTAGTATAGTTATCTGGATGTACAGTGTTGAAAGTCATGACTATAGTTCTGTCCGCCTCCTCGTAGTGCACTTTGGATGACGCTAAATGGACTGGGACGCAATGGAACTATGAGCCTGGACACAATCAAGTCTACATCGGGCCGCCATGAAACCATTCCTTTTCTTCAATAATTTATCTCCCTTACTGACCCGGACGCAATCAGGCGACTCCCATTCAGGATACTTACACGAAATTTTTCTCGAAAGATTTGCTGCGGAGTCTACTGTACCTAATGTTAAAAATAACAAATTTTTGGGTCGAATCATTTTTATATTGTCTTTTAAAGACTCTGATTGACAGGTGTTTCAAACGAGTTTTTAATAGACGTTAAATTTCCACACCCTTATGCAACGAATTTTGCACCAAAACACATCACTTTTTTTTAAAGGAGCGAAAATCTAGGAAAAGAGGCAAAATAAGTGCCACCTTAATACGTATATCTCTGTCGTATTTTTCACTAATTCTCAGCTGTAGCTTCGTCACCTCCCCCAACTCTACATTTATCAAAATAAGAGTCGAAATAGTATAAAAAACAAGCCCTGCGACTTCGAAAATCCCATGTATTTTGGGAAAATTTGGTCTCTGTCCCTAGCCCTTGAGACCCTAATTTTCAGCGTAATGTAAAAATGATATCGTAACTTATTTCGGAGATCTTGAGTGCTTATGTACTATATTTGAATATCATTTTTGTAGTTCTGTAAACTTCAAAACAACTTCCATAATAATACTGTGCTGAACTATTCGAATACACACACACCACACCACACAATTTTACAGATGTGGTATCGGGGAGAGGAAAGGGAAAGAAAATGATTTCTCGGGATGGATGGAAATGTATGGGAGTAGGGAATAATGAGGCAAATCTAAAATTTAGACCCCTTCTGTTACGATGATCTTGTAAAATGAGCAAAATATCTGAAGTGTTTCTTTTTATAAGGCCTGTGCTAAAGCACGTTAAAAAGGTGGTCAAGTTTGACGCCATTGTGGAGAAAATGGTATTATATTTTTTATGGGAAATTGATAGAGCTTCAATTCGTATTATAACTTACGTTACATTTACGGCCATGATTGACGAATTTTAGGCCAAAAACCTATTTGAGTCTCCTCCGATTCACAATTGAGAGGGACGCTTCAGGGAATTCATTAGAGGTTTTCAGGTCGATAGTAGCCTGAATGGTGTCCAGAAGATGTATTCCAAATTTAAACTCGTCTGATTTTTTTCTTCGAGTTCTAGAGTTCTAATGCTTCATTGACCAGAGAGAGAGAGACAGACTGTGGGTATAGTTCTGGAACTTACCACAACCACGGGTACAATGCTCACCGAAGCCCAACAAAATTTCGCTTCTAGATGTCTCGAGTGGTGGTTTTCGAAAATGGACGAATGTCGTAACTGCGCCATCCGCTGTAGGAACTGGTTCGCGTGTACCGCGATCACCTTCCAGAACCGGAGCCAGCGCGGACGCCGACTCGACTCAGTCTAGGAACGATGGTCCGACCACAAAGAAGTTGTAAAATCGTTCGCACTCTCGGCCCCAAAGAAATCGCGCTCTCGCACGGACGTACACGGTGAACGCGGTGCTGCCTATCCGCGCACGCCAATCTAAAATTCAGTGAAAGTAAAATTCGATCGCGCATGCGTGAAACCAGTTTTCCAATAAATACTCTGATAAGACTGAATCTATTTCTTCATTATTCGTGAAATATACGACGAGATGGCGAGAGTTGCTTCGTTGTTTCTATTCGCCACGTTATTCGGTAAGTGAAAAAAAAATCATGTATATAAATTTATATTCTATTTACGTAATCCGTTTGATCGTTCGCGCCAGTAGAACTCGAAAATTTTCTCAATCGAGGGTAGGGTGAGCTGCGATATCGCAAAACGGCTCGCCGAAGAGTTGGGTCACTTGCGAGGTGGAGGGGGCGAATTCAGTGCTTTCGGAGCTGCTTCGGTTTAGTAACAGTCGACTTAAATTTGCAGCAAGGGTAAACTGGTGCTAACTGAGGGGGGAAGAATGAAAAATATTTTTAGAAAAACCGGGATCCAGTCGACAGATATTCACATGCGGTGTTCAAGGGTTCAAAAGTCGGATAATCGAAGTTCGAGAAAATCATTTCGTTTTTTTAGCACATTGCGTTTGTGTGGTCTTGGGATTTGCTTTCAATGTATACCTCTTCTCGCAGTCGATTTTTACACAGTTCTTATTCGAGGTACTCTACGACTATTATAAGACGTTCAGCTCTGTACCCCTCCCCATTTCATTCGATTTTTTGAAAACGAAAGTTGATTTCGATGATGAAAAATGTTCTTAACATTCGATACCGGTTTGTATAAATAAAAACGACGATTTTATAAGACAAGTTGGGCGCCAGTCTGGACGTACAGTCTCCTACGGTTATTTTTTTTTTCATGCGTTTGCTGCGAGTGACTTTTCCAGTAACGTAATAGTGGGGAAAAGCGGGGAGAGTAGGAACCAGCTGTTCATATTCTGACACCGTACTCGCCAGCTAGAACGACATTAGTTTCATTGAAATTCTTCGCCAACTACATATAAAATCTTATTCTCGAATATTCTTCATTCTATTTTTCAATGACTAAGGTCCCGCTTCAAACATTTCTAGCCTCAGTTGTTCGGCAAACGTACAACTGAATAGGAAAAGTAAAAAATTTAAAACCGCATACGTGTCTAGTTGGTCAGCAATAACGAGATATATAGAAGGTAACTTTCACAAGCAGTAAAGAACTAGCTCCATTTAGGTATCCGTCAGCTTGACTTCTTAGCATAGAATTTTTTTTTGGTCGAATTTTTAGTAACCTGCGATATGAACTACCTTCTAAGCTTTTCGTGTTTCTATAAGTATATAGTAACTTACAACGTAACAGTAGCGAATCTAGGAAGTAATCTTGAAAGCGGCGATTCAGAATGTGTAAGAGTTGAATAAGTATTACTTTCCTTTTTCTCCTTGCCCTCATTGAGTATTTGAATCATTTTTACGCCTTCAAAATAATAGTAGGTAAAAAGATGTGCATGAAATACTTGGAACGTTTCGTGCTGCGCACTATTTTTTCATATTGATGTTGAAGATGAAAACGCCTGCCAAGGTGCGTCACCAAATCTTCTAAACTCGCTGGAATCTCGACTGGATGACAAGTTATTGAAAATTTTCAGTTTTCACCACAATTCCACTATTATCTTCCTTTCGAGGAGTGAGGGTAACGGTGAGCAGCAGTAGCATAAATAGGAAGTTGGCGTGGTAGGAGGGGTTACAGATATTTTAGCTAAAAAAAACAATCACGATAGAAAAAATGTTGGGGTGTTCCAACGATTTGACCTGTAAAAATATCATTTTCAACTTTTTCTTGGCTCGGAGGGGAGGGTCCCAATATACACTTTCTCATTATTTACGCCACTAGCGAACAGTACTTAAGATTAATCTAGTTCTGGATTCTCGCAGACTGTTTGAAACTCTGTAAGGCTCCTATAAGATGTCCCAGTTATGGAAAACAAGCTGAAAGCACTTCGAGAGGTACAAAAAACGTCGTTAATTATGAACACATTTTGTAGTTGAAAAAATCAGAATCATCCTCTCTCTGTATCTCTGTATTTTTTGTCCATATTTTACCTCTTCTTGTCTCCAAGAACGTATTAAGGGAGATAGGCGCTGGACACTCGCCAGGTATTATTGTCCAAAGAAAACATCAATTTCAGGGTAAAATTGAAAAAGGAAACACCTTTATTTTTTTGTTTTCTTAAAGTTTCTATCGGTAAACATAATCGAATTTTCAGTCAGGCAAATTTTTACACGTCGCGATCATTTCTTTCATCGATATTCAAGCCCAAAAAGGATCAAAGTCACTTCTATACTATCGAGTCCTATTTTTCCTATGCCTTTATATTCCCTTTGTCTGTCTGTCTGCTTGCCTACTTCTTCGTTCCTCTGTTTTAGGGGCGTATTGAAGAGAGGGAGAAGTTCTCTGCATACACATTTGTCCTTGGTGAATAATGACCAAGTTGCAGTTAGTACAGCAAAATCAGGAAAATCGTGGTATCAGTTAGTAAAACTAAAGGAACAAATTATTTTCTTCTTTCTTCTCTCTCTCTCTCTCTCTCTCTCTCTCTCTCTCTCTCTCTCTCCACGTTTTGATATCGAAAATTAAAAACTGCAATAAGCTAGCCAAACTCGAATGCATAGATGACAAGATTCAAAAAGTGGGGGCAGTATTTTTGGTAATATTCACATTTGGTTTTTGGAAAATTGAATTCCCCGCCCTCTGCAACAAAGTCATTTTAGTACGTCATTACGTCATTCGCTTTCCCTCTGTCTTTCTTTTCAACTTTTCTCTGCCTGCTCTATCTTGTCTCTCGTCTGTCTATCTCTTTCTATCTTCGTCTCCATTACTGTCTTTGTCTTTGGCCATAAGTACGTCTATCTGTCTGTTTGTATTCCTTGTATCTTACCCTTCAGTCGGTTTCTGTATTCTTACACATGCCTTTTTATCTGTCTATCTGTTTGCCTGACTATTTTTTCTTATCATGTGTCTAACTGTCCGGTAAAAAGGAGTGAAAACCAAAATTTAGCAACGACCTCTCAAAGATTGTGTTTTGGTGTGTGTAAAAAGTGTCCAAAATACATATCGATAAGATTCTCAGTTAGCACGCTGGGCTCACTTCCTAACATAAGATTTTTATAGAAAATGATTTTTCGGCATAGTTACCCATAAAAATTTATTATTACATTATAAAACACCTTATCTTTTGATTGTACATAACTGATATAAAAGTTTTTGAGTTGTTATCTCGAAAAATCAGTTTTTTGGGAATCTCTGATACACATCTCGAGTTAAATTTTGAATCCAATATGCGAAATAAAAACAGTGTAACTTTTTACTAGTGTTTGGCACAGTTTCTATAGTTACTAAAACACAACCTATGAGGGCTCAACGTAATTCGAATTACAAAACTTTGGTTTTTTACTCCAGTCTGTTGTCCAGCTCCGAGTTTCGGATTTGCGTACGGAAGGGAGAGGAAGCCCTTAAAGAATTTTCATTATTATTTGTTATAAAAGATTGCGTGTATTTTCTTTCTCTGACTTGCTTCTTAGATTCTTCGGGTCCTGGCGCACAGGATTGTCGCCCTTGGATTCTTACAGGGGGAATTGGCCGGCGAGTTGGTCGTTGCCAGTTCTGATCGTCATTTTCCTCTTATTGGCTTTCCTTGTGTCTTTCCTTGTACTGCCAGCATGAATATTCTGTTTTCTCGTATTTTGTAAGCAGTTTATTTCATTTTACGATGTTTGATGTCTTCTACGAGTACTTTTCCTTTTTCTCCTACTTTTGCTGGTGCTGTTAATTGTATTCGCAATGTGTTCGGTCCATGATATCTTTAATAACCTACGGTAGCACCGCATTCCAAATGCGGCTAAATAAGCGTAGAAGAGGCTTAATGAGTTCTATAGAGTCATTCAAAGTCTTATATAACTTTTAAATAGTTGTAAGAGTCCGGTTCAGTACTATAATAAGGATTTCATGGTGTCCACCTTTAAAAGTGATAATATATTTTCAATATTTCGAAGAATTTCTGTTAAAAAATAAATTTAAAAAAAAAAAACTATATTCTGGACGAGTATGTGAAGGAGGAGGAGGAACGATTCCCACAAAATCCTGTCCCCTCTCCAGTAAAACCTGTTATAATAAGAATTCTAAAAAGTATTAATCACGTTTCGACGAGCCATAATCAAACCTGGAAGAGTCATAAAGAGTCACTGCTGAGTTTTAAACAGTTTTAGCGAGTTATAAATAAATTTGAAAAAGTCTTAAAAATTTGGAGAATCTAATAGATTCTCACATGAACATGGACGATTGAATAATCTTAGCTAGTCCTAAGAACCTCTCCCCCTCCCTCAGTGAGAGGAAATTTAGATTGTGTTGCGATAAACATTAAACATTTTCCAAAAATCATCGCCTAATCGAAAATCCAGCGAATAGACAGAATTTGACATCACATATTGGAAGGAATTTTCATTTTCAACATAAATAAGAAAATAGCAGTATAAATCGTTCCAAGTTCCAAGTACTTCTTTATTATCGACGTATTTAATTACCGTCACGACAGCGAGAAAATGATCCCAGTATTCAGGAGGAGGATGGATGAAAAAACTTCAACTATTCTTCAGGGCCGGTTTGAGCAATTTTTACTGGGGGAGGGGGAGAGGTGGATTATAAAAATGCCGAATTGCCGAATAGAAATTCAAAAAAATGCCGAATTGCCAAATTGCCAAATTTTCAATTTTATGAACCGTCGAAGCCAGAAACGAAAAAAGAACTTTTGACTTTTTGGATTTTTCCAACTTCTTAACTGAAAATTCCCAACTGAGCTGCCACAACTTTTTCATTCAGGTTAAATCAGTGTGTAAAAGAAATATCAGTTTCAAAAATTTTGCCGAGTTGAACAAAATTTTGCCAAAATTGCCGAATGAAAATGACTGGGGAGTGACACCCCTCACCCCGCCCCCTCACACCGGCCCTGCCTCCTTACATATTTTGAATTGCCCCTCCCCGAATGGCTTGTTGGATCCACCAATGTTTTCAAGAGTGCTCCGTATTCTTAGCGCATTTCTTAAACCAACGAAAAACGACGTGGAAAAACACGTAAATTGCGCCTTCTGCAACTCACATAGACCATCCGCAATAGCGGCATGCTAATTGATTTACGAACTCAACGCCGAAAATACGAATCGGGAAATCGTAACCCGATCATGCGTCAGGCTACCTGTATACCCTTGACTCGCCAATTAATTTTGACTTTTTATCGAATTCTTTACGCTGCAAACGACATTTTTTTCAATCAGTTTCATTACTCGTTTATTTGAATACATGGCCGACTAAATTTCCGGAGCTACGGCTCTCTCGGACGCGGATCTTGAAAAGTGCAACCGCCACTGACCCAGCTGTTGAAGGGCTGTTTTCAGAATTCAATCACGTATCGCACGTACGCGGATACGTACCGGTGTCAATGCCCTTTTTTTCGTCGCCCATCTCGACGATAGGTACAATAATTTTTCACTCGATCACATGATCTAAGTTTGGCAACATGGTCACGCCGAACGACGACATGGAGATCCATTATTAAGGGGGAGAAAGAATAGACACATACAATCTAGTTACCAAATCCATTACACGTCCCATTTTCTATTTTAAATATTAATGAGCGGCGTGGGTAACAATTGATAGAGAGAAGAAAGAGAAACACCAGCACGAGAACGGGATATCATGAAAGTACTTATATTGAGATGCGCAGAGCGGGTGTGATCACAGCACAGTGAGTGCCTTGATGTGCACTCTGATACCGACTGTCTTAGTTTATAGTTTCCGCACGTACCTTGGTGGCTTCCATCTCGCGTGTACATTCCGCATGGATAAGTGACCTGAATTGGTGTTGCGTTTGTCGAATTACACCGAAAATAAAGAATAAATTAAATTATACACATCAGTGCCAAAAAAACGAATGCATTTATGCATCGGTAAAGTTGATTCGGGCGTAATTTCAGTGTAGGCAAATAAGAACATTCATAGCAAAAAGTGATGACAGGCGGGATTTTGCTGAGGGTGGTGTCCAAACTACTGCACTAAGAGTTTCCACTTCTATCCCTTCTGCTAACTTTTTAAGGGACTCAAACTCCTAAAATCTTGTTTTCAAAATTTTGAGTCCCACTTGGTGGGGCTTATGGTGAGGCACGCCTGTCAAATTGGCTCCCCAGGCACCGCACCCCAGGCCCCGGAAAGTATACGTTTGAGTATCGCGTCGGTGACAAGAGGGCGTCCTGAGGCTGGCCCGGGCCTCTATTTCGCCTCTCTTGGCTTCGGATTCGAGCTATCCTACCAGGATCACTATGGCATACCCTCTTGACCGAAGCAACGCTCACCCAACGTTAACCTAGCATTCGGGTGGCCTACAGCCAGACTGTGTGATTAAACAAAAATTGAGACGTCACAAAAAGGGGTTTTAAAATGAAATTTCAAAGCAGAACAATTTAACATCGGCTTTTGAAAGAGAATAGCAATTTTTTGAGCTGTTTTCTCATTTCATAGGCTCTTGGAAATAGGATGAGTGCAAATTTTACACGCACTCGTTTCCCTACCTCCGTAGTTTTCTATTTCCGGAAATCTTTGTTCTCCTCACCCACCTCACCCGTCAAATACCACACATGTGAAATCGGGCGTTTTTTTACGTTTCAGTGGTTTGGACAGACAGTATTTTGGGGAACGTTATCGAGTCGATAAATGTACAAAAATTGAATTGAGATGTGGGTTGTAGGATATTCGAGGACCCAATATTAAATTTTGATATTAGTTTGCCCCAAGTACAAGCAGTAAGGATGGGAACCTTTAAAATGCATTTAGATCTAATTTCCTGGCCAATAATTGAAGCTTGCGGCCGAACGAGACAAGCGCCATCCTAGGTAAAATTGAGATTTTCAGCGGAATATCAAGATTCGAGTCTCTTCTATCACGTCTGCGAGTCTGTTTCAAGTAAATGCCGTTAGATAGCGTCCAAGGCTAAATTAGGTAAACGATTTTGGATAAAAGCGCATGAGCTGAGTTTTTTAATAATGCCTCTCCTACACAATTTGGTAATTGGCGCTTGTCTCGTTTTTCGACCGCAAGCTTCAATTTTGTTTACATTATAAAAAAAAAATGGATCAAATTAGATGTTTTAAAGGTGCATAACCTTTTTTCCTACTCGAGGTTTCCAATGGTGTGGTGGGACGTATGGCGATGCACGCATGCCAAAGTGGCCCCTGAGTAGCACCGGAAACTACCCTTTCGGACATCGCATCAGTGCCGAGGGGATGAGGATTCCTATGTTTAGGGGCGTAGCGAAGCAAATCGCATTGGGAAAGGTAGGAAGACGGATTTTCCGACTGAAGGTTGGCAAATATGACGTCCAAAAAGCAAGCGAAAAACAAGTTCTCATTTTCTAATTTTAGTTATAAAAACAGAGTCACAAATAAACCGTTTCTGCCCTTTTGGGTCGGATTTTTCCAACTCGAATGAAATTTTCCAGACTGTTTCCAACTGGCCAACTTTACTGGGAGAAGGGCCGGGTCCCACGATACTACATATTTTCCTATGTTGAACTTCAACTTGGCTCACGCTTAAGATTTTTACTCACAAAATATTTTACACCAAAATACACCACTTTTGTGGAAGCGAAAACTGGGGGGAGGGGGGAAATATAAAATAAGTGCTCTCCGTATATCACGAAATGCCACTTTTTTCTTTCTTTCTTTCTTTACGAAATTGGATCAACGCCGGATAAACGAGGACCTCTAAATGGTAGTAAGGTTTCCTTTCTTTTTCAGTAAAAAAGTCTCACTTTATGGAGGGGAATTCAAATAATGTACTGCCAACTGTGAAACTTCAGCTGAAATGATTTCGAGAAAAATAATGAAATTGAGGTTTCATCGGTCACACTGATTTCAGATATTTCATCAGATATTAATCCAGCTCCGATTTCATACCCAATATCTAAATTTTACCACTGAAATAGACAAACAAGTTTGATTAAACTAGGAAAATTGGATATTTCTTGGATCGTTGATTTCGAATATTTATTTCATTAGACTTTTGATTCTCCCCGATTTAGGCCAGGCGCGGATCCAGACGGCCATCCTAGGGTGAATGACAAATGAAGGAACAGAAATTTTTTTTGCTGCCCTCTCCCCTACAGATTTTTACTTTTTTCGTTTCATGGATCCGCGGCTGTTGAAGCCCATTTTCACTCATTCCGAGTAAAAAATTACTGTTGTCAGGAATCGCAAAATTTGGTGAAGATTAGTATAACCTCGTTGGGGGTTAGGTGTACTAAGACTCATCAAACATCTGTCAAGACTACATTCAGACTCTTAAAGACTGGTTAGAATTTAGAAGTGAATACTGCTCTGTCACTCAAACGAAGGAGGTTCCAGAATGAAGTTGAAAATTTACCCTTTCTAAGAAGAGATTTTCAAACTTTCCTGGATAACACTAATTTTATTAGAAGGAGAGGATATAAAACGTACTCCTGAGGGCTCATAGCCCGCTTTTCCGAGTCTGAATTGCGCCCGAAAAACAGGAGCACGTCCTTACTGCTGGACTTGACTTTTATATTACACAGGATAAGCTAATCGTACGCATTTATTATAAATTTCAAAATGCTGCAGGTGTCATCTGGTGCACTACTGTGCGGGAAAAACGCCAGAACCAGCAGAACAATGAGGATACTCCCGAGGATCCGTCCGTCGACGAGTTGTGTAAGAATCGACCTCCGGATGAATACTTCCGACTACAGACCGATGGCGACTGCCGAGACGTGGTCAGGTAAACATTTAGCAGTTTGTTTTCACTCGCAACTAATACTTACCTTCATTTAGAAATCTCGTATAATTGATCAATTACAACAAGAGGACGAGGTACCCGGGTAAACGATGCTATAGTTTTTTCAAAAACGGGTAGTCGTGGTTGGTATACCTTTAGCCCTTTTACGAAATCTGTATCCCAATAATGTTCGGGTAGGTTGAATGTACGAGATGCCACATCGATCGAGAACGCGTTACTATGAAATGTTAAACTTTGTAATATAAAACTAGGTGCGACCAAGCAGGTGAAAATGGAGTAACGCGACTGGCTGGGGTCCGATGCCCCAATGGACTAGCCTTTGACATTGATCGCCAAACGTGCGATTGGAAAACACGTGTTAAAAACTGTGACAAATTACAGAGTAAGTAGTCTGGTATGCGACCAAAATGGATGGCTTGAGCAAACGTTCTTCGGAAGATGTGTCTCTTTACTTTTTTAATACTCTAAAACCTCTTTTACCCGTTCTTCTTGTATCGTCCTGTTTTTCAAATACTCTCTGGGTTATACTAACCTACGACTGGATAACCTTCATTTTTCTGGAATATTCATAAGTTAATCTTTACATTATTCGTCATACCGTGTTCGTTTTCGTGAACTAACTAACTAATTGGTATATATATATATATATTTACTTGTACGATTGTTATTATTACGATATATTTATAGTCAGTACAACGTCAAAAAACGTGTTTCATTCGCACAGGTGTACAAAATCCGGTATTAAGCAAATTACTTGTCCATCTGGTTTGGCCTTTGATATTGATAAACAAACGTGCGATTGGAAAAGCAAAGTACCCAATTGTGACCGATTAGACAGTAAGTTTAGGTTGTCTATTTTGGGCAACGGGATTCACGAAAACTGTACAGATACAGATATATACCGCTGAGAGGGTTACCATATTTTCCAAGCCTCAACAGAAATAAACCATGAACGTGTTGACTTCAGAATACTACACTAGAACACTGGGGGACTCTGGAAATGAATCCCCCCCCCCCTCCGTTACACGAGCGTTTTCATAACAGATAAATTTTCGAATATGATGAAGTACTGAAACTTATCTTTCATGCTGGAAGGTGATGATTAACATGTTAATTTGTACGCAGACATTTATACCTACCCAGTAACATTAGAAGGCAGGTACCTAGTACCTACATACATTTCATTATAAAGATCAATGATAAAATATCAGAATCACTTTACTTGTCTTACACCTAATGTCCTTTCTCGCTAAATATTTTATGTAGGTAGTGAAAAGAAACCCAAAGCCAAAATGGTCTTAAGTCCTTATTCCGGACCCATATCAAAACATTATTATAATACATACGTTACTGTCTTTATTGCCTGACAAAATTATGTTTGTATTTTCCCCTCATTTTTGCACCATGTCATGGTACCGGTATTCATTTCCATTTATATGATTCAGATGATATCTTCTTTGTGTACTTAGTATACTGTAGATATGGGTTAAGATGAAAGACTTATTAGATATCTGCTCATTCTTTTGTTTTTGTAGGTAGATAAACACAGCTACACAGTTAGAGGGCTGTGGGATCCATATGAGACCCTGTAGTGAGATACATACCGTAAAAAAATATCCACCGGAGAATAATGTTCGAACACTAGGCATTACAATACCTGCTGAATTTGTCTCATGATAGCACATATCAAAGAGATAGTCGTCTAGGCCTACCTATCGCAGTGTTCTGAAACTAGCAAAGAGTGAAATCAGTATGAACTTTCGTGAGAAAAATTCTATGGACGAATATTCTCACTAATGGTTTACAATTTCCTTGTGTTGCTCCAGCAAGGATATGCCTTCGCCCAGTAGACATCTTTCTTCATGTTACTCTTTTGGTGATTAGTTGATACTGCATTCTCTAATGACAGTCTAATACAAGTATTGACTCAGCTTTGTCAACCACCAACTCCAATAACGTGTTCTTTTCGAATTTTATATGAGGGGCCATTTTTCTATTTTCATTTCTACATGACAGGTAGATATGAATTAGATTAGATGTGGACAAGTTGGATATTTAGCGGTCCACTTTGGGCCAGTATTATATAGTCTGGTTAACGGAGTTCTGTTTAACAAATCCGTTAAGGCGATTAACCCGCCAATTCCAATGTGTTAAAAAACACTTCGGTTAAATCGCGGTTACCGCTAAACCGGAAGTTATAATACGGGATTCGCATTCTAACCACCGGTTAACCGTCGATTATTTTTAACCAAGTTTTATAATACTGGCCCTACGTGTCGTGAAAATTTCAGTTTGATGTTGATTAGGAAACCTCCTACTGTGTGCTGACAGGAACTGTTTAAAACCAACGATATCTGAGTAAAAAAAAATCTAATTAACCAGTTGTCTTAGAGACATGATATGATACAAATTCAATACAAACAATAAATATGGTAACTCTGAAATCATAAAGCGGAATATCTTTATAACCAAAGAGTAGTTTGCTTCAGTAGTTTGATACTTATGTCTGTATATAAAACGCTTAATGACTTTCGGATGATCGAATTTATTCATGCTACAAAAAATTTAGAAAACAATACTTAGCAACTTAATTTTATAGCAACCGGCTTCAGTAGAATTTGTGCATGATTTCACAGTAGAAATGAAATATTTATAAGTCATTACGTTATAAACACGGACCGAAAGTTGAAATCAACCCAATCACGTTTGTGTAGTAGGTAACGTTGCTCGTTTATAAGATTGGTAGCGATCAAAGCAGCATGGTAATCTAAAATACAAACTCTCTAAATCAAAAGTTGCACTTTTCTCAGTATACGGGTAGGTTGACGTATAACGTACCTTAATACTTTATCTAATTTAAGAAGAAATTATCGCATGATTAACTAACTGCATGTGTGCCTGAGGTGATAGATGAAGTATACTTTCAGGTTATAAGCATAATGTACACATCTACACAACGATAAATAAAAGTCAAATTATAAAATTATAAATACAGACAGAAAATTTTACCGTCCCATAATATGAGCGTGTTTTAGCCTTCTATCAACATAATGTACTTACCATTATTAACAAATGAATTACTTTTATCATAAAGAATCAGTGTAGATAGGTAGGAGTAGATGTGTTCTTTCTTCTATCCTATACTTACTTACGCCTAATTATACGTTTTCAAATATCTTTATTCCGTCGAGCAAACAGAGTGATAGAGAATTTACAAAAAAACGAGCCCACTGATGATCACTACAGCCAAATTCGACACCACAGCCTAAAGTACCTATACGATTTATCGAATACGATGAAGGCTTGAAATACCTATATAAATGAAGATTCTAAATCAAACTTAGAATTTTCAAATGTAGATATAGGTTGTACATATTTTGAAGTACAAGCATTTATTTTATAGGTTGAACATTCCAGAAAAATAGAAAAATATTTTCCAAGTTGATACGCAGAGTAAAGATAGAACGCCAAACATAACGTTGTATCGAAAAGTTAGCGCCCTGGGTACGTGAAAGGTGCCTTTTAGTCCAAAGTTGAAGCATGCAACATTTTAAAAAATTTGGTCGATATTCATTAGCCACTTATTCTGGGTGGACTTTAGGCAAAGAGCATAGAATTTGAAAATTCAAATATCCCCAAATATTGAATTATTGTTCATAAATCGGTTAGTCTTGATCATAAATAAACGCGATTCGAATCCTGTGCTGTGCATATTAAAATAGGTGTATAAAAATGAATGTGTAGTATGTCTTCTGTGTATAGGGTGTGTCAATTCACAATTTCTTCCTTTTATAATCCAGAGCTCTTTCGGCTGTTATGCCATCTTCAGTGGAGTACGCTAACACTTTTCTCTTTATCATCGTGTATTGTAAAAGATTTTGTATTTTTTTTTTTTTGTTGTCAACTTGTGGTCAACTACAAGTTGACAGAAAAATACAAAATCCTACGCATAGAAAACAACACAAGAAAAAGAAAATTAAAAGAACGACTTCAGATAATAAGGGCAAAAACAAAACAAATCGACACAACAACCAACTTCTAAAACGAGAACCTATTCCAATTAATAACATAAGACTCACTGATTAGACAGACTACACAACCACAGACAACCAATAGGAATAACACACCAAATAGGTTTACCATACGGTACTACAATACACGATGACAAAGAGAAAAGTATTAGGGTACTCCACTGAAGATGGCATAACAGCCAAAAGCGCATTGGACTACAGAAGGAAGAAATTGTGGATTGTCACACCCTACGTACAGAATTTACCAAGTTCACTCACACTCCAACATGGACACTAAGAATATATGGACGCTATTCAGCAAAAGGGAACTAACCAACATTTGTAAACAAAATGAGTTATTAGTATCGTTGGAAAGAGCGTAAGAAGTAGAATTTTTCAATTTTGGGCCCCCGATTCAAAAGTGTGTACTCACATTGAAAAAAGCTTATCAGTAAACGCTATGTCATATACTCGCAGTTTTTACATGGCTCTTGAACTTCAAATCACGTGTTCTCAAAAAGCAGATTTTGCTAGTTGGTTATTCCCGTTTGCTGAACAGCGTCCAAATATTGATCAAATTCAAATACTTTTGGCAACCCTCATCTTTTAGATTAAAGGAGCATTTTGCACACCTCGGCTCATAACTTTTCAAAAAGTCTGTTTTTCATTCCATCCTGATATAATATGCAGTTTTACATGCAGCTGTTTGTATACATTCAAACAATAAAATAGGTACTTTCATTTTATCACGTCCATATTATCACCGACCTGTACATGTCTCAGAAAATTAGTTCCTACGGTGAATGATAATCAGCCAACAGTTGAATCAGAGATAAACTTCGAAAGTACTACCTCCGTTTTTTTCATTATTTATGTGAACAGGTTTCTACTCAAAACATACTCAGTAGTTTCACCTTCACATTCATCATCTTGAATTTATGAGCAATGATTCTGGCAGTAAAAAAATAATCAACTTATACTGTGATTCTTACCTAAGCACGACTTTTGCATGCCCATCATTACTTACTTAGCTAAAAATTTATTCGCATGCTAACTCATCACTTTGCTTACTTTACACTTGGACTTGAAAAGAATTGTAATGTATTCTTATGTAATCCAAGTATAAATCTTTATTTTCAAATTTATTCTATACTTAACCTGATCTGCAGAATTATTATTGTTGGTAAAAATGTAGGTATCTTAAAAACTAGCTCAACCTTCTAATTAACTGAGCGACCTGATAAACTAAAAATATTTTGTTTATTATAAGTCTCATATGTCAGTAAAACAGCCAATATCTGCAGATCGGGTATGTAGAACAAGTTTATTTATATACTTAGTAAGTTCGCAATCGTAAGATTCCCAAGGGGAGGGGGGGGGGTTATTTTTCCCAGTTTATATTTTTATACAAATTTCTACGGATTAAAATTTCTTGTTTCATGAAAATTGGCCACTTTCGAATAATTTTTCCATTCATAACCCAAAAACACTAATTCATGCATGTTAATGGTGTCTTATTACTTGCGATTGCTCGAAATCGTTTGAAAATTTTAATATACCTAGGTAATACTTCCATAATTTTGGATTCCCTTTCACAAGCATTGTTTTATTTGAATTACAATTTAGAACCTCGTAAAATCATGCCAATACTGAAAACAGACGAGCCAATTTGTCCCGAAAAGCAGTTAGCCTGCGGTAACGGAGAATGTTTGGCCAAGGAGTTATTCTGTAACGACAAGCCCGACTGTAAAGATGAATCAGATGAAAATGCTTGCAGTAAGTATTTTCGCAAGAATTCTTGATTCGCCGGCATTAGTTACATTCTCATATCCTCTCTTGATATTAAAAAGTTAACATCTTTCTACAGCGGTCGAATTAGACCCGAACAGAGCTCCAGATTGCGATCCCTCTCAGTGTGATTTACCCGACTGTTTCTGCTCAGCCGATGGAACTAGAATTCCTGGTAACATTGAACCAACCCAGGTAACTATCATAAAATCTTTGCAAGAAATAATAGAAGACTGAATCTACGATAATCGAATCGTCAAGTGTGTAAGGCGGGCTAGAGGGGTACAACAGAGCGAGAATTGGCGGCACTCAAATCCGACTGCATCTATAAGCTTAGAAATACTATACAAGCAAACACACTATAAACTTTTTGAATCTAAACTACATAGATTGTAATATAACTATACTTATTAGACAAGTTTCGATTACGCTATATCTGTATTTTTATTTAGGTTCCTCAAATGATCACAATCACATTCAACGGCGCTATTAATGTAGACAATATCAAATTATACGAGACAATTTTCAACGGATCTCGCCTAAACCCAAATGGCTGTCAGATCAAGGGTACTTTCTTCATCTCGCATAAATACACAAATTACGCGTACGTTCAAGAACTTCATCGTAAAGGCCATGAAATCGCTATTTTTTCGTTGACGCACAAAGATGATCCGAAATATTGGACCGGTGGCTCGTACGACGACTGGTTAGCTGAAATGGCCGGCGCCAGATTAATAGCCGAGCGCTTCGCCAACATCACCGATGGAACAATAGTTGGCGTCCGGGCCCCCTACTTACGAGTCGGTGGCAATAAGCAATTCGAAATGATGACTGACCAGTACTTCGTTTACGATGCTTCCATCACCGCCCCCCTCGGACGAGTACCAATCTGGCCATACACGCTGTACTTCAGAATGCCACACAAATGTAATGGAAACGCTCAAAATTGTCCGAGCAGAAGCCACCCTGTCTGGGAAATGGTGATGAATGAATTGGATCGTCGAGAAGATCCCACATTTGACGAAGCGCTGCCAGGTTGTCACATGGTCGATTCGTGCTCGAACATTCAAACCGGGGAGCAGTTTGGTAGATTATTAAGACATAATTTCAACAGACACGCCAGCACGAATCGTGCTCCATTGGGACTACATTTTCATGCCAGCTGGTTGAACAGCAAAGAGGAATTCAAAAATGAGCTTATCAAATTCATCGATGAATTGCATGAACGTAACGACGTGTACTTTGTCACTATGATGCAGGTTAGTACCTAGTCACGTTCAGTTAGGTAAGTTGCTATATAGTTAATCTACGTTGAATTGACCTCTTAAGAAAACTCTCCAACAAGCTGAGGACACCCGAAGTGATAAAAAGCTATGCTGTGGTTCGGAAAGCTGGCATTTCAGCTTGTAAAGAGAGATCTTACAATGGGATAGTAAACCTGCAGTACGTGCCTAGAACATGCCATTAATGTTATTAACCCATCTTGAAATTAGAAATGTAATACTGAAACCAGTGGGGGGGGGGGGGGTCAAGGGGCCTCTCTTTCCCAGAGGAAATCAATAAAATATGATTCTATTTTATCTAGTGTAGAGCGAGCAATGAAGCCATTCTATCTACTGTAAAAGGTAAAATTCAAAATCTCAGGGGAGCGAATGCCCACACTACCCCAGACGATGCCCACGACTGGAATGAATTTTTTACTTATGTTACCTGCTACATCCCTTCCGCCCGACAAGGATGAACACAATCACTTAGCAAACGATAAATAGAAATCACACTCTGAGATCACTTGATTTCTGGTCTCGTAGATCGTTATCTCTACTTCATATATCCAGATTTTTCCAATTCTTCAACATCAGATCTGTTTGCACACAGCTTGTCATTTCAACTACAATTCAAGTTTTCGAAGTTCGTAGTTTATTCCATTAAGTCCCCGGAACTTACAGCTAGTGGCAGATCCAGGGGGGCATGGGGTACATGACCCTCCTTGGTTGAGATTTTTAACGCAATAATAGGAAAAAATGATTAAAAATGATGAATTGTACGCTCATTACACGCCACAAATATGTATAATAACGCATCCATATATCCGTCATTAAGTAACCCACATTAGATAAAATATTTTTCCTGGAGCACCCCCGCCCCCACACCCTTGCCAACATAAAAGCAACAGCTAATCAATATGCATCGCCGCTACTACTGTACCCCCCCCCCCATCACCTTTTTCTAAATCCGCGTCTGCTCACAGCTCTTTTTCGAAGAGCTATAATCACTAAACGTTCAAAATTATTGACAGCCAAGTAGGTATAAGAGTTTTAGCCTACAAATTAAATGAGCCGACTGGAAAAGTTTAGTGTTAGAAAATTGTGGATCCTTGCGGGACAGAAAGGGACACAAGAAGAAAACTTTCTGAAAATTCTGAGCTTCAAAATTATGAAGAGCCGAATTCGAGAGTTCAAGCTTTTCAATTTTTATCTCGTTATGAATCGAGGAAAACTACCCAAAAAGGAAGAGTATCATCACCTCTGAACTCCAGCTGATGCAAGATGAGAAATAGGTTGGACATGAAACGTTCTTACGATTAGATTAAGGTACGCCGCCGAACCACCACCACCCCCCCCCTCCCGTGAAAAAGCACTGTCAACTTCTGAACACCAATTAATGCTATAATATGAGAGATAACTTGAACTGACTCCAAAGTGAGGTGACGGTTCAGCGTACGGTGTTCCGGTTCCGCTAGTTTTGGAAACAAATATAATTGGGCTCCGTGATTCCAAGTTTGCTCTAAAACTCTAGTTACATGAAATGCGATATTATTCGCACCATCAAAATTGTTACGTATAGCACCTGCTTACACTGTAGCACAGATTTGTTCAGCGGTGGCAATCTCAAGGGACAGCTTTCTAGGAGAAATCTACGGGGCAACACCCCCTGGAAAAATTGACTAAGTACATACATATTTGTCAATGTTAAATATTAGTAGTGTCGGAACGGGAGAGAGAATATGAAGACAAAGGGCACGAAGTATCATTTGTTCTCCTCCCCCTTCTACACTCAATTTTGGTAATGAGTTTTTGTTCTGTTTGGAAGAAATGTTGGAGATATCATAAAATTGTCTTTCCGTCTTGAAAAAGTACAGATCGCCATTACGGGACTCATTGGATGCATTCAGAACACAACATTTCGCTACCATTGATCTTTTTTCTAATTTACAAGCTTATGTGTAGGTAATCAACTGGATGCAGAACCCCACCGAGATCGCAGCGCTACGGGATTTCGCTGTCTGGAAGGAGAAATGCGACGTCAAAGGCCAGCCGTTCTGTTCGCTGCCAAATCCATGCCCACTGACAACCAGGGAGCTGCCGGGTGAGACAGTCCGACTTTTCACTTGTATGGAGTGCCCGAATAACTATCCGTGGATTTTAGATCCGACCGGTGACGGATTCTCAAACAAACGAAAATAATGTCAATGTGATAATTCATTTGTTGTTAGGTTCTTTTTCATTTTTATACAGTAGTGGTCCTAAATGTAAAGACGAAATGATTTTTTACATTACCAAATTACGAGCGTTTAAGTTCTTTGTAAATAATTTTTAATGTAATTATTTATTACTTTAAATTATGTGAACCATTGTAATGTATATAAATGATTTTTAATTTTTTGAGCAGAACTTTCTCCTTGAGCGAATAAAAACCAAAAGGATCTGATAATAAATTCCTTTATTTACGAGAAAGAAAGCGACTAACGAAACATTTGACAGTAAAATGAATCCATATTCTACTTATACAGAAAGCTAACATCAATTTTTCAACGCCTTACTCCTGGCTTGCGCACATTTCATTTCTGAAATACGAGGTTTAGATGCAGCACCGAGAAGAATACTAGAACGAATGGAAATGACTGAATAACGAAGCTAAGATAGCGAATAAAAAAACTGTTATTCGAGTCATAAATAATTAGAAAACTATGACTACCTCTTTAGTGACTTTCTAAGGATGCGGAAGTTGCCAAAAAGTTCGAACAAACATGCATTTAGAAAATAAATATATCCTATCTCATCTATTCTTAATACGACTAAATATTTGACATAGGAAAAAAATGAAAGTTTTTCAAATCAAATGCCTTCTTTCCTTTCTTCTGCACTATCGTAAATATGAGCATGAAACTAAAAGTTGAAGGACGCTTCTATCCAATACGCGCTTTAGTAGATATCCTACAAATCTACCAATACAAATGAGCTGGATAAATACACATACCGAGGGGAGGGGGTACGTACAACGAACGCGTATTCGCACTTCTGGGCACGCTAAACTTATACGGTAACAATACCAATACGAGGGGCAGAACAAAATTAAAAAAATTGGTAAAAAATACATCAGAAATGCGAATACAGCGCACAGAAAAACGAGATACGATATACACGATCGTGTTATCACAGTTCGGCTTATAGAGGACGAAACGAGGAATAGATCGAATGAGAAGTTACACATAAAAGTAAGAATAGGGAGAAACGAAGAGTAAACGAAATCAGCACAATCACGTGCCGTACGTAAGCTGTTCAACAGATCTGCCACGTACTCGTAGACGCCGAAAAATCATAAAATCCAATTCGAGCTTTGCCGAAGGTAACTAACATTAATCGACAGATCCATTTGATAGATGTTTCGATCTGTGTTTCAAATCTTCGGGCCGGACATCGCAATTGAAATTCGATTTATCGAGCCGAACTTCGCTATCAGAATGAGATTTCGCGATCAGGATTTCGTGATCAGAATTTTCGTTCATACCTGCAACGTCAATCGAGAAATACGAAATTAAAATGCATAGAAACGAACTCGGAATTTCAATATTGGGTATTAAAATAACATTATGCATTCAGTCTTTCAACTGTATTTTTGAACATACTCACGCATGACATTACATCGCATTAAATTTGTCCTTATTTCTCGGGACACCGAATATACTATCTACAATCTACATGTCTACTGTTGCACAAATTAAGACTAATGGAAGTTCTCTCGTTTTCTCTCAGATTAAGAATTGGAATCTCTTTTATGACTCGAAGTCGGAAATAATCCAAAATTACAATAGTCCCAGACCCCAAGCACGGACAATAACATACATGGTGTTTTAGGATAACAGAGAAACTGCCACGAGTACATCAACACTGGCAATGGTAACATAATGCCTAGCCCAAAAAAATAGGAGGAATGAATTTGTGTTTATTCTTCTTTCACCAAGTAGTGTGAAATTGATAAAATCGAACTGATTACAGACGTGTCCAGTGAATTACAGGGGTTCCCTGAATTTCGTTTAAGCTTATGTCTGTCTTCGAATATATCAATTTAAGGAATCAAACCTCATACTGGAGGAAAACCAGTCAAGCCAGCTTTTGATAAGTACTTACATGAAAATGTGCAACAAAGAATGTGTGAACTAATTTTAACCCCTTTACCGAATAGTATGAAACCTGATCACATGTCTCGCAACACATCACTAAGATTAATTATGTGGACACAGTATTGTAGGGGCTACGTGGATCCGAAATTTATTTATTTATTGATAATTAGCCCTCCACAACAGCCTGATGGCCAATTACAGTGGGGGGGGGGCATATACAAACAGTTCTTAATACATAATATAGCTAAATATAAAGAAAGAAAAAAGAAAAGAAAAGAAAGGAATGGAAAGAAAAGAAAAAGTAACTAAAGAAAAAGAATTGGCCTAACGTTTAACTGGAGGAACTATAATGACTAGGGCTAGACAGAAATTAGCTATATTAATGCCATTTAATGGATTTCCTTTAGAATAAAAAAAAAAAGTCACGTAATTTCGCCGATTATGAAAATAAGAGAGGCGAGAGTTTTAGTTTTGACATTTCACAACGGCCTTTTCAAGTTTTCTCACATCATGGAGCTCCAATATAACCCCATAAAAATACAAGAAGTACGCCCATAATTCATAAAAATCAACTGCCTAATTTTTTGAGCCAGACAGTATTTAGTTGTATTCACTAGTATCCTTAAGCGAGATTTTTTACAGTATGCTGAAGCACCGAAGTCCCCTGGTGGATACAAGATGAGAAGCATCCAATAGGGGGAACTGAATGCAGAGAAAACTCAAATGGAATCGAAAATTTTGGGACATGAACTGAACATGGAGAATGATTGCAGCGTTATTTGTTTCAGTAACTGCAACGACACTCGGTTGCTCAAATTTATCTACATAATAGAAGCCCTCGCTGTTCTAACCTGATCGGGGATGCGACGTTTTCTTAATTATAAACAAATATTATGGCGTTGCCCAATCGCTCGCCCAAATTCCTAGGAATCTGCCTCCGTAATTTTTCAACGCCAAAAAGAAGCGGGGGAGAATTCCTATTTTCCTCACACTGCGTACCGCACAGGGCTGGAAGGCTGATCAAGATGAGCGGATACGGCACCACTGTTCAGCTAGTATTTTAATAACTATACACTATTTCGGAGAAGGATGCCAGCTGCGAGAAGACAGCGGTTATGAAAAGTCGGCATCGTTAGACCGACTATTCAATACATCGGAACACATGTTCCATTAATGCAGACTTTTCATAACAGCTTTACCTTAGCAATTTTGTAAGTACGTTACCACACCGACAATAATTTGCGTCATATGTCAAAATATCGCATATGTAAATTGTTACATCTTCAACATTATTTTGCCAGGAAACATTTCTCGAGCAATTCAGTCCCAAACGGCAATCTTTCAACAAAATTTGTCGAAAGGGGTATTGAAAGTCGCCTCGGTGGCGTAGCGGTAAGAACGACGGCTTTTGTAATCCAAAGGTCCCGGGTTCGAATACCGCTACAGCCAGCGTTTCAGGTAATGTCTACGTGCATTGTACAACTATTACCTGGAACGTACCGAGGCGCAACAGTTAGCAGCAGAGGTAATGGAAAAGCACGCAATCTGTTACCAACACCTAAACGCTGTTAACTGGCCGGAGCGTCGGTGGGAGTGCTCCAACAGAACTCAGGGTTGTAATAACCCGGCCAGTGAAATTGGCGTAAAAAGCAACCTGGCGCTACTATATATGGCTCAACACGTTAGAGGCATAGTGCAATGGACATTTAAGTCTGAGCACTCGGTGTAACCACCACCTCTCCCACAACATTTAACATTTTGAACAAGGGGTATTGAAAAGGAATGAAGTAGAACCTATTATTTGTTGTTCAATCGCAAATTTCAATAATCAGAACTAGAATCTGGAGCGACATATATGCATGGTTTTGATAAGCTGAGACGTACATAGTCACAAGCTGATACTATAAATACAGACGTTTTCAAATACTCGTTCGGATTTGGGGGGTATCAATAGATTCCAAGCGATCTATTCCCTTTTTCTCAACACTACTACAGAAGGGAAGGCGGAGATTAAATTTATATTTGATAAGAAGATAAAAGTAAAATCGCAGAATACAACTTACCTTTAGTGGATGACAGTCCTTTCTTTGATAACAATGGAGAAGCTTTTACCTTCCCGTCCTACGACAATAAATGTATTAGTTCAACTAATATTCGAGGAAGTATATTATGTTTACCGATAGATACGTCGTTGGGTATACATTACTTACACAAAAGTACATCTGCCAAGCGACAAAACCGTAGACGCACAGACAGGACAACAACAACATGACTAGAACCCATAGGATTATGTTTATGGCTTGAGTCTGTCCGAACAATTCTTTACCGTTCTTAATGCAAAGCAACGATTCGGTAAGCATAACAGCACCATACACCCAACACTGGCTGCCCAAACGCTTACAGCCTGGATCAGTCACGAAACTATAATACTGCCTAAAACACGAAACAAGAAATTAAAATTCGAATCACGATCTAAGAATGAATTAGTAAAAACTTCGCCATAAAAATAGGCCATTACAGCTGGAACATCCGTTTTTAACCAAAATGAAATCCGACTTTTCAACTAATTCTCATAATTCCACTCTCTAGTGATAAAACGCACCTGGCCGACGGAGCCACCATAATGCCCAAAAACAGCAATCGACCGACGACTAGCGGATGCGATGGAGGCATCTCGAATATGTGCTTTAAGAAGAACGTATTCAATTCCGATATTTGCCAAAATATCACCATCTGACAGACGGCGAAGAATCGCATATTAGTGCACGTTGGATCCAGCCAGCGGACATGCGTCCAACTGACTGGTGTGAACTGTAGCACTGCTCGTTTCAGTTTGCCAGTAGTAGAGTGAATATCCCTGCACAAAAATTATTCTATAAAAATCTTCAAATTTGTCGGTAAGAACAAATAGTACAATTTGTTTCCCAACGTGATTTAATAAGCATTAATAGTCAAAAATACAGACAGCACTAGGTCACTTCAGAACTTTCAGCAGAAATTAACTAAGACTTTCCACAATGTGAACATTAGGCAAAGTAAAGAGATTGTAACAGATGGCCCTAGTGACTTGTTTCCTAGACAAGGGAAAATAATTCCATTGACTCATTTACTGACGTTACTAGGGAAAAAATGTCGAAGAGCCTTATAAATCAAATAATAAGAAATGCAACAGAACGAAGAACCAACGTTGCAAACACACTTTTTTTTTCTGTCATTCAATTTGCATGGCACTTGAACATTTCTACCATAAAAATGTCCAAATACTCGGGAGTCGACATCTTCTCACGAATAAACGGTTAATTATCAGGTTTCACAAAGCACCCCCGCCCCTTTCATTTTCCGGACACCATATGAGACGGAAAGGATCTTCAAGTAACACAATCTAGTTTTTTATTCTGAGCGAGAAAATTTCCTTTCTCCCTAAAAGAGGAGCTCGAAAAAGCCATTGAACTTAGCATTGTAAAACAGAGAGTACCGGAAGAACTGTCGAAATAAAGTTGCTTGGATCTTTGATTTTGGAAATCTCATTAGAAGTTTTGACCTGGCCCAAATTTGGACCTCAGAATGAAAATTTCATTTTTCACGAGTCATGAATCATTTTAAGAAAATGAACAACTGTCTCTTGGTTACTGATTTCAGTCCACTTTTAATCCGGCTAAATTTCAGCCGTCAAAACCTGTAAAAGCTAGCTTTTGACGAAATATTATAATTTAGCATAAAAAAACGTTAAAATGTCTTCCCCGTCTTCTACGCGAAGGTTCAATGTCTGTTTGTTAGCCTGTCTGTCTCAGACCCTGAAGTTCCTCCAAACCGTGAGAGAAACCCCTTTTCCCAAACGTTAGTCGGTCTGACATTCAACCCACCTAACTGGTTATCGATCTTGGTAAGATGCTCGAGTTTTTTCTGGGAGAGGAGAAAAGTTTCATTTCCTGACTCAATTACTTGTCAGTCTCAGATCCTGGAATTCATTCAGGCAGACGGGGCTAAATTTTCGGACTCAGTTAGCTTGACTTCAAGCGCGATTGTCCAACTAGTTAGCTCTCAGTTGTCAGTGTAATCCGAGAGTTTTTTCCGATGAGGAACGAGAAAGCCTGATTTTCTGTCAATCCATCTAACATTCAGCCAATATAGCTGGCCGCATCTATCTCCTGAAAGAATTTCTGATTTGTTGCAGCTCGTTGAAGGTATGAAATCCCCAGATGGCACTTCCTCTTTTCCAATACATTTCTCATAAATCGACAAGAAGTCAATTCTAGATATAACAAATATGGGATCTCTCAACAGGTATTTATTCTGTTCACTTAACCACGAAAACATAACCCTTCCATACCGAGTTATTCAGTTAGTCTGGATCCATAAACATTAGCCGTTCTTCTGTTTCGAGAGTATGCTAGAATGACAGTACAGATATTCATAATTACCTAATGCTGACCCATTTGTACTCGCGCATTTCCAAGATTTTACAGATTTTCATGCCGACCCAAATACCGATACCGTTGCACAGCACGATATCCAGAATCCAAGCATCCCACCAGCATTCGACGAAGTTTGGTAACAGATGTGCGAACGCAATCTACGGCAACAATCATCGAGCATTAATACGTATTTCCCCCTCAAATTAGCGGACCCGGCACCTTATTCAATCTGATGTGATTTGATAAGGAATTACGTAAGCTGTGACGTGCGTCATCTCGTACAATACAACACACGGTTAGTAATAGGATATCAAGAATAGAATTTTATAACCGACAGGTGATTAGGTTGGAATACTGTCATTTATAAGTATACCTGTACTCGCTTTCAAATTCCGGGTTTTTCTACACGCTACGAGGTTTCATTTTTTCTCTCTTTACTTTTCCCTCCGTTTCGTAAGTAACGATATACGTATCAGAAAACATTTGAACCATGTTTTACCTCGGTAAATTCCCACATAATACTCATGGCCCACAGGATTCCGACATGACGAACCAACACCGCTTTAAAAGCCCAGCCAAAAAAATGGCCAAATGCGAATACATCAACATGAGACCATATTCTCTCCACAGTTATATCGGAACAGTTCACCCCGTATTCCTGAAAAACGAAACAATAAATTTAATAATCGAGTATATTACTTCATCTTGTGTCATCCATCAGGCTATTCACCTTATCCATATCTATGCGGAAGTCTTTCAGCTTCGGGTCAATCCATAGTATTATCCCTCTGGCCGTTTTATAATCTTGGAAGAGGAGAAACAACAACGCCAGTAAATACAGAATACTGAGACCGAAGACCATGCGCCAGACCGCAGGATGTGGGCGAGTAAAAGGTCCATTAGGAAATGACAATACCGATACGATCAGCAAGAAAAATATGATACACAGCAAACCAGCCCAGATATTGTCGTCTACGTTGGATTCATCCCTGAAAACAAACGATTCAGTTTCTTTCATGTTGGTAAATTTAATAAACACACAAGAGAGCTAAGCTAACCGCGCAGTTTGGGCAGTTACTCAACATAATCCTCGGCTCAGAAAATCTTGCAGTTCGGCTCAGCTTTGCGAAATAATGGTCACGAATAACAGCAACAATTCAAAGGTGACACTCTGTACCTATCACTCCACCGCACTCTTTTTCATGTTGAATAAAGAGTTACATTTCACATTCACAATACAACATTACCCAGGTGTCTCTGGCACCTTCCCAAAACACACAAAATCGCATCGGCAACATTTTTAGAATGAAGGCTATCGAATTTCAAATACGATTTTCAGTCCTATGTAACACGTACGACCATTTACTTGATTTGATAATATTGGCGCAATATTCACTTCTGACTCACCTCACAAAAGAAAAATAGATGACACCAGCGATGGATACAGCGAGTAAGGTGATACTGTGTGGACGATAAAACAATTCCAAAGAAATATCATCGACAGCACACTCGTTGATGACTTTGAACTTATCTGAGGGGCTCTGTTCAGCGAAACTCTTCGAATTTACCATCTTGAATAGTCTAGAATCACAAATTTCGAAAACTCACATGGTAACGCGCTCATCACATGAAGGATGGAGACAGTAATTAAAATGTGAACGCGAGGTTCTGTAATACGTCAGCTGATGATTAATTAATTTCCGAATACGACAGACACTGTTCAGTCGGCTCATGCAAGGCAAACACATGTTGGACGACAAAAAATTGAAGGTTACCGAATGAATAGTTGAAACGACTTCACGTTATTGTAAGGCGGTTTCCGCACTGAGGTTTCATCCCGAAACAGGTATATCTGCTCACTGAAATAAGAATCTGCAAATGAACATTTCTAATATCGTCGAATTCAAACAACGATTTAATAGTAGAAGATCCGAATACGAAACAGTGAACTGTAGCGTGCCAGGATAACAACCACCCTTGCTTGCTATCAGAAACCCAAAACGCGCGATGCGGACGGAGACGGGAGAGACCCAAGTGACGACATGAATGCGCTACAGATGATGAGACATGACATCATGAGCTAGGTATATGAGCATCATCAAGGTATCTTTTATGGATAAGCGCCAATCAGAAATGAGTGCCAAGCAAGATACGTTCTGATTGGTCGTAATTGAGGAGTTATCTGTCGAAAGGGCCCCTGACCAATAGGAATCCTATTCGTCAGGGGGCCTTCTGAGTTCTGACAGTAGGGCTCTATAGTTTCACCTGGGTATACTAAGCCGCCATTTTGGTTCATACTGCGCCCGTGGATGCCGAATCCGACTATGCGGAGCGTAACGCGTAGTCAATTCGGCATCGACGGGCGCAGTATGAACCAAAATGGTGGCTTAGTATACCCAGGTGTAACTATAGAGCCCTACTGACAGATGACTCCTCAATTGTTGTATAAAAAATGTTTCTTGGATAGATTGCGAATTAGAAAGGACTTTAAATTCAACGAAATTATACAAGAACAAAGTCTTTTCTAATTCTCATTACTTTAATTTCTCGTTACTCAAAAGAACGCACCTTTTCCCGAATTTCTCTGGAATTTTTCTTATCAATCTTTATATCTATCGGTTTTTTTATCAATACACAACCCGAAAGAAACAAGCGTAATTTCTATTTTTCTACTTGCAGAACTGCCTTATTCTTCAACTCAAATTTCATGAAATATCTGAATTTGAACTGAAATAACTCTATGTTTGCAATAATTGATGTATAGATGTAGAACATTGCCGCTATACAGAGTGCTTCTTCCTATTATTCCTGCTTGTGAAGCCGCTTTTTTCGACTTCGGCATGACTACGTTGTGGAAACGATTTCTTCTCAACCCGAATAATACGTATAGTGCATATCGCTCAGCTCGTAGTTTGTGCTTTTCTCAGTGCTGCAGCATTCAATCTGCGTCAACCGATGATTCATTAGAAGTAGACGCCGAAGAATTCGCGATTCAAGAATCAGAGCGGAATATTTCGGTTCTTGAAGAACAATCCAAACTAGAAGATGTTTCTTACATTGGCCCTGCAATAGATCAGCGGTCTTTCAATTTCGGAGCGTTTGTTAATCATAGTCATGTGCTAAGGAAATTAGTTGATCTTGGTGTTAATTTCTACAAAATCGAGAAAAATATACAGAAGCCGGATTATTTGATCCAACTGAACTTCGAAACTGATGTGCAACCTCATATACAGTATGTACATTCACGCATTTATCTACAACTTTTCTGGATGAAATTGCTAGTTTACTATTTGTTGCAGGTTTCTGCTTGACAAAGGAGTTCCAGTGGAAAGGTTAGGCCGTTTCTTCACGGAAAATCCTTATTTTTTTCAAAATTCTTTAGATGACTTACAAATTCGAATCAACTACCTCGAATCGAAGAAATTCAAGCCAGATGGCATAGCCGAAATACTTACTCACAATCCACGATGGTTGAATTACCCGTAAGAGATTTCAGAATAATTTGAACACGTTAGGAGAATATAGACGCACGCGCATTTATTACAAATTTCTTACTAAGAACCGTAAATCTTGGTTTTCTGGCTTTTCCTATGCTAAATTATCAACTTCCGGCTAATTTTTCTCACAAATTATGACCAAGAAGCAAATAAAAGAAACTGATCTTAGTTTACTTGACAGTAAATAAATTCTTATACTGGTGCGTAATGAGTAGAAACCGGATTCCTCAGCATCTATAACTTCGTTTTGCTTGACGATAGATAAGTGCTGATGATGTATAGTACATTTTAAAGCAAGTGGGGGGGGTTAGAGAAGAAAATTTATTTTGCCGAAAAATGCCGAAAACAGTCAAAAACGTCGGGGAAAATGCGGAAAATGCCATTTCAAACCAAATGGGAAGAAAAACAGAAAATTTTCGTATGACGCTCGCACTCTTCTCAAGAGTTTGCATTTTTTTCGACGAAACTCTTCTGCTAATCTCCGATGTTGCTCTGTGTATGCGTCTTGCCGGGAAAAATTTGCAGTCATTATACTAGTAAAATAATCCATGTTATCTACGCTGCTCACGCTTTACATCGTACCAATTAGTGAAAAGGCGAGTGAATGTTTTCCAAACGTAAATCAACTTATTAGTACAGCTCACAAGGTTTTCTTGAAATGTCCAGCGAGAATTGCCTTGTACATATAACACAAAAATGAACTGTCCACTACCTGGAGATTTCCTCTCTTTTTTCGATTTTTAATTTTTGAATTTGTGGGACAGTTCTGCGTTTCTGCCGAATAATGCCGAAAGTACTACTCTCAGTGCCGAATTATCAATTTTTTAGTGCTAAAGAATCCGGTTTCTAGTGATGAGGTATAATAGCTTTACAGTTATTTATGAAATGCTCGATGTTCATTCAACATAACTGATTGCAGAACTGTTGAAATGGACAAGAAATTGGGATTCTTCCAACGTACATTTAGGCTGAGTGGATATGAAGTACGATTAGTAACCGTAAAATATCCAGCACTCATCACTAGTCGTCCCGATATTGTGAAAGTGAGGAACATTAGTATTTTCTAGCTATGATTTTCATTTCACTTTTCGTAGCATACGAATGATTTTTTAAAACACTTGTTGCTTTTCATCAGAATAACCTGTTCGAACTTAGAGAAGTCAATGAATTTACTCTTGACGAGTGCAAAGTGATACTTCTGAAATCCCCAGTTGTCTGGACATTAAGTAAGTACCACTTACTGTAAATTGTAACGAACTTCGTGTGTATTGTCATAGCAAGGGATCTTCACGCATAGAGCTGTACGTATTGCAGAAAGAATACCTAATGAGGATCTCTTGCTGCGGCAATATTATTGTGCCGGTCAGGAAGTACAATTTGATGTGTAGGTAAAACGAGTGATTTTTTTTTTCAATAACTAAATGCTATTTAAAACTATTTTAGAGCCTGAAATACTTAAACAGCGTTTAGAAGTGATGACTATTGACATGGAGTTACCGCGTGAATTGATCATTGCTGATCCCTCTGGTCTTGAAACGCGCCATTCTAGAATGAGAACGCGTCACTTATACTTGAAGTCTTTGTGCAAAGCTCAATACGACCCTAAAAGACCAAATTACATTTCAATTCAAATGATCACACACGGAGACGATGCTACATTTTGCGAGTTGGTGGCTAAAACACCAGTTGAATCGTTCAATTTATTTTTGAAAACTTTGTGAAATCAGATTATTCTTAATTTATAAATACTACCAAATGGTTGCTTATTATTCTCGTTTTTCAAACTCACGAAGTCAGATGACAAAACAGCGTTCAAACGCATTTATTACACAATTACATGTCTAAGACGCATACACATACTGCCACCATGGAATACTTGGTCGGTGGAACTCGGGACAGTACAGAAAGCAATAAGTTTATTGCATTCGCAAGTCGTACCTTTTTTGTTACGTGTTTCGTAATCCATGAAATACAAATGTAATAATGGGGTATTTCTCTTCTTTACATCCCAAGTCGAGGATTTTCAATTCCAACGAGATATTCGAAAGAAGGCACTGACGTGCACAAAAATAAATAAACATGAAATGCGAGTAGTAGTTACAAATAATATCTAACTATAAGATATCACAGCTTTTGACTTGAGAAGACAAGAAAAGAAGCTTCAACTTTGCTTCCCGATTTCTAGCTTTTGAATGTACTTGACTGTTCGATGCACAAAGGAATCGATCAATAATGCGGCAATGTACACTCCACTAACGTAGCTCAAGAGTGTCATAATTAAGTGACCGAGTGATCTGTAACAGGAATTATTAGAAATTCACATTAGCGACTTTTAATTTTCTTCTCAATCGCAAAAAGAGAGAAACAGTTCAACTGATGTATAAAATATAGAGCGAAAGAGTGATAACTTTTTTAAAAGAAAGACTGGCCATGTGGATTCAACAATGAATACACTCAACCCTGTCAAGAGGGAGGGGAAAGGGGGGAAATACCCCGGGCCCGGACTTTCAGGAGGGCCCGATATTTTTAAAATACCTGAATTTCAACGCTTACGGCAGCATCATACTGTACATAAAGTCAGCAATTACTCCTTACACCATGAAAGAAACCTCTTATCCCGCAGCTTATAATTTTTTCCCATCTAACAAAAGAAAAAAAATGAACTTGAAGGAGGGGGCCCGTGGAAATTCCCCCAGGCCCTTTTTTTCTCTCTACGGGGCTGAATACACTTGCATTCAGCTATAGATTTAAAACAATTCAGCACACGTATGAATTATTTGCAGTACTTTCAAATTAAACATAACAGTAAAAACATGAAGAACTTATTTGATGAAGAGGTGAAGTTGAAGTGTCATATTGGCGGGGAGGGGGCTCAAGCTTCAGCTATAAATATTACTGCGTCATGCGCTCAGTTTTCTGTATTGATGGGAAAGGAATAACATTAAGCCTTCCTCTAACTCCACCTCTACATCAATAATACAGTTCAGTAGAATAAGAAGTTGTGAATATCTCTGTTATATTAGTTTTTACTACAGCTTTGACTTTGGTATTTTTAATTACATGCATCTCTAAGCTGATGGAGCGGCAGGTAGAAGTGAAGGGGACTCAAGAGTGGGAATCAAGTCTGTCTGCAAAAAAAGGGGGGGAGGTTCGTGATCAAAAATATTTAAAAAATACAAAACATAATTATCGGAACCACAAAATTCGCAAATGAGTCTACTGATCGCCAACTTACTTATTATGTTCCATCCTTTTAACCATTAGAGGTGATAATTCGTAGCTGAAGAAAATTCCAGGCATTCCACCTTCACCTTCAGATAATGCCAATCGCTGTAAACAGAGTAATCAAGAAATGGGTAGGTAAGTTATCATTCGATTATATTTAGTGGGTCAAAAATGAACGAGATTTACTAAATATTGTTCTCGGGAAATGATTGTATCATTTACTACGTACAGCAGCCGCCTTTCACCAAATACATAAACTAGGAACTTACTTTTTCAAACTTGGTGACTGAAAACTGGTTAGAATGCACAACTAATCCGTCGATCCTCTCTATGACTGTTGGAATTAGTTTTATGTAATAATTGAACATCATTGCACCTAGAAACATAAAATATTCATCTTCACCACATAATTTTATGTCAGCTGTGCCACTTCGGGGTGTCTGTCTCGTGTTTGCAAACAGATAGGCATTTTATGCCTTAAGGATAGACCAACATCAAGGCATACAGAACTAAAAGACAAAACGTATGAAGGGATACGGGAAGTGTAGAGCTGGAAGACAAGCTTTTTCTTCCTATCTTCTTGTCTACTTGGACCGTGTGGTATGAATTCTCTCAACCTAGAAGTAAACAACCCGCTGGATCATTTATCGGCGGAAGAGCAGGTTTTTGCTACGTGACTTTTATCTTTTCATACAATAAATTATTCGACCTGAAAACGATGGTCTGTCAGATTTGGCACACTTAATAATACTGGAAAAGAAGGCATTGATTTAGCTATAGCGCGAGCTTACATTCCTGACTGGCTACATTGGCCTGCCCACACTGCTAGCTTGGCTCTCAAATTAGCAGCCATTGAATCAACAAAAAATACAACCAAAAACTTTAAATATTTATCTGAATTTCAAAAGGAAATGCTAGGGTAACGTAACGTAATACTAGATACAAATAACGCATTTATAATGAAAATATCACAGAAAATTTAATAACATACTCGAAACCAGAAATACATCACAATAAAAACTGTTCTTCAATGAGCTTGAATTTAAATTGTAATTTATATAATAAATAAATGATGAATATTCAAAACACATCTTAAACTTTTGAAATTATTTCGATTTTAATACATTATAATAATAATATAAAGGAAAAACAATAACATTCAATGAGAAAACATGAAAATACAACTTATCACCGTGCATCATATTCAAAAAATGTGTTCATGTTGTTGGTGTTATGGATGAGGGAGGCGAACATACTACGGTGTTGGATGTTAGTCTTCCTAATAGACCCTCATTTAGTACTTTGCTTATCAATTCTTGCGCTATCTCACTCTGTTCCGCAGTCATGTTCCTCAGTTCTCTAGCCACTAAACTTCCCATCGAATCGTATTGGTCATTATTTATGAACGATTTCAAGAACGCCGTATCCATAATAGATTCAGCATCATTTTCAGAACATTCCGAGTTCTGCGTACTGTCATTCGATCGAGATTCTTCGGCTATTATTCGAGACCGTATACGCATCAAACTATCGAGAAATGAAGTAGCGCCAGCGGGTGGAAGTGAACCCATCAATGATACTGAGCTCATAGAACTGTCTGAAAGCTCGCTTTCTACATCAAAAGTGTTGGCATCGAGATCTGAGTCCTAAAAATAAAACATAAGTAACTTTTCATCAGCGCGATTTGTACAACAAACATGTAAAATAAATAATTCGACGGGTGAAAATACATGACAACTATACATAAAATGAATGAAATTGAGTAATTTTGATTTAAATTATTCAAAACTTTATCTACGCCTTGCCTATAACAATAAAAATGCAATATAAGCATTATGAAGATTCTTAATCAATCTCACTGAAAATATTTCTGCAACATATAGGAACAGTCTTGAGAAACGGGAATTACCAAACTTGAAATATCAATGTTCATCTGGAAACAGTTCTCTGAAGTGAAGCTCAAAAATAAATTTCAGACAGCGTCCTGCGGTGAAAGCATCATTCACCAGCAATAAATTAATCAACTGCAATAAACTTACCTCATCGAGCCAATCATCATCATTATTATCAAACGGGTGATCCAGATAAACATCATCATCCAACATATCTCCTCTCAGTAAATTGCAATCGAGTCCTGGCATTTTGAGAAATTAGGTACTTTCCAGCTTTTTCAGGTGAGTTCCAGCACAACTTGCTACTATAGCAAGTTGAACACACGAAATGGAATGTAGTACTCGAGTAGTCGTGTACTCAAAATTCTCAAGAAAGTGAGTGTGATTATTTTATGCACGTGTACTTCGTGGATGATCGAATGTTGCTTTTCTAGCGTTTTCCACCGTACGGCTTAGAGGGATTTCTCCTTCCAGGATTCCACACACTATCTTACGACATAAATACACAAGATTCGAACTTGAAACACTTTCACAGTTTATGATTATCCTGATTACATCAGTCCATCCACATGTACTCGCGCATCGGAAATTCAATTATTTAAAACCAAAATGGATCAAAATTAACATCCAAAGATCCAAAGTACACTTGCGATAAGCTAAGAGAGATAAAACTTTTACAACTTGCAAACAAACTTCGACCATGATGAGATGGTGACTTGGACGCTGTTAAACAAAAAGCTCCCAAGCGACAACATCTGTTCTTAAGAAAACGTTAAAAGCCAATGAATAAACGAAAAGCACCGACATCGCGTTTACTGATAAGTGACAAGCTTTTTTCAACGTGAGGTGACCGGAGTGAGTGCACATTTTTGAATCGGGCTCAATTTTTAAAAATTCAAATTCTACTTATTACGCTCTTTCCAAAGATACTAATAATTCGTTTGTCAACAAATGTCGGTTGGTTCTGTTACGCTTTACAGCGTCCAGTGGTATCATTGTGTATAGTTCATTCCAGATAAGAGTATCAAAACCCATAGACGTGGCGGCATCACAGGGGAAAAGGGAAGTAAAAACTTCACACTGAACGCGTTAAAGACGCAGCGCACGTTCTCAGGAAGTGATACGTGATTGGTTGCAAAGTTGAACTCGTGAACGTATTAGTCTGTGGTCTGTCTCAGAGTTTTTGATACTCTTATCTGGAACGGATTATAACAAACAAACATAAGCGTCATCGCGACAAGGACAAAATAGCATACTCTGTTACATTTAATGGCTCAACAAAAGACGAGACTGCAGACTTCCGAATCCTAAAAATGACTCGATAGTTTAATTTTTTTTTAAATTTCGAGTTATTTGCGAGTAAATTCTTATTAAAATCATCCCTCAACAACATTGACTATTAATTAAAATAGTAATAAAAACAAACGAACACGTGGAATCATCATAAAACAAGACTACCCTCTGTGTGTGTGTGTCACATCATGAGCGCTCTCTACATTTCATTCCACTGAGCAAGAAGATAAGAGACGATACAACCAAATTTGCCGACTGACCGATAAGATGAAATAAGATTTGAATTTCTGAAATTTGAACCAGTTGTTAAATTTGCGGCAGACTTCACTCCGGCTCAACAGTATTATAGGAACCCAGTGATCGCCAAAAGTAAGCAATGCTGTTTTCTATCAAAATGTTTCGTTCGCAATTCGAACACTGTGTTTACTCGCACGAGCGGCACACACGTTGATTCTCTAAGGTGGATTCATGACAACTTGTGCAAGATGTGTAAATAGAACATTTGTCCAACGTACTCGTGACTTCGACAGCTAAATTTGGTAAAAATTTGATCTTCAATCTTCAAACGAAAATATATGGACTTCGAAATATGATGACATATGCAGCCGACATCAAGTAGAGAAGCTGAGATGAATTGTTAAAAATTTCGGAGCATGTAACCAGTATGGAAACCCATACACTATTCTAACTCGTACGCTCTACTTTATTTTCCCCGTTTTCTTTACCGATATGGGCTAGGGTCCAACGTTCACTTACTGAGTCTAACTTCTGAGAAAGCCTTTAGATGTTACCGATGTTACTTAACTATAGTAACACTAGTCATCGTACACGTTTCTCGTGAATTAGACTACGTTTTAGTTCATGAGTTTATTTTCCTTGTAGGTTGAAATGCCAGTAAACCAGGTATCAAATGAACAGCTTCGTGGAGCTCCTTGTAGCGAGAGAGTGAAAGCCGGCTTCATGATGGGGTTCATGATCGGAGCGACTATTGGTGGCTTCTACGGAGGTAGCAATGCTTTCAGGTAAGATTTGAAATTGGAAGTTGAATTTCTCTCTAGCGTTTTTTTGAAACGTTCATATTTCTCGTTTAGAGCTGGACTAGCTGGCGCAGAGATAGTTCGAGTTGTGGGGAAAAATATGCTGAACATTGGCGTGTCGTTCGGCGGATTTATGAGCATTGGCACCCTACTACGATGTTGAATTGGAAATTCGATCCGGTAGAATTTTAGTTCCGTTTTTCTAAAATTGTTGCCTAACTTTTAAGCTGTATTGTGCCTAATTTTAAGCTGTGTTGTGCCTATACCTGGTTCTGTAATTATTTATGTTTATTAGTACGAATATTATTCACGTAAAAAGTTGATCATATTATGTCAAAAATTTGTACATTCTGCTACGTACGAATATGGGTGGAAATTAGCAGAAATAAAAAATCGGTTCTGCATAATGAAGTACCCAGATTTTTATTCTCTCTTCAGAGTCCATTCTTTTCGTATCGCTCTATGTGAATACAGGAAAACTGATTCAAATCATAGAAATGATGTTTCAGATTAAACCAAGGTTCTCGAATCAGTGTTGTAGTTTACTCGCATAGAGAATGATTCGAAAAAGTCGCGTTATCTAGCACTGACAAATGATGACATTCCCTTCCGTCTGAATAGGAAAAGAATTGGAAACGATGAAACTTCATAGTTCTAATACTTAATTTAAAAAAAAATTCTCCGCCATGCCATCACGGAATAGCTTCTTGTGAACCGTTCTGAATACGAATCTCATCGATTATCGTATACCACTGTCTCTCTTGGTAACTTTTTCATTTATTTTAGCTCCTTCAATTAGCATGTCAACTTTACTTTTCTAGAGTACTGCAAACCAGTGACAGAATTTCGCACATGCTATGAAGAAATCAGATTTTTCTCGCCAATGTTTGATGCGGACAATGTTACCAAAAAATTGACCAACAATTATTACGAAACACTCTGTATACTAAGAACCCCACCCCATCTTACCTTCAGAGATGAGAAACAAAAGAAAAACTTGCGTTCCCTAACAGACATAATTAACTGCCAATGCCAAACCGAAGGATAAGATTAACTACCTGACACACAGACATGAAGACAGACTGACTGGCTGTTTGATCAATAGAGAACAAGACACGCAGCGCCATTCCGGAAGTGAACACCTACGTGGGCCGGGCTACCAAGTAAGCGGTAATGAACCCTTTCCATTGAATCTGAAAACACTATTTTAGTTTGGAATGGCATTCATGTGAACTTGGTTCGTCATTGCAAAAGCCGGATACAACGGGCATGAAGAGATACTGGTTGTTGTTTATAACAGCCATAGTCTGTCACAACTAGTTTAGCGTTTCTCGCTGTAGGCATTTCCTTCTCACCCACATCTCCTCATACTATATTTATATTTCTTCAAATGTACCTTCTTTGGCTAGTCCAGTATGACCATCAAGAGGATGAATTTGAATAGTCCCATCAGCTTGTTTGATTTTTCTTCCAAATGACAAATGTCGAATGTGATGTGTCGTATTAAACATGTGTGAGGAATATGGTTGAACATCGTGAACTGAAACGAGAAACTTAATGAAGCAATGTGAAATAGATAATACATCAGGAAACGCATTCATAAATATATAATTATACCAACCATGTATATGGCTGATTGAGAAACTCTGACCTGGAGCAATGTGGAAACTACCACCGACCTAGAACACACCAATCAATCAATTTAGTTAATCAATATTCTCCTACAGTGATCGCGAGTCATGTTTCTGGAATAGCTAACAAAACTAATGAAATGAAATCCATAACTTACTCTGTTCACCTCCATGGTTCCATACAACTGACAACCTTCTTTGAAAATAGATGAATTACTGTTGGCTTCGCCTTGACATTGTTTGAATTGCCTCGGTGTAAAATTCCAGTTCTTTTTCCTGTACGCCTCTTTCACTTCCAAACATGTGTTACAACACCTAGAAATGATTGACATAAAATTAATAAAATAGTTCTTATCCATGAACAAGAGAAAATCACACCATTTTTGAAATACTAACTGGTCTGGATCTCCGGCTCCATAACAACTCCCACATTCTTCAGTTGAGTTATCCTGTCATAATAATGAACAATCAATCCTCCACACATTTAATAAAGATTTAGCAAAATGTCGGTATTAAGAGACAACGAATATTAACCTGCTTTTTTTCCACCACCGTTTTGTTTATAGGTTTCAACTCTGTAAATGTACACTCTGATTAACTAAGACATTGGGAGAAACGAGCCACCTGCTAAGTGGGTGTTCAGTTGGTTGCTCATACTTACGTTCTTTCTGAGGTTCCTCGATAGGTACACCGTTCAAATCCAATCTTCTTTTGTAGATATTGTAATCAATGTGCAAATGCTGATCACCAGACGAATCAACAGCATCTAAGGCCAAATCTTTAATACAAACGGTATGCAATCAGAGTAGTACTCTTATATTTTGCCTTCTTCAATTTGTAGACGGTCTATCAACGCGATGTAAATAACTTCAACGATTTATGAACACGAAAAAAATCATGTTGTGGACTTACAATCGCAGGAAATATCCGTAACCACGATATCCAAATTGATTTGCAATTTGGAGCCACCGGACACGTCAACGAATATCTCCTCTTTCCATGACGGTTTTATGTAATAATAACATTCCCAGAATGTGAGGTACAAAATCGTGATCCAGCACAATATTGTAACTAGAATGAGTGAACAAAACATGATAATATGTTTGAAAAATTTGTCCGCGCCTGTATAATTCAACATTAACGGAAAGATTTATTAGTAAAAAATACATCAATTACCCAGACCGCCGTACAAAGTTTTCTCTTGAAAGTCTTCCAACGGTTTCGTAAATACATCTAGTGATTTAAATTTATTTAAAAAAACAGAGAAATTTTTTTCAAACATTGTAAGTTACTTATTGAATAATACTTTTACATCACCGTCTCATTAAAAATAATATTGAAGTTTTTCTCGGCTTATCAATTACGCCGACAAGATAATTGGTGAAATGAAATGTAAATAGAAAGAAAATCACATTAGCGCTTATACTGACTTACAGTTGTAACTAAAAAGTGGTTCTATCTTATTTTAGTTCCAGGAAAAAGTATCTTATGTTAGATGAACAAAAGGGCTTATTTCTTTTTCGAAACTTTTTGGGTTTCTGTGTTTTGTGTTTCTGTCCAAATATTACAAGATCTATGTCTGGAACGTCGAAAATACTTTTTTATTAGTCTTCTTCAGGAAGACAATAAGACTGTAAATGATTCAATTTAGAATACCTACTTGAAAAATGTTTTCAATAAGTTGATATAATAATAAGCTCGTTGAATGGTTGTTAATCAAGCTGCGAAACAGAAATCTTACACATGTAATTCAGCTGATTAAAGTAAGTTGATACATTAGCAGCTGCTCGTATAAATATTAACCGATGTTGCTCAGTAACGTATTCTGGTTAGAGATTCTGTTATTTCAGAGTTTTGTGAAACACCTTTCATCTTCCTCGTACGCATTACGTGAAATATTTGTATATTGCAACACCAATTACTAGCTCATTCCACACGAGTAAAGAAACTTCGACAGCATTTTTCAAAATAAGCTTGTATATTCTGAAACTGATCAACCACTAATACAGATTTTCTTGTATGAGAGTAGAAACCGAGTTTCATTCAACTCATAATAAGTATCAGTCATGTAGTATCCAATACCGGTATATTCTCAGTTTCAAGCTCTATATTTTCATTTTGCTTGTGAATTTTTGTTCTTTTTATTTTCGTTCGTAACTTGAATTTACCTGATTTTTTGGTATTAGTTATGCTGAAAAACTACTCAACATAGCCTCTGTGTTTTACACCATTTGTTTACAATCGTGAAATTTAAAACAGCTACAAAAAGAATATATTTTAACAATACAAAAAAAAAAATCAATTTTCATCATAATATTCATAAATGAACTTGATACCACAACTCGGAGGGTCTCTTGGTCCCTGGTCAGTGCTTTTCCTCATCATACTAGCTTCAGAATTGTATTTTGCGACTCCATTTCACAACACACACTTACGAACTGCATTTTCCCAGAGTTTGATCCGTTCTTCGCGGTCTAGATGCAAGAAAACAGGAATACAGATACCCTGAATTATAAATTGATGCTTCCACGAAAATCCAATACGTAGTAGTGGGTACACCGAATTTATAACAATTTTACGGTTCATAGTGATGCAACATTCTTATATTTTGTCCAATTATTTGTGACAGATAAGTACAATATTTACTACCCACCTTCTTGCGCGAGTCGTGGGAAGAATGAATCCTGCTTCATTTTCAGAGTTTTTAAATCCCATACTTCTATTCCCTTTGCTAGGCCAGCAGCTATGGCCGCACCAAATAATGTTGATTCCAACATTTCCTGTCTTTCTGTCGTTAAAATATCATTCTTTATTAACACGTATCTCATAAACAGTTACAATCAAACATCATGCAATGTAGGAATAATGCGATAAATACATACTAATGAGCACGTTGCAAATATCTGCCTGAAACTGCAATAAAAGCCTATTCTCACTCATGCCTCCGTCCACTTTCAGGGATGTTAGTTTGATTCCGCTATCTTTAGTAATGGATTCTATAACGGCGGCTGTTTGATAGCCTATACCTTCGAGAGCTGCCCTTGCAATGTGTCTTCGGTCTGTTTCCAGTGTCAGTCCACATATCAGTCTACAAATCAATAATTGAAATCAACTTGGCTGCTAAATGACGTGTTTATAGCAACGGGAGTAAAAATTAGACTGACAAGTAGTTTTACAGTGTCGGTGTAGTCGTTTGGTTGGTTTCAATCGTACGAGTCGAACTGTTTGAATGATGATTTTAGTTACATACGAATGGAAATTTACACGCACAGTTAGTAATCAAGAGCTTCTTGAAAGAAGCTTTGTTGTATATACATACATAAAATCTCACGTAAGTGATTCCCTAAAAAATACAAACTAAGTTTCTACTGAATGTATAGTAACCATCAGTTTCACGAACTAACCCTCGAGCTTTCGGTTGCCAGTAGGGTGCATATAATCCTTGGAAAGCAGGCACGAAGTACACACCATTACTATCGGATACCTCCAGAGCCAATTTTTCCGTCTCTGCCGCTTGGTCTATGATTTTTAAGTTATCCTTTAACCAGCTTATCGTGGACCCAGCTGAAGCTATTGCACCCTCTAATGCGTACACAGGTTCTGCATTCTTTCCCAGCTTATAGGCTAGTGTTGTTAGCAGTCCATGGTTCGAGCGTATTCTCTAAAACGAGTTTCATTCGCGTTATTTGAATTTCAGTATAAGTCAACTACTCCTGATTAAAAAGTACAACATACAGAATCACCTTTGAACCCGTATTTGAAATAATGAAACAGCCAGTGCCGTAGGTGCACTTCGTTTCTCCGGCGTCGAAACATAAATTTCCGATTAAAGCGGCATGTTGATCGCCGACACACTGCAATGATGGTACATAATTCAGTAATTTCTGATAGCGGAAAATTAACCCTAGACTAACATAATATTTGTTTGAATGGTAAAGTATGTGCTAACAGAAACAGAGCGGGCAAATTTTCACATTGTAACAAAATAACTAGCTAATTTTAAGAGTTGATCCTTGGGGCAAATGCCATTTTATTTTTGATAAACATCGTGTGAATATCTGTCGAGTAGTTCATATCTAGTAGATCGTGTAACCTCTTTGCAGATGTCTGTAAGACAATTTGTTGTTTTAAAGTGTATGTTTGTAAATACATCCGCCAGACATTTTGTTCTTTGTGAAACAGCACGTTCCTCGTAAAAAAGATTATTAAGCTAGCTGAAAATACTACTGGCAAACTACAATTTGAGTAGTTTTTCAATAGTATTTTTGACAAGCTCAACAATACTTAGAGGTCTGGTTGGCTGAGTGGATAGCGCGCTGGTCTCGAATTCCGGAGGTCCCAGGTTCAAGTCCACGTAGCTACTCGCTACATTTCGACCTAGGCCGGGTTTTTCGGCCAGAAGAGACGCGGGCTAAGACAGCCGTAACAGCCTCTCTCTGAGGTAATGCTCGAAAGGGCGGATTCCAGGGCTCGGGTTGAGAGCAAAGTGGAAAAAGAGAGAATCTCAACAATACTTGTTTTATGTGGGACATCACTGAAGGTGTTTACTCAGTGTTTTGTCAAATGAACTGCGGCCACTGAATTTTCAAATGCACCCTTTCGTATACTTCTGATGTCTACTTCATATTTTTCTTTTTGTGGACATCACTAGACATTTTATTCCTTGCTGTATCATTCTGATCGAATTCTACAAAATATTCGTGCTGTACCAAAAATTTTTGTTTACTGCATTTTTTTTCCCTGGTGGATCGTTTGTTCATAGTGTGGTGCATCTATTAATTTAGTAAACCATTATATCGTCTTACTCCGGACAGAGGAATGTTTTTGAGCGATGTCATTTCTATAGTCCCGTAAACTTCAGAGGAACTACGAATTTCTGGTAACGTTTCTGGTGGAATACCAAAAAAGCTGAAAAAGAAAAACGTCAGCATCAGATATTCATAAGGTGAATCTAAATTAATTTCAGGTTCACCAAGTCGCATTTGTATTTTGCACAAATCACCTCAAATCTTAGTTCCTTTAATGGTCAGCAATATTTTATTGTCGTCAAAATAATGTTTCAGAACATCCAAAATAGACATGTACAAAATGATTGAAAACTGAACATTCATTATCTAAGTGTAAATGAAACGTTGAAGAGGCAACTGAATGAATTGTTATTTTTGAACCATGTCCATCCCAATTCCAGATCATTCGATGAACGTACTTTACTCGTTTTCAAATGCTTCTAGGTTATTACTGTGGTCTAATCTATCTCAGGAGTTCAATTCGAATTCCCCAGATTATAACACGAATGACTATTACAGCAGATATGGAAAGAAAAAGTAAAATAAAGCCCCCAATCAAAAACAATATTTAAAAAACGAATGAGGAATTAATAACATGACAGGGTTACTACAATCTTTGTAGATTTTCAGTCATTAAACAGGTTCAAAAATGAAATCGAAGATTAAACATTAGATATGAATAAGCGGAGCATTGCTCATACAAGATCTACGTAAATTTACACATTTTAGGTGGCCACGGAACGAAAGTTACGTTTATGATTATCCGAGTTTGTCTATCTCAATCCGTTCACCTTGAGCGTCGATTCATTTACAGAATCTGTACTTCTAACTCATATCTACGAGGTCATAGTTCCACTATTTTTCTCAAAATGGATGGGTAAACAAATTCTTAGCTATCACAAATGAGCTAAAAAGTGATCTGTGACGAGACATACCTGGTTAATGCGTCATCCCACTGTAATGTCTGTAAATTCATGAACAAAGTCCGACACGCATTTGTGACATCAGTAATATGAATTCCTTTCTCCACGCCACCAGTTAAATTCTGTCAAATATTTAACGCATAATATTAAAGGCGTGTTGTGAATAACACAATTGCAGTTAATTGGAAAATCTCAACTTGGAATACAGAATATGTGGTGTACATCCGATACCCTGCAATAAAACTCTTCGGTATGTCCCTGAACTGTATCAAAGTTGAGATATTTGAATATAATTAAGTTTACTGCACACTATTCCTCGAATCTCGATCCGTCAACTTTGTACTTAATGTAATTACCCAGAGAAGCCACGAGTCTATCGTGCCAAATAAACATCGTTTCTCGGTTATTGCAGATTTTACAGCCGGTACATTATCAATGAGCCATCGATACTTGGAAGCACTGAAATACGGGTTTATGGGTAACCCGGTGAGTTCTCGTAACTGATCCACGTTTTTGTCTTTCTTTGTTTCTAATAACGAGTCTATGGTTGCTTGTGTCCTGTTATCCATCCATACTGAGAAAAGAACGATTGTGATCTAATCTCCATTAAAACAAATTATGCACGATCTCGCGAAGAAGGGAGGAAACATTTGAGAATTATACTAACTAATTGCGTTGTAAAGAGGTTTCCCAGTTGTCTTGTCCCAGAGTACAGTTGTTTCTCGTTGATTGGTGATTCCAACAGTGACAATATCGGATACGCTGATACCTTGGTCGGCGAGCTTTTTCACTGTCTCTTCTATGGATTCGATCACGCTGTTCAATATTGTTATAGGGTCTTCCTCGATCCAGCCTGCTTGAGGATAGAGTCTAGGTATCTCTACCTGGTGGCTCGCTAGTAAAGCCCCAGTTTTACTCGCAAAAACCTAAACATAAAACGAATTTTAAAATACGGTCAGATTGAAGTAATGACAGAATTAAAGATCAAGTATGGATTTAACGGTAAATCATGGTAACCCATCGATTAGAAAGAAGACCAAATAAGTGGGATTCCTTGTAAAAATCGGTCTACAGATGCGCAGAGGGATTTCACTTATTTTTCGAACTTTTGAATTCTGATTGATATTATTGTTCCGCTTGATGGAAAAGTAATCTGCGCAATACTATTTAGAATTCGAAATTTAGAAAAATAAGTGGCATCCTAATGCGTAGTTTCTATTTTTAGAAAGGGGATGGTCAGATTATTACTTCGCCTACATCGAGATACGATATAAAATTTAAGTACGGAATGAACTTTTCTCCAATTTCACGTTCTCATTCTGCTTTTTACGCCCTAAAATCTCATTTCGTCCCCAATCAATCAGAAAATGATTTGCAATCTTCAGTGATCCCTGATTGATATTAAGCATCCTGCTAATTGATCCCAAAACGATCCGCAATCTTCAGTTTTCCCTGACTGATATTATTGGTAATCTGAAATTGATTTTCAAGTGTTATTTTAATGGTGTCCTGAGATGAGTTTTCAGCTACCATTTTTCAAGCGACCTTGCCTAATACTGGCTATATACGTGAACATTAAAGTCATAAAATAAATTCATCGCACGGCCACTCTCAGAAATTTAACTTATCTTTAGACTTCCTTACTCTCTCGCATCAAAATTTCAATAAGCTTCTCCAAAAAATGACGCAACTCTGAGACTAAAAATCTAAAAATAAACATGAGAACTTCAGTCCATCTTAGCGATAGTAAAATTCTCGCGCACTTATTATTGGCTAACATTTGCGAAAAATGCTGAATAAATGCTTGAGAGTTTTAAAATCTTGTGCAAGAGCTGGAAATGCGTGAGCGAATGCTCAAGGGCGAAGCATAATTCATTTGTTAAATCCAGGATCAATTCATTTTTAAAAAGTTAATAAGACGTCTGGCTGTCTATGTTGATTACATTTTAGTATGGGCCATCCATGTATTACAGTTAATTCATAATAGCGATTTTTCCGAGTTCCGAGGAACATGTGCATATTTATGATCACATGATACGAGGGGTAGACATAATCGAATGAATACTGTTAATTACTACGTAGAAGGGGTCTAAAATGAATTAATTCGGATTACGTAATATATATGTACGAACGACCGCTTACATATTGTATTTCAGAAAAATTCCCTAGTCCTGACCTGGCGGGCTATAGAGTTGTCGGTCTCTACTTTTTGGTGTGACTCACTGGTTGTATCTTGGTGGCTGACTGACTCTGTTTCGTTGAATTTTGAAATAATTAACATGTGCCTGCAAGTTTTTGCATTTCAGTTAGGCAACCTATCTGACAATTTTATTTTCATATAAATATATGGGATATTCCAACCGATACAACTCATGAAAATTACACCTAACTTCGGTATTGTGCAACGTGGCCTTTATGGTCTTGAAAATTCAAAAAGTACGGACCAACTTCAGCAGCTAAGTTATCGGTGCCCATTCACGTGACTACATTTTCCGTATCGTTATTACACTGTGTCGAAGTTTGAATCGCTGCCAAGGTCGTTCTTATCATTAGGAAATTCGTAGTTCACTTTCTATTTCACCTTCCTCATTTTCATTACCTCTAATAGCCTGTTAATGGTACGATTTCTTGTTTCTTTCGGTATTTAAATCTCAAATAGTAGCGACGAGTTCTGAATTATCGAATTATTGCATACGAATGCTTTACAAACTAAATGAGCAGTCACGTCCAGGAGCATTTAGATTTTAAATGGCCTAGTTTTCAACGAAAAATATAAAATAGGTACGATCGAATGCGATAATACATTTCCGTACACTCAAAGAGGCTAGTGAATGGGGTGGGAGATACGAATGTCTCCAGATGCTCTGAAGTGTATTATAATAGAAACGAGGCTTATAGCAAAAGGTTTAAAAGGATCCTAGTAAGAAGAATATAGGTGTACCTCATTTGATGAATTTTACATGAGAAACACACTTCTTGAGGCAATGCTCTTTGGGTTCAGTTATTTATTTAAATTGTGTTTTCTTGTACACCTACCCCGAATCGAGTGCTGCTGGTGCCTTCATCAATGGATCCGACTAGAGGGCCATATTCGCTTTCTTTTGAACCGCTCTTGGTCATCGTGTTTCTTTTTCCGTGTACAACTGTAAATGAAACATCAAAATGAAATTTTTCGCCATGTAGACAACAAATGTGATGACAGAGGCAAAAATTTATTCTGCGTTTAATTGTTCTCGGAATATTTTCATTCGTTAACAATATTATTAGTCTGCTCGAAGTGAATTTTGAGATGAATATTGTTTACGATAAATAAAACGCGTGTAGAAATAATAATGAAATAAATTATTAAGAAAAAAAAAAAAAAGTTTTACATTTGAAACAACATAATTATTATTCTGACATTTATGCGACTTGCGATGCAAATTTTTCTCTAAGACTTATTTAGAGCTTATAGCTATTTGAAAAACTAAGGAACCGTACAGTAAAATTGAAATGTAATGATGCTGTCTGATTATTTTCAGAACATAAAATTGTACGTATCAGTTATGGATTCGAAGGAGAAAAAACAGTTGATGCACCTCATTGAAATAGAGAAAAAAGCCGAAGAAATACTGGTTGATAAGAACGACGTTGTCAGTTTGGATATGAGACGGAACTGGGATCGGGAGAGCATTAGAGCGCTGGAGAAACTGAAACCAAATGAAAAAGTGTGGACGGTGTTCGGCCCCGCTATTGTAAAACTACCAAGAGATAAAGCAAAAGAAATCTTGGAAAAAGATTTAGTGGAGGCTAATGTCGAAATTAACGTAAAACGTAGCAATATGAAAATTAAAGTGAACGATCTCAGGGATTTGGAGTATAAAGACAAGTATTCTGGATTCTCCCTTAATCCTCTAACTAAACAAGAACTCTCTGCGGTGAAGCAAGTCTGGGGAGATAAATCGTAGCGTATTCTCGTAATTTAACTATTACCTAATTTTTTACAATAAATCATTTTTACAGGTTCGCAAGGTTTTTTCATTCTTTTTTATGCTCGATAATTTCAAATTTTGAGGTACTTTTTCACCCCAGAACAGTACTAAGAGAGAAACCTTTACGATACTTCATTTTTCATTTTCACTAAGAAGCTCACACGTATTTGATCCATCAATTTCTTCTTTTTATTCTGTACTTTCTCAATGCTTCAAAACCAAAACTGTAAGTGTAAATGAATAACATAAGAGTACTTACTCCGTTAGTTGACGAGCCCGAACAATATTATTTGCAGGTCGAAAACTGTATTGCGATCGACTGAAGTTCTAATCACGGTATCACGGACTGAAGTTCAATAGTGTACAAATCAACGCGTCTAGAGTCGTCTAGAACCGAACAATTTGCATCACATTGACGTCACTCGCCGGAATAAAATAAGGATTTTATCAGTGACGTTGACATGTATACAATACTGAATACAATGTTTTCTTTCTTACAAACCTTACAAAATTTGAATGAAACCTCCAAAGTGAACGAACTTTTTTCTAAAATCGGGAGAAATAGTTCTACAATTTGATACTCTACATTTGAACGGATGATAATGACAAAACGAAAATGCAATTCCGTAGCGGTTTCTCCTGGAGAAAAGTGTGCAAATGGGTTAATTCACGACGGAATGTGAAGAACCTATGTTATTTTCGTAACTCAACTTCGTTTGAGTCTTCTGTGGGTTGGCCCATTCTAGCGCTTAACTCTTCAAAGAACGGGCGATACATTTATGCCGGTCCGAGAATTTGAACAATATACATGCCACTTTTATCTCATATATTTTTTCGTTAATTCTTTCACACAACTTGACGACAGTTGATAAAATTGCGATTTCGAAAGACAAATCTTCCAGCATTTCGGCAAATTATCGCATTTTTCTTCTTCAAAGTAAATAGTAAAAGTTTCATACATTGGACTGAAGTTTGTCGTATTCCGACACTATCGCATTTGGCTGCCACAAGTGACAGCTAACTGTCATCTATTTCTCGGATCTTCGGCATATCAGTCACTAGTCATCGACTAAATACAAAGGAGTGAAGTTAATTTGATGGAACCGGTAGTCATAATGAAATGTCAAGGTAAAAGTAACCTGAATATCTTACCGATGTATGGAAAAATGACGAATTTCACGGCTACAGCGATAAGAAACCCAATGGTTCGAGGAACCTAGGGTATTCTATTTCTATACAGATTAATTATTGGCAGTGAAGTTCACTTGCGTTTACTATCTAGTTCATGTGCTGTAACTCCAGCCTCTGTATTTTGCGATGGAACTTCGACCCGATTATCCGAGCTCACACTCGCACTTGTGGAACATAAAATGGTGAACTTGTTTTGAATAATTAATACAAAATAATTTCAAACATCGTTCTCAATCTATCAGTGAGAGGGCTGAAAGCGAGAAACTGATAAGATTCTTGTCAACTTGTCTCGCCGGCAATCAGTGTAGCCACGAGCTAGATTCAAATATATGTACATTCAGTGGGATGTTATCAAACTTAACTTAACTTGAACTTTCAACTTTTGTTTCTCACAGTCAAGGATTTGTTCTTAAGTTCCCGTGGGGAGGGGGAGGGGTGAATGGCAAAAACGTATAGACAATAACTGACACACAATTTTTGTTTGACTTTAGGTTGCCCAAAGATAGTCCAAAAATTTTTGTACATCTCCTTTCTGAGAATCTCTGATGAAGTGCTTTTTATCAACTTGCTAAACATTTTTTGAATTATTTTGAAATCTCTGGCAGTGGGGGGAGGGATATAAATTATACATTGCTGCTGAAACTATCATCAGGTGAGCCCAAAGGGGCGTAACATAGTGCTATTTCAAACTCTTTTTTTTCAGCATAATATTTAACAGAAGCTTAGTTTGAAAATCGGAGGCAAGAGATCGTGAAATAGAAATAGTATTATGAAATAATATGGCTGGATAACTGATGTGGGATCATCTCGATTCATCATTTTTCATTGTACATTTTTTATAGTAAAAAGAGTTGAAATTTGGGAAAGAATGCTTAAGCGAGAATAAACATGGAACGCCTGCGGAAAATGAAAAGAATAGTCATCTGGTAACCAAGGATTCGAAAAAATGAAATAAATAAATAATATTGGACGCTGTTAAGCAAAACAGAACTAAGCGACATTTTTTGACAAAATGAGTTATCACTTATTAGTATTAGTATTGTTGGAAAGACCCGAAAGAGTGTAAAAAGTAGAATTTTTCAAAATTGGGCGCGATTCAGAAATGTGTACTCCATCACTCCATGGTCCATGCTGACAAAAGCTTATCAGTAAACGCTATGATTGTCGTAATTGAGGAGTTATCTGTCAAAAGGGCGCTTGACATATGGGACTCCCATATGTCAAGCGCCCTTTTGACAGATAACTCCTCATTAGGATCGGCTACTAGTAGCCGAGCCTATTGTAACCACTTTCTAGGGTCGGGTACTAGTAGCCGAGCCTACTGTAATCGAAATTTCATTTCTTTTCCCGGGTGAGTTGAGTCAGGGTGAGTTCAGTAAATAGCAGGGATGGCAAACAAACGAAACGAAATTACGAAATAACGATTGATTTTTGTCAAAAATATTGAAACGAAATAACAAAACGAAAAAAAAAAACGGTTTCGTTTGCCATCCCTGGTTTCTACACGGCTCATCTTGAACTTAGAATCACGTGTTCTCCAAAAACAGATTTTGCTGGCTGGTTACTACTGGTTACTATGCTCAACGGCTCAACCGCGTCCATCTTTATTCGTTTACATTATTATTCCAAGCAAAATTCCAAGATTGAATGGAAAAGCGATTCAATTTTTATTGTATAATAACTCTTTTGCTCTTTTTCACTCCGGAAAAAAATTTGATTCAGCAGATTCCATTCTTCAACATTTCTTCTTTGTTGGGTGATGGGTGATGGCAGGTGATTTATTTGCTCCTCGAAACTCGATTTTTTCAAACTTTTCAAGGAGTGATTTATTTTTACTCTTGATTCCCTCTCGTTTTCATTCATTTCTTTCATTTGATCAAACCCGATCCGATGAACTCCCAGAAGTTGATCAAACCCTAATAAAAATTATCGAAGTTTCAATTCAGTGCCATCTCATTTACCCTTAATTCCTACAAAAAGTGCGACTCGAAAGAATCCAATTTCGTTAAGCTCTGCGTACTTATTGCTATAAAAATATTGGAAAAATAATTAATTACTCGCATTAATATTATTTCTACTATTTTACTGTAGGTATAGCCGTGATAGATACCTACATAGTTGATGTACATAGAAGACCAATGATCGCGCATTGTTAGCAATTCAGTCAGTTAGATTCTTCATTTTAATCATGTGGCGTTGACAAGTAGAGACATGATACCAGTGGTGGTGACGCGATTATTCTGAACGAATAATCATCCGGTAATTATCGGTTGTCAGTACAATAATGTAATTTTCTAAATCGACGCTTATTTACTTTTTGGGTTTGATTTCAATGGTAGTCAAATTCGCCAAATGATAATTGTACGAAATGGCGGTTACAGGAACCGTGAAAGTTACACTATTGGTAGTGTCAAAATAGCTATAACAATGAGCATCGGTGATCGTATTGTGTACGGTGAGAAACGAGGAACGATTCGTTTTGTCGGAGAAGTACCACCTTTTGCTGGAATCTGGTTTGGTATCGATTGGGATTCGCCCGATGATGGTAAACACGATGGCACGTACAAGGGCATTCGATACTTCCACGCTTCGTAAGATTTTTGAACTAAAAATATGAACTGAAAGACAGATCTGCCAAATGTGGCCTCTTTGGAAATGAAAAGCGCCATAAAATTCTTTGAAAGAAGCGGAATCCCTGACATTAGGATAGTGTGATCATGTTTCGTGATTGACTCAATATTCTCTCTCTTACTCTTAATTGTTACGGCGCATTTATTTGAAAATTCGCTATAATACCTATAGGACCTTTTCGTGGCCACATTTAATGCATATATATGCGCCTCATTATTTGAAGTCGAATTCAATATCGTGTGTAATTTAAATTTTAAAACTGCGTATGATCGCAGGTATCCAAAATCCGGATCCTTCGTCAAATCAACTGACGTGAAATTGGGCAGTAAATTCGTGAACGCGTTGAAAGAGCAGTATGATTATGATGTCAAAAAAGTTCGAGAAGATTACGAAGATAGTATGAAAGATTTCCCTGTCACCGTGTTCGATTTTGTAAATCTGGAAAAAGTGAAACGCTTACAAGGGTAAAGCTTCCTGTAGATTTTATTAGTGAATGTTTACTTATTGGAAAAACATTAAATATAGGTATGTAATTATGATTACATTATGTTCAGCCCTTTGAGCTTACTACAGGTGGTCAGCTTAGCACCGTACAATATCGGGAGCCCAGGAGAACCCGGTGAAATTGAAAGAACATGTCCTAACATAGCAGATTTAGATTTATCGAACAATTTGATGATATCCTGGGAGTCGATTGCTGTGATCGGGAAACAATTAAAGAATTTACGTAGCTTAACTCTGAAGTAAGTTTCAAATTTTGTCGCTGGAATTTTAAAGAATCTCAACGCATGGTACTGTTTTTGATTTGGATGGTTTGTTATAGTGATTCAAGACTCGCAGTTCCTGTGGCGCCAGAAAAATTCAAATATGCATTTACCAAGCTACAGCACCTATTTATGTGCCGCATGTTATACACCTGGGATGATATACTTTCACTTGCTGTTATGTGGCCACAGATAGAGACTTTAAAAGTGAATTAATTTTCAAATTTGGAGGGGGAAAAATGTAAAACTTGTTTTATTCATGAATCATCAAAATTTTGTCTGTTTATTAGGTACCGTTTGGTCGTATCGAAAAATTAACTTCTCCTGTGAATGTACTGCAAAATTTGAGGCATTTGGATATACAAGGAAACAGAATTAACGAGTGGTCAGAAATAAATAAATTGGGACGGTTACCCCAGTAAGTAGTTTCACGGATAAGAAAATAGTAAACACAAATGCTCTTGTTTAGACAGGTATATGTTCATCTGATCGAATGTGGGCTTTGTTTACAGTTTGGAAGTGTTGAACGTCTGTGATGTAGGTATTACTGGAATCATTATTCCAGCGGAAGAGAGATTATTTATGAAAGTTCACACGCTGTATGCTTCAGAGAACTTGATTAAAAATGTGAGCAGTACACTTCCGTTAGTTGACGGTTGTTTCTTAATAGACTCTGTGTACTAGTTACCTATAGACTATCCAATATTTGAAATATATTACTTTTTTCAGCTTGCTGATATCGTAGATTTGAACTCTCTACCAATGTTGAAAGATTTACGAATAAATAAAAATCCGTTGACGACGAATGATAAATTTCTATCGTACCGAGAAAAAATTATCGCGAGGATTGGAAACCTCAAGGTAGGTAATTTCAAGTTTGTCTCTGTATTTGATGTCTTGAGTGTTAAAATTCCATAATCGTCCTCCAACTAAGCAATGTGTCCTGACAACATGTAGTTTGTTTATCCATCGATTTCAATGATTTTTTTCATTATGATCAAAATTGTTATCTTTTATTGTCTGAAAGCGATACTACGTAATGAAATGGGTTAGATCAAATATAGGAGAGAATAAATTAATATAGATCATTTTTCACCATTTGAGAATCGATTAGAAAAGGTAAAGAAAAGTTTCTGAGTTGATAGGAATGAATCAAATAGCAATTAAACAGTGTTCGTGTTGAATGAGAAGAATATATTATTGAAAGTTTTTATGATGAGAAGGACAAATAAAGATTGCCTTTATCAAGAAACGTGATCGAATTAAAAAGTAAATTTTTCATTTTTGTTTCATTCTATTTTCAAAATTTTAAAGTTTAAGGGACTTAAACTCATCAAGCTACAACATAAGTCACAAGGCATTATCACTCAATACACAAATTAGTAAATTGCAAATGATAGAAGGTGGGAGCGGATTAGTCTTATAAATTGCCAGGAAATTTTCCCGTGGGCCGGTCCAATTTGGAATATTTAAACAGGTACACTGAAGAATTTTTGGCCAGTGTTGTAGCGGAAAGGGAGGAGGAAGGGTAAGAGGACATATTTGAGAAGGGTAATGAAAATGACGAGTTGGCCTGATACAATGGCATTTTCCAAATCGGCCCTTGGGTCGCAACACCAGAAATGATTAAATTATGAAAATCTACATAAGATCAACTGAATAAAATTAAAAATAATTGATCGTATATATTTTTAAGAAAAACGAATAAAATCGATTGAATGACTAACTTGGTGCATTAAAAATCAAGAGAGAGCGATTGAAAGAAGTGTTCCATGAAATACTGGATCGAAGAGCGAATGAATGCAAATCTGTTGGTCGGTCTGCTACACGTCATAAAAGTTGACTCAGTATTAAGTTAATAATGATGAAACCCAAATCCCAGCTCTAACATCGAAACATTTTGTGTAATGAATACTTAAAATGTGTGAACTATCGGTGAAAATCTCTAATGCTCACTACGTGACTGCATGATGAATCCAATTCTGAATTTCCAATTTTCTGTCCTCTGAGTTATCACGTTTTCACCTGTAAAATAATGTTGTTGTTGTTGTTATTTGGAAAAATAACCCTTTTGAAATTGGAATTTTTAGATACTGAATGGGCGCGAAATTATGGCAGATGAAAGACGTAGCTCCGAGTACGATTACCTTCGTGAATTTGCCAAAGATTGGATGTACTGCATGAATGATGAAATAGAAAAGGCGAAATTTCTGCTTAAAAATCCTCGTTACGAATATCTCGTTAAAAGTACGTCTGAGTTTGACTTGATGTTCGAATTTTGAATAAAACGTGTCTGAGAACTTGATTTTCACGTTAATCAAATAAATAGCCAAACTTTAAAATAAGGGAAACATTGAGTCATTTAGGAACTTCCATGTAACTTCTGACTTGACGTCCTAATTTTGTTTAGTACGTAATTATAATGTCATAGATTGACAAAGTAAATGTTATTTTTTCAGAATACGGGCCCGCAGAAGTTCAAACAGAAATAGACCCGGCATTGAAAGGACACTTGATTACTGTACATCTGGTCCACGTAAACGAAAATGGTGCCCAGGAAATGATTAAGAAACGCGTACATTTATCACTCGCTGTCTATAAGTTGATCGCGATCGCCAGACGAGTTTTTAGTCTCAAAATTGAAAATCCAAAGCTCGTAAGAGTGTCTGCGAAAGTGAGTTTTTGAATTTTCAGCCTACTGTGTGCAACGAAGGACGTATTATGAACCCAATTTCTTAACATTAGTTCGTCTCCTACATTTTACTAATCTTTATAACTGAGGACATTCGAATTCAAACTTGTATTGTTTTCAAAAATCGTATTGGCCTGTCCAGTGCTCACAGGAGAGAAAATCCGGGTTCGGGACAAAGACTTGCTCGACCACTTCTTTTTTAATTTTTTGTTTGTAGCAGTAATTGCTTGAACATTATTTTCCATATTATTTTTAGATTTATTGATGAGAAATTTGAGGCACTCAGACGCCCCATGTATAGGCCGGCCCCTTCCAAAAGTCTCCAGCTGCCCCCACGTTCTTGTCAGACCTGGTTGTCGCTCGCATATACACGCTAATGCTAACGAAGAAACAAAGCTGAAATGATGTGTGTGCTGATTAGAAACAAGGAAGAAAATTTTGAATCCGCTTTACAGCAGTTCGAGAGAAGATTAAATTTTGTTAATTGGTATTTTGTAGTTCATGGTATGCAAATCGATATTGTGAATTGGATTTTCAGCTTTGTTCCCAGTGTTTAAACATTTTGATAGAATCCAAATTTATTTTGTGAATCAAACTTCAAATACCTACCTTATCTCATTTAGTCATTTAAAAATCCATGAAGTATGTCAGCCACTTTAGTCGGACAAGCCAATATCTTCAATGAAGAAATTTCTTGATATTTGCTTTGTCTCCTATGTATTCTGTGTATCCTACTTTTTCTATGACAAAAAATGGTAATGTTTCAGGTTCTATAAACTCATCCCGTTGTATGTGTAATGGTTGCAAAGCAGTTTGACATTCACAAATTGATCTAAATGTTTCAGAATCCAGCTATTAAAGTCGATATGCATGATCCGATGAAAGCCTTGAATATTTATGCAGTAGAGGATGGTGATACTATTTATATTAATCACTGAAGTAACACGAATCTAACAATCAGGTAGTAGACCGTGTTCTCCACGTACTTATGAACATTGGAACAACGTGTCTCTAAAAATTTCACATCGAATTGGACGGATACTAGTCTTTGAATTTTTATTTTGTACTACTAAATTTGTAATACAGATTTATGAAATCCAGTTTCTTGTGTTGCCAGACAATATTTAACTTGAGTAGCGTGTTGGCGCCGTGCTTAGTGGCAGTATTGTCAAATGCCTGACTGTGAACTAAAGTTGCATAATCTAGCAATAAAGTAGCAGTGTTGTTCTGTGCGGTAACAGAGCTGACTGGAATATCTGTAAGCTAGCAGTAAAACTGATAGTACAGCAGAGACAGCATTACCGGCTTCATTGACAGTAAGCTGACTGTAAACCACCAAAATATTTTAGCAGCAATATTGACAGTTTCTACCATGTTTACAGCCTCCTAAAATGATTCAACTACCACATTTCATGTATTCTACACAATTCTACATTAGTAGTTGTACGGCTTTGAAGTTTGTGGCACTCTTCGTGGGTAAGTAATGTGCAATTAGGGTAGTCCTTATTTACTCTCGTTGAATTCTTTTTTTAAATTTCAAACAGTCCATGCTATATTGGGTTTAATAAAATAAAAAATCATACAATCTTTCACATCAATTAGATAAATGGAAGATGTGCCTTAAACCCCCTCCCTCTCTCATAGAAAAATACGGAATTTGACATTTTTAACGAACATTTTTCTGAGGTAATTGCTTTGTTAATATATTTTTTCTTGAGGAGTTTCTGCTTCCGCCATCATCAGTGGCGTAGCCAGACTGGGTATGAGGGGGGGGGGTCGTTTCATTTTTACAACATTACAGGTGTAATAGTTACTATTACCAGAATAAATTTTAATTTCTTCACATTGCCGGCCGATGCCAAGGGGGTCCAGACTCCCAACCCACCGTAGCTATGCCCCTGCACCATCTTATTAAGACAGCATTTTCAAACCTATGACATTGGACTTTTGAGCAGCTACCTATTTTAACCCTACACATAATGATTCTCTGCAATAAAGTAAACCCATAAATAATAATAATAATAATAATAATAATGAAGCCTTTATTCTGCGAGTAGCATAATTTTTACAGACGTTATTCCTCTGTTACCGTCACCAAATTCGTTACCGCGTCAGGCCCTGTTTGTGGGCGAAGGCCTCCCTCAGTCGATCCCATTCTTTTCTGTCGTGCGCCATCCTGTGAAATTGTTTGTTCCTCAGAAATTTGTCTAAATCGTCCCTCCACCTAAGATTTTGCTTACCTTTATTTTTTGATACGGTTGCCAGAAGATTATCTTGTATGTCCATCTATGGTCCTGCATTCTTGCTATATGTCCCGCCCAGTTCCACTTCCGTCTTCGACATGCTTTGACTGCTTCTGTATTTAGTTTTAATGTGGCCTTAATTGTTTTTATGGAAATGTCACGAAGAAAGTGAACCCATAGGAGAGATTAATTCTTTGCGAGATTTTGTTGGCTTTTTCCCGGCACACAAACGTGATGGAATGGAAATTTGCGTTCGCCATTTTGAAATGACCAAAACATGCGGGAAACTTTTTCCTTTAACACCGCGCTGCACAAAACGGGCATCGCACGGAACGAAACAAACAATATGCCAGAAATGCGGCGCTGCGGTAATTTACAAAATTCAGCTACAGGCAGTGGAAACTATCCTTTCATAAGCGCATATATTTTAAGAGGAGACTTTCAGCAGTTATCAACATTAGTATGCCGTTTCATTACATCATTACCCACACCGTCCTCTATCATCTGCAAAATTTCTGGGGGGAGACTTTCTGTGTGTATGGAAGGGCTTCGCTCCCAAGCTCTTACCTACTATTTGCGCTACATGATTTACTATTTAAAACACCAGTAGCCCAACCCTCTCACCCACCCCGCGTTTTAGTATCCCAGCTGCTAGCGTCACCGGTATAGAAAATCGGCTCCAATGCATTTTAAATGGGAAATTGGTCATTTTTAAGTCGCGCTTATTATATTTTACCTGGGTAAAACGATCTGGAAATTGGACAGACCATGCATTCATATCTTGGGAGCAGGAAAATATTTTTTTTTTAAATATGCTACACTTCAATTTCTTTTTTTTTTTTTTTTTAATTTGAACGCCGGCACCTCTACGCGAAATTCACCATGTATTTTAAATGGGAAAAATGACTATACCGGTGACTGGCGAACGCTTATGCAACATTCGCACAAAGTTTGGATACGCTTATTTTACTATGGTAGTATAGGAAGTTAGGTATCTAGTGTAGTAGTATAAACGTCTTTGCAGTAGCCATACGTAAAAGGTAAAATCCTCCAATAATCTTAGGTCTACAGTACAAGATGAGGTATATTTGACATTATAGGTACATAGTACAATAATTGATCCGTCTACCCGAACTCCTACATGTTCTCAAAGGGGCAAACATTGGAATTTCACCATTGAAACTTTTTGCGTTAAAAAGGACCTTAGTTGTGTGTATTTGGACTCTGTTCAACAAAAGGGAACCAACTAACATTTATAAACAAAATGAGTTATTGGTATTGCTGGAAAGAGCGTAAAACGTAGAATTTTTCAAAATTGGGCCTCCGATTCAAAGATAAGTACTCACGTTGAAAAAAACTTATCAGTAAACGCAATGCCATAATAATTTCTACATGGCTCTTGAACTTCGAATCACGTGTTCTAAAAAAGCGGATTTTGCTAGTTGGTTCCCTTTCTCAAGGACACAGACAAGACGACAAAACCGACAAAAGCATGACAAAAATGACGAGAGAAGAAAATGTAATCATTTCCGCTCTTCTTCTTTTCAATTCAGGGTCAGGGCTTACAATTTCCATGTATGTAAAACGAGTAAAAGTAGTGATCTCAACTCAACGTATCTTGATTGAATAAATTATATTAGTCGCTTGTTGCATTCCTTGTTCAATTTTGGCGTCCATCTCTACCACTGTAGCCTTTAACCCTTTCATAACTCATTTCTTTTTTTCGCCACATTTCTCCTTCCTCCATTACAAAAATATAAAATACAGAACACAGAAGGACACAGTCATGTATTCATTTTCATTATCCAGAACCCATTACTACTACACTAGATACCTAACTTCCTATTTGCCATAGTAAAATAAAGCGTATCCAGAATTTGTTCGAATGTTGCATAAGCGTTCGCCAGTCATCCGTATAGTCATTTTTCCCATTTAAAATACCTACATGGTGAATTTTGCGTGGACGTGCCGGCGTTCAAATTAAAAAAAAAAAAAATTAGAAATTGAAGGGTAGCATATTGTTTTTTTTTATATTTTCCTGCTCCCAAGATATGAATGCATGGTCTATCAAATTTTCAGATTGTTTTACCCAGGCAAAATATAATAAGCGCGATTCAAAAATGACCAATTTCCCATTTAAAATGCATTGGAGCCGATTTTCTATACCAGTGACGCTAGCAGATGGGATACTAAAATGCGGGGTGGGTGAGAAGGGTTTATACTACTAGCAGGCTGAAAGATTGGTATCTAGTAGTATAAAAAACGTCGTTGCGTATGGCGTAGCCCATAAGCCTATAAATGGACGCTCTTAAGCAAAACAGAACTAAGCGACATTTGTGGACAAAATTAGTTATTACTTATTAGTATTAGTATCGTTGGAAAGAGGGTAAAAAGTAGAATTCTTCTAAATTCGGCCCCGGTACAAAATATGTACCCACGTTGAAAAGAGCTTATCAGTAAACGCTGTGTCATTAGGGCTCTTGAACTTTGAATCAGGCCTCAGGCGTTCTCAAAAAACGGTTTTGTCGCTTGATTCTGTTTTGCCTAACAGCGTCCATATGATCGCCACTTCGTCCTTCTCCCAGTAGGCACTCTATTTCTGAACTTACTTTGTTTTGTTTGTTTATAGAGTGCGGTAACTGCTTATAATAATAATTATTATTATACTACCATGTAGAAATGGCGGACAGTTAAGCGAGTGTCTCGGCGTGTGTGTCTATGAGTGTATGTGTACCAAATTCACTATCTTATTCCCGGTACTTGTTTCTTTGTAGCATATAATGTGAGTGAATAAATATTTCTATTCGTATATAGTCGCGCAGAAGAACGACAAAACGACATTGGACTTGGTTTGTTTTTGTATATCCGCAGCAGCGCATTCACGTTGATGATGAACGACACAGTACGTATTTCCTCTCTCTTGACACACACTAGTAATGAAACGCAGTTTCAGAAATTGGAGAGTAAACGTACCGATTGGGGTTGAATATAGTTCAAAAGATGAATCTTACAGGGATTGCTACCTGAAAGCAAGTTTAATTGGTGTAAATACTGTACATTACGTTCTCGTTGATGGCGAGACATTGTTGTGCAGCTAAACTCATGGATTGATCTCAGCTGCTGAAGATCAGCGGTGGGACGGATGATGAAACCTAAAGTTGATGAGTCTTGAAGGAAGCACCTTCTGTGTCAATTTCTTTTGTGATTCCTGCTAAAACATACCGGCAGCAAACTAAATCTGATATCTAAATCCGGTCACTGTGGTAGAGATTAGGTCAACACATGTACAAAAACTGAATCATTTACTGTCCTGATTATCAGTTGAATGAGATTTTGCGATAGTTCGCCTCCTTCGTAATCTTCTATGCTGTACTTTGAGCGATTTTGTATATTAATTATTTCTGTTGCGTGTTCATGGTTCGTGTATTTTATTTCATGTAAAACTGGAAGATGCTCTGAATCCGAATTAACATTGTAATTTTAACCATTATCTCATTGACTAACACTTAACCTACGAGAAGCCATGCGACAAGTACGGCTGATGATTTTCTGTAAACCTATTTACGTTTAGCAGTATACCTCACGTATGTGAATTTAACGTTGTATCGTATTGTCTTGGAGCAGGAGGTCCAGCAGTTGGAATTGCTGTGTACGCAGTTATACGAATCTCGCGATCCTAATATTCGTGTTGAAGCTGAGAAAGCGTTGGTCGTATTTCAAAACTCACCGGATGCGCTATCAAAATGCCAGTTGTTGCTGGAACGTAGCGAATCTTCTTACGCTCAACTGTTGGCCTGTACAACGTTGACGAAAATTATTTCAAGAAGTTCCCAAAACTTACCTTTGCAGCAGAGAATCGATATAAGTAAGTTTTAGAGTTATTGAATATGTTTCGATGCACGTATTTGTTTTTATTTTTAAGAATACTCGTAGTTAGTTTCGTTAACAGTTGCAGTAAATGAACGTATTCGAGCGAGGCTTATTATTGCGGTCAACGCCTATCTTTAGTATTTAAACTAGAACCATTTGAAACTTCTATTGTACAGCAAGGCTATAATATGTACTTTGAAAGTCGTATTTCTGTTTTACGGTAATTCGGTCGTACTAATACAATGAAACGTACTAGTCGACTAATGCTGAATCCTCAGAAGCTATTTCAGTACTTGAATGTACTCTGTTACGAAAATGAGTACCTACAGATGTAAGTGTAGGAAATTAGTTATCGTGTACAGTGTGGTTCGAAGAAACGTGCATACTGCACATGCACTTTGTTTGCCAATGCATGCATAATACCTTTCTGAATCATCCTACCATGTTAAATACCCGTATAACTCATTTGGGCAAGATGATTAGAAAAATTTTATCCTCAAAGCCATTAAAGCAGCTGAAATTATGTGCAGATCTTTTTGAATCACTCGATGTCTCATCCGTCATCAGTGCCTCGAATTCACAGTGTTTCGAAATACAGTTTTGACGTACTATCTTTATGTGATCTTACTTCTTTGTAAACGTTAATGTCCTGTTTCAGGAAATTACGTACTGAATTATTTAGCTACGAGACCAAAGCTTCCAAATTTCGTTCTTCAAGCGCTCATCACGTTATTCGCACGAATTTCGAAGTTAGGTTGGTTTGATGGTGAAAAAGATGACTACGTATTCAGAAACGTTGTTAACGATATTTCTCAGTTCCTTCAGGTGATATATTGAATTTACCGTTTTTTGAAGAGTTCTTTTTACCAATCACAGTTGGGTGAAACCCAGTAGAGGGTGGCTAAATAAGCGAATGTCTAAAAGCCTGAATCAAAAGTCAAACTTGTAAGCCTCATCTATAAATATAGCTTTTCATTCTTCTATTTCTTCTTTCTAAATTTACCGTCTGTTTAATGGATTTCCTTAGAGTGCTTATCGTATGGTTGCACACTAGCCTATTGAGTCTCTATGAGTTTTAATAGATTCAGAACGTAGTCTTGACTGATGGCCTAATCATAACGATTCTTAAGTAAGTTATAACTAGTCCTACGTTCTAACATAGTCTCAATGAGGCTTGAGGAATTTCAGCGAGTTTCAGCCGTTTTAATATTGCCTCAAATTATCTTAATGAAAATTATAAGCGATTGTCGACTAAGTCTTGATGAATGTGGAAATATTCCAACATTGTTACAAAGCCTAACGAGTTCGAGCAGAATTTCAACAGAATTTTATCAAATCTGAATCAGTCTCAAGGAGTTTGAATATGTATTCTGAAAGAGTCGTCCCAAATCGTAACAATCTCAATCTCACTCGGTGAGTTCTGATGTGAGGAGACAGAGTTGTTATGAGTTTCAACAAATAACAGCACAATCTCATCTAGTTTTAATGAATTTTAAGGATTCTTTATAAAGCTTTAACGAGCCTTAACGTTGTTTAGAAAAGTCTAACCGGTACTGACAGTTTTAAAGAATATTAACGTGTCATAACAAAAACCTAACAACTTTTCACGAGTCTTGACCAATTTTAGCTAAGAACGGAGCCTTACGATATTTTAAACAAAGACGTTTCAACGCAGTCTTGAAAAGTCACACCAAGTCGTACCCAAGCGTTATCTATTTTTAATAGGTTTTTTGAATTTACGAGTTTGAACAGAGTCTGAAAAAGTCTTAATGATCCCGATCGAAGACTTAATATAGTTTTGAAAATAGTCAACATAGTCTTCAAAAGTCCTAACAGAGTTGTAAAAAATCCTAACCTATCCTGACCAAGTCTTATCATTAATTTGTAGTCTTAACCTCTCCCAAAAATCTCAACGCATTTCGACAAAGTCGTTAAATAGCTCTAAATGTCCGGCGTCTTGAAACCGAGCACCTAATCTAATCATTCTGGGCGAAGTCTAATTTAGCTGTACCCCACTTCCTTTTCTTATTTCTAAGTTCAGCGCTTTTTGATGGTCATTACAAGTTTGCTAAATTACGAGTCAAGCTCGCACTTGTGGAATACGGTGCTCCATAAGTAATGCAATTATTTGAATCTACCTAGGGTTCAGTTGAATATTGCATGATCGGTGTCCAACTGCTGTCCCAACTCGTAGTCGAGATGAATCAAATCTCCGACTCTGAAGGCAACAGATCTCTAACGAGGCATCGTAAAATCGCATCTTCGTTCCGGGACACGCAGCTGTTCGAAATTTTTCGTCTCGCGTGTTCGTTGCTCAGTACTGCCAATGAAAACAGCAAGAATCTGAACTTCGACGATGTTTCTCAAGTAAATCTGAAGATACTTACGTCACAGTATACCATACCCGATTAGTTTGAAAATATTAACGTCGGTGTTATTTACCTTGCAGCATGGTTTAATTACTCATTGTCTACGACTAGCTCATAATTGTTTAACGTTCGACTTCATTGGCACTTCGACGGACGAATCTTCGGACGACTTGTGCACCGTGCAGATTCCTACTAGCTGGAGGCCCGCGTTTCTAGATTACACAACACTTAAATTGTTTTTCGATTTGTATCATTCCCTACCGAGCAGTTTGTCACCCTTGGTGAGCGTTCATGTATTCAGCCCCGTTGATTGAACTTCAAAACTAAAAACCGTATTCTATTGTATTTTGTGTTTGTTTCAGGCGTTATCGTGCTTAGTTCAGATCGCCTCAGTACGGAGATCTCTCTTTAGTAATCCGGAAAGAGCCAAGTTTTTGGCTCATTTAGTGAACGGTGTGAAACATATCTTGCAAAACCCCCAGGTGAGGTTCCTTTTCTCAACTGAATATAAGCGTCATAGTGCCAGTGTAGGAGAAGAATATTGTAATGTTAAGGTCCTGTTTCCTGCCTGAAATCATGAAAACATCATAATTAATCAACTTCCCTCCGTTGGCAGATTTACTCAGTTCGGATTTACATTATTTTCAGATCTGCTGTTGAATTCATTGACCATGAATATACTATGTTTCAGGGCCTGCGAGATCCGAATAACTATCACGAGTTTTGTCGACTATTGGCAAGATTAAAATCGAATTATCAGCTCGGAGAGCTTGTGATGTTTGAAAACTACTCTGAAACTATTCAGTTAATTACTAAGTTCACTGTCGAAAGTTTGCAGGTATGATAAAATTCCCATTAAATATTGAGTATGAGTCATTGACAATCTTTAATCTCGGGAAGATGGACTTTTTGGTAGTGGTATTAGATTCGGTTAATCAGAACTGTAGGTGTGGGGAGAGGAGGTTGGGCTTGTACTTTCCAAGTACTGAATTAGCTGTAGTAAATAAAATAAATGAATACATGAACTGGCAATGAGGTGAATTTTAGTCTTTGTCTTTCGTGTTAGACTACAAGCAGAAACTTGACTTGATAACCATAATAGACTGGCTTACAATTTGAACATCTTCATCTTGTTAGTATATCGTATTCTATTTTTCCCCCATTTTTTGAATTGCAGGTGTGGCAGTTCGCACCGAATAGCGTTCATTATTTATTAAGTTTATGGCAGCGGATGGTTGCCTCTGTGCCTTATGTTAAAGCATCAGAACCTCATTTGTTAGAAACCTACACGCCCGAAGTAACCAATGCCTATGTTTCAGCCCGATTGGAAGCAGTTCCTGTAATCATCAGGTTCGATAAAAAGTTTTCTAATAGATATGTTAGCCAGTGCACTTCGATTAATATGCAAGTTCCTCACTTATGATTTAATATCGTCTATATTTCTGTTTTAAAATTTTTCTCTCTTCAATAACTTAGAGATGGATTAGAAGACCCTTTAGACGATATGGGCATGGTGCTTCAGCAACTGGAACAAGTATCTGTGATCGCTAGATGTGACTATCAGAAAACGTGCACTATGCTAGTCCAAGTATTCGACCAGACTGCAGCTCTATACCAAGATCTGATCAGCTCATCGAATACGGTTCAAGTCGACTTGAATATACAAGAAAGTATGTCGGTTCGCCTGTTTCTTGCGTATCTAGTCGACCGTCCGCAACTTTATAAATTTGTGCTTGTTTTTGCAGTAAGACTTACGTGGTTGGTGTACATAATTGGTGCTGCAATCGGTGGTCGAGTTTCTGTCAATACAAACGAGGAACACGACGTTATGGATGGAGAAATGGTAGTCAGGTACGTTGATGGGAAGTCATTTCAGTTCCGATTATTCGTGTTTTGAAGTAACCATTATGATATCAATGATTTTATTTTGTCGTGTTTTCTCGTAGAGTGTTGCAGTTGATGAATCTAACGGATTCTAGATTACCACAAAGTGGCTGTGAAAAGTTAGAATTATCATTCCTAAATTTTTTCGAACAATTTAGGAAGATATATATCGGTGAACAGGTACTAGAGAATTCGAAAACTACGAGTTACATTACGACAAAGAGTTAAAGCCGTTCATTGCGTTACAGGTGCCCAAAACATCGAAAGTTTATAAAAGAATGCAGGATGTACTCGGTATCGGTGAAGAAAATTTAGTTTTAAGCGTATTCATGAGAAAAATGTAAGCTATTCTATTTTTGCCCTAATTACGTGTGTATTTATCGAAATATTCATCAGTTTGGTGTATGGTTGTTTGCAGAATCACCAACCTCAAGTACTGGGGTGGTAGCGAACAAACTATCTCGAAGACGTTATCGATACTCAATGATCTCTGTATTGGCTATACGTGCGTAAGAAAGATGGTTAAACTGGAAGAAGTTATATTCCTGTTGAGTAGTCATACCGTAAGTTGAGCGTTTTTTGACTTTGTTATTCATTCACGTGTTTGAGAAAAAGTATTAATCGGTCGATTCGATAGAACTGATTCCTTCGACCTTCTTTTAGTCAAAATACGAGGTTGTCGAAGTGGGAAAAAGCTTTCTGTTATTACTTCATTAAACCCGAATCGTGGCAGTCGGGTTGAAATTTGCATTGAGGTTGCTTTTGAATGAAAGTGAAAACATGATCATTATTGGAGGAAAATAGCAGCTCCCTCAGCTCTAACTATGGCATTAGTCCCTTAGTTTACAATGTTGGTTTTAGTAGTTCCTCATTTCTGTGATTTCGGCAATGAAATTTCACAATGGGACAGATATTTCAAATGAACTTCCGGAAATGAACCTCAATCTCTTGGTCTGTTCTCTTAATACAAACTTGTCAGACTGCGTCAATGTTCTATTCGTGTGTATGTTGAATTTCCAACGCGTTTATCAATTGCTAATACATCTAACTGTACCACATTTTTGTCCAGAGTGAACATTTCCCCTTTTTGGGTAACAATGTCTCCTTGAGCGAGATGCGATTACGATCATTGTTCTACACGTCATTAGGAAGATTACTGATGGTCGATCTGGGCGAAGAAGAAGATAAATTTGAAAATTTTATGTTACCTTTAGCGAGTAAGTTCTTCCAGCTAGTACGAGTAGTAATGTTGAAACTGTAAAAGCTTCATCATTATTCACTATGCCATTTCAATTCATCGATTTAACGAATAGGTACGCTGGACACTATTGGCAATATATTCGCAGTATCTTCGGACTCAGCGGTCTATGCCAATGACGAGATTAAAAAGCCTTTAATCGGAATCGCGAGAGACCTGCGAGGGTTGGCGTTTTCATTCAACACCAAAGCTTCATTTATGCTACTGTTTGATTGGCTGTATCCTTTTTCTTTTGCTTACATACATGCTGTTTCGTTCTCGATGTATTGAAAATCTAGTCTATCAGGCAGATTGTCAGTGTCAAATCCGCAAAATTTTAGGGTAATTCTGTACCAGAAGATCTGGTCAAACAAATAGACGACTGCTCGTCAATCAGAAGCCAGGTAATACAGACCAACCGATAAGAGCTAGGTGGATAAGGAGACTGCAATACAGTGTGAGGTCCAGAGCACTGGGTAGAGGCGGACCTAAGCGCAACAGATATCGGTATAGGAGTTGTTCCCGGGAGCGGACATAATAGCTTCTTAGTTTTAACGAATCGCAAATGAATCCTCGGTAGTTACGACGAATTTTATTTCTCAGTAGTGTATATTCATACTACGAATCTATTGCTTGCGACGAGAAAGCTACATTTTTTTTAGACCTGCAGTCCGCAGGTCAGTCATATAGAGAGAGCCTGACAAAGAGACAGCCAGCTAGTCAGTCGGTCGGTCGAATAAACGGAATGATTGATTGATAGATAGATGAGTAGATTGATGATGGTGAGCAAACAAACAAAAAAGAATTGTCGGCGGGTGGGTTGGACACCAAAGTGGCCAAGAAGGACGCTTCTTCAGGTTGCAAGAAATTCATTCATATCAAACTTTTTTCTTGACTTCGTCGATTAGATACCCAGCGTACATGCCGATCTTTCTCAGAGCCGTCGAGCTGTGGGCCACTGAACCACAAATCACTACCCCGGTATTGAAACTATTTGCCGAGCTGGTGCAAAATCGGTCACAGAGGTTGCAGTTTGATGTTTCTTCTCCGCACGGTATCCTGTTGTTCAGAGAAGCAAGCAAAATTATTTGTACTTACGGTAAGTTAATGAGTGAGTTTTAATAGTTATTATGTGAAATATCCAGTCAGTAGTTGACGTATTCGTTGTGTTTTAAATGTTCTCAGGTAAGTACATTCTACCCATCGAACCAAGTAAGGAACAGATTTACCCTTTGAAGCTGAAAGGAATATCGATTTGTTTCTCAACGTTGAAAGCTGCGCTATGTGGAAATTACGTCAATTTTGGCGTGTTTCGATTGTACGGCGATGAGACACTTGAAAATGCTTTGAAAACGTTCATCAAATTGTTGCTGTGTATCCCACGTAATGGACTGCTGGTAAAATTGTTATTTCGTACGCTATTTTGAAATGATGGCTTAATTCCACTGTTTTGTGTGTAATTTATTACATGAGTCTTTTGTCTCTGTAGGACTATCCGAAACTTTCACAAACCTATTACGTTTTACTCGAGTGCTTAGCTCAAGATCACATGAACTTTCTGTCGACTTTGGAACCTCAAGTTTTCCTCTACATACTATCGACTATCTCGGACGGACTAAATGCTATAGGTCGGTGATCGCAGTGCGTAATGAACTGTGTAGTTTACTTGTAAGCATTTAAATCTTGCTGTCTGCCTTGCAATCTGTGATAACGACGTCGTTTTGCTTTCAGATACGATGATTTGTACCGGTTGTTGTACTACGTTGGACCATATCACGACGTATTTATTTAAACAATTACAAATTAAAGGTGAGCCCTTGATTCTGTGTGTTCGGTTTCTGTTGTAGAAATGAATTGATGGTGTTAATCAAAACCATTTTTTTGGATGCTTTTTTGATGTATTAATTTTTCACTCACAATGCTCACTGAGAAATTAATTCCTATGTATGGCTGGCTAATTGATGAATGTACCCGAATTCGTCCTTGAACTCATGATCTTCATTGTTGGCGGCTTTTACAAATTTCATTTTCTACGGTTACAGAGAAAAAAACTCTACAAGGATTACCAGTGACGAACGAACCGTTCTTACAAGTCCTAGAATTACACGCCGGCATACTGCAACAAATACTGAGCACCGTTCTCAATATCATAATTTTCGACGGGTGCAGAAATCAGTGGTCCATGTCGAGGCCCCTTCTAGGGCTCATTTTGCTAAACGAGCAGGTGAGTAGGGTAGTCACTCGTTCTGGAATCTATCCTCAAAGAGCTAGAGTATTCTCGATGCCAGTAATGATTATTTTCTACTTTCAGTATTTTAACCAGCTAAGGGAAAACATTATCAGGAGTCAGCCGGCGGATAAACAAGCGGCAATGGCTCAGTGGTTTGAAAATCTGATGGATGGTGTCGAGAGAAACTTGCTCAGCAGAAACAGAGATAGGTGAGAACAATTTTATTGAAATTTATTTGGTGAACCGTGAATAGTATTTTCGGCATTAACGTCACCAACTTGCAAGTTATTTTCTCTGATTTCAGATTCACTCAAAACTTGTCCTCGTTTAAGAAAGAACTAACTGAAAAAGGTTCGACAGTAGCAACGAGCGCAAATTCGATAAACGATATGATCACATCGTAAAGGTCATCGCCATCCAGTTACGATTCGTCATCGTTCTGTAGTCAATTGTCTTTCTTTCTCTGTCGCTCTTTTTGCGCCTGTTGTTCAGTAATGGGATCGATTTTGTACATAATTGTAACTTTCAGCACGACTGTGTAAGAAGTGGGAAAATGATGAGTTCGTTTACGCGCGTGATATGTAATTTGGAAATACTTGAAGCGAAAACTTTGAATCAGTTTACGTACCTTGAATTAATTCTAGGAAGCGTGGTATTTTACCTAGTTGTTTTCGTTTACGTGATCAACTTGTACAGCGCCGTTTTCGTGTACTTCGATTAAAAACAGCCGATCGAAATGATTATGTGAAGTGTTATTTTTTATATAAATATATATACATTGTTGAATACCGCGTGTGTAAAAACAGAAGTATAAAATTACGCTGATTTTTTAAATTAACTATTATTGCCTATTTGTCTCTGATTTTTATAATATTAAAAAGTAAATTATTTGGTTAATGGTTTTATTGCGTGCAACATGCTGCCAGAAAATTTGAGGAAGAATTCGTGTGGAAACTGCGCATTGCAGGCGGAGTAGGCTAAATGGATAATAAGATTTGCGCATTGAAAAGTCAGACTTGTTGGTGACTTGTTCATGCTACAGAAGACTGCTAACCGTGGAAATATTTGTTGTGCAGGACTACAAAACCAGCAGAGATAATGGACAATCAATAGTATGCCGGTAGGGAGTAGACCAAAAAAAATTATTTCACCGCAGGCTTGAACTGTAGTCTATTTGAGTTTAGCAACAATTAGTTCATGCTAATCCAGGGGTGGCAGGTTGGGTATAGCAGGCGTGCAAGTGCTACACACGGGAACATTTTTGCTACTTTCGGGAAAATTAGAAGAAAAAAAACTCTGCTACACTCTGAAAAATCAAAATTTTGCACCACTCGGGAAAATTCTTGAGAAAATTTAAATTTTGCACCATACTTTACAGAAAAAAAAAAGTTTAGATACCTACCTCAAGAAAATCGCTATTTTATTAAATTTATGATCAGTCATCACTCATCACCATCGTAATTCGTAAAATCAAAAATGTGACTACGATAAATAAGTCATAAGCATAAACCTTTCTGTAGAGGGTTGATTCTTAAAACGTTGAAATTTGAAAAAAATTCTGGAGAGAGAGAAGATAGGAGTTTCTTGGTCAATTTTTGAGAAAAAAAAAAAATGTTCTGCATCATGCTATACACGGGAAAATCAAAACATGTATCCCTGTGCTAATCGAATTGTTAACGAACAACTGACGCAAAAGCAACGTGACTCAGAATCAAGGCTCAGTTACGGGTAATTCCAACGAAATGAGATTTACCCCTTGCAAATTAAAAAAAAAAATGATGGTAACTTGATCTTCTAAAACCCTCTTGAAATTATGTATTAAAAATTTCATAATAGCAGGAAGTTAGGTATCTAGTATATGTATAGTAGTATAAACGTCTTTGGGGAAAACAACTACTGATAAACCACAACACGTCCCATCACGCTAGTTTTCCCATCGCTGTAAAAAGGGCCCCTGACATTTGTTTCTGTACGAACCTGTGGCGGATCCAGGATTACAGGGGGGGGGGCTAAATGTTGAAGAAGAAAAAAAGCAAACAAATTTTTTTATTTCATTTTATACAGTGGCGGATCCAGGATTACACTTTTGAGGTGGGAGTAAATGTTGGAGAAAAAAAGAGCGAATGAAACAATCGGGGGCTAAAATAAGTGGAAAAGAGAGTAAAAAAAATTGGGGCTATAGCCCCTTTAGCCCCCCCCCCCCACCTCTTGGATCCGCCACTAGTACGAACTAAACAATTAATCAGTAATTTCTATTAATAGAATCACAGTGAACACTTTTTATGATAACATATTTTTCAGTTAACTCAGTCTGAAAGAAGTATTTCAGCTTGAAAACTTTGAAGTTGTTTTTCTCATTTCTCAAAATCATCATTGCTGACAGGGGCCCTTTTGACAGAAAACTCCTCGTCGGTTAGGAAATTAGGAATTCAGATTCATAGACTGAAATCTGTTGGAAGAAGCTGAGGGAAGAAGCCGGCAATAAATAATTAATGACGAAAGACCATTATTGCAATAAAGTTAAGGTTCTTTTTTCTAGTACTATTATTAAATTTTACAATGAATAATTTCTATCCACACTAAAAACTTATCTATGGTTTATGAATCATTATCAGAATTTCATTATCAATGACCGAACGCCGAATAGAAGAATTGAAGAATATAGTTCGCGAAGTCAACGTAAAAACCTCGTAACCGGAACCGGCTAGTTGGTTCATAATCTTTTTCGGGTTTAAAATGATATTATGTTTGAAAAGTTGTCTTAGATCATCTGTACTCAAGTACGCGAAAATAGCTTTCGTCCAAAAATGTGAACATTCCATCTCCATCGTGAAGTTCCAACCACGCATGTGTTTCTTCTCCCGCCGGAGACAACTGCTGAAATCATATTCATGCTATAACGGCAATTTACTCAACGAGTATAAATTTCTTTATTCGAGTACGTGACACTATCCGTCGAGTGAGGCACTTACATATGGAATTCAGCCTGAACATACGAAAGTTCGTAAATCTCGTTCGTTTCTTAATTTTTCAGTCACCTACCACTTAGATCGCACAAGTAACTTCCGATTGAAGTGGAATCAAAAACAGAACGATCAAATTCATTTAGTGCGACATTTTTCTGACAAAGCTGATAAACCCGAAGTCCATAAATCCGAAGCTGATGAACCCAAGACTGAAACCAAACCATCGTTAGTCCAAAGGTTTAAACAAATGTACAGAGATTATTGGTATGTACTTGTTCCGGTGCATCTAGTAACGTCAGCATTCTGGTTTGCGTCATTTTATTACCTCGCTGAAAGGTGAGTTCATCTATGACATGTTCGACCCTAAATGGCCATCTGATAAAAAATTTGCGTATTCATGTATTAGCCACCTTCTTCAACGCCATACAATTTATGAAATTCTTATTTACCTTTGTTCTTGTTGAGAGTTCAGCCCTCCATACAGTATTACTTGGGTTTTTGTATCTTATTATTTTCGAAATGAAAATAGTAATCCTTCAAACTAAAATAATTTCAAAAGTACTCGAATCTAAAGTGTTGAATTTATTTTAGTGGTGTGGACATTGCCAGTTTACTAGAATCGATTGGTGCCGGCGAAACTTTGGTGCAGAAACTGAGAAATGGTAACTCAACAATGGGTTACATTGCAATAGCGTACGCATTGTACAAGATCGCAACGCCTTTACGGTACACGGTGACTCTAGGTAAGTTGTAATGTCTTCCGATTTTTAAACCTATGTACATTTACAAAGCAAATCAACTATGTGTGCCATTCTCAAAGTGGTTGCGCTCTCAGTTTTGTGCGACTAAAGAATACGGTCATTTATGTGTCTACAGGAGGAACAACGCTATCAATTAAATACCTTAAAGATTGGGGTTACATAAAACCTATACCGCCGCGAGATAAGTTAAAAGAAATGATTCACGAGAAAAAAGATAATCTAAAAGAATTGTACATACAAAAAGGTCTGACTAAATTCAGAATAAAAAAAAAAGGCGGCAATAAAGAATAGAAGTTTGAAGATCGGTGGCATTTTTGTTTTTCAAGATTTATATAGTTGTTGGTTTGTACATTCTTTAATTTTAACAAGTTATTTCAATTTTTAATAAAGTTTTTCCTATATAATCTTGTATATCAGTTGCAGATGGTTTTTCTATCATATGGACGCTGTTAAACAAAAAGCTCCCGAGCGACAAAATCTGTTTTCTGAGAACGTAATATTCTGATGAGCTATTTTCAACATGGATACACATTTTTATATCGGTGGGTGGAGGGCCCAATTTTAAAAAATTCTACTTTTCGCGCACTTTCCAGCGATACTAATAACTCATTTTGTCGCCAAATGTCGCCTGGGAGCTTCTTGTTTATCAGCGTCCATTTGCCAATGGGTTTTCGAGATTCCGCCTTCATGAATATACAGTATGAAAAAACGTTTACGTTGAGCGTAATTCGAATACGAAAAATCACGGACAATCTGAAAAATTTAGAATACGAGTCATGAAATGTGGGTAGATATTGCACGCCGAAAGAGAACTATCGCCTGCTTGATGTATGAGCTGTAAACTGGAAGAAATTACTCGAGTTTTATAACTGATTACAGACAAAAAGAAATGGACGTGTTAATGAAAACAGACTCAAAGCGATGCGATAAAGTCTGTTTTTTGAGAACACGTGATTCTACGTTCAAAAGCATATAGAAACTATATGACATAGCATTTACTGATATGCTCTTTTCAACGTGGGTACAAATTTTTGTATCGTGGGCCCAATTTTGAAAAATTCTACTGTTTACGCTCTTTCCAACGATACTAATAACTCATTTTGTCAACAAATATCGATTGGTTCTGTTACGCTTAAAGTGTCCAAATGTTGATGTCTGTGGAGACCCCCCTCCCCGTCCCTCTTGAAAACCGAAAATACAGATTACCATTAGCGCGAAAAAGCGCCACTCGCTAATCCTCTGCTCTTGAAATGTAACAAGGATGCAATAACCATTCAACTACATTCGTCGGCATCCCGTTATGTTTTAATTACCTGGACGTAGGAGGGACCCGCATTCGACTATCCCCTCATTAACCACCTTTCAGTTCATCTTTTTCTAATGCCTGGTGGTTATCGTTTCGATGCTTTCGTTTGCAAATCCGGAACATCATTGGAATCAGAACAGATTGCGTCTTGATATTTTTCTAGATATGGTGAGTTGAATTTAAAATACTCGCGTACTTGACAGGTATTAAAATATTTGGCATATCGAGAACCTCCGGCATGTCAGTCTCAGTTGTCAGTGTGAAAGAAAAATGTGGAGAATATTTTGAGCACTTTGATGTTTGTATAAAAGTAACAGTGAACTGATAATTCTAGAGTCATTACATTTTTTGAATCCCTTCAATACTCAGTACAAGTTCTGTGATGAGTTTCGCATGTTGTGTAATCAAATGGGATATATTATACCTTATTGTTAGGAGAGCCAAAGTTTGTGTTGAAAACCAGTAAGTCTTTGGTATTGCAACTTCATTGCAATCCTCTCCCCCTTCGTTCGTATCATTACTCAACAAATTTTACTTTCATCCATTGTAATTCAACTTTTTTTTTTTTTGTAGTTTCCACTGTTGAAATATATGCTTGTATTTATACTGCTCACGCACTTCACTCATGGATTATATCCATTCGACAGTTTCCGATTGCCACCGAAACCCAAAATTCGTATAAATAGCACGGCAGTTCTTCCTGGTATCTTCCGAGCCACTCTATTACGTGTGACACCATCCAAAAATAGCGATGCCAGTTCCGTTGTAACGTCCGTGAACAACATAGTGGACGTACCTATCAATCGAGCTACTCTACTACAAGTCACTCCATTCAGCAATGTCGTTCCTATTTCAACGTCTATTCTGTTTACTAAACTCGCATCGTTTGCCGAACTGCCGAAGATCCCAGAAAAACTCGGGTCTGTAAACCAGTCTGCAGGAAACACAGATCTGACGGATAACTGTGCCTGTAATACCGAGAAATCGATTTACACGTCTTACGAGCCGGCTGTTGATACAGCCGTAAGCACGTCACCGATGCCGCAAGTCGAAGGGGGAAAAAAAGACGTGCAAAATCATTTGAGCTCGCTCATTCCTTCTGTTTCCAACATCTCATTCTCGAAGCTACCTGTTTCCATAACAGAAAAGAAAACGATCACAGTAACTAAAACGATGATCAAACCGGTAAGTATTTTGAGGGTTCGCGTATTCAAATTTTGTAGAAATAGATAACCTTAATTCTGAATCCGACTTTATTTCTCCTTTTACTCTAACAATAACTAAAATGTTTTCAATTTAACCCATCCTTAGTCCTAATAATTTCCCTCGTAACAATTTTATTTTAAAAAGTCTTACACACCTTTTCAACATTGAAACTACCTATGTACTTCGGGTTACCATCCGTCCGGAAAAACCCGGACATGTCCTCATTTTATGCCTCTCTAAAAAAGCGTCCGGCCGGATTTCTGAAAAAACCGAAAATGTCCGGATTTTTTTCACATGATTCACATGCAGCAATATGCAGCCAAGAACGAAAAAAAGAAAAAAAAACTGCAGGATTTTACAGAATACCTGCGGAAAAATCTCTTTTGTTGAAGTTTGTGTTTTCAGCAGTGGGAGGTTCAGTTTGCCATTTTGACTACCCTGTTTTTCTTCCCTCCACTCCCTGTGATGACTGAATTATTTGCTTTAAACTATTATAAATAATACATTCAACATTTAAGTAATAAAATGGAGTTTGTTTACTTACGAACATAGTTAGTGACTTTGTTCAGAGAAGCTCTGTGAAATGATATCCTTCTCTGTAATGTTCAGGGGGAAGCTTGGAAGAATGGGGAGGGGTTCGTTCCTCAAGTTTATGCTTCCTAATCCTTGTGTCCGGATTTGGAAATATGGTAACCCTATCCTATAATAGCGGCGTCTAGCCCTAGTATTAGTTTTGACATTTACCGGAATCCGGCTACCGCTCCTAACGTTCAGTCAATGGAACATTTTCTTCAATGGTGCAGTAGAAAAAACTAATTGCACTTTTACGTTTCCAGTTTACTAATTACAAAACAGTCTATCCGTCCTGTCTAAAGATGAAAAAAGTGAGTGTTGTATGCGCTTTGAACCTTGTCACCATCACCCCTACTCCTTCAATTACGAGAAAAAAAACTCGCGACGTCAAATCATACGAAGTCGGCGAGCAGTCTCCCGAATATGTTGATGGTTATACGAACCAGCAGATCACAGCAATGACTACCCATCAAACTACTGCGTAAGTGTATCTGTTTTACTTTTGCGATACTCAATTCAATTTTTTTATACCTGGTCATTTGTTCAGAGATTCGACTACTACTTACGAGCGCAACAACAATTACCTCGAGCCCAGCGAACTGGACAATGAGTTTGAGGAACTACCAAATGGAAAATTGGACAATTATGAGTTATCACCCACTCCGGAACTAAAAGATACAAGTAAACTCCTTGGCCATAAACCTGCTGAAATTATTCAGGCTTTGCTCCTGGGAGAACCGAAGATCGAATTTGTCACCGAATTTATACCCTCTATCACGGTTCAGCCGTCCACTAATTACGCAACCACCGTCACCATTATTGCCAGCAGATGTCTTCCTCGCGATCTCAGCAGCTTACCATTGTGTACTAAGTTTCCAAAAATGCCTGTGTTCCCTATCACAGTGTATTCCAGTGGTCGGCAACTACTTTACGGACAATTCTAGGGAAAAGACCATTAGCTCGTGGGCCGCAACATGAATTGTTTTATGAAAACAGACCGTTTAATATTCGGACATTCAAAGACCGTTTCCACTTCTTTGGGGATGTGATGAGCTATATGAAAAACTGAGAATACAGCCCACGGATTTCCGATCCCCGGGCTGTCTTAATCAAGTGGAATGTGCTTCTGTGCACACGACATGAAAAGGCTCAACTGTAAGATGAAGGCTGACAGTGATCGAATAGACCAACTAAACCTTAAAAGATTACCAGTAGATAGTCAGAATTATCGTAACTGCCTTCAATGTATTCAAATTACGCGTTGACGTTCTTCCTTCAACTTACTCCATTTTTAAAAGTGATTATTGATTGTACATACATTCGTAGATTTTTTTATAAATTTATTTCTCAATCGATTCTTCTGAAATATAGCTCGTTCATTATGATTTTGTTCACGAAATAATTTGCAATCTAGTTATAGCGTGTCATTAGATACATCCGCAAAAACTTCAACATTTGCAGGGAGCCTCTCCTGTAAATACCGGCATCCAGGAGTACATACCAATAACGAGTCAATTCGGGTCTACATTATACTACAAAATACAACAGTTAGCATTCGATTAACAAAACATTTGAGGTAGGGGGAGACAAGTAGAGAACTTGACGAAGTAACGAGCAAATTCCGTCAACCTCTGACGTTTATGAAGACACAAAAAACTAATTATTGCACGTGAACATTACAGTCTCGTAATGACTTAGAAATTAATTGAGAAAACCAAGGATACAAACATAATTCCAAATTGAAGTACCAACTTGAGTTACTAACTCTATGATTTCACAATAGTGACGAACCTTACGTGGCAGTAATTCGAGTAAATACGATCATCACTCAGGTTCCGACTCCTCAACATGAGCACTGTATCATACTGTAAACTTCGTCCCAGTCCGTAATATACAGAATATACATCCTTATATACACGAGAGGTCATGATCGCGTCCATGTTAACGTTGTTTCTTTTTCTTGGGTGGTGGTTGCGGACGCTGTTGTTGTTTCTTTCCACGAGAAGGTTTTTTCACGCCGTGCTGACTACATGGATAGATATAGAACTGCGACAAGAGAATGCCATTAGCGAAACTAGCCAAAGAATACGTCAGTATAATGATAAAGTCTCCGGTTTCCTGTACAGACGTAAATACGCGAGCTAGTGAACCGAGGAACAATAACATAATGGTGATCACTGATTGCTGCCCCATCGATTTACTACGATAGTTTTGAAATGCTTGGATCATCTGAAAAAGAGAATAAATAAAATGTATAGTATAACCATTTCGCTGAAAAGTACGCACTGAAACCGGTCTGAACTGAGACAGGTATAACGTGCAGTGTTGGTAAAAACTATCGCACCAAAAAAATATGAGAATCACCTTTCCAGTAAACATAACAGGGACCGAAGTTGCTTGGAACGTCCATAACAAATCGACAGCAACAAATCCAGAAACGGTTATGTACAGTATGATCGAGTATAAAACAAGGAACATAAAACACGGTCCATTTCCTTTATTATAATGTAGTGATAGACCCGCAATGGTACTTGTTTGGGCTAGCATAAATACGCCATCACCCCACGAGCTGAAACAAGAAATTATAGATGATGTTGACAGGTGGGCATATATACACGAATATTATACTGAAAAATTTGGGACATCATTCTACCTGAAAGGAAATCGCTTAACATAACTGTAAGCCACAGACGCTGTGACACCATACAATTCCAGTATTTGTCCAGGAATACTAATTCCTTCAGCGCTCTGATTCCGAATTATTTTTACGACTTGAGGAACTTTAACTGAAAACAAAATTACGCACAATAAGAAACGTGCAAATCAACATTTCTAACGGTCACAACCTATTTGATGATCAAGCGTTTCTTCGCTTACACTTCCAAGGGGGGAAACATTTGAAATACGGACGAGTACTTCTATGACACACGGCCGGTACAACTGGCTTCCCCATTACACTGAAGTACTCGATTCGATTCACCAAATATAATTTAGCTAAACAGTACTGCTACTCACCTAATACAGATCCAGCGATGATACCGTAACCCAGGGCTTTACTCACAGATGCTTTCAAACAGGGCACTAGGAAAGAAAACGCATTTTTACAACCCGGCGATTAATTCATAACTGCCTCGAAGGCTACGAATATTCGAGGGCATGTTCGGACTATTTAATGATTAAATAAGCAGAGTAACTTTCAAACTTACCGTGTAGAAAATTAAACTCGGCGAAGAAAATATCATAACAATCGGGTGAAACAACCAGAAGAATAAGGTTCCTCAACAACTCGGTAAAAGCAAGAGCCATAATATATTTACGTAATCACACAGCAGAACAAACGAAATAATTGATAATAATCTGAATCAACGAATTACATTGTTTTAATTCAGAAATGAAACTAGAACTGATCACCACCTCAATCACTAAACTACAATTTTTACTCGATGGTCGTTGCTAATATAGCGTCTTGAGTCTTCATGGAGGGCTGGAAAAACTACCGAATTTAGAGAAATGACCCGATGCAGTCAATACATTCATTCATCGATCATACTCGTACATTTATTTTTCCCTCGAAAGAAGGAACATTACTTCATTACTGCATGCCTGCAGTCTAACCGTGCACCAACAGCTTCACAATGTATCGAACAATATAAGATCCGCTTGGAGCGCTAGTGTAAAGTGTAAAACGTATAAAACCCAAAAGACGTTTATATTTATCAGGGATGGCAAACGAAACCGTCTTTTTTTCGTTTCGATATTTTTGACAAAAATCAATCGTTATTTCGTTTCGTTTGTTTGCCATCCCTGCTATTTACTTAACTCACCCTAACTCAACTCACCCGGGAAAAGAAATGAAATTTCGATTACAGTAGGCTCGGCTACTAGTACTAGGGCTCTATAGTTTCACCTGGGTATACTAAGCCGCCATTTTGGTTCATACTGCGCCCGTGGATGCCGAATCCGACTATGCGGAGCGTAACGCGTAGTCAATTCGGTATCGACGGGCGCAGTATGAACCAAAATGGTGGCTTAGTATACCCAGGTGAAACTATAGAGCCCTACTAGTACCCGACCCTAGAAAGTGGGTGCAATAGGCTCGGCTACTAGTAGCCGATCCTAAAAATCACAAATCAGAAAACTAGGGATGGCAAACGAAACGGTTTTTTTTTTCGTTTCGTTATTTCGTTTCAATATTTTAGACAAAAATCAATCGTTATTTCGTTTTGTTTCGTTTGCCATCCCTGATATTTATACTACTACACTAGATACCAAGTGTTCGCCAGTCACTGGTATAGTCATTTTTCCCATTTAAAATACATGGTAAATTTCGCGTAGAGGTGCCGGGGTTCAAATTTAAAAAAAATAAGAAATTGAAGTGTAGCATATTGTTTTTTTTTTTTATATTTTCCTGCTCCCAAGATATGAATGCATGGTCTGTCCAATTTTCAGGTCGTTTTACCCAGGCAAAATATAATAAGCGCGACTTAAAAATGACCAATTTCCCATTTAAAATGCATTGGAGCCGATTTTCTATACCAGTGACGTTAGCAGATGGGATACTAAAACGCGGGGTGGGTGAGAAGGATTTGTACTACTAGCAGGCTGAAGTTAGGTATCTAGTGTAGTAGTATAAACGTCTTTGATAAAACCTTAACTAAATAAAAAGAAAGGGACCTCGGTGCAAAAATAGTATATTACTATACATGTGGGTAAAGTGAATGTTTACCCAACAAAGCAAAAGTTTGCGATATGAGCCGTTAGGCGAGTTGAGCAATTTGCTGAGTTGGTAAACATTCACACCCGCATGTATTGTAAGATATTTTATTCTATATGATGTTAAAACATAAATCTATCCTCTTCCCTTTCAAAATCAAAATCGCACGAATTCAGATACACTATCAGGATACACGAATTCATGGAATGAAAGGAACGTGAGCACGTGAACGAATCATGCCCTCATACTTCTTATGCTTGTTGAACTTTTCAAGCGTTTTCATTGGTTCATACTGTGGTTGACCCGTTTCTTCATTGAACCTTATTTTTCTTTCACGCCTAGCATAGGTGCGGGTAAAATGCACTTTTACTCGCAGGTAGCTTACTGTCAAAATACTGTTTTAACATCATGTATAGAATAAAAACATTTTTGTGATAATAACTGATTTTGACCAATTTTTGGCCGCTCTTTCGCCTGGTGTTGTCGAAAAAATTCTTGAAAAATTTTCCCAAACGGCTGTAAGTCTTCAAAGTTGAGTGACTCCGCAATGTGAAAACGTTATCAATTTTGTTTATCCGCTCTCCTATAAAATTTACATTTTTGCGCTGAGGTCCTTTCTTCCTGTCAGCTCACTGAAAAGGCATAACTGGACGCTGTTAAGCAAAAAGGACTTAGGCAGTGGAACCTTGCGAAAATTATTCAACATTTCGATACGACTTCAAATCCGTGGTCAAAATTGATCCACACTAAATTTTTGACCCAATATATCCCCCCTCTAGTACAACCACATTTTTAATTGTATTTTGGGAACGAAAAGTCAGCGCCAACTGTGGATGAAGAATTTGAACTCTGTGAGAAAAACTGAGTGAAGATAGGTGGTTATCTCAATTTTTTTGATTTTCAAAATTTGTGAAAATCTCTCCATACCTACTTACATTAGGTTTTTTTCGGTGAAAAATTTTTCAGAGAGCTTTCGTACCGGGACCCGGTGAAAATTATCCAGCTTTTCAGATGAATTCAAATTCGTGGTCAGAATTGATCCACTTTCAATTATATGACCAAGTATAGCCCCCACTCCAGTATTACCGCATTTTTGACTGTATCTCGGAAATGGAGGGTCAGCCCCAAGTAGACCACGAATTTTAACTCAGCAAGAAAAACTGAGCGGGAATATTTAAGTTATCTTGATATTTTTGATTTTGGAAAATTTTGAAAATTCCTCCACATTATTTCAGAAAACTTCGGAGTGGAGACCTGATAAAACTTATTTAATTTTTCAATACGAATTCAAATCCGTCGTCAAAATTGATCGACATTTAATTTCCGAACCAGTATAGCTTCCACTCCACTTATAGTGCAACCACATTTTTGATTGAATCTCGGAAACAGAAGTTCAACACCAACTTTGAACAACGAATTTGAACTCAGCGAGTAAAACTATGAGCAGGAATAAGTGGTTATCTCAATTTTTTTGATGTTCGAAAATTTTGAAAATTTTTCCACACTTGTACTTATATATTAGCTATTTTTTTTTCGACGAAACATTTTTTGGAGAGCTCCTGGGCCGGAACCTGGTGAAAATTATTCAATTTTTCGAGACGAATTCAAATCCGTCGTCAAAACTTATCCACGCTCAAATTTTGACCCAGTATAGCCCCCCCCCTCAAGTATTACCACATTTTTGATGGTTTCTAGGGTACGGAGTGTCCGCGCGACCTTTGGACAGCGAATTTGATGGTACGTGTGCAGATGAGCTGTCTCGATCCTTGACGAATTATAAACTCAACATGGAGCAAGTTAGCTTCTTCTATAGGGCATACAAACATTATGTACTTATTATAGGCAGAAAACTTTTATGTAGGTCACTGAAACTGTGCATCTCAGTGGGAGGTTGTAGGGGCAATATGAGACACAGCTTTTTGAGGTAATTTGATCGTTAGAACCTTAGAACTGTAACACAAGAAAATAATTTTAGGTAACAACTAGGTAGTAGGAATCTCCTCGCTTCAATGTGCAAAATGCAGATCTACTCGGTATGTATAATGTTTCCAAGCAGCAGTTTTGGATATTTTAATTGTTTGGTTTTTCGGAAATGAAACTGTGCTCCGAGAATGACGCGGGTCAATGCCTGCTTGCCGTCAGTATCAATCATTTCGATAGTCGGATGAATGAAGAATGAACTCTGTACTTGGTTATTAGGGCATGCAGGGCCGTGTCACCCACCAGGCGGACAAGGCGGCAGTTTGCGGCGTGAAATTTTTGCACCACGTTTCGAAGAATTGACCAAAAATTCACAATCTCAAAAAATTGATCAAAATTCGCTCGGCGAAAAACTGACCAAAACTTCGTGCCACAAAAGAATCTATGAAAAATTTGCACCGCGAAAACGCAAAGTATTTATCAAAATTTCGCCCCGCTAAAAATCGTTGTGTAAAATACAAATACAGAATAAACTTTTTTGGTGATTACGTACTTATAAGATTTTTTTCAAAACAAAATTTAAAAAGCAATAACCTAGGTACTAGAAGTACCTATTGGTACGACGCGAAAAAACAAGCCATCTTCTCGGCGCGAAATACCCGAATCCGGCTCTGAGGGCCTGCACACCAGTAACCGAATGCCAGACTAATTTGACAGCAATTACATAGGACGCTAGTTATTCTCAACTCCGAATTTTAATTGAACGCAGAACTATTGGGTCAGTTGTTATGTATAAGTGTGAAACGTTAACTTTTATTCTGTCATCATTTTTCATTTTGATTGCTTGTATGTGTATAGCTGAGAATTTTCATTGATTATAGCGATACTTTCGAGAACATTGCAAAAACAAGCTATATCAGAAATTGAAATTACGATGTATTTCAATGCCGCGGAGTTCCAGAGCATCAGTTTAAGAATATGCCTTTGATATTAGAAACTGCAATTCTATACCACAAGTGTTTAATAGGTTGCATTTCTAGAATACCAGGGGCATATAAAATCATGGGTTTGGACGTATAACAACGTTGTCAGCCAAAACTACACCTAATGCAGTGTGAATTTCGGTTGCAGCTGAAATAAAATAGTTTTCGAAAAAAAAAAGACAACTGAATGAATCAATTTGTTTTTATTGGTTATATCGATACTTTTGAGAATATCGCGAGAATGGCTTTGGTATGCGATGCTGAAATTATACCGATGATGCTTATAGTTGACATCTTAGTGTCTGTCACTAATTTTCAGATTTTTGGTTTCAAAAATGCGCCTTCAGTGTTGAATACCGCAATTTCAATATCAAGTGTTCAATAGGTTGCTCATGTTTAGAACTAAATAATAATAATAATAACAGCCTAAGCCGAATCTCCATTCACCCATCGCTGGGCATAAGCTTCCACCACCAACTTCCACTTATTTTTATTCTGCGCCCAGCTTCCCCTATTCGGACCTATTTCTTTTAATATTTCGTCTAACCATCGTATAACAGATCGCCCTCGCTTTCTATTTCTATTATATGGCAGGCATATAGTCGACCTTAGATTCCTCCTTTCTGATCCTCTTGCCATATGTCCACAGTATTTAAGTTTCAATTTTTCAATTTTGTACTCAATGTTGATTGATTGTGTTATTATGCACATAATATGTCGTGAATTCTAATTTTATCTTTCATAGCCTAGAATAGATCTCCGCATTGAGTTCTGGGTTTTTCTGAATTTATTTGAATTTTTACTTGTTGGAGCCCAAGTCTGTTTCCCCTACCGCAGGTTAGATTCTCCTTCGAAATCAATTATTATTTTTATTTTTTTTGTCGTTGGGATGACTTACCACATTTGTTTTAAATTCGAATCTCCAGTGATAAGTAGCCAGTTTCAGCTTTTCATGCAAGGTCTGGAATCTAAATGCAACTAAACTGTGCGATGTAGGTTCCTCATACGAATTCTGTAAACCTGACATTACAGTGACCATCGAAGCGGTGCACCAGTAATCACTTCAAAAGATCTGATGTAACACGAAATTTCAACCCGTGTGCCATGAAACTGTTTCGGAAACAGTACATAAAAACTTATGCTAGTTCAAGTACCTTCTTCAGGATCCGTCCGAATGGATAAATCTTCAATTCCGAACTGCCGACAGATATGATCATGCAGAAAACTGACTGAGTATTCTGAAAGAGACACGTACTGTAACACCTAACAGTCGGATCTTTCAGTTTGACAACCAGAAATATACTAATGATTTGATATTTCTGTATCTTTGAAGCCGAATCTGAATTTACTTCGGCACAAAGTGGAGCAGAAAACTTTTTTCCACTGCAAGCCAATATAAATACATATTTGGTTCCGAACCCTCGTAAGTATCTTCAAGTAGCTTAAAAATACATCTCACCCTATAAAGGAAACTAACAGCTACCTGTGAGTTTTATGATGCAGTAATGACAAAACCAATCACACAGGTACCATGACTAGTAGGGCTATTTCAGTACTCCATATTGCATACTTATTCGCCTGTCCTGTTATCAAGTTGATAGTGTATGATAAGGACACATATATCGTAATTTCGTAAAATTATGGCCATCCCAATGAGTTTTGAGTTTCGTCTTTCGTGTCGTATTTTACAAGACCTCTTCTGTCTTCTCTGTCCTCCGTATAATTCAACATTTTCGTTTTTCGTTCATTCCTCACAGTTTTATCATATGATCATCGATTTAATTAAATAACAGTTTAATTTTCGTCTTGTGCAGAAAGAATTCAAACTTTTTCAAAAAATGCTGATCTCCGGCGTTTTCAAGTATCCACTGCATTCGGGCCCGTTTCGCGCATCAAGCTCTGTTCTCATACACTACCAACTTGATAACAGGGCAGGCAAATAAGTATGCAATATGGAGTACTGGAACAGCCCTATTCACTGAAGAGCTATAACAATTCAACCTCACGCAGTCTATTAGTGGCCAAATCACTTAAGAAACTGTCTCAAACAAAGGAAAAGCACAGAATTACTAGGCAGTCTTATGGTCGAGTTTTTCAACATAGAGAATAAATATATCTCTACAAAGCTCCCCCCCCCCTGAAAAAAATATAGCTTTAAATGAATCTGAGTGTTTTCTAAGATCAGTACTTTTAATATCTAATACCTGAAAAAACTGCAGGAAGGACAAATAAATTTTTTTTAGCACATATAAGTTATGGACTCAGAAGGAGAATTTTGGGGGCTGCAGGCGGGTGTAAAGAGCATCTGCTTTGCTCCCGGATCCCACCTGCAGTCGAAAATGTATCATTTCAAGAAATTCACTTCGGACAAGAATTTTAAAGAATTTGTAATTTTTAGAGTACCCTACGATTTTTCTTAATGAACTCAGAAATTTCTTTCCTGTTCTCCGAACGATAAAATACGTACCTAGTATTTATCACTCAGGAAACAGGGAAAAAATCATTGACTCGAGTCGCATCCTGTCAGCCTGGTTAGGATTGTTGTGCCTGCGACACACCAACAAAACATGTCTAAACCATCAGAAAGGACCGAGATAAATCAAAAAAGGAACTTAGAAACCTGCGTACTTTCTTCGGGGATGATAAGTCTGGGCTTTGAGGAGGAAGGACAAAAATTTCCGAACGGAGCCTTACTCATGTTCTTCCCTGATGTTACGTTAGCCTATAATAGAGTCTCAGACTCCACAAGGCAACAGTTAGGATCACAATAGCTCGTGGCCATTGACCAGCTTAGGAAGACTACTGTAGCCCCAAAAACAGTTTGGTTCTTGGCACTTATCCCCAGCCACTATTTCCTGCTCCATTTGGCTAACGGTTAGCTCCAAACCATAGTTAGAGGTAACGTAACAGAGAAGACTACTAGGAAGGACCTTGAGTTATTCATAGGTCACCTATGCGAACACGCTGACCATTGACCCAGCACTGAGAGGTAAGCCACCACAGGCTTCCTTTACTGAAAGTTCGTTCAATTTTTCAAGCCAATTTAATTTCTGGATCCAAAACTCGTTTTTTTTGGCTCAAATCGGGACCGTATCAAGAATCAGATGCGATATTCGGAATCAGCAGCTCAAAAAACCCATATTTCAATATTTTACCCGGTAACCGTATCATGTATAGTTCAAAAGTTGCTGATACATTCAAGCCTCTCTTTCTTTAAGGAGAGAAAATTATTTTACCCAAAAAGAAACTAGACTCCTCCACTTTAAGTTCTTCGTTTACTCTGCGTCGATCACATTCCGCGTACAGAAAAAAGAGAAATGTTGGGATTATCTTTTAACACCCTGTATTTTTCTTCTTCATTTGCGTGTATAAGAAATTGCATACTCAATTCCCCGTAAATACGTCAGTCGGTTCAACAGGAAATAGCGTAGAAAGTTAAATAATAACTTCGGGCTCGAATCTCCTCATGATTTTCGTCTTATTGACCTTTATTTTGTTTTTGTTTTTGTTTTTTATTTAGTTTTGTGTCATCGGGTAGCTTGTAGATCATTTCTTTGTGATGTTTGGAAATTGGTAGCGCTTGTTATTTTTAATTTTTGATGAGAGAAAAGAGGACAAATTTGAAAACACCCTGCATGCCTGTGTAAACGAAGTTGACAGGCCGAAACGTTGTTTAGCGTTCTTCCAACCTGAGCCCCCTCCCCTCGCCTCCCCCTTCAATATAAAACTTGAATATAAGGATACAAATTGTGCGAAGCTGATTAATTTTTTAATTGTGGTGAAAATATTGAATTTGTGGTCCAAATAGGAGCCCAGACCGACAATCTGATACGAAATATTTGAAATCAGTGACTTCACCCTACCCTCTATAATATACGCATTCCATTTTTAAAGCCAAATCAATTTAAACTATTTTTGGGTCCGAAATTTTAACTTTTAGGCCCAAACAGGACTAGGTCAAAAATCTGAGAAATATTTGAAATCAGAAACCTGAAAACCCCTTTATTTCGAAACTTGATTCAATTCCTCAAGCCAGTTTAATTTTGACCTTTTTCGGTCTTAAAATGTAGATTCTTGCGTTCCAGTCGGGACCGGACGAAGAATCTGATGAAATATTCAGAAACTAGTTTTTTCGGTAAAATCGAATTGACTCATTCGAAAGAGTTAAATTGAAATTTTGAGGATCAACTCGGGATCGGAACGAAGATTTGATGAAATTTTGGAAATCACCGACCCAAGAAACCCGATTCCGATCCCGTGTTCAATTTTTTAGACAATGTTAATTAGAGTGGGATCAGAAATCTCATTAGATTTTAGAAATGATGGAGCTAAGAAAGCCCGATTTTCGATACCTTGTACCATTTTTCTGACAAAGTCAATTTATCTCTTTAAAGAGAACTAATTTCGATTTTAGGGGTAAAAACCGGGGACGCATCGAAAATCTGATCGAATTTCCGAAATCAGAGACATAAAAAATTCCTATTTCGATACCGCGTTTAATTTTGTCAGGAAAGTTAATTTGTCTCCTCTAAAGGAGTCAAATTGGATTTTGGAGCCGATATTGGGATCCAGTCGGAAATCTAAATGAATTTTGAAAGACAAGAAACTACACAACCGATACCTAGTTCAATTTTTTCGGCGTATGGCCCCTTCAAAAGCGGTAAATTTGGATTTCTCTCCGGAAATCGGGATCTGATCGAACCTCTGATTAGATTTTTGAAGTATGGACCCATAAACCCCTATTCTGATACCTTGCTCAATTTCTCTGGCACAATTGAGTTAGCCCTCATGAAAAAAGAAAACTCAAACGAGGAAAACTCAAGTTTGGGTCGGATCAAAAACCTGATTGCATTTTCGGAATCAGCAACTCGAAGAACCCCTATAAAATATTTTTACTAAGGAAAAAAAAATTAAATATATACCTATACGTAGGAAAATTTTCAAAAAATAAAAAAATTGAGTTGACATTTATTCTAACCGAATATCGGCTGCTGAGTTCAAATCCGGAATTCGTTGTCCGAATTTGGCGGGTACGCTTAGTTTCTGAAATTTTCGCAAAAAATTGGATGAAACTGATTTTCGATCAAGAATAGACTCTACCTCAGTTTTGAGAATGGATTGAAATTCATTTCCAAAATTGAGTCACTTCCATTAGGCAATGGTGCCGAAGCGCTCCGAAAAACTTTTTGCCTGAAAACAAACATAATAGTGTAGAGAACTTCTCAAATTTTTTAAATTTCGGAATTTGAGTCAGTCACGTATTCTCGCTCAATTCTGGTCGCTGAGCTCGAATCCGTAATCTAAAATCAATGGTGACTCTCCGTTGTCCTGATATAGTCAAGATGTAGTTAAAATTGGAGCGAAATTGATAGGAAAGTAAACCTAGATCAATTTCAGAAGCGAATCTGAATTTGTCTGGAGAAATTGAAAAGTTATTCCCACCCAGTCCCGGTATCGCAGCTCTTCAAAAAATTTTTTGCTAAAAATGACATGGTGTCTAGTGTAGAGAAATGTTCCAAACTTCAAAATTAAAAAAAAAAATTTGAGCTAACCGCGATTTTTCTGCTTAATTTTTGTCGCTGAGTTCAAATCCGTAGTCCACTGTCAGGGTAAAATTGGTGAAAAAATGACTTTAGTTCGATTTCCACAGCGGATTTGATTTTTTTTTATTTAATTAAATCATTCTAGCTGGTCTCAGAGTCAAAGCTCTCCGAAGAAGTTTTTCCCTAAAAAAAAAAACATAATGTGGCAAGGAGAAATTTTCAACTTTTCTAAAATCAAGACAACTGAGTTGACCACTCTATGCTACTCCGATTTTCTCCCTGAGTTCAAATTCGTTTCTTGAATTGGGCGGCGGTTTACAATGTGAGATTACGCTCATTGATTCTAGTTGAATTCCGACGTCGGCTTTGAAATTGTCTCGAGAAATTGAGCAATTCTCACCAGGTCCCGATCCCTAAGCACTCCGGAATATGTGATGTAAAACTCTAATAATGATGAAATATATTGAAAAATTCGTACCAATATTGTAAAATTGTCGATCTATAAGTATGAAAAATTGAAGTAAAATGAGGTATTCTTGATTAAAATTAGAACAAATAAGTAACTTAAAAAATTTCAAATGATTACTTTTAGAACACTTCCTCTCGTCTAAAATAACAGATTAAACATGTATCAATAATTATTAAGTTTTCAGTACAGAAAATAAAATATTACCTTACAGGACTTTTCAAAAAAGTTTAAATTGTAAGGTGAATTCAAGTAAAAATTAATAATTATTGGTGGGGGGGGGGATACCTGCCATGATCTACTTCTATCTCTTGCCTTGATAGATCTGACGAGTCTCAGTCAGGGCCGTAACAACCCCCCCCCCCCTTTATATTTACAGTTAGAATTTGGCAAATACGTACAAATTCTAGCCATTATTTGGTTAAACTAGAACAGATAAGTCTTTTTTTATGAGTCATTGAAATTTGCAATATTTCAGTCGGCATTTTTTGTCTCCGCCTCCCCTTCCTCCTTTATCCACGAGAAAAAACTTAGCAGCAGCTGCGGTAAACAAAATCTGAATGGATCTTACCGAGTCTTATAAGTATAAGAATGATTTTTAAAATCATTTGAATCCGCAAAAGTCAAATTAGTCTTAATGAGTCTTCAAAGGAGCTGAGTGAGCGAAGACGAAACGGGAGGCACGTCGGATCAAGCTGAACATGTAGCTGTCCACACTTCGGAAGGAGAAGGACGCACTCGCCCAGTCGACCAAGAGCGAGTGGATCCGAATGCCAAACCACGACCTCAATTAGTGGGCAGTAGGTCCCATGGGAACTGAACTTCCATCCCCAAGGTCCTGAGCGGCTATGGGTGCTCGAGTAGTTACTTACATCGGCTGGTGACAGCGCCGAGCCCCTATGCACGTACTGTGATTAAGGGGCGGAGGACCACCCCTGGTATACCCTGTTAGAGTGTGAGAACTGGAAGCAGGAAAAGCGCGGGACGGTAACAAGGATCGATCCCGGCAACGACAGCAACTCTGACGATGGCGTGATCGACCGTCACGGGCCGGAACCCTTGATTCCAAAAATGCTGAAGAGTAGAAGGGGATGGAACCGGGTGTCGGCCTTTATCTCGACCATCATGGTGAAGGAGACGGAATGGTCAAGGCAGAGGGCCGATGAACAAAGCTCGGTCGACACACAATGACTCTGTACCATCCTAGAGCTGCTGCAAACCTCCGGTAGGGTTCACCCCGCCGTCACCACCTTCCTGCGTCACCACACATACCAAGACGAGGAGGTGAGGGGTGAAGGAAGGAAGCACAAGGTTAACGCTGGGTGAGCGTTGCCTTGGTCAGTAGAATGTCTCATGGTGGCCCTGGTAGAACAGTTCGAAGCTAGGAGGGGCGAAATGGGGAGCCAGGTCAGCCTCAAGATGTCTCTCTGGTCACCGATTCGATACTCGAAAGGGTATAGTTTCCGGGGCCAGTGGTGCGATGTCTGAGGAGCCAATTTGGCATGCGTGCATCGCCATAATACACTACCAAGTGTGAAGTCTTAATAATTCTTTTCGAGAAGCAGTGAGTTTTAACGAATAACGAGGTTTCATATCGATGTTTTCCATAACTTCGAGAATGACTGAACGATTGTGACTATTGGGTATGAAACATCAGCCTGAAAGCCGTCACGCCTAGAGATGAACGTGGACATCTGCACATCCTTAAAACCTCGCCCAATGTGAAAACAGGCACATAACGCTAAAGCCTGTAACACAGCAGGCACTCGAATCATATTTATGGTAACCCGACTACCTAATGTATTTATATAACCTCTGCATTGACTACACAGCATAAGCTTATAAGCTTCTGGAAAACAAAGCAAAGTATTCGGCTAGTTTAGTGTTAACGCATGTAACTACCGTGTATTATTATAATTTTTTTTTTTTTTTTTTTTTTGCAATACAAGTATAGGTATAACCGGTTGCACCGAACACTTTCCGGCCGCGCCGGTCGTCTACAAATGATACACGACATATCATGCAGATTAAACGGATCAAATTACAGATCTGTGAAATATTAAAACCACAAACTGTGGAAGTGTGTTCAACCAGGTATGATACCGTTTAATGTTTCCTGTACACTCGTTAGGCAGTTACCGCGTGTGTAATCTGCGATGGACGAGCATTGAACGCGATAACCTGTGTATAGTTTTGTAATTGAATGATTTTTTTTTTTTTTTCGTTTCCATTCAAAACTATAATGAGAGTTGTTGGACGCGTTGAAAACAACTCTCCTTGTTCTAAATGGCAAAGTAATAAAGTAGCTGTAGGTACGAAACAATAGTAAAAGATTATTATAAAATTAGCCAGTTACTTCGTATAATTCCGCAATGCTTTACAATGTCCAACTTTTTCATAATTAAGTAGATGAGTGAAGCCCGATACCAGAATTCTTCTGTAAGGGTGGATTTTATGACTTTGATCTTGGCGATCTACACACGGACTGGCTGAGCGGGAAACCGGGAAATTTCCCGGTGTGCTCCAAATTTGAAAAACTCAACTTATTTAAACGTAATAGCTCAGGAGAATTACGATCAAGAAACAGGTTCGATTGGAAAAAATTCGCACAAAACGTTTGACTACTGAAGAATGTTGAGGAGTGTCTATAATAAGTGGTGAAAAACCACCTCCCTCACACTGGGAGCTTCCACCATTAATAACGAAGGAGGTTACATAAAATTGAATTTTAAACATTCTTCTTGATTTTTCTCAAATTTATGACATTCTAGGAAGAAGATACCTTAGTAAAAACATGTTCCTTGTAAAATATTCTACAAAAAAGTCTATTACAAGAATTTACACACAAGTCATATTCGAGGAGCTATAGCCTTGTCGAAATTCGGAATAATTCTACATGCATTCTCAAATCCGGATAAATTTCTTCATGCGTTATTCTTACCGCGTACTCGCCGATAGGTATACGTCGGACTACATACAGTGTAGAACAGATTATCACGCAACATAGAAAAGTCCCATAAAGCGCACGTTGATGTGTACCACTATGGAAAACGTTGTACTGGTGCAAATCAACATGCAACATTACGCTAGTTTGGAATAATTTCATCGAAAATATTTGAAAAAAAAAAAAAGCCGATAATTTTCGAAGAATCTCAACGGAAATCTTTAGAAAAAATTTCCAATGTTTCCCAAAGAATTTCACGAACATTTTTCGAGAAAATCTTTCGCTAATTTTAGAAGAATAATAGGAATTGGGAAAAACTACGACGGTTTTTAAAGGATTTTATTTAAAAATTTCAGGGAAAATATACTCCGAAGAATTTAATCAAAAATCGAGAAAAATCTTCTTTGATGACCAGGAATTTTATCTAAAATTTTTGGAGAAAAAAATTCCGAACTCTGATGGTTTGAAGAATTTTATTTGGAAAAATTTCCCATGTTTTCCAAAAAATCTCATCAAAATCCTTCGAGAAAATTTTCCGATGATTTTTGAAGAATTTCATGGAAAAATTCGGGGGAAAACTCCGATGGTTCTGAAGAATTTTTATTAAACAATCTTCAGGGAAAATGTTCCATGATCTCCGAAGAATTTCATCAAAAATCTTCGGGAAATTTCAGTTATTTTTAAAGATTTCCGATAAAAATCTTCGGAAATTGACGGAATTTTTTACCAAAACTTTCCCATGAAATTTCTTAAAATCATCGGATATTGTTCCCGAAGATTCTCGATGAGATTCTTCGAAGATTATCGAACATTTTTCCTGAAGATTGTCTAATAAAAATTCTTCAAAAACCATCGGAGTTTTCCCCCGAATATTTCCGTGAAATTCTTCAAAACCAATCAGGACTTTGATGAAATTTTTTGGAAAACATTGAAAATTTTCCCAAAGATTTCCCATGAGATTCTTTGGAAATTATCGGAAATTTTTTCTAAAAGTTTCCTACGAAATTCCTTAAATATTATTAGAAATTTTCCCGAAGATATTTGATGAAATTCTTCGGAGATCATCCGAACATTCTTTCTGATGATTTTTCATAAAATTCTTCAAACCATCAGAGTTCCCCCGAATATTTCCAACGAAATTCTTTAAAAATTATCGGAAAATTCTCCCGAAGATTTTTAAAGAAATTCTTTGGAAAACATTGGACATTCCTAAAGATATTCGAAGAGATTCTTCGGAAATTATAAGACATTTTTTCTCCAAAAATGTTAGATGAAATTCCTGGTCATCAAAGAATTTTTCCGAAGATTTTTCTCGATTTTTGATTAAATTCTTCGGAGAACATTTTACCTGAAATTTTTTAATGAAATCCTTTAAAAACCGTCGTAGTTTTTCCCAATTCCTATTATTCTTCAAAAATTAGCGAAAGATTTTCTCGAAAAATTTTCATGAAATTCTTTGGGAAACATTGGAAATTTTTTCTAAAGATTTCCATTGAGATTCTTCGGAAATTATCGGCATTTTTTTTTCAAACATTTCCGATGAAATTATTCCAAACTAGCGTAATGTTGCGTGTTGATTTGCACCAGTACGACGTAATCCACAGTGGTGCACAACAATGTGCGCTTTATGGGACTTTCCCATGTTGCGTGATGATCTGTACCACACTGTATGTGTACGCCCATGCACAAAGGGACCATGTTGTCGATTTTAGTTTTCAAGATATAGCCATTTTTCGAGCGTAGGGTCAAAATTACCGAAAATGGGATTTTGAGTGTTTCTGATAGAGGCAACCCTGCGATATCTCCCCCCTCCGCTCACCCCACCACTGTACCTATCACAGTTCCTCTGTAATATCGATTTGAATAAAATGTGGGAAAGGGACCATGTTGTCAGTTGAAAATTTTTCCCACTTTTTTCGGCCTAAAAATCATGAAAAATTAATCTTGAAGAGGAAGCAATACCTTTCCGAAAAATTTGGTGATTCGAACATTATACCAAAAAAATTCTTCAAATATCATTTGTGGAAAAAAATGTTGTACTAGGAATCGTTTTCATTTTTTATTTTATTTTTTATTATACTTCTTTTTTGTTCCACTTACAGAATAATTAACGTTTAATTTTTGTACCTTTTTGGATTAATAAAATCTGTTTCACACATGCCTATCATTATTTTTTGGTGTAAAGTAGGGCCGAAAAACCAATCGAAATTGAATATTTTTGAAAAGGGACCATCTTGTCGGTAATGGATTTCTCCAGCTGAAGCGGGTGGAATTTTTCAATAATACGCTGGAGGGATTCCATTTAGTCATTTTCAAAAGAAAAAAGTGACCAACTCACTTTTTCATTGTTTCATGCTTTTTCTTTTTCATGTTTTCTTTGCTGTAAACCTTAAACGCTTTTTTCTGAAAATCACATTTTTTGGAATTTCATTTTCAAAATTCTCTGGAGAAGTGAATTCTCCAGTTACAGACCTCCACTATGGCTCATTTTGTAGGGAATTTAATGTAGTTTCTGGAACTGGTCCTAACTCCATACCGCCAATATGATCCTTTTATGCTAGGACGTACACATTGTGGACGATGTTAAGCAAAAAGCGACCAAGCAAAATTTTTTGACAAAATGAGTTCTTAGTATAGTTGGAAAACTCATAAAAAGTAGAATTTTTAAATATAGGGTTCCCGAATCAAAAATGAGCTTATCAGTAAACGCTATGTCATATAGTTTTTCTGTTTGGCTTCGAATCACACGTCCTCGAAAAACAGATTTTGTCGCTTGGTCGCTTTTTGCTTAACAGCGTCCATAAAGGATGATGTCGCTACGATAACGCCACATGAAGCTGCCGAAAAACTTGGTAATTTTCAATATGGAAAAGCGGCACAGTTATACCTACAAGATATGACTAATTTGAGCAAGAAAATGACCGCGAAAGAATTTTCCTTGTTTACATCTGAAGAATACTCCAGTGTTCGTCGTACAGAAAAGTTCTTTAGTGGGACCTAGACAGACATGGCGATCGAACAAAGCTTGATGCGATCATTGAAAGTTTCTGGCGGTATAACACATGGTTGAGGTAGGTACATCTGAAAGTGTTCGAACTCAATGAATCCTCGGAAGTACAACAAATAGTCTTTTCTGCTCGAAATTACAAGACTGCTGCGACGTACAATCGGCTACAACGGAGCAACATGTTGACTGGCGCGACGCTCGGAGGATACACGATGATAGAGATATCAACATTCCCTACATCAGGCTCCAAAGTCAAATGCCGTTTATCAAGAGAGACAAAATAATATCTATAAGCATGGGATTGGTAAGGGTTGATGTGAACTCGCCCAAAGCTTACGAAACTGGGACCACTATTTTAAAAGAAAATGAAGGGGAAAAGTTCACATATATAAAATTCAAAATATCTAGAAAAGTGAAGTCGTTAGCCGCAATAACAAATTCTGTTGTTATTTACAAGACAAAAACTCCGCTCGCTGACCCCTCCACACTATTTCATCGTATTCGCATCCTTCAAGAAGGAACAACTGAATCGAAGAATTACTTCAAGTACGTATCGACGCCGTATCCGCTTCCTTTTTTTCGATGAAACTGGTATGCGAAAACCAAGTAATAAGTCTCAACAGTATGAGATTTTTTCTGATACTAAAAAGAAATTGGACGAAAAGTACTTGTTTGTTGTTGCTCCTACATAAAACTGTATGGTCGTCACAGAAGACATTTCAGACTCCTGGACTCATACCATAAGTACATTCTCAAGCATTTTGGTGGAAATGCTGTGATAGTATTTGCTGAGTACCAACAGGCTTGCCTCAGAGATTCAGAATGAAGCAGGCGTAATACACTGCAACGGCTCCAGACATTTTGATAGGAAAAACAAGTCCTCTCATATTCAAGCAAGAGTTCCTCCTCGCTAACGTGAATAAAAGTCAATTCATTGACATGCTGAGAGTACATTTGATAGCAAACGAAATATCAGTTCTAGTTGCTTCAGATGACGCTGACAGCCTCATTGTTCATCAGGAAGCCGTGAAGCTACGAGAGAGTGGGCAGTAGACAACTGTTGTTGGTGAGGACATCGACTCTTTTTTTTTATTAATAGCCTTGGCAAATCCACTCATAAAGGAGCTATTATTATGAAATCCAGTAGAGGTAAAGTGGCCCAGAAAATGTTTTCTAGCTTGGACAATCAAAAATATCGTGACAAAGCACTTTTTACCTGGCTCTTCTAAATAAAAGTAAGATTACCAGCTGGGCAACATTGAACTTGGCTCCCAGAATGAGCACATATCGCAAGTTTTCGACTGTCCCGACAGTAGAAAAAAAGATGTTGCCGCAGCGGGTGAAAAGGTCATGAAAATATTGTACGGAGCAAATGTGGATGACTTTTTTTTTTTTTTTTTTTTTTTAACGAGACACGTAACGCCTGTAGGCCATGGTCTCGGCATTTGCATCATATTTGTTAAATTACATCTAACTTCTACAATTAGTTATAAAAATTAGTCTAGATAAGGTGTGAGAGATTGTTGCGATTTATGAGGGTAATCAGATGTTGTACATTATCAATTTGTAGGTATTGAATGCGGTGATTGCGGCTATATGATTTACAGTGTTGGATGATACCTATGCAGTATAGTAAGAGGAGAAGAACATAGGTTACAGATTGGTGGTGGTTGGTGAAGAAATATATATTCGTGGGTAAGACGTGAGTGGCCAAGGAAGATTCTATTGATAGTTGTTTCGGTTGATCGAGAGGTAGCGCATAAGGTGCTGAAGATGTTGGTCCAGTTGGATATATCCGATTTGATGCTGCGGAGTTTGTTGTCGGTGGTATGGATCCATTCTTCGTTCCATAAGGCCATAATTTGTTGGTGTAGGTTAGGCTTTGATGTCTGGATTATTCAGAAGTTGAATAGTTGTTTCTGGTTTGGATTTAGCAGCAGCGTCAACAAGATCTTGTCCTATAATATCACGGTGACCCGGGATCCACGTTAATACTATTGTGATGTCTTGTTGAGCAAGTTGGTTGAGAATAAACTGCGTTTGACTGGTCAGGGCATCCGTGTTGGGATTTTCATCTGCTTGGAGTTTTCGTAATGATGTTTGGGAATCCGTGAAAATTAGAAATTTCGAGAATACTGTGGTTGGTAGGTTGATCAAACACTGGTTGATAGCGACCATCTCGACTGTGTTGATTGAAGATAATTTTGGTACAGCAAATGACCGTATATGTGAGTCTATGAGATAGGCGCCAGTAGCTCTATAAACGCGCTTTGATTTCAGAAGTTCTGCAGTATGGGTGGGAGAGTGAAGGTGGAATTACGTTCGCTTCCACCGACTGAGACGGCAACTGAAGAGCACTCTTACCGAGTGTACGCTCAAATTCAGTCTTCGCTGGATCGTGAAGTCTCCCCACTGGAACCATTGGAATGGATTCAGCGATCTAGGAAACCCTACTACTGACGTGAAGACCTCAGAAACTATGAGGGAAAATAGGAAAAACGGGAAATTAACTCCTCTGGAGACTAAATGGCTTAGGCGACGAAAGAAATAACCCCTAAAATGAATTTAATGACCCTGAAAACTTCCATTTGGAAAATAAAAATAAATTGTAGGTTCGTATGGGGGCGACTTTCTCAGTGACTGAAGCACAATTTTCGAAATCAACGTTAATTCCCAAAAAACTTCTCCCTCCTTGCGGCACGGGTTAACTTTTTTTGGTTTTGCTTAAACTTTGCAGGTTTTTTTTTAAATTTGAAACCGATGGAGGGGGGCGTTTTTCATCAAGCGCGAATGAGGACCACCCGAGTATGCATATTTATCCTGGCACACCCTGTTCGAGTGTGAGGCTTATGTGCAGGAGAAACGCGGGACGGTAATAACGATCTATCCCAGCGGCAACAGGAGCGACAGCGACGGCGTGATGGACCGTCTGGCACCGAATACCTTTTGGTTCAGGAAATACTGAAGAGTGGAAGCGGATGAAACCGGGTGTCAGCCTATGTCTCGATGATCATAAAGAAGAAGGAGATGCAGACAGAGTGGTCGAGGCAGAGGACCGACGAATAAAGCTCGGTCCACACTAGACACAATGACTCCGTACCATCCTAGAGCTGTTGGGGATCCGCCGGCAGGGTTCACCCCGCCGTCACCACCTCCCTGCGTCACCATACGTACCAAGACGAGGAGTAAGGAGTGAAGGAAAGAAGCGCGTCCAGCTGAGCTCCATGTCGCCAGCAGCACATATACCAGGAATGTGGATCAAACCTATACAAAAAAATTGTGTACTATTTGTGTATTTTTGTGTGGCCAATTATAAAATTTGTGTGTCATCCCTTCCAAAGGTATAACCAAAAACCCAAAAATAAGTCGATGTACTGCTGGCGACATGCCGCACAAATAGCGAAATTAGGTGTGACCAACCTGCAAATAAGCTCAAAGAACTGTGTTCTAATTGTGTATTTTTGTGTGGATCTTCAACACTCTAAACTACTCCCCTCCCCCTCTCCCCTGAATAGCGGTGAGAAAATTTTTTGGAATCGAGGATGCAGACTACCTCAAACAATTGTGTACTTTGTGTGGCCAGTTACAAAATCTGCGTGTCATCCCTTCCAGAAATATAACCCAAAAACAAAAGGAGGTCAATGTGCTGCTGGCAACATGCTGCACAAATAATGAAATTAGGTGTGACCAACCAGCAAATAAGCTCATATAATTGTGTTCTAATTGTGTACTTTTGTGTGGATCTTCCCAACAACCCTAAACTACTCCCATCCCCCTCCCCCCTGAATAGAGGTGAGAAAATTTTTCAGATTCGAGGATGCAGAATACCCCAAAAAATTTTGTACTATTTGTATATTTTTGTGTGGATCCGAATGGTCCCAGTCGACCGCTTTTTATTGTGTGGTTGTGTGTTCATAATTTCTGAATTTAAGAGTGTCAGCCGTGGGTCATAAGAAGGTCGCCCATAAAAATATTCTTGTATTTGAAGTTTTAAAAAAAAAATAATTCTCAATCTTCTAAAAGAGGTGAGTGATTGGAAATTTTGAGAACTTCGATTCGTTTTTCAAGGTCTTTGATCTTTTGGCTTGTGTGTCGGACAACTTACATATTGCGTCCAATTTATTATCTAATAAAATGCAAAATTCACGTAAAATTATCGGCAAAATCATCTCTCTCTTTTTTGGAATAAAAAGTACTTAGTTTTTTTTCTTTGGATAAAAAAAAAATAAAAAACAATAAACGACGACCCCTTTTGTATTAATAACCAGTGAGTAAAGAAGTTGTGCACTGTCGCCTCAACTGTCTAAGTTCAACCTTGACTTTCATTAGTACCTCTTCTCAAATTTTCCTCGTTTTAACATTTAAGAAAATTACTTTCGTTTTCGTTAATATTTCTGAAGGATTTTTTTTTTATAGATTAAATTTTTGAACGTGTGTGTATGTACTGTTGTTTTTTGGAACTTCCCAAAAACTTTTGCTACTGCCCATTAGGGCCACCGAAAAAAGGAAATAAAAATATTCAGAATACAATATCACGTTCCAAATTCGATTACAAACACACCAAAATTCAAATACCGAAGCATAACTACTACTGTAATTTACAAGTCGGACTTTGACAAATTCACGTCGCAAAGGAAACAATTGAAATCAGTGTAGGATTATGATGGAATGCACCAGAAACCAAAACTCACAAAATGGGAGGTATAATTAATCCAAAATAAAATAATTTAAAATGGAAAATTAAAAAAGCTATAGGCCAAAGCATTTTTTTTAAAGTAAGTATGTATTTAGTCTTTCTCGCTAGATAAAATAAAATACAAGCCACCCTTTTGATGTCAATAAAAAAAAGAAAATTGTTTTTAATGCGAAAAAATTTGTCCTTTTTCTAACCCCCCCCCCCCTCCCCTCCAAAAAAATTGAAATAAACCAGCGAGTAAGAAAAGTACTTGATTTCAAATGCTTTCATTTTCGTTTTCGTTAAACAATTTTTTTTTTAAATAATACATGAATTTTTTAAACTATGTGTTTAGTGTTGCTTTTGGGAACTGCCCAATAAATTTTTGACACTGCCCATTAAGGTCACTGAAAAATGCAAATAAAAATATTCAGGATAAAATATCATACTACAAATTCGATTACACGAACACATCAAAATTCAGATATCCAGCTTGACTACTACTGTAATTTATCCGTCGGACTTGGACCAATTCCAGTCAAAGAGAAAGAGTAAAGTAAATAAATTTTATTATTTTCCTTACTTTCCTTAAGAGTAGGTACCTATCGTCGCTTTAATTTCGCAAATTTAATGGACTTCCTTCCTCTACTCCAAGTGAAAAACCTAGTCCTTTTCCTAAGGAAAAAGAGGAAAATTATGCCTTCACATTCCTTAATGAAAAAAAAATGCATTTTTTTTTTTTTGTCTTTAAGAGAAAGTAAACTGCAACCTGCGAACGAAGAATCCTTATTCCAATACTTTGTCCAATTTTTTTGGCATAGTCAAATTGACTTCTTCGGAGAGGGAAAAATTTAGAATTAGTGTGCCAACAGGAGTCATACAAAAAATCTGATAAAATTTTCGAATGTAGCGACGTATGTAGAAACCTCTATTTCGATGTTATTTGATTTTCTCAGTTATCTAGGTTAATTTTATCTAATAGAAAACCGTTACGAATTTTTAAAATCAGTAACCAGAAAATGCTTGAGTCAGGTTCGCCTATTTGAAGGGGTCAAATTAGGATTAGGAAGCCTAAATCGAAATTAGCGGACTAAAAATTGACACTCATTTCGAACTCAACGATGTAAGACACTCCTATACCTAAAATTACACAAATGACACATAATTTTTTGGGGTATTTTGCATCCTCGAATCCGAAAAATTTTCTCACCCCTATTCAGGGGGATGAGGTTGGGAATAGTTTAGGGTGTTGTGAAGATCCACACAAAAATACACAGTTAGAACACAATTATTTGAGCTTATTTGCAGGTTGGTCACACCTAATCTCGCTATTTGTGCGGCATGTCGCCAGCAGCACATCGACCTACTTTTGGGTTTTTGGTTATATCTTTGGAAGGGATGACACACAAATTTTGTAATTGGCCACACAAAAATACACAAATGGTACACAATTTTTGGGGTATTCTGCATCTTCGAATCCAAAAAATTTTCTCACCGCTATTCAGGAGGGAGGGGGATGGGAGTAGTTTAGGGTGTTGTGAAGATCCACACAAAAATATACAATTAGAACACAATTATTTAAGCTTATTTGCAGGTTGGTCACACCTAATCTCGTTAGTTGTGTGGCATGTCGCCAGCAGCTCATCGACTTATTTTTGGGTTTTTGGTTATATCTTTGGAAGGGATGACACACAAATTTTGTAATTGGCCATACAAAAACACACAAATGGTACACAATTTTGTAGGGTATTCTGCATGCTCGATTCCAAAAAATGTTTCTCACTTCTATTCAGGGGGGAGGGGGATGAGAGTAGTTTAGGGTGTTGTGAAGATCCACACAAAAATACACAATTAGAACACAATTATTTGAGCTTATTTGCAAGTTGGTTACACTTAATCTCGTTATTTGTGCAGCATGTCGCCAGCAGCGCATTGACCTACTTTCAGTTTTTTGGTTATATCTTTGGAAGGGATGACACACAAATTTTGTAATTGGCCACACAAAAATACACAAATGGTGCACAATTTTTCTGTATAGGTTTCATCCACATCCCTTGTATATGTGCTGCTGGTGACACGGAGCTGTCCAGCTGTGGTGCACCCGAATTCCAGGTTAATGCTAGGTGAGCGTTGCCTCAGTCAGTAGGGTGTCCCTTAATGGCCGCGGCAGGACAGAGCGAAGCCGAAGCGGAGAGGCGAAATGAGGTTTCGGACCAGCTTCAGTGCGTCCCTCTGGTCACTGACGCTATACTCGAAATAGTAGTTTCCAGAGCCAGGAAGGCGGTATCTGAGGAGCCAGTCTGGCATGCGTACACCGTCATACACGCTACACCAGGGGAGTATGCGTACTTATAATACTCGTAATATGTACTATCGTGGTTGGTAACGTTCCCTTTCCTTTCAATATTATTCCTCTAATTTTAATTTTACATTTAATTTTTTCCTTATTTCAATTTTCGGGGACCCCTTTAGCAGTTGATGCGATGCGTTGACTATGCCCATCGTTATGGGGGACTCGCACCTCTGACGCATCGCCAACGTTAGCGTTGTATCCGCTCACGTTGATTCGACTTCTTTGACTATTTTGGCGATGCGATTCCGCGGTAATTTTACGATGGCGGATCGCGGAAACCGGCTCGAAAAGAGGAAATGATATAGCCAGCTGGGTCGCACGTATATTATCTCTCCTCTAGACTCTCGCCGTCAAATTAACTGTAGCTCGGTAGCCAGAAGCGGCCGAAGGGTTTGTCCCTAACCTTGTTTCCGCGCTACGCCGTTCGCTGTGTATGTATATTTTCGACCCGCGCCGCAATGCCCCGACTAATTCCGTGATAAATGCGACCATTAAGGGTACCCTAATTCGGGGGGAAGGTTAATTAGTTATCTGATATACGGTTTTAGCGATGCCCTTCGCCGGTTCTCTCGAAAGCCGTTCGTTGCTCGGCGAAGGTGATTTGTGAATAATTTGACCGCGACGCCCGCGCCGCCCGTGTCATCCCGCGCCTTCGGGTTCACTTGTCCCCGCGCTGTCTGCTTTATGGTTTACGAAGGTATAAATTAATTCTCAATCGTCGGGCGATAGTGGATAGGGCGCTGTAAACGTTTCTCGAGCGATTGCGGTGGGTGTGGTCGAGGGGTCGCGGCGTGCCGTGGCCTCTTTGGGAACCCCTTCGGAAATGTTGGAAATCTAAGAGGCGAAGCAGGTATCGGCGCGTTCTCGCATCCAGGTGTAACTCGCTAGGACCCCCTGGAATGGTTTAGTGTCGGAGTGCCCCGCTGGGTACCACCTCGTAAAATTCGTGTACCTTCGCGCCTCGGTACTCGGAAACCACACGCATACTTTATAATCCAAAGTGCTACCGCACCGTTCGGATCCTCAAGGTCGACTCATCCGCGCGCTCAGCTCGGCTCTCTCGATTCGGAAAGGAGGAAAAGAAAATACGCTATTTATCAAAAACGTCGTCGTCGTTTTGAATAAATTTTTATCGTTCGCGGCCCGCCGTTCATTCATATCGCCGGTATCGAATTCTCAAGTAATTTTATGGGTCAGTAATACGGATGGAGGTATTTAAGAAAAAATGTATATTTTTTCCGGTGCTGATGTCGGAGCGCGCTTCCATGCGAGAATTATCTCGGACTTGGGAACGTGAGCGAAATCACGTCGTCTTAATTGGATCGAGTGGAACACGATGTAAATGCGGCCATTACGTAGATTCTGACAAGAGTTATAGTTCAAGCAAATGGGGAAATTCACAAGGAAAACGGGGTAACAAGCGGGAGTTTGCTGAAAATTGTTTAGGGTTGTATCCTAACTAAAAACTAAATGTCCCTAGCCCTCCCGCCCTGTTGGCTAGTTCTGTTCGGAGTGCTTGTATAGTCCCAAAATCATACTTCTTCCTAAAAATCTTGAGTGCTGTGGGATGTAAAAAAAAAACCTCAATCAAAAATTGTCATACATCAGGTTTTTCATAAAAACTAACGTGCTATAGTACTTCACCCGTATCCACTCCAGAAACGTCACAAATGAGGGCTTTAAAATGGTCTCTGTCGTGCAGCACATTATAACACAGGCCTTAAGAAGAGAAAAACTTTTTTTCCTTTTGTTTTTTCTCATTTCATAAGATTTTTGAAATAAAAAGTGTGTTAATTTTACCTATACAGTTGGAGCCCTTATTGTGAAAAGAACCACAGTAGGTTTTAAAATTTCATCTTCGCCGCCAGATAGTGCTATATCCGCAACTATAACACCCTAACTTTACCGTGCATAGAATTAGGCAACATCTGTTTATTCACCCGCAGCAATTACGGTGCTATTTGGCAGCAAAGTTGAAATTTTAAGACTTAGTATGGTTGTTTTCACAATAAGGACTTCAACTGATTTCCTACCAACGTAGCTTCCATGCCTAAGAATTTGTTGACCCCTTCACTTACACCCTTTGGATAAATCACACATGTCAAATCAGCCGTGTTTTTCTATTTCAGCGGTTCGGTCAGTTAGTTTCTGAGAGAAATTTTCGAGCTGATACACTGCACAGAAATTTCATCGGAATATCGGCTATAGAATATTCGAGGACCCCGAGTCATATTTTTTGCCTGTAAGATGGACATTGTGGCACCAGGGATAGGTGCCAAAGTTAGAAATGCCATAAAATACAATATACCCAGGAAACTATTGCGATGCAGATTGGATGGGTAAAATCATCGTTATTTCGACATCGGTTTTAGCCTTTTTTTCCATGCTAAATTGACGTCGATTTGATTAACTTCACAGTTTGATTAACGGCGAAACAGTGGTGTCGGAATGGGGGAAGAGTACAGGGATACACTGTACTGAGATGGTCAGAATAGGTTGTTTTTTTTATTTTTTATTGTCGCATTTAAAAACCAATGCATCTTTGCTGTGACGTGAGTAATTTGGGTTCGAATTTCCATTCAGCTAGAGTACATTAACACGTTTTACCATTTGACGATATTTTTGAGCCAGGAAGAATCTGCCTCTGCTCGTGTTTTTTGATGTATATCTCGCCATTTTTAAGGCATTGCTTCGGCGCGTACCTACGCCGAATGGCGATACCGGCCGGCACCAAGAATGCTGACCGATACCGAAGAATGGCCCAATAACATCGAGAATGTTATCACTATGACGTCATCACGGCACTTGTTGCATCATGATAATCGCTATCATTGTTGTAAGTTCAGTTGTGTGTGCATGCGCATGTGCATTCAATTATCGGACGACGTCGACATTCCCGGTAGCCATATAGTCCAGGAGAATTAGCATTTTTGATGGAATTAATTGCAGCACAGCTGAAACTTGGTACGATTGTTTAGTACCCTCTTCGGAAAAGCCCCGTAATTCCCCCCTCCCCTGGTGTAAGCATCATTCCCCAGAGTTCAAAAGTGCCCCCGGAAACAGTTTTTGGCTTGTATCTAGTTTAAAATTGAGTTATAGGTAAAAATATTCCGCACCAATATTAAAGAGCGTAAAATTCTCTACAAAAATGATATCTTTGTTTTTTTTTCGTGAATCCCATACCAACCAAGATAATTGGCGTTCAAGATCACACTAGCATGTAAATATGGAGTAACCTACAACTTACGCAGTATACGAACGCTGAAATAATCGCGAAAACACAAGACTGGATGCATAGAATGTTACATGATATAATTTCAACTTATTATCTTTATTATTATAAGAATTCAACTTCATCCGAATCTACATGTATACAATTTTCTGCGTTTAAACAACCTCCTCTACAAACGCGTGGCTACAAGAGATACCCACTTTACGGCAACCACAAGCTCGTGATCCCGATGGGGAAAACTTGAGTTCGTGTAAACTCGCTCGAGATCTTTGGAAAATCGACCCTCGTTAGCCCTGTTTCAACCCGGTATGTTTCCCCTCCAGCAGCCAATCAGAGCGCTCCATTCGAGGGGAGCCATCAGTTTAGCCAATCACAGCGCTTCATTTACATGTAGCCCTCTCACTACCCGAGCTATACACCGGCGTTCAGACACCCGTACTATACCCTTTATGTATGCCTTTTATAGACCCGCGGCATAGCCCCTCTGTATGCCTCTAAGTATCCCCTTTGTAAACTGTCGTAAGCCCCTCTGTATACCCTTTATCTATACTCTTTGTAGACTCGTTGTATAGCCCTTCTGTTTCCCCTTGCATGGATCCCCTTTGTAGACCCGTCATATAGCCCTTCCATATCCCCTTCATGAATCCCCTTCGTAAAACCGGGTAGATCTCCTCTTGTAATTCAGATACATATGGGAAGGGATAATGGGCTCTCAGCCAGATTAAAAAATTCCTTCTATCACGCTGCCCTTGTGATTCCCTCAATTCTTTATGATGAGCACTCGTTCGGCGCTAAGAATCCATTGCTGCACAACGCTAGAGGAAACACCGCGTCGATGAGTCAGTCCGCCTGCACTCTTCATAATTCGCATGGGTGTGTTCGATTCGCATGCGGCGCGCTGATCTGATTGGTGTATTTGGACGAAACAATGATCAGGGACAAAAATGTTCTGCAAAAAAACTCTCAAGTTGGGCTCATCTGAAAGAAAATGATAAGGGCTGACACTTCAGTTCTCTTCAATACTGAAAATGCTAGAGCTCATTTCACCTGTATGTTTTTTTGATAAGAATACCCTGATCATCTTTTCGTCCACTACACTAGCACACCTATAGGAGTGTCCAAACGCCAATAGTCATGTCACTCCATATCTATTGTCTGTCTTCAATCCGGTTTCTAAAATAAGCTGGTCCATCTAGTATAGGGATTTAAAATTACAGCGTTCAACGCTTCTCGCATGTTCGGCGTTCGTATACCGCGTATGTTGTAGGTTACTCCATATTTACATGCTAGTGTGATCTTGAACGCAATTATCTTGGTTGGTATGGGATTCACGAAAAAAACATAGATATCATTTTTGTAGAGATTTTTACGCTCTTTAATTTTGTTAAGAAATATTTCTACCTATAACTCAATTTTAAGCTAGATACAAGCTAAAGACTGTTTCCGTTTTTTTTGGACTCTGGGGGTGATGCTCACACTGGGGGAGAGGGTAATCACGGGACTTTTCCGAAGAAGATATTAAACAATCGTACCAAGTTTCAGCTGTGCTGCAATTAATTCCATCAAACATCCCTTTTTTAGCTAATTCTCCAGGACTAATAGGCCTGTCCAACATTTTTCAATAACCGGTTATTGATTAACCAGTTATTTCTTTGCGGATTTTTTTTTGACCAGTTATAACTGATAAAATATGTCGGTTAACTAGTTATTCTCAGTTAATTTCTTTAGAAGTTATTTTTATGTGTAGCGTACCTAAAAAAAAAAGAATCCATGTTTCTAAGTTTTTATAATTTACATATTTACAGAATATATTATTATTATGTACTTTGATTGATAACACAGTGTATAAAAATAAATTATTTAAAATATTTTAACAATTTAATAAAGTTTATTTTTAAATATTAATTTTTATTAAATTTTTTAATTTTAATTTTCATTATTTAAATAATCTTAATACAAAAAGAATTAGTTGAATGGAAGTTGAAACAATCAGATTTGAGCTCTAACATACTACGAATTATTTGTTTAATTTTCATTTTCGATTTCAATGTAACATTGTAAAACTGTAGATGATTCCAGATTCAAAAAAATGTCTCATTTAGACCTGAGCACGATTCTTTATTTTTCTCGATAATCTTAAGACAGGTAAGGACAGCTGTAAGCCGCCATTTTCTTTCATCCCACTAATAACACCACTACCACCCATTCTATAAAAATAAATCTGTTAAGAATTAAAATTGATTCGTTAATTTATTATCAAATGGAAAAATTCATCTTTCCTTACTTACCTTCAGATTTCCAAATTATTTCCCGTGTATAGGCTACAGGTTTATGCAGACATAGAATAGTATTTTTGAATCAGATGAGAATCCTTTATAACTTTAGGATTAATTTTTTTTAATTTGTCAAAAGTGAAAATTGCCACTGTCTCTACCCGTACGAAGTACACAGAGCCTCAGGTAATAATCTTAATCACTTAATATGAATCCGATTTTGAACTACTCCCGAATTTCAACTTACTAAATTTCTGATTAGGTTTATACGAATTTACCTATTGTGAACTAGTTTTCAGACTTTCATATTCAGAATAGAACTTACAGAAAACGCTAACACTCTCGGTTATTTTCATCGGTTATTGCGAACATAGGTATACGGTTATTCGGTTATTTTTTGCACCTAAAAATAACCGAAAATAACCGGCTAACCGGAATAAAATAACCGAATGTTTCGGTTAACCGTTCGGTTATTGACAAGCCTTGGTAGCCATAAGACACATTCATGTACCGATGTATCTGCATGCAGTGTAAATACTCGTCATCAGTCTACTGATGATCTTCTCTCTACAACAATTTTTTTTCTATAAAATTGGGGTGAGAACTGAACATGGTATTAAAAATAGGTCACTGTGTAAGCACTTTGCAAAAGTTTTTCTTAGTATTTTTTCAGCTCGAAATCTTTCCTTATAATACTGCCTGCCCACACTATAGAAATACAAACACTCCTCCCGATTTCACTTGTGTGGTATCCAAGGAATGGGGGTGAGAGGGGATAGAAAATTTCCACAGATGGAAAACTAAGAAGGTAGGGAAACGAATGTAAAATTTGAACTCCTCTCATTCTGAAAATTCCGTAACATGAGAGAAAAGAATATTCAAAAAACTGGTTTCCCTCGATGAGAGATATATTAAACTGAGCTGATCGGAAAGTCTCAAGGGTGAAATTTCGGGAGGGGCTAGATACGGAAAAATTACTACAGGGAGAACCTGATGTAGAGTAATTTGTGGCTGGGTTAACCTTTTTTGAATCCATTACTGCGCGTAGAAATTCACAGGTGGGAAATATATCATCGTCGTTGTGTATCAGCTGGATCATTATTTCAAGTTTCCGAGTCATTCGACGAAAGAGAAAAATGAAAATATTCGCAAATTAGGGAGATTACAAAAACATCGAAATTGCGCGGACGAGGACGATGAACTAAAACACGTAGGTATGCGAATGTAGGAGCCAGGAGCATCTGCTTATTAAGACCGAGAAACGTTTCACGTCAACAGAGGAGGCTTTGAGAAACGCGCCAACTGTGCGCCCTCGCGGTTGAAATATAATCAGTAAGTTCAAAAGAAAGTTATCAACTGCTCTTTGCCTTGTTCAGTGAAAGGCTTATAAAGGAATACCGCACGTTTTTAGTTACTTAGATATATTTGTGAAAATATGTCAACGGTGGGCTCGTGAAATGGAAAAGGGAGAGCCCCGATCGCACTGCGGCTAAATACCCAAATCGACATTCGCGTCTCATTGGTCCGCTGCACATCTCGTTTCTTCACTACCTCACAGCGTGACATATCCAGGAAGCAACCATGGGAAGGGCAATCCAGAATGAGTAAAAATTGAATAGTTTTTACTCTTTCTCCTCCTCCTTCCCTTTACTCAGCATTTGAATCATTTTAATGTCTTCAAAATGTTGACTGAGTAAGTAAATAAGCATGAAATGCTGCGAACGATTCGTGTTGCTAACTTGTTTTAAGCATCTCTCTCCTTCTCTGTACATACAAAATCTAATATTCCATCCCCTTTCAATTCCCCCACAGAAAAGTGCAGCTGGTGGGGCATAACTAAATAATGAATTACTATATCCGATTCCTGTTTTCGAAAATACCTCGCATAGAAGTATTAAGGCTGTAGGGGTGAAATAAATTTGATCTATACATATTATGGTGTTTCAAGAATTGGCCTTCTTTTTTCTCCATAAGACAGAAATGGATCTTCAAGGGATAAGATCTCTGTTCTTTTCAGAATCACATGGAAAATCTAACGCGATATTTGGAATCAACAACCCCTTTCCGATGAAGAAAACCCCTCTTTACATCGTTCACTTTTTCAAGCCGGAATATTTCGCTCTTTTTCAGGATAAAACATCGACTTTGAGGTACATTTAATCCGAAATAAGGTGAAGATAATATAAGTTCATGGCCCGATCTTAGGGGCAGATATAGGAAAAGTAGAAAACTTTTACACAGAAATAAATAACTATATTAATATAAACGTAAATAAAAACAAGAACTTTATAATCTTAGATGACTTAGATAGTCAGATATAGGAAAAAGAAAATTAGGCGAGGGAAGAATAATGGGACCATATCACTATGGATCCAGGAACACTAATGGAGAACTTTTAATCCAATTTTGCCGAGAAAATGACCTAAAAATAGTAAATACGTGGTTTAAAAAGAAAAACAAGAATAAATGGACATGGATATCACCTAATTTAGAAACCAAAAATCAGATCGACTATATCCTAGTTCAAAACAAGAATAAGGCGGTTAGGAACTTTCAAGTTGTACACAACTTCAAATGTGAATCGGATCTGTGGTGACCGAGCTGCGCTCTTTCCGAATGGCCAAGGCATTGATATCGAGTTATTCGATAAATATGCAAACGAGTTTCTTTCACTTCTCCAAACACGTTAATTCCTGTATTCACCTGTCCACTCCTGATAATACAATTCCAACCGCTCTTTTTCGATTTTATCGACTTTTCCACTTTTCTGTGACTTCCTTGTCCTAACAAGAGAGGGGGAAAACTCATCGATGACCATCCGAGAAAATGCGGCAGCGAGGACTCGGTTCTTGGACGTGGCCTAAGCAAGACAACGTAAAGGTGCTTAACAAGTTTTCCTTTCCAAGTTAACCAAGTAGAGTCTTTTTCCAATTTTTATCGATTTTGGTGAACTTTCCGCGAAAGTAACATTTCCGCGATTCGTTAGTTTCTACCCAACTCAACGCCTTTTCGGACGATTTCTCGTAACTTGTGTTCCGTGACCGTAACGTTCTTCGCCGATCACGTGTGGACCGCCGACTTGACCAGCGCCGTTTCCAACGTATTCGATCATCCCGGAGAATCCGCACCGTCCGAAGTTCCTACGAAAAATCACCGTAACTTATTTTGTATTCACCGTAATCGTAAGCTTATTGGAATAACAAACAAGGTTTCTTTGGTCTCTTATCAATTGATTCGTAGTTATCTCACGCCGTAGTTATATACGTCTGTCATTCGACAGAGTAGAATTCGTCACCCTGAGGTATTTCGATAACTCGTACTCAGCTAACTCTGGGTTACCTCGTCTACATTTACACAGGATCCCCGAAGCCTCCAGTGCCAATCCTCCACCCTGTAGGTCCCTTGAGCTAGTCGTGGCCTAAAAGTGGTTCCTCTTCATTACCGACCAACCCTCCTATTTCCCATAAGGAGCCTCACCGTCGGTTACCACAGATCATAGGCTAATTCCCTGCTCGATACAAATGAAACAGATGGAAAAGAAAAAATACAACTACGTTTTTAAAACACACAGGCAAATATGATAAAACAAAACAAAATAACTTTCGAAAATAACGTAAAGGAATATATAAAGAATATAAACATAGAAATCGATGATGTGGAAGATATAAATAAGCGAATTACAAAAGCGTTAGAGAAAGGATGAATAGAAAGTAGCAGAAAGGAAGTCAAAAAAGAAGAGAACGACACTGGTTCCCCACTAAAGGAATTATTCAAGAAAAGACAAAAAATATTAAATAAAAAGAATATAACTACTGAAGACAGAATAGAGATAGCCCAAATACATAAACTAATTAAAAGCACACGAAAATAATATAATAAAAGTAAATAGGATGAAATGATTGAAGACATACTAACGAGCACAATGAGCATAAAAAATATAAACAAACACTTAATGTTAGGAGGGAAATGGACAAGTTATTTAATAGACAAGGGAAGAAAAATCACGGATAGGAAGGGAATAAATGAGGTGGCAACTGAGTTCTACTCAGGACTATATTACGAAAAGGTACCCAGCAAATTCAACCGAAATATAAATAAGGAAATGGAGGAACCACCTATCATCCTATCATAAGTTAAACAGATAGTGTCGAAAATTAAGAATATTAAGGAACCGGGATGGATAAAATTATCAATGAGCAGGTGAAATATGGAGGAGAATACCTATACAAAATTTTAACATCATTCTTCAATAAAATTATAGAAAAAAATAAAATCCCAATAGCATGGAAAACATCTAGAATAATATTAATCCACCAGAAAGGGGAGAAACATTTAATTCAAAATTACAGACCAATAAGCTTGACTTCTAACTTTGGAAAATTTTTTGGAAAAATCATAAATAACAGAATTAAAAAACACTATGAACTCACACAACCTGAGGAGCAAGCAGGATTTAGAACTGGGTTCTTTAATATAACGAATCTACACATTATAAATCAACTAACAGAAAAATGTCAAGAATACAACACGGAACTCCACTTAGCCTTCATAGACTATACTAAAGCTTTTGATACGATAAAACACTCCTTCCTCTTCGAAGCAATGGAAAAAGAAGGTTTGTCACCAACACTATTCAGTATAGCCTTACAGGAAGTTTTCAATAATCTGTCATGGGAAGACAAGAGAGTAGATATAAACGGACAAAAATTGAATGACTTAAGATTCGCGGATAATGTGGTTTTAATAGCGGCCTCAAAACATGAATTTGAGAAAATGCTTTGGGAGCTAAATGAGGAAGGAAAAAAGGCGGGCCTTGACATAAACATGGAGAAAACCAATATTATTGCGAATATAGACTATGAAGATGGGATAAAACTAGGAAGAAAAATTATTAAAAGAGTCGAGGATGTCATCTATTTAGGTCAATTAATTAGCTTCCGCAACAGACATGAAAAGGAAATTGAAGGGAGAGTCAATTTAGGCTGGAAAAAGTATTGGTCATTAAAAAGAATATTTAAGAGCAACTTCAAGGTCAAAATTAAATCCAAAGTATACAATGGCTGTGTCGTTTCTACTCTTTGCTATGGATCCCAGACTTGGGCACTGAGAGAAAAAGACAAAAATAAATTACAGACAACGCAGAACAAAATGGAAAAATCCATGTTAAATATAAGACAAAGGGAAAAAATAAGAATTAAAAAAATTAAAAAACTGTTAACGGAAAATTACAATATAGTGGAAACAAGTTTAAATAAAAATGGGATTGGGCGGGACATCTAGCGAGGAGCGGGAGCAACTGGGGAACAAAAATAACATTTTGGTTTTTGGGACAGAAGAGAAGAAACAGAGGAAAGCAAAATCGAGGTGGGCAGATGATTTTTCCAAATTACTGAGGCACAAAATGTTCCATCGGGTGGCAATATGCAGACAAGAGTGGCAAAGGTAGAGGGCAGCTTTCTCCCATTCTGGGATTAAATACTTCTAGGGGCCGTTGTAACTGGAAATAGAAATTAAGAGTAATATATAAGATGTCCTAGAATAAGAAAGCAATAAATAAATAAATAAAAATATAATTCGGATCGTAAAAATCTGGATATGCGAATATTGGCATACATATTATAATAACGCGCCGGATACCTTGGTTCTGGAAATGATGACAAGTCAAACTTTAAAATTGAATTCAATGACCTTGAAAACTTACAAATCAAAGGCCCTCGTGTAAAATGACCAACATATTACCCCCGCCCCTCCAGGGATACGAGAGAAAATGAATTATAAAAATTAGTTCTACCTATATGTAGGGTGTGCCAATTCACAATTTCTTTCTTCTGTAGTCCAGAGCGCTTTCGGCTGCTATGCCATCTTCAGTAGAGTACAGGGCACACCTTGCATATAGAATTTACCAAGTTCACTCACACTCCAACATGGACACTAAAAAAAAGGTACATAAAAATTAGACCGGAAATTTAATTTAGCGACCTCGAAAGCCTGTAAATTCGAAAACTAACTAGGAAAATTAACTATAACATTTTACTCCATCCCCTTCAGTGGTACCTTAGGGAATTGGATATAAAAATTTCCTCAGAATTGAATTCACTGACCTCGAAACCCTATAAATCGATCCCTATCTCGAATTTCAGTTTTTCTTCATTCCTCCCCCTTCTCTATGGCCACTCCTTGCGCTTTTTAGTTGGAAAATGTTGAGTCCCCCAGTCGTTTCATCACTGTCCTCTTCAACTGATACGTCCTCCATCAAAAAGCTTTAGTTTATGGGTTTTCAATCTCATTCGTATTCCTTCGGTAAGGTAGGTACATGCTGTGATTTTAAGACGGTAGCATTCTTAGTGCACAGATCGTGACAAAGCGAATTGCTATGTTAGTAGTCTTCGTTTCGTTTGTCATCACTTATCACTGGTCCAAATGAAGTTAAAGGTACCTACAGCACATATGTACGTTCTCACGTAGACACTTTCTCTCTTCCTCTATAATGTGACTCGGGAATTTAGGACTTAGGAAGAGTTTCCATGTACGAGAGGGTAAATGGCGAATTAATTACCGTGAAAAAAATGCGCGGAATGAACTAAAAAAAAACAGGGGTAATTAGGAGATAATTCGTTTTTAATTGCGTCCTCGTTGCTTCGAAATGTTCTTCGAAATACTTTTTCCTCTGGACTATATCTGAATATGAGTGTAGAGTTTCACGGACTGGTGAAATCCTTCAAAGGCCATTTCGCACGCAGATATTTCCTGTGGAAAGATTTCTACAAAGGTCTAATTCGAACATGTGCGATTGTAAGTGATGTGATGTGTGTTTTGAAAGCTATACGTACATACAAGCTACGGAGCGACATCAATCCTCGTGTTAAGCGACGTCAAAATGAAGAGATTTTGCCCATGCATCAAGCCCTTTTATATCGATGTAACAGCTGATGTTCACGTGTGAGGTCTACTTGGAAGTGAACATTTATGAGATGACGTCAAAACTCGATCTGTTTCATCTTCGGAATTGGCTCGGCTATCTTAATTTCCGCGGTCGTTATCTAAAAATAGTTACGGCTTACAGCCTTACCAGCAAATGCAATCCGTCACAGCGTATATTAAAAAAAAATCGACTTCGCGTTCTAATTCCATAATAAATGTGATGGCCTCTCACCTCGCGTATTCGAATGATGAACGAGAGGTCCAGCGGTAGGTGTGTGATCAAGTTATATGTATTTTCGCTTTTGTAACGTCAAAACTCATCTGGTTGACTTATGAACCAATCGATATTTCTGGTCGCTCGCGATGCTTCTCTGTCTGCTCTCTGTTGCCCCTGCAGCTCCCCCGCCATCCCTGCACACGTACCTGACTAACTATATACACTCGGCGTACGTTTCGAAGTCGAAGAAATCCAAGTAATAAACGAATGGCTCGAGCTCAGCGGGACTCGCGCAAATTAATTTCAAAGCACGAGCCGGTCGTCGCTGTATGGCTGTGCATAGACAGGTATGAGTGTACTGGCAGGGCGCAGATCGTTCGTATTGTCGTGCTGAGTCGAATGTACGAGGTCGAGACTCCACTCGCTCCAGCTCCAGGGCAGGGGCCGCAAGAAAGCTGCTCCCAATGTTTGTCTGATGACAGAGCATATCAGATAGGCTTACGTATAATGACGATGGTTGGAGGGCAAACTTCCATATAGGAGGTGGATATTGGTAACACGTACCAGTCTTGTCTTGGCCAGCCGTTTCCGCAGAAGTACGTCTACATAATCCAGTCAATTCTGCCTAAGATTCTTAGCAGAAATGTTCAGCTGCGTTGATGAAGAGAGAACAAGTCCCTGTCCCTTCGACTCATGAAATCTGATTCGTGGGTGATAACTCGACCGCTACCTTCTATATCAAAAAAAGTTCCGTGCAGGCCCGATTTTCTATAAAAATAGTTCTTTAGAATTTATCGTAACAGCTCTAGAAATGTTGAAGAGAAGGGGGTGGGGTTGAAAATAATCCTTGACATTACCGTACATTGACACGGCGGGTTCTAAGTTAAGAGGTTCGAAGAAACGAAAACAAGAGAGATAATTGAGGATACATGGTCAACACGAAAACTGTGGAAGCAAATATCAAAGGACAAGGAACTAATTACTGAATCGGTAGATAATAAAGGCAACAGAATCACAAGAAGGGATAAAATTATCAGGGAAGCGACAAAATTCTATGAAAAGTTACATGACCACAGCGACAAGGGTAACGATACCAAAGACGAAATCGCGAATAAAATTATTAGGGAATACTCGGAGTAAAGCGAGGAAAATCTAGAACCATTCGAAAAGATTTTGAGTTCGGAGATACGACACGTCTTGAAGGAACTCAGGATAGAAAAAACATTAGGACCAGAAGTTGTGGAGAATGAGTTTATGAAATTATTCTTGGAGGTCCCCTGGAATCCTGTTTAACAAAATAATCCAATATGAACAAACGCCAAAGCTATGGAACGTAGCGGAAATAATATTACTACATAAAAAAGGGGATAAAAGAAATCTAGAAAACTACAGACCGCTAAGTCTATCATCGGATATGAGGAAAGTCTTCATGAAAATCTTGAGAAATAGGATATATGACAAACTAGACTAGTACCAACCCGTAGAACAGGCCGGATTCAGGAGAGGATTCTCTACCATCGACCACATCCATACGCTCAACTAAGGCTCAACCAGGTAATAGAAAGAGCAGGGGAATACAACTTGGAATTACACTTCTTGGTTTTTATTGATTTTCAAAAGGCTTTCGACACAGTAAATCAGGAGTGTCTAGTGCTAGCGCTAATGGTACAGGAAATAGACGCAAAAACTTTGAAAATCATAAAAAACTTGTACAAAAGCGCCACCGCTTATGTAAAAATGGACAAAAAGGGAGAAATATTCAAAATCAACAGAGGAGTTGCGCAAGGCGACCCTCTATCATTAAATTTGTTCAACGCGATTCTGGAATGGGCATTCAAAAAACTAATTTGGAAACGTTATGGATTGAAGGGGGATGGCGTTAATTTGAATAATTTGAGATTTGCAGATGACATAGTGCTAATAGGGAGCAATAGAGAAGAAATATAAATAAAATAGTGAACGACATAATATGAACCAGCTCAGAAGTTGGGTTACATATTAAAACTTCCAAAACGAAATACATGAGCAATAGAAAATCTGATGGTGGGAGGGGGGTCGAAATTGAAAGAGTGAAAGAATATACATATTTAGGACGAATAATTTCATTCGAACAGGGGCTGAATAAAGAATTGCGAGAAAGGAGAAGCCTTGGCCAGAATGAAAATAAACTCATAGGTTGAAAGAAGGATTGGACCCCTTATGGCAATAAAAGGAAAAGAGGCAGACCGGCAACAAGATGGAGGCAAGACCTAGAGAAAAGGCTAGGGGTTCTATGGAGGAGGGAAACACAAAACAGAGCGATTTGGGATAAGACAGGGGAGACCTATGCCCGGGAATGGGCGTCCAGTAGGTAAACAATAAGATAGTGTATATCAACTTACAGTATAAAATGTATCATTATTGGAATAAAGTTTTATATTATTATTATTATCATTATTAATATGATAAAACAATGTATAGAATTTATTAGGGTATTTTTTTAAATGTTTTATTGGGTTTGCAAAAGGATTTTTAAGAACAAGTTTCAGACCTTTCTTTGGGCAAATAACCTCATCGGAGGTATAATCTAGATGGACTTCGCACTTGATGATTTAATTTTAGGTATTTTGGTTTGGCCTTTGACTCTAATTAGAATTTTAACCCTACACGAGAGGGAGGGACACGAAAATGAGGTGAAATACATTATGGAAAAATGTATAGTTAAAAATGAAAAATGTATAGTTAATAGCTATACATTTCCTTTTTTCTCAATGTAAATAAAACTGTTTTTCAGAATTTAAGTCCTGGTTAATTTATCTCAAAAACTTGAATTTCTCAGGTCTCAGCCTCCCGTGAGTCATATTAGTCGGGAATTCTGAAGAAATAATTTCGAAAATGAATTCAGCGACTGCAGTAACCTGATCGTTGATATATTCGAAGCAGTGTTTCATTATTTTCAAGTTTTCACAACCCTACGCCCGTAGATCATCATCAGTTGGGGTTAGAGTTGAAATAACCTCCAAAACGGATTAAACGACCTAAAAAACCAAGCCAAATCGTCGATAAGCTTGACAGTATTCTGTGTAATTCTAAGGTTCCGCCCCCTCGTGAAGCCTTTAGGGTGTGGATTAGGATCAAAATAAGTTCATAAATGGGTTTTGGGCATCTGAAAATCGGGTAGACAATCATTTTTATGCTTTTATATGTTTTCTGTGGGCCCTAATAAGCGAGGGGCCAAAAAGTAATTTCTGCACGAATCGCAAGAGAGGCTACTAACATTACAGACTAATTTTCTGTGAATTTTGGACTTACATACAATATCCCACGAGCCTTAGTAGCGGGATAAACGTAGGGCACTGATGACGGGGGAACCCCCAAAACGTTTTGCCAAATACGAGTACATTTCAAACTTTGCTCAACGTTGACTCAACGTTCGAATTTGAAAATACCCAAAAGTGATAGCCCAAATTCAGAATAAGCACACAGACTGAAAATGAACAAGCTGCCTGTAAATCATAAATAGCCCAATATCGGCGATCCTCACATTCAGTCAGATTTAGTCATTAATCATTGAATTTTCTCCTTTGTTGTCATTTTCGGTGATGTTTTTAATTTTACAAGCCGCTGTACGAGCTTTAAACAATTAATAAGAATGTATAAAAACGAATTTGTATCAGGATACTGATGATAATTATTTTATCATTTTTATAAGATTCTTAATTTTTATTTAATTTTATTAATCATACTACTTATAAGAATTTTTGATATGATAATATTTTTAAATATTATATATTAAAATTATAATAGCATGTTGGTAATGATATGTTGGCTTAAATTTTTTTTATTGGAGTACCAGTGTATTTGGTAAACTGGGATTAATTCTACAGAAGGGGGGAAGGGATTACTCCATTATAAAATTAGTATATATCTAAAAAAAAATAATAATATCACTCTTTGTCATCAACGTTCAATAGAACTTATCTATGGTTCCTAAGATGGAATTTTCCAAAGAAAATCGAATTTATACATTTTGAGTGCCCTGACTCCCTACTCCAGGGGCCGATTCGGCTCATCTTCAAACTCGAACCTCATTAGGGTTGTGAAAGTTCATCATAAAAATTTCATCTGACCAGGTCTATTACCAATGACTAGAGCGTCGGACAATGCCATTTCCCGTGAAACACACATTTTGGTTCCTCGCTGCACCCAAATGATCCAATTAGGTTTACAAACTAACTTTTGTTTTATTTTTGTGAACAACATATGTGACCTGGAATCATGAAATGTGCCTCTCGTGCGAAAACAGGTTTTTGAGATAAACGAGTGTAAAGATGGGCAGGTAGTGGTGCGTACAGATGTACATAGCGTGTACATCTGTGGTGGTGCGTTTACGCGTTGCTATGACAACCTCGTTTTGAATTCTTATTCTCTGTCATTTCCATAGGCCCATTTCACACAACGCCGTGCAAACGGATGTTTATAAACTTTTGACGTAATTCTTAAATGCAATTTATGGGAAAATGAATGAAGATAGGAAGCTACGATTTGTTTCATTCGAGAGAGTGTGATTATTTTTGTATACGAATTCTCAAGAAGTGAAAAATTATTTTTTGACACCAGAGGCACATTTTATGATTCCAGGTCATATATAATAATTTCAGCTTTTTCACTCGATTTTAGTCCTAATCAAACCAAATAAAAATAATAAGATAAAATGAAAATAAGGCTAAACTTCATTTGCCTAAAAAGGTAAAATTTGTGCCATCCTAGGTGAAGATTATCTTTGCAGAAGAGATGACTGCTGATTGACACGTAGATGTTTATTTGCTTTCGTTATGCCAGCGTTACACACTTACACTTCTGATTAGGTATTTAGTTGCCGTCATAATGGTCGCCGGTGGACAAAAAAGAAAGTGGTACAGTCACACCTGACGAATTTTATGATCGACGAAGCACCGGCTCGACTGTAAATTGTACGCCGTACACATAAATATACGGAGGCTAATTCATTATGCTAATACGGCGTATCTGCTGGCATCGTCCTTCCCTAGTTCGGGAAGACATCGTCGTTTTTAGCGCTTTATAAAAATCGTTTCGATCGATTTATTAACGAGGGGCCCGCCACGCCGTACCCGTGCTACCTAATTAGACGACGCACTTCAGACAGCTATATGGAAATAAATTTCGTAAAAATGACCGACCCCGACCGCCACAGCCGCTGTCTATATTTGCGATCCGTTTCGCCATACACGAATTCGGCGCTCGAGTTTCGACCTTTCGACTATTCGACGTCGGAAGAATGCATTCGGCGAGTCAGCAGTGGCCAGTCATCGAGCTGGTTGAAGATTTTACAGTTGCCGACCGCCCGAACTGGCAGTTTTCACGCCATAACGTGGGCCGAGTGTGGGCGACGAATTATAACGCGTCGTATTGGTACGCAGAAGAAGCACGTCCGGCCGTGGTGCACCCGAATTCCAAGGTAGTGCTGGGTGAGCGTTAACCTCGGTAGGGGGCCCATAGTGGCTCTGGCAGGACAGCGCACACCGGCAGTAGAACGACGAAATGGGGGCTCGGGCCGGCTTCAAAGCGTCCAAGGGTAGTTTCCAGGGCCGGGGATGCAGTGTCTGGGGAGCCACTTTGGCCTGAGTGCACCGCCATACGCTCCACCAAACCATTGGTACGAATCAATCAACTGGACAGAGGGCTAAAATACACCGCAATATACTTCAGATGGGTGGGTATTCTAGGGCAAACCAAGCCTCGTGAGCCACCGAGAGTGAATTTGGAAATTCACTTACATTTTATATGGCCTGTTAGACGCTGCCGAATTCCAACTGTGAGAAGAACGGAGTTGAGCACAATGCATCCAAAACAGATGACTGCCCCAATTTTTTGTATCTTTCCGGCATCACCTGCCTCAGTATTGACATTCTGCATCTGTGGCGACTCAACGAATCATCATCTATTCCGAGTCAGCAGTGCTGGGATCATGGGACAAACTTATCATTTGGCCCCGTCCCAGTTTCAACAAAAGAAACTGTAAAAATGAGAGCTTACAAACACGAAGATATACGCTGAACACCCATTTTTGTTGAAATCGACAGGTGAGAAATTGTTTACTTTCTTCTGAAAATGCTTGAATCACTATTCAAATTGAGGCCTTTCAAATACGATACAAAGGGCACGAGTAATACGACTGCAATTTCGAGTAGAGTGGGGTCTAAGTGTCAGCTTACAATATTGTCAACGCGAATTCCACATGTCTACAGACTGCCCGTGAATTGCACATGCCTGCGGGTTGCATAGAAACCGTGGACACAGTCTTTTCCTGTAGTGCTGTAGACGTAACCATCTGCTGGCCATTCAGTCAGTTCTGTAGTGGTGTTCTGCTCTGCTACCCGGTGGACACAATATGTGTAAGGTATTTACTCTTAATTTCAAAACTGTATTTTGACACTGAGTCTGCCCGTTATTACCTTAGGTTTTGGTACTGGTGCCTTTAGCAATAGCAGTATCAAAAAACCACTTATACTTCATGGTTTCTCAAAATTTCAGCCTACTAAATCATTCAAATATACTTATACCATACATCCCTTAAATCGTACTTATTCATTTCATAAGCGTTAATTGTTTTAACACGTTGTCTGATCAGCAGAGGACCAAGAAGAATCTTGACTTTTGATTTCTAATGTATAGTTTCTTAAGGGTCAAACCAATTAATGGGGATCAGGAAGGGGTCCAGTAACTTGGAAATTTTAAATAGGTGCATGAGGACACGCCGAGCAAACTATCAAAATAGTGGTTTCGGTTCGCCGACTGCCAGTCAGATTGCATCAATCAGAAGGTTATTATGGGGGAAAAAATCAGTGTCCAGTCAGATTTTTGGTCCAGCTTCGGGTTTGATACCAAAAATGAAATTTTATTAGTTGAATCAGTGAGTTGATTTGAAAGATGAAGTATCGAATCACATCATTGGAACGTTTGTTTCAAGCCGAATACAAATAACGTACTTTGAGAAAATCCAAATTTTCTCCCTCTCTACCATACAATAGATCAAAAGAGAAAATATAATGAGTGAGATCAACTCGGCCAAAAAAATTAAGAACGCTATTAAGACAGAGAATGTGACAGAGAACCTAAGTATTCTAGTATAATGGTTTCATTGAACATTATTGACATGGATACCTGTGTCTTATCTCTGACCGTCAACCAACTTTGGGCATCACGTTTCGATCGACCGACTCTGAGAATGGACGACGAACATCGTGAATGTTGCTACAATGACGTCATTATGCAACAATAGTTGATTTATGATATTCGCTATCGTTCTCCAGGTAGAGACGCCTTTTGGACTCATTTTCTGTACTATTCAGTTTCCACTGCGTAGGTAATTAATTTGTTCTTCAACCTATTTTGTAGTCTGCATAATCACACTACCTCATTGGGTTACCACACTGGATGCTCCACGTGGAGCCTTTCTATTTTACTGCAGCCTTTGGGTTCTTAAGAGTTCTACTTCAGTTCGTTTACTAATTACATTGTCTCCGCGACAGTCGTCATTCCCTTCATGTATTTTTGTACTTAAACATATATTCATCCAGAACAAGCTCAGTTTTATGACTTCGTTTTTTTCACATTTTCCAACCATGAACATGTAAATCCCCTTCCCAACTGTCTAACAAATGAATTAAAGAAGCTGAAAGTTTCAACGTCATGGGTGTTACTACTTAATTAAAATCGCTGCCCAGGAAGAACAGAGTGACACAACTGCAGATTTGTACATTTGCAGTTAGTACATGCAACAAGTCGAAAAAACTCTTTTCTACAAGGAAACGCGTAATACTCTTAGGAAGAAGTTGTGACGTTGTTCCCAACCCTGTCGAGAGGGAGGGGGAAAGGGGGAAATACCCCGGGCCCGGACTTTCAGGAGGGCCCGATATTTTTAAACGACCTAAATCTCAACGCCTACGGCTACATCATACTATACATATACATCAAATCAGCAATCACTCCTTACACCATAAAAGAAACCTCTTATCCTGTGGGAGCTTACAATCTTTTCCCATCTTACAAAAGAAAAAAATGAACTAGAAGGAAGGGGGGCTCGTGGAAATTCCTCCGGCCCTCTTTTTCTCTCTACGGGGCCATTGGTTGTTCCTCTCAGGCAAGAGTCACCATCTCATGTAGAGAAACAAAGACACAATTGCAACATTTTGTAGAACACTGGCACAAGTGTACGTTGTGTCATTATTCATCTTGAAAGAAAGTTTGAAAGTTTCTTATTTTTAAATCAAATCGCATTATTATTTTATAAGTACAGGCGTCGCATTGTGAGATTCTTATTTCCTGTCCATAATGAAAGCAGAATATTGTCAATTTCTATTTTCTAATTTTGTCAACAATGACCTACCTATTCCTTCTTTTTTTGCTACGTGAACAATGACCTAACTGCAAGAGAGGAGTTGTTACATGGTTGAAATCAACTGCACAGCTATGTTGTTGTTGTTGTCTTTGTTGTTTTTAATGTTCCACACACAGTACTAACACACAGATGTGCGTATGTTTCAGTCCTGTGGTGTGGTGGGACGTATGGCGATGCTCGCATGCCAAAGTGGCCCATGAGACACCGCACCTCCAGTCCCGGAAACTACTCTTTCGAGTATCGCATCAGTGACCGGAGGGACACCTTGGGGCCAGGCCCGAGCCCCCATTTCTCCGTGCCGCAACCAGGACCACCATGGAGTTCCCTACTGACCGAGGTCCGCACTCCCTGAGCGCTCGCCTGGAATTCAGGTCCCCCACGGCCGGACGCGCTGCCTCTCTTCGCTCACCCCTCACCTCCTCGTCTTGGTCCGTGTGTCGACGCAAGCAGGTGTGACGACGGGTGCGCCCTGCCGGTGGGTTCGCAACGCAGCAGTAGCAGCTCTCCTAGGATGGTACAGAGTTCTCTGTTCGATTGTGTGGGCCTAGCTTGGTAAATCGCCGGCCCTGTGTCTCGAACGGACGTCTGCATCTTCTTCTTCATGATGGCCGAGACGAAGGCCGACACTCGGTTCCAACTGCTTCCTTTCTTCATCATCTCCGGAACCAGGGTGTCTGGCGCGAGACGGCTAATCATGCCGTCGTCGTCGTCTTCTTCTTCTTCGCTTCTTCCATCGTCGCTGGGATCGATCGCTGTTACGGCCGTCCTGCACCTCTCCTGCTCACAGGCCTCACACTCGAACAGGGTGTGCCAAGGTGTGCCCTCCGCTCCTCGATCACAGTGCGCGTACACGGGGCTCGGCGCTATCGACATCCGATGTAGGTACGTGCCGAGGCACTCGTGGCCGCACACGCACAGTACTTGGGTGAGGTGGAAGTTCAGCTCTCCGTGCGATCTTCCTACCTATCGGTCAAGGTCGCGTATCAGCGCTCGGGTCCACTCGCCCTTGGTCGAATGGGCGAGTGCGTCCTTCCACTTCCGAAGCGTGTCCTGCTGGATGACTCGCTTGACCCGAATGTTTCAGTCCTATAGGGTAATTCTTATTCAAACAGTACTTTATTAAACTTTTCTGTTTTGGTTTTTCTGTGTTTTTTCAAAATTAGGTTTTCGCAGTTGTGTCATTGTTCTTCCCGGGCAGCGTTATGTCCTCAAATATTTATTTCTTCATAATGTTGTTATCAGGTTTCTTTTTGAAGAGAAAAGCACGAGGATTCTTTTAGAGGTCACGGGAATAAAGATTGAAGCGAATAATATGATGGCCAGACGGGCACCATACTCGTATCACCTCCAAGAAAGCCCAAAATCGACAAACTCACTTCTTATTCCATCGCCGTGATAGTCATTTTCGAACTGGTTCGCTGATTTTATGTTTCACCAACAGTTCCCTAGAATCACCACAGGCAAAATACCCCGGAGAACGCAGACTCACTCCCAGGAAGACCAGTGAGCGCGAAAAGCCAAGCGCTTCCCATCAGCACCCTCAGTATCTCCACAAAACAGGAAGAAAGAGGGACCCCGGGCAGAGTTGCGCGTAATTTTGAATTTAGAGTAGCTGATGGCCAAAAAAGGTAGATACAATATTTCTAACGCTCCTAAATCCGTCAAAAGGGGCAAAGATAAACAAAAACTTTTATATACGTATATTAGAGATTAGTAATTTTTGAAGGGAGGGAGTTACAGCCACCAAATTTCAACGTAATGTGATGAAGTTCAATGTAAAACACTTCTGAAACGTCCAAGACGAAAAAAAAAGAGATTAGGAGATCCAGAAGAGGCAAAATTTTGTGGTCATCCTCCTACTACGTGTACTGAAATTTTTTAGTATAAAATCTATTCAGAGTTTATACGAACACATCCAGAAAGTACGACCCCCCCCCAGCTCCTACAGTTCGTCCGCCAACCTAGAACAAATAAACACTTTTATATGATACTAGCTGACCCGCTTCGCGGCTCATCCAGACCGTGGGCTAAAGTAAGTTAGCTAAGGTGAGCTGGCAAAAGTTAATTGGCCTAAGTGAGTTGGATGAGGGGGGGGGCTAAAATTAGAAGAAAAAGACTATTTGATAAAGTTGCAAGGGGGTTCCAGATCTCCTGGACCCCTGCTCTCCAAGTCACATTGCGTTCATTCGGAGTGGCCTGATTCATTTGCTGTTTATCGCTTCATGTTTGTGTTGTTCAGACAAAGATGTTGGAGTTCTTAAAAATACAATTGGATAATTAGAATATAAATGCTAAATATAAATAAATAAATAAATAAATATATTTACTCCCCTTTCCAACAGCCAGATGGCCAGTTACAGGGAAGGGGAGACAAAAAAAAACAAGAAGCAAAGCAAAAAAAAACAAAACAAACCACTAAAAAAAACACAAAAAAAACAAAATAAGCCACTAAAAAAAACAATAAATTTAGTGATAATTAAAAAGAAAAATAATAATAATAAAGAAAATAGAAAATAAAAGAGTAAATAAAAACAAAAATAAATAAAATAAATAAAATAAGAAATAAAAATTAAAAATAAAAATAAATAAAATAAGAAATAAAAATAAATAAAAATAGTTTCCTAAAACTGAAATCTTTGGGATAATGATTAATATCAGCCTTTTATTTGTGTAGTTCCACAGTTTGATAAATACATAGAATAGAAGATATACACTTCGCACACTGAACTGCTCAGACTCTTTGGGTATAGACTTCCCCAGCTTCTTCAGTATTTCAACATTGAAGTACTACAAGTTTTTCGAAAATATTTTTTGTAGCTGTAAGTGTATACATTATTAACAGTTTTTCTACACGGTTGTATTCTTCGCTTCTTCTGTCGTGGCAACGGTAATTTAGTTGAGCACGGCCAAAAAACAAAAAATATCCACGACGTAAAATTTGGAAGATTTTGAATACCTATTTTATTCGAAATGTATGCATTTTCATTTCATTTGTTAATTCCGCGATCGCTCTCGACACCCTTGAATACGGTAAAGCTGTCGAGTTTCAAACATTTTTGGACACAAAGTTCCTGGAAACTGAATATTGAAAGTGTCTTGTCCGCTACCCCGTAGAAATGCAGTGGCATTGAGATTAAAATTGCGAATCATGTATGCCATGTATATTAATAATGTTAGAAAAGAAAACCATTTTTTCTCTTCTTTTTGTTTTTATATTTTAGTTAGGTACGTTGAAAAATCACCCAATCATAATTTTGTACTTCAAAATTTTGGTTTTCGTGATCCTGAAAGCAAAATTCAATCTGATATTCGATTTGAATGATCCTAAAGAGCCCTCATTTAAATACTTCCTTTTTTCACGTTAAGTAAGTCTTGCCTCCACTTACAAGTGAAATTTCGATTTCAGGGCTGAAATCACCGATCGAAAGTCTGTTGCAATACTCGAAACCAACTAAGTACCCAAGGAACCTTCATTTCGATATTTTATTCAACTTTTCATGTCATGCTATTAAATTTTTACCCACAATCTGAACCGATATTTACATTCAGCGAGCAAAAAACAATCAATTTCAATAGTTTGTT